>OX463755.1:42989317-43589317 GCA_949824845.1 Rhingia rostrata | reverse complement strand
TCAAACATTTTAACTTCAATTCCTAACTTGTTTACTCTTACCAAAGAGCATGCAGTGTTCTCTCTTACAAAACTCAATCATGCGTCATTAGCCGAATCGGTACAAAGTTTTCATTACCGCTATTACCCCTGCTTGCATCTGGTGTATTTATAAGTCCCACTCGAAATGTCGTACTGCGAAACATCCGATAACAACAAAAAACGCAAAAATTCTGCCTACGGAGACTAAACTAAATAAAAGGACATCCACGAAATCCTGCACCCCCTAACAAGCCAGAGTGTAGCATTAAAAAGAGACAATTTCCAGATTTTATGATGCCTTAGGTCATAGCACCGTATTTGATAGTATGCTCCCAAAGTGTGGGTGTTTCAGACATCTAAATCTGGATTAACTTCTTTAATTCCGAGGGTAGAAGTGCGGATGGATCCCATTCCCCACAAGATACACTCGCTCATTGGCGTGGCACAACAAAAATTTGCTTACACAAGTGGAGCATAACAACGAAGTCTGCTGTCACGTCCCACTCCTAACGCCCACAACTTGATTTTGCACACACAAACAACAACAATAAAAAAAAAAATTTGTATTTCAGCAGTTTTCGACATATCCATACTTTTATTCGTCTTTTTTGGTGGATTCTGGCCCTTGTATGTCCTTTCTGCATTTTTGTGTGTTCAACAACTCGATCCCATGTGCGATAGTGCATCTTACACTCGCCGGCATATGGAAAACAATGTGAGATCCCTGCCAATGCAAATTGTTTGTGAGTTGTCAGAGTCAGCCATGGTGCTGGCGCTGGCAGCAGTTGTTTGTCGAATCCTGAAGGAAAAACTATTCTTCGCTTAACGCATGTAGGTACCAACACAGAACACAAAAAAAATTGGAATCCTTTTATTGTTAGTTCATCGTTCTATGGTTTCGACAACGAGTACTCCACCACCTACATGGCAAAACAAAAACGAATCTTGCTGCCAATGTCGACCGTGGTTTCCATGTGTTATTGTGCTGATGTCGAAGGAAGCAATGACATCATCTGCGGGGAATGAAAAAGACTCCAAGTGAACTCAGTCTAATCGCGAACGCATTCATACATTTGTCGCAGCGGAACTCGAAGGGATGTAGCATGTACCCATACATAGCCAGCAAAAAGCAGATAAAGTTCAAGTTGACTGCAGGATCCTGCATGAAGTAGTTTTTTAACTATTGTGTGCGATTGCAAAAGATAGGAAGCAGGCCAAGGCAGGAGGGGGAGTACAGCGCTGGCAAAACAAAAAAAAAATAGAACGGCGAATGTAATTTTCATTTCTTGCCTTTGAAGGCCGACGAACGGCAAAGGAATGCACGGCGGAAATGTACGCGTAGAAGTTGTCTCTTACTTTCATCTTCCTTTGAGTGGAATTCATTGTCTGTCCTCAGCCTCACTGGGCTTGGATATGGATGTTGGGGAGCCTAGGAAGCCCTCGCCCGCAATGAGGAGAAACATTTCGATGCATGAGGGCGGAAGAAAACATTGGCAAAATGGCAACGCACAAAAGGACCAAAGGATGTGCAGACAAATGGAAATGGGATTTCAATTTTGCAAAATTTGTGCGGGCGCGTCGCATCAGTGATCAGTGACCGGTTGTGTAAGATGTCTGAGTAGTTAGGTTTTTTTTTGTTTTTTTTTTTTACGGAGTCGATTTTGTTTTGTCGGAGAGGCTTGGAAGGTGAGTTTGAAATGGCAGAAATGTCAAAATTATTGAAGGACAGAATCGGTGAAGCCCAAAGAACATATATCCTCGAATATTTTGTTGACTGGAGTTGTCTGCAAAGGATATTGATTGATTTGCATAGAAATTGAACATCAAGGATTAACAAATCCTCATGTCTCAGCGATCAAGTGTTGATTCGAGAAAAAATATTTCAAGGATTGTTGAAGCTTTCTATGAGTGGATTTTAATTTATTTAATGCGCCATGTAGGTTTTTGACAGGCTACGAAAACATTAACTTTGAGCTTCATTGTGAATGTTGTCTTATGAGAAGCTTCAGCAAATTTGCACGCATAAGACTCCACAGATAGTGTGGCTGTAGTTGAGCTGGTTCTTAGTTTTTCACTATTTATTTGGACTGGGTTTTGAATAAAACATCAATCAAAGCAAAATGTGTCCTTTTTGCTGCGATTTACATTTTTTTTATTGTTGCCGTAGATAGCCTGAAGCTTGCTGGCTCACACTTTGTTTTCAAACAACTCCACTAAAAAAGTTCGCGGCGGTCAAAACTGGGGATCTAGGTACCCGGTCAATGTTTCTTGATCCCCAGTGAAATTTTCGAAGCAGAAACCGCATTTTTTTGATTTTCAGTTAAGCATGGGATCGTGAAATCCAGTAACTGTTGTGGCCTTTTTCACGCATTTGTGAGCTGAAATAATGAGCCAACATCCATCGATATGGAATTCATTGACTGTTTCGCATTTTCTGAAGAAAAACCAACTGATGACGGTTTACTTCTCAAATGCCTGCCTCAGCAGCAATTTGGCTATTAATGGTGCCAGAGAATGTGAAAAAGGACTTGTAGCCTACTAGGTCATCAAAATCTGCTTCATTGTCAACCATTCGAGCGACTGTTTCGTCGTGACGCTGAGTCAGTTGTATCAAAAATTATAAAGTCATACGGATGACGCCAGTCTAACTAGCCCGGTCTTAGCTACCTGCCTGCAGTTGCGCACTCCAAGTTGGTTGAGGTCGGTTTCTAATTGTGTGAGCTACTTAAGGCGAGGTCTTTCTCTACTGAGTCTGACGTGTGGCTAGGAATCAAAGACTCTGCGAGCCAGAGTATTGGTGTCCATTTGTTTCTACATGTCCAAGCCATCTTAAACGTCCAAAGCGGAGTTTTTTTTAGGGGCATGGCGCTGTACAGCTCTTGTTCGAAGATTTTTCCTCTCGAATCGACCGCTTTTGGTACGGTCCATGCTTCACCGCCGTAGAGCAGGAACTGGATGACCACGGTCTTGTATAGGATCTGCTAAGTAGTTCGAGTGAGGGCTTTATTGCTAACTTGTCTTCTAAGTCCGAAGAAACAGCGGTTGGCAAGAGTAATTCATCGCTTCATTTCTGACGAGATATTGTTGTTGGAGTTCAAAGCGGAGCCCTTAAGTCCCTTACTACCTCAAAGTTGTATCTGTCAATGGTGACGTTCTCTCTAATTCGTTCATGTTGTGTATCCTATCGTGTTGTCAGCTTTCTCTATACAAACGTGGCTGCGATATAACGTTGAATCCTACCAATGATGTCGATATCGTCGGCGTTATGCAAGTAGTTGCACCGGTTCATGGAAAATTGTGCCTCTGGTGTTGGCTTTGCAGTTTTGCACAATCTTCTCAATTATGATGTTAAAGAAGCAACTTGACAGCGCATCGCCTTGCCTAAATCCTCTTTTGGTATCATGGACGAGTTTGGCAAATATACCAAAACTGGACCTGACTCTGTATTTTTCGTCTCTATAAATGCTGTCGTATGCTGCTTTGAAATCGATGAGTAAGTAGTGAGTATTGATTTGGACTTCTTGGGCTTTTTTCCAGGATCTGCCTATTTGTAAAGAGTTGATCAGTTGTGGACTTTCCAGGCACAAAATCACACTGATAAGGGCCAATCAGTTTATTAGTAAACGGTTTCATGCCTTCACATATTGCGGCAGATATGAACTTGTAGGCGATATTGAGGAGACTTCTGCCTCTGTAAGCTATGCTACAGGTGAAGACGATAGTTGCCATCGAGCTGTATAGGCAAAGAAAAATTGAAGAAAACTGGCTTCTCAAAAAGAAGAAAAACCGAGAAAGAAAAGCGAGCGATCGAGGATGTAGAGAGGTGCTACTCCAGGACCGATATAAGGCTCGAACAGAATCCTGTCGAGATGAACAAGGAAATATCGTAGTTGAGACACAATCGATGATGAGGATATGGAAGAATTACTTCTGCAGACTGTTAAACGGCGATGACGAGAAAACTTCCGCTTTCAGGTAGAACGAAGCATTCAATATTTGCAACGACAGCGAAAACTGCCAAACACCCGACCTGAGTGAGGTGAGGAAAACAATATCTAAACTGGAGCTTAATAAGGCTGCCGGAAATGACGGCCTTCCCAACTATCCATTATAAAGCCGGCCATGATGATCATGGTAAATGGTACCCACCAACTCATATGCCAAATCTGGTCAGAAGAAGGTATGCCTGAAGAATGGAACCTCGGCATCGTTGGCCCGATCCACAAAAAAAAGGAGACCCTCTGAACTGCGCCAACTACAGAGGCATAAGTCTCCTTAACATTGCCTACATCGCCATTATAATAATTGAACGCATGAATCTATTAACCTGATCGGCCCTCATCAGTGTGGTTTAAAGCGTGGAAAGTCCACCACTTACTCATGGATTTCAAAGTCGCATACGACAGCATTTATAGAGACTAGCTGTACAGAGCCGTGTCTAGTTTTGGTATACCGCCCAAACTCGTCGGCTTGTATAGGATGACCATGGAGAATTCTCGATGCTCTATCAGGGTCGGAAACGACCTAACCGACACATTCGATACCAAAAAAGGATATAGGCAAGGCGATGTGCCTTGACGATGTGACTTCTTCAATTTGATTTTTGAGAGGATTGAGCAAAACGCAAGATGCAACACAATAGGCAAGATCTTCCAAAATCAGTGTAACTACTAGCATACGCCGATAACATCATTGGTAGGACTGAACGTGATGTCATAGCCACGTTTGCTAGTCTAGCGAAGAAAGCGGCGAAAGTGGGTTTAGCAGTAAATGAGCGTAAGACAAAGTTTTTGCTGCCAACACGAAAGGAAACACATCATGGACGAATTGGACAGAATGTCACCATTGACAGATATAACTTTGAGGTATAATGGGACTTCGTCTACCTTGACTCCGCCTTTAACTCTCGCAACAACATCTCGTAAGAAATTAAACGAAGAATTTCTCTTGCCAACCGATGCTTCTTCGGGCTAATAAAGCAATTCAATAGTAACGTCATCACTCGAAGTACTAAGGAGATCTTATATGAGGTAGAGATCATCCCAGTTCTCCTCTACGGCGCTGAAGCATGGATGAAGAAATCGTTCGTCGATACGAGAGGAAAATTCTTCGAGAAATCTTCGATTCCGTGTGCGTTGAGGGGCTATGGAGACGAAGAATTAACCAAGAACTACACGAGCTGTACAGCGATATGCCGTGGTCAAAAAAAATTCGCATTTGACGTTTAAGATGGCTAGGACATGCAGCGCCACTTAAGTAAGTAAGTTTCAATACATCTAGGTATTTCACTTTTTTACAAATATAAAGTGGTTTTCCGCAGCGTAAATTAATAAGGATATATGAATATTGTCTAAGCAAGTCTACTACGTTTATGCATTACTCACACTCCTTTCGAAGATAGAATTAACAACCCCCGTCAATACCGTTCCACCACGACCAACAAAAAAAATTCCATGACATGACACATTGCTTTGAATAATTTTAAGAACCTCCAAAACTACAGCTGTGCGACTTGTCCCAACTTATTTCTTTCATTTGTTCTTAAAAAAAATGTTGAACCCGCTAAACCCGTAAGCAAACAAAAAACTTAATCCACAGGGAACCGAATGAAAAGAACAATCACTCGCGGTAGCATTGAAATGAGCGAGGAAATTGCAAACAAAGGACTCCCCATCTCTTGACAGAGCTTAGTTCCTAACAAAGGCGAAAACAATGGCCACCGTTTACCAAGGACTAATATTTTATTAGTTTTTCAAGTTCGCGAAGAACAGTGATGACGGTGAAGGTTTGGTTGGTATTACCATGTTAATTATGGATAAGTAAACTTGAACTTGCAGTCCATTCCTTGCTTGATATCAATCATTGAGTTCAGGGACACAATTTTTCGATGATTTCATGGAAAAGATACATTAAAAGGTTTAGGTACAGTGTGGGTTGCGTTTTCAATATTATAATCAATACGTAAAGGGTGCTTATGTGGGAGTGTCAGGAATGGCTAGATACTTTGTATAAAAAAAATTATTTGAATACGGAAAAAAAAACTAGATGTCTGGCATAAACAGGACCTATGAAGCCTAGGTTTTCAAATTATTTTTGTATCTGAAGTTATATTTTTGCAAGAGATAATGTGACCTGCACTTTCAAGACGAATGGAAAAATATAATTTCAGAAGCCTATCATAATATTCAGTATATTGGGTTTCCGAACATTCCGAGGAGCTAACATCAACTCGGACCACTACCTTTTTGCAGCCAAGGTAAGAATCCGGATATCCACTACCCCACAAAAACGCAGAAATACTGTACCTAAAGAAATTTACTGTTGAATGACTTCGCAACGCGTATCCCTTAATCTCTTGATTCACACCATACCACCAGCATTGAATGTCGAAGATCAATGGCACCGATTTCAAGAGGGAACAGGCGATTTAATCAGCCGCAACTGACGTATTAGGTTTTTCGCGCCCACCACCATGAAATCCCTGGATTGATGAGGAATGCTGACAGATGCTCGCAGCCAAAAACGAGGCTTGGCTGCAGGTGAAGACGAGAGCTGCCATTGAATTGAATAAGAGTAGAACACCGGCTTTTCAGAATGAAGAAAAAAGAGAAAGAAAAGCGCGCGATCAGAGGTATAGAGTGTAAAAAGTCAAAGCCAGCGCAACAATGCTCGAACCGAATCCTATCGAGATGATCAAATAAATATCGTAGTTGAGGCACAGTCGGTTTTGAGGTTATGGAAGGCGCTATTAAAAGGCGACGATGAACAATATTCCGCAACAAAAAGTACCAACCACCCGACTAAGCGAAATGAGGATAGCAATATCTAAACCTAAGACTTACAAGGCTGTCAGAAATGGCGATCTTCCCACCGCACTTTACAAAGCCGGCGAAGATGATTTGATAAGAAACATCCCCAAACTCAAAGTAAGGATCTAAGTATGCCTGAAGAATGGAACCTCAGCAACATCAGAGGCATGATCGTCCTCAACATCGACTACAAGATTCCGAGACTATAGGAAAGGAAAATTTATATTTAGGGTAGAAGCGATAGCTGATCGCAGACCATTAGAAATTTTTCCAACGCGCCCAAGATCGAAGAGTATATAAGGGAACTTTGTAAAGGTCGATCACTAAATTGGAATATTGACTAACTTGCTATTAAATAGCCGGATTACCAACACAAAACTGGCTGGTGCTTCGACTAGACTAACCCGGAATAATTGACTTTGCTACGGAACGAAATGCCTCTATAGCCAGCTCATGGTTTCCTCACCTCTATATCCATAAGTGCCATGACAGTCTCCAGATCAACGAATGGTCAACCAAGTTAATCATAGACAAGAGGCATGCATCCAGTAGATTGGATATAAGAACATTCCGAGTGGCTAACATCGAATCGGACCACTAACTTGTTGCAGACAAGGTAAGAATACGGATATCTACAACAATCCAGAAATACTTTGAAAAAATTTAATGTCGAAGGACTGCGATCGCAAGAGACCGCCAAGACCTTTGTGCAACGCGTATCCCTTAACCTCTCGATTAATACCATACCACCAGCTTCGAATGTCGAAGAATAATGGCAACGATGCCAAATAGACATTAGATCAGCCGCAACTGATGTGCTAGAAAACCCTGGTTTGATGAGGAATGCCGACGGATGCTCGCAGTCAAGAACGAGGGTTACAAGACAGATGAAGACGAGAGTTGCCATAGAGATATAGAGGCAGAGAAGAACACAAGAACACCGGCTTTTCAGAAAGAAGAAAGATGTTCGCAAGTTTTACCAAAGTGTAAAAAGCCAAAGCCAAGGATACAAGGCTCGAACAGAATCCTGTCGAGATGAACAAGGAATTATCGTAGTTGAGACACAGTCTATGCTGAGTATATGGAAGAACCACTTCTGCAGACTGTTAAACGGCGATGACGAACAACATTCCGCTGGCAGACAGAACAAACCTTTAAAATTGGCAACCACAGCCAAAACTACAAAACACTTGACCTGAGTGACGTGAGGATAGCAATATCTAAACTCAAGCTTAATAAGGCTGCCGGAAATGACGGCCTTCCCGCTGAGCTTTATAAATCCGTCGGAGATGACTTGGTAAGTAGCATCCACCCACCCAAAAGCCAAATCTGGTCGCATGAAAGTGTGCCTGCAGAATGAAACCTCAGGAGACCCTCTAGACTGTGCCAACTACAGAGGCATCAACATCGCCTGATCCTATATGCCGTAATTTGTGAACTCCTGACACCGTTTAACAACAATATGATCGGTCCATATCAGTGTGGTCTTAGGCCAGGAAAGTCCACAACCGGTCAAATTTTCCAACCTCAGCAGATTCTGGAAAAAAGTCCAAATCGATACGCAACACCTATTCATCGAAGTCAAAGCCTCATGTGAGGCTATACAGAGCCATATGTAGTTTTGGTTTACCGCCCAAACTCGTCCGTTTGTGTAGGATGACGATGGAGAATTATCGCTGCTATATCAGGGTCAAAAACGACCAGACCGAAACATTCGACACCAAAAAAGGATTTAGGCAAGGCGATGCGCTGTCATGTGACTTCTTCAATCTGATTCTTGAGAGGATTGTACAAAACTCACGAGCCAACACCAGAGGCACAATTTTCCAAAAATCTGTACAACAACTAGCACATGCCGACGATATTGACATCATTGGTAGGACCCAACGCGATGTCATAGCCACGTTTGCAAGTATAGAGAAGGAAGCGGCAAAAATGGGGCTAGCAGTAAATGAGGACAAGACGAAGTATATGATGTAAACACAAAAGGACACACAACATCGAAGAATCGGACGGAACGTCACCATTGACAGATTTAACTTTGAGGTAGTACAGGACTTTATCTATCTCGGTTCTGCTATTAACTCTAACAACAACATCTCGTCAGAAATTAAACGAAGAACTACTCTGGCCAACCGCTGTTTCTTCGGGCTAAGAAGGCAATTCAGTAGTAAAGCCCTCACTCGAACTATTAAGGAGATCCCAGTACTGCTCTACAGCGCTGAAGCATGAATGATGAAGAAATCCTAAGTCGATTCGAGAAGAAAATTCTTCAAAAAATTTTCGGTCCCGTTTGCGTTGACGGGCTATGGAGACGAAGATTCAACCAAGAACTACACGAGCTGAACAGCGACATGCCCCTGGTCAAAAAACTCCGCATTGGACGTTTAAGATGGCTAGGACATGTAGAACGAATAGACACCAATACTCCGGCTCGCAGAGTCTTCGATTCCCAGCCAGACGTCGGACGCAGTAGAGGAAGACCTCGCCTTAAGTGGCGCGCACAAGTAGAAACCGACCTCAACCAACTTGGAGTGCGCAACTGGAGGCAGTTAGCTAAGCACTGGGCTAATTGGAGAGGCATGTTGGTTGAGGCCCAGGTTCATTCCGGACTGTAGCGCCACTTAAGTAAGAAAGTAATCAAGGCGATAATGGGAAGAAAACAGCTAAGTGTTGATGATGTCATCGCTAAGAATTTCTCATCTAAAGATTGTATGATTAGACTATCTAATGAATTTGATAAACTTTTTTCGGAATCTGGGCTGATGAGCTCGCCAGACATCGGACTAAATTACCAATTGTACCCGACACGGGTGCACTAGGTTCTCCTATCGCTACATGCAAAAACTTACTAGCGACAGGATAATAGTTAATCAAACCTTGGATGGAGTCTTGGCACGACGCACGTGTCAAATCACCAAACAAATTTAGCCAAAGCTATATTTTAAGAATTCGGACGCTAATGTATGGTCCATCGAGGGAAATCGATGGACCATACATTAGCGTCACCAAATATGCCATCACTGGACACTGTTAAATGGGCTAGACCTCCACTCAAACGACTTCTGCAGAAGCTGCATGGATGGATAGGAAGATGAAACAATACTCCATCTCCTTTGTAACTGCCAGGACCTACCAAATAAAAAAAAACTCCATCTTGGAGCTTACTACTTTCGAAATCTCAGCGACTTGACCAAAACGGAAGTGAAAAGTTTCCTACTTTTCATATAAAGCTCGGAATGGTTTTCCCACAGTTGACAAAGAGAACGGACAGAGATGTTCTAAGTGTGCTGGTGAACTCGCTGATAGCCTATCTATCCATATTAGGCACAGTATCACAATCACAAAGCTAACTATGCTTTACCTGTTGAGGAGCACCATGACTTACAAAGTAGTTGCCAGTCAATCGTTTTGAATCCTCTTGAAGAAGACGCTTTGCAATGCAGCTGGACAGCTGCTCCCAGCTGAACATCCATACATCATCAACCATGATTAACCGAATTTTGCATACGCGTTGGAGACCACCACTCGCGATAGTGATTTGTGACGCCACCATGCTTGCACAAGTGATTGGGCATATATTACTATCCGAACGAGTACGAAAGGCCATCGCATAGATACACGCAGCACACAACCACATATATACACTAATCGACTGTAATCAATAAGGTGTTCTTTGAGTTCATTGATGAAATTAATTTGGTTTATCGATGACGCAAATTGATTGCCACACTACACAACACACACACACTCCCAAGCATGAGGATATAGAGAAACCGCTCTTCATATCGCCGCCGCTCATGGCATAATGAATGGAAGACAATTGTTGTGTTGATCGTTGTGTCGTCATTAGAACATACGTCTGCTTGAGTGGCATAACATTTTACTAATTATCCTTGAAGTTGTTACTAAATAGCTGGAATTAATTAAATGTTTCCGCATAACCATGGTATAGCGACTGCCTCTGTGTATGGATATGGAAACTATACACGCAGGGATTATTATTGATTGGATGGCTGCTTAGTGAAAGGATTGTGTGTACTGGGAGGGGGGAAAGTAATGTCTAAGTGGTTTCTGATCGAACCAAGGAAAGTTGGTTAACTTAATTAGGATGTGCGGAGTACCTTGAGTATAATTAGTTTAAGGTGCAGCAATACACCACGAGATGGTATTGGTATTATATTGATGAACCGTTACTTTGTTATAAATGTATTAAATAAAAATTTTATTAAAACAATAAATTCAACTTTGGTACTTCGATGACAGAATTTATAGGCAGGATTTCACTAAGACTTACCTTCATTGGAATCCGTTACCTGAAGACGTATCTTAACTTAAAGAATTGCATGAAATGCAGCTCGAAGGTATTCAACAACAAAAATCTTTATTGCGTACAGAAGAAGTTGCGCAAAATCAAAACGAGAATAAATCTAGCAAGATGACTTGGTAAGTAACGATCACCAATTCACAAGCGAAAGTTTGTCCGAAGAAGGTATGTCTGACGAATGGAACGTTTTCCCGATCCACAAACTGCGCCAACTACAGAGGCATAAGTCGCCTCAACATCGCCTACAAGATCCTATCTGCCATAATGTGTGAACGTCTGAAACCGTTCACCAACAACCTGATCGGCCCATATCAGTGTGGTTTTAGGCCAGGAAAATCCACAAGCGATCAAATTTTCACAATTCGGCAGATCCTAGAAAAAAAACCCGAGAAGTCCAAATCGATACCAACCACCTATTAATCAATTTCAAAGCCGCATACGATAGCATTTATAGAGACGAACTATACAGAGCCTTATCTAGTTTTGGTATACTGCCCAAGATCGTCCGTTTGTGAAGGATAACGATGGAGAATTCTCGCTGCTCCATCAGGGTCGAAAATGACCTCACCGACACATTCGATACCAAAAATGGAAGGCGATGCGCTGTGGTCTGAATTCTTCAATTTGATTCTTGAGAGGATTGTGCAAAGCTCACGAGCCAACACCAGAGAAACAATTTTCCAAAAATCGGTACAACTACTAGAATACGCCGATGATATTGACATCATTGGTAGAACCCAACGTGATGTCATAGCCACGTTTGCTTATATAGACAAGGACGCGGCGAAAATGGGTTTAGCAGTAAAGAAAAAGTATATGCTGTCAACGTGGAAGAACACATAACATCGACGAATTTCACAGAACATCAGCACTCACAGATATAACTTTGGGATAGTTCGGGACCTTGCCTACCTCGGCTCCGCTATAAACTCTGACAGCAAAATCTCGTCGTAAATTGAACGAAAAATTACTCTTGCCAATTGCTGTTTCTTTGGGCTAAGAAGGCAGTTCCAGTCCTGCCCTACGGCACTGAAGAATGGACTTTCTCAAAAACAGATGCAGAAATCCTTGGTCGACTCGAGAGGAAAATTCTTCGAAATTCTTCTTCCTGTTTGCGTTGAAGGGATATGGAGACGAAGATTCCACTAAGAACTAGTAGCTGTACGCGAAAAAAAACCGCATTTGAAGTCTTAGATGGCTAGGACATGTAGAACGAATGGATACTAACAATCCGGCTCGCAGGGTCTTCGATTCCTATCCAGACGTCGAACGGAGTAGAGGAATACCTCGCCTTAAGAAACCGCATTCTTGGATGCGAGCATATGTCGGCATTCCTCATCAAACTAAGAGTTTCTTGCTGGTGGGCGCGAGAATCCTAGCACAAGAAACCAACTTCAACAAACTTGGAGTACGCAAGGACCAGGATAATTGTAACAGCATGTTGGTTGAGGTCCAGGTTCATTTCGGACTGTGGTGATACTTATGTAAGTAAGTAGTACAAAGTCTGGGTATGGAGGGTGGCTTTTCCAGCTATAGGCGGTGGCACACAAGCACCCAATTTGGGGCCACCCAAAGATAGCAAGAATATTAACGCTCAGGCCCTGTTGAGTTTTTGTATTCTACATCAACGGTAACCGCTGCAAAGCAGCAGAAATATTCCCAAAGGTTTTAAAAAAAAAGTTGGAAATAAATAAACTGCAATGCGTAGTTGGAACAAGTTGCGATAGGGAGTAGGTTACCTGGATCAATGTTTGTTAAGTACTAGGTCCACCCTTTATTGTAACATTCTCAACATGTATTCAGCATGTTGATGCAAATATTCCTCCGCAGGTTCTTTCATTTTCCAACACAAAGCAAAATAGAAAGCTTACAACTTTGAAGTCTGAAAAACCTACCTTCCTTAATTAGCCAACAATCTAATGAAGGAAATGTAATTTAAAATATTTTCCAATCCTACATAGATGAATCTATAGATATGCACAAAGTTTCTAGAAATAGAAAACCATTTCCACTAGAGAGATGACTTTTCAAAGAAATGCAAAACCCCTATCACCTATATACCATGTACATGTATCTCTGGCTCCTTTAATGTGAAACCCCCTTTTTAATTTGTTCTGACGAACCAAATGGAATGCAATACAAGTGCTACATCATCTAGATACATACAACTATATGCACATTGGACCCATGTAGCGTACAAGTCCCTCTAATATACTAAAAAATTAAAATTCATATTATACGAGCATATAGATACATGTGAACATCAGCTTTGTATGGACGCACTAATGATTAAATCAACACACACACACACACACAAAGACTACAATCTGTCGACGACATAATTAAACGTATTAATTAACTCTGGACGAATCCTTCTAAATGTGTTTTAATTGGATATCTCATGTGGAAGATGATATTGAAATCCCATTCGGGATTTCATCTACATGCACACACATACACCAAAGAAATCTGTCATAATCAACCGGAACGACTGACCCATGGGTTCAGAATAAAGGAAGACAATAAAACGACACAGCAGATCCTTCCAAAATTTCGTATCTGTATACTTATTTTCAAGTAATTTCTTAGCGCAAGATACAAATATTACAATCCATCTAACCCATTGTCCGCAACCATTAATTATTGTTATTGTATCCGTTTTTGGTGTTTTGCTATCTCGATTGCATTCATCCCTAACCCGTTTATGAGTGCAACAGGATCAACGAAGGGTTTCTTCTTCTTTATGTGATACCTACTTCAATCTCTTAGATACAATTGGCTGTGCTATATTATATCTCGCTTCAGTGCGATTGTGGCTACAGGGACAATCCTGCTCATCATGATAATAATAATGGTGATGATGATGGTGATGCCTTCCCAGAATTTCGGATACAGAAGTTGCTCTCGAAATGGATTCGGAAGTGCAAGTGCGGTTATTCTATAGTTGTAGAGGGTTTGCTGCAATTGCAATAAGAAATTAGTTAACACTTGAGTGCACTACCTCCTGGCAAATGGAAAAGTACCATCTAACTACTGCACGGTTGTTTGTTGTGAAATATTTTCGAAGGATTGCACTCTCTTTCTGTGTTGATCTCTCTGGGAGAGAATCGAAATGTCAGGCTGAAGTACACCCAATGGGATTGGCATTGGAGATATAAATTTCATTTTATCAACTGCAGATATTTTAACAGGGAAGACACAACACACACTCAAACTACTTGAGGGATTTGAAAAGGTGTCGTTTTGAAAAGCTTAAGCTTTCGTAATAAATTGTAAAATACAAAATTCAAGCTACAGGAAGTAAATTAAAATGGAAGAGGTGAAAGGACTTTGACTTACCAAGGTTTTATTGCTTTTCTTGAAATATTTTTATGACACAATTATGTTTTACCGCAAGCACTACGAATTTTAAATCGAAAATGAAATGTCAGCGAAAAAATGTTTTTTTTTTCGTGTCAGCGCAAAAGTCTATGATACTGCGATGCGATTGAATTTCGAACGGAAGAGGTTGTTATGGGAGAATTTAGAGATATGCGTATGATAATATATGGGACTGTCTGAAAATCGGTCTAATCTCTGAAAAATTTAATAAGAAGTTCCAACTAAATTTAAAGTAAAAACATATGAAAGGCTATTTTTCGCTATGGAAGTCATGTTATACCGTATCCCTTACTTACTTAAGTGGCGCTACAGTTCGGAATGAACATGGGCCTCAACCAACATGCCTCTCCAATTAGCCCCGGTCTTAGCTAACTGCCTCCAGTTGCACACTCCAATTTGATTGAGGACGGTTTCTGCTTGTGCGCGCCACTTAAGGCGAGGTCTTCCTATACTGCGTCCGACGTCTGACTGGGAATCGAAGACTTAGCGAGTCGGAGTATTGTTTTCCATTCGTTCTACATGTCCCAGCCATCTTAAAAGTCAAATGCGGAGTTTTTTTTTACCAGAGCATGTCGCTATACAGCTCCTATAGTTCTTGGATTAATCTTCATCTCCATAGCCCGTCAACGCAAACGGGACCAAAGATTCTTCGAATAATTTTCCTCTCGAATCAACCTAGGATTTCTTCATCCGCTTTTTAGATGGTCCGTGGTTCAGTGCCGTAGAGCAGGACTGGGATGATCAGGATCTTATATACGATCTCCTTAGTATTTCGAGTGAGGGTTTTACTACTCTATTGCCCTTCTTAGCCCGAAGAAACAGCGGTTGGTAAGAGTAATGCTTGTTGTCTGAGTTAATAGCGGCGCCGAGGTAGACAAAGTCCCGTACTACCTCAAAGTTATAGCTGTCAATGGTGACGTTCTGTCCAATTCGTCGATGTTGTGTGTCCTTTCGTGTTGACAGCATATACTTTGTCTTGCCCTCATTTACCCCAAACCAATTTTTGCCGCTTTCTTCTCCATACTTGCAGATATAGCTATGACATCACGTTGAGTACAACCAATGATGTCAATATCGTCGGCGTATGCTAGTAGTTGCACCGATTTTTCGAAATTGTACCTCTGGTGTTGGCTTGGGGGTTTAGCACAAAACTCTCACGAATCGAATTGAAGAAGTAACATGACGGCGCATCGCCTTGCCTAAATCCTTTTTTGGTATCGAATATGTCAGTGAGGTCGTTTCCGACCCTGATGGCGCAGCATGGCAAAAACGGCCATGCGGCAAAACTTGACATGGTTCTGTATAGTTCGTCTCTATAAATGCTATCGCATGATGCTTTGAAGTCGGTGCATAGGTGGTGGGTATCGATTTGAAGTTCTTGAGTTTTTTCCAGGTCAAGTTTAAGAATTAGACCGGTTGTGGAATTTCCTGGACTAAGATCACAATGATAAGGGTTGTTGTTAAACGGTTTCAGGCTATCACATTTTACGGCAGATATAGGATCTTGTAGGCGATGTTGAGGAGACTTATGTAGTTGGCGCAGTTCAGAGGGCCTCCTTTTTTGTGGATCGGGCAAACGATGATGAGGTTCCATTCTTTAGGCAGGCGAAAAAATTTTGCATGTGAGTTAGTAATTGTTACTTACCAAGTCATCTTGCTCTCTTCATAGAGCTCAGCGGGGATGTCGTGATTTCCGGCAGCCATACGTTACCAGGCGTGGTTTCGTGTAGGCTATGTTTTTCGACAATACTGCTTACGATGTCTTCTCTTCTCCCAGCACGATTTTAACGTCGTACTTCAGTAGTCGCTCGTAGGTTTTGTCAAGGAACTGGCATAAGCGACCCTTAGCTATATCATCTTTTTCCTCCGTTGGGGCCTGAGCGCATAAATTCTTATGTTGGCGAATTTGGCCTTCATGCGGATTGTTACAATGCGTTCGCTAATGTCTGAATAGCTGCTGTTTTGGCTCACTTTAACACGGTCCGTAGTAAATACCACAGTTTTTCATCCGGCTTTTGCCCGGCCCATCCCATGGCATTTCCTGGATGGCAGTGATGTCTGCTTTGTAGCAGTTTGTGGCTTCCGATAATTGTTCGTTTGCATTCCTTTTTTCGTTTAGCATGGTCGTCAAAAATAAAATCCTTCCTCTCCGAGGCTATTAGTTGCGTCGTAACAATGTTTTTTTTTAAATGAGTGGGCAGTTGGGCCAAAACACAACCCCCAACCTTTACAGCCAGTTCCAATTTAAAAGATACCCCTAGGACACGGGGCCATCAGTATGCACTACGGGACTTAGCGCTGTCGTTGGACTTTCGGTTCATTTCCCACCATCTCTGTGAAATTGCTAGACAACCTGTTGTCAGAATATGTCGAAGCAGCTTGTCTATGTTCGCTGGGGACATTGCCACTGGACATCATGGCCACTGGTCATTGCCAAGTTAAGGCCAATCAGCGTCTTCCCTCGTTCTACAACATCGAACCATGTACCCTATCCCATCCTTTATAATAAAAGGTACGGTTGGGTGCCCGTACACACATATTATGTGAGAATAGGTCCGGTACCATGTGGATCTGTCGACTTTTTCTTATATCCACTTGTCTAAGTGAGCCATTCAGAGGTTACTATAAGACAGACGATGCCTTTGAAATGAATATCGTCACTGGTGAGGATAGGAAGACATATTTCTGTAGACTATTAAATGGGGATAACAGACGATCTCCATTTATCGGGCAGAATGAACCATTCAATAATGGCTACGACAGCGAAAACAGGCGCCCGACCAAAGCAACGATGGCAATATCGAAACTTAAGTTTAAAAAGGCTGCCGGAAATGACGACCTTTCGAATCTTGTATTGAATTGGTAAGTAGCATTCACCAACTCATATGCTGAATCTGGTCGGATGAAAGTATGCCCGAAGAATAGGATCTCAGCATCGATTGCCCGATGCACAAAAGAGGAGACCCTTTGAACTGCGCTAACTACGGAGGCATTCATCTCAAAAACGTTACCTACAAGATCCTATCTGCCGTAATACGTGAGCCCCTGAAAACGTTTGTCAACAACTTGATCGGCCCATCTCTGTGTGATTTTAGGCCTGGAAAGTCCACAACCGATCAAATTTTCCGACTTCGGCAGATCCTGGAAAAACCCCAAGTAGACCAAATCGACACCATCATTTACAGAAACAAACTATACAGAGCCATGTCTAGTTCTGGTATACCGCCCAAACTCGTCCGTCTAAGCAGAATGACGACTGAGAATTATTGCTGCTCCATCAGTGTCGACAACGGCCTTACCGAACAATACCAAAAAAGTGTTTAGCGACCTTTATATTACTACTTTAGCACAACTTTTGGAAGGACATCACGGACATTTTCCATGAAATTCTAGAATACGACGACGATCTTGACATCATTGGTCTGACTAAACGAGATATCATCGCCATGTTTGTTCGTGAAGTGCCGCAGGTCATGGCAAAAACGGGTAAAATACTAAATGAGGACAAGACCAAATTTATCCTCACAACAAGAAAAGACACTCAACATTGACGAAATAGTAAGAGAGGTGCTTTACCACCTAGTAACCCTTTATTCAAAAATCAATGGATGCCAACCGCTGATTCTTAGGACCAAGGTTGATTCACACAAACATTCATGATGGCGTACGTAATTCTTAAATGATGCTGGACCTCTTGTTTCATCCCGAATCCAAACGGCTAGTTAGGTAGGTAGGTAGAAGTGGCGGTTCAGTATAAACCCATACAGCACATATGTGCACTTGTCACCACGACTTGTGTGACCTTTATTATGATGATTGTGGTGTATGTGATACGGCGGTCTCTAGATTAAGTCTGGGATGTTTCGAAAACGGATATGTTCTTGTATCCTTTTACCCGAGGTTTCGCTTAGGTTGTGGGGAGAATACTTGCTCTAACGCATGCAATCTGGCGCTTGCTAGTGTCGGCCATTTGCACATGAAATGGGAGAGGGATTCTCTCTCATTTATTTTCCCGCAACTGCGGCATTGGGGGGTTTATCTTTTATGGGATCCCAAGATTGACCGCATAGCTAACTTGCGAGAAACTTTTTTGACAATAATTGATACTACTCGGATAATTTTCCAAACCATCAGGTTAGTAAAGTCAATGAAAATCATTAAGATGTTGCTACGGCTTGAACGCAGACCTTCAGCAATTCAGTTCATCGCGTTAACCATCGCGCCACCGAGACGGCTCAGAAGGCGATTTAGTAACAAATTTCTCACTGGAGCTATAAAGAAGATTCTATATAAGACTCTGATCATTCCAGTCCAATTTTAAGGCGCCAAAGTATTGAGCCTGTTAATAGTTTACAAAGAAATTCTTGAAATCAACATCAGCCGACTTCAAGAGCACAATAAATTAGTTACGGACTGCTCATTGGAGACTTATGTCGGTTGATTCCCAGGTTCATTGATCGTTTGTTGATCTCTAGACAGACATTTCTTCTTATGGACATCGAGGTGAGGACACCAGATGTTCCGCAGCGAAGTTAATTTTATTAAGTCGGTTACTACCTTGAAGGATGTGTTTTTCAAAAATTACTGAAAAATATGTCCTCCCTTCCTACCTTTGCGTTAAAGTGTATCAGCACGATTTTAATATCGCACTTCGTTTGTTTTGTCAAGGACCTTTTAGGAAAAGTCTTTCGAAATATCATCTTTTTCCATTTTCGGGACGTTTGCGCATATAAGGCTTATGCTGGCGAATTTCACCTTGATGTGGGTTGTGACAATGCATTCACTAATGGCTTTAAACCATTAGGCTTCTTGCCTAACTCTGGGACTTGTAACAAATCCACATCCGAAGAGTCGCTGTATATGTCATTAAACACAGTTTTTGATCCTCTTCCCGGCCTATTTCATCGCATTTCCTGGATGGTAGTAATTTCCACTTTGTAGCAACTTGGGGCTTCCGCTGGTTGCTTGGAAGCAACTCTTTGATTTCGTTCTCACATTCCAGACACCAATGTCATAACAACGACTGTGTTAACGCCGATCAGAGTTCCCCCTCGTTCTACAAAATCCAGTAGTCTGAGTAGCAATTTATTTTTCTCCGAAGTTATCCACCTTAAGTTTTAGTACATAATAAATAAATTTGACAGGACATCTCATTCGGACAGTCGGAGTCATCCAATAATCCTTGCCAACCTGGACACTCCCGTCAGAATATAGTTCCAAATGCCACTCGTCGAGATCTGTTTTCTAACCGTGATTTTACGTATTTATCCTGATAAGTATGTGAGAATTATTCACCACGCACCTTCTTCCTACCATCAGAACTCAAATCCATTTATGTAATCCCGAACTAAACTGAATCGCTTCTACCTAATGTAATACCACCACAAATGCGAAAACAAACAAATACATAACGAACTAAACATTCAGCTGATATGTTTACCATGTGGAGTGTGGCAAAATATCCCACAAATTTAACACCGAAACACCTTGAGCATTCCAAAAGCAATTAGTTGATGTGATGTAGACTCCATAATAATGGCTGCAGCAGCAGTCCTCACAGCTACAGCCCCCGTCCTCAGAAATTAGAATGCATCCCTTCCAACGTCGTGTCACAAGCACTGATATCAAATTAGATGCTGTTTAGGTTACCTACCTGTAGTTACATATACTCGCACCTCCGACTTCGTCCTCTTTGCCATTTCCCTTGAATTAGCAGCATGAAAACACAATTCACCGGTGCGTAGACATGCTTGTGTCTAGGATGCGCCGCACCATACCCCTGCTACCAGCAGATCGAGGACTTATTATGTCTAAAAGCATTTAGCTGCAACTTTATGCAATGCTACCACCCACAGTACCTGCTCCTTGCCACATATACGAGAGAGAGTGCCTACTCATGTGTCGCATGGAACGAAATATCCTTGGGCGTGCGAAATGGGAGAACATTGTTGGCACGTTGGCAGAATTGAATTCGAGACACTTAAGCAAGGTGGCGCAAATGATGAATGCCATCTAAATAGATAAATGCAACAGCCACATCCACATTATCCTTGTTACTTGCAGTTTGAGTGCAAGGGGGCGCGACGGTAAACGACTTTTCGGTTGTGGCTTGGAGAGGATGTCATTGTCGTTGATTCAGAAGGAGGTTATGTGTCTTAGATGATATGGCTTGTGATTTGTCTTTCCGCTCTTGGCAGATGTCTTGATGCATCCTGTTGTTGCAGTGCATTACGACAGCAAAAATAAATTGCTTGGAACAAGGACATTTCTGATTATGTTTCCCAGTTTCATTCTTTTGTTGAGATGAATTTAATAAATTTTATAGTTTATCTTAAGGGAACAAGATACAGAAAGGGGTTTCGTAGAAAACAGGGTGAAATCTTGTAGATGGAAAATCAAAAAAATTTAGACGAACAAAAAATATATGAACTCCTGCTAAATGTGGGCGGGGGTTTTATTTTCTTAAAGTCGTACACTAGTAGGAGATAAGTTAAAACGAATTTCTGAAAACTCCAAGAAAAATAACTCTTATATGAGTAAGGGTCACTCCACAATCTCATCCTACTTATAAGAGTCCATGTACTTAGAGCAGGTTTGCATAGACAGTCTGTCGTCCTTCTTATACTGTACCACATAGGGGCATGTAAGCTTTGACATTGTTGGTAACACAGAGAAATTATTTTGATACCCCTAATTATAAAAGTCGACACACAATTGCCACGCCTACTTTCTGCAGATCTTCGTTTAAAGATAGGATGGGATGGGATAGGGTATTAATTGATCCCTAGAGAGGATTATAGCCTAATCAAATGCTCTAAGAAGACCAGGCATTCATTGTAGATATTTGGGATTTGAAAAGTACGTAAGCAGAATGGTGAAGTTATATATAGGGTGCGCCTTCTTTTATATCGGTATGTTATCATTGAATAGTTTGATATTTATCAACCGATTGACTGGATTTCTCATGTTTTTGAAAAGCTTATTCATACAATTTTAACTAATTGCTTACCAAATAGTGACAAAGTACAATAAAATAGTCGTTCAGTTGTGTTAACTCAACGTGTATATCGTTGACTCCAAGACGTTCGCCTTAGAGAGACGGATGTTGCCAGATTCTACAAACAATAACTAAGTGAGAGACTTCTTTATCATCCACCAACCGCAACACACAGTGGATAAAGTATCGCAATATCATCAATGAAATATCCGAAACCTAAACAGGCTACCGCTCACCCCTGAAAAGATGTCCGTGATACGATGATATTTGCAAGTACCGAAAAGAGTTGACAGAAGAGGCACATATCAAGGCGCTGCAATGCAGAACACGCACCGCACGGAGAGACAACCAACGCAAAAAATTGGAAGAGAAGAAAATCCTGCGTTTGAGCTTCCAAGCTCAAGGGAATCGAAGAGTCTCTCGACAAAAAGAACATCAGTCGATTCTACAAGAAAGCCATACCACTGGGAGCTGGCTTTAAGTTAGGAACGATGGCTACGTCGTAAAGCAACAATGGCAACCTAGCTACTGATGCGCATGAAATTGAAGAAGGATTCAGACAGTATTTCCAGCAGCTGGTTAATGGGCATAATGTCGAGATAATGATAGGACGTACTGAGTGAAGGTCTTAAGCCCTTCTGCAAGAAACTTTTTAACGCGTACCAGTGTGGCTTCCGCCCCGGCAGATTGACCATAGACCAAATTTTACCACTAAAGTCCTGAAAAGGACGAAAAGAAGAGACACATTATCTTTTCATCGACTTTAAGGCCACTTATGATAGCATCTAACGGCTTGAGCTTTATCAATCGATCAAAGATAGTGGCTACTGAGTTGAGAGACCAAAAGAACCACTCAATCCCATAGTGGATATGGATGGCCCCATAATCTTGGGGTATCTTATAAATTGGAACTAGCCCTCCAGGTTGGCGGTTGCTTCGGGTTTACTACCCACTCACGGAAAAAACCATTTACGAAGCAATCAGAAGCTTTGGATATGACTGGTTTGTATTGTTGACGACCATGCTATACGAAAACCGGACAACGAAGATCATATCTGCTATTGAAATGTGAGAACATCAAAGAGTGAAAAATAAAATGCCGAACAACTATCGGAATCCCATAAGATGCTTAGAAGCAGACATTACTAGTATCCAAGAAATATGTTAGGATAGGCAGGGCAAAAGGAGAATGAAAAAATGTGACATCTACTACGGACCGTGCTTCAGTGAGCAAAAACAGCGAATACTCAAATACGGATTTGTTAGCTTACGCATTTTAACAATTCGCATGAATGCCAAATTCGCCAACATAAGCCTTATATGCGCTCGCGCCCCAACGGAGGAAAAAGATGATATAGCTAAGGATTGCTTCTATGAGTTCCTTGACAAAACCTATGAACGACTAGGTCAAAGGGAGGAAGAGAAGACATCTTTAGCAGTATTATCGGAAAACATATCCTACACGACAACACGCCTGGTAGCGGATTAGGCTAATTGACTTTGCTAAGGAACGAAATGCCTCTATAGCCAGCACATGGTTTCCTCACCTCTATATCCATAAGTGCCATGACAGTCTCCAGATCAACGAACGCTCAACCAAGTTAATCATAGACAAACGGCACTCATCCAGTAGATTGGATATAAGAACATTCCGAGTGGCTAACATCGAATCGGACCACTAACTTGTTGCAGACAAGGTAAGAATACGGATATCCACAACAATCCGGAAATACTTTGAAAAAATTTAATGTCGAAGGACTGCGATCGCAAGAGACCGCCAAGACCTTTGTGCAACGCGTATCCCTTAACCTCTCGATTAATACCATACCACCAGCTTCGAATGTAACGATGCCAAATACACATTAGATCAGCCGCAACTGATGTGCTAGAAAACCCTGGTTTGATGAGGAATGCCGACGGATGCTCGCAGTCAGGAACGAGGCCTACAAGACAGATGAAGACGAGAGCTGCCATTGAGATCTAGAGGCAGAGAAGTAGGAAAGAACACCGGCTTTTCAGAAAGAAGAAACAAAGAGCAAGAAAAGCGCGTGATCAAGGATATAGAGAGGTGCCACTCCAGAAACGATGTTCGCAAGTTCTACCAAAGTGTAAAACGTGAAAGCCAAGGATACAAGGCTCGAACCAAATCCTGTCGAGATGACCAAAGAAATATCGTAGTTGAGACACAGTCGATACTGGTTATATGGAAGAACATCTTCGGCAGACTGTTAAACGGCGCTGACGAACAACATTCCGCTGGCAGACAGCACAAACCTTTAAAATTGGCAACCACAGCCAAAACTACAAAACACTTGACCTGAGTGACGTGAGGATAGCAATATCTAAACTGAAGCTTAATAAGGCTGCCGGAAATGACGGCCTTCCCGATTAACTTTATAAAGCCGGCGGAGATGACTTGGTAAGTAGCATCCACCCACCCAAAAGCCAAATCTGGTCGCATGAAAGTATGCCTGCAGAATGAAACCTCAGGAGACCCTCTAAACTGTGCCAACTACAGAGGCTTAAGTCTCTTCAACATCGCCTAAATGATCCTATATGCCGTAATTTGTGAACTCCTGGCACCATTTATAAACAATATGATCGGTCCATATCAGTGTGGTCTTAGGCCAGGAAAGTCCACAACCGGTCAAATTTTCAAACTTCTGCAGATTCTGGAAAAAAGTCCAAATCGATACGCAACACCTATTCATCGAAGTCAAAGCCTCATGTGACAGCATTTATATAGACGAACTATACAGAGCCATATGTAGTTTTGGTATACCGCCCAAACTCGTCCGTTTATGTAGGATGATGATGGAGAATTATCGCTGCTATATAAGGGTCAAAAACGACCAGACCGAAACATTCGACACCAAAAAAGGATTTAGGCAAGGCGATGCGCTGCTATGTGACTTCAATTTGATTCTTGAGAGGATTGTGCAAAACTCCAGAGCCAACACCAGAAGCAAAATTTTCCAAAAAAATCGGTGCAACTTCTAGCACACGCCGACGATATTGACATTTTTGTTCGAACTCAACATGATGTTATGGTCATGTTTGCTAGTATTGAGAAGGAAACGGCAAAATGGGTTGAGCAGTAAATGACGATAAGGCTAAGTTTATGCTGTCGAAGGAGACACAACATCGACGAGTAGCCATTGACAGATATAACTTTGATTACGGGACTTTGTTTATCTCGGGTCCGCTATAAACTCCTACAAAAACATCTCGTTAGAAATTAAACGAAGAATTACTCTTTAACCGCTGTTTTCCGGGCTAAGAAGGCAATTCAGTAGTAAAGCCTACACTTGAACTACTAAGCAGATCCTATATAAGACCCTGATCATCCCAATCCGGCTCTATGGCGCTAAAGCATGGACCGTCTTAAAAGCGGATGAAAAAATCTTTGGTCGATTGTAGAGGAAAATTTTTCGAAAAATCTTCAGTCCCGTTTGCGTTGACGGACTATGGAGGCGAAGATTCAACCAAGAACTATACGAGCTGTATAGAGACATTCCCCTTGTCAAAAAGCTCCGCATTGGACGTTTAAGATGGATAGGACATGTAGAGCGAAAGGTAACCAATACTCCGACTCGCAAAATCTATGATTCCTAGTCAGGCTTCAGTCGCAGTAGAGGAAGACCACGCGTTAAGTGGCGCGCACAAGCAGAAACCGACCTCAACCAAATTGGAGTGTGAAACTGGAGGCAGTTAGCCCATAACCGGGCTAATTGGAGAGGCATATTGGTTGAGGCCGAGGGTCATTCCGGACTGTAGCACCATTTAAGTAAGTAAGTAAGTAGGTGGGTAGTTTTGTCGTTAGCTGAAAAAATGGGACAACTTGATTTTGGCCGGCCTTAATGGATTTCTTAAGAAGTTGAGTTGAGTTAATCTACTACCACAAAGTGGTAAAACAATAGACCTTTTCTGGTCTAAGGACCACTCCAATCCATACACATTTACGTCCCACATTCTCCTAAACCAAAAAAAAAAGACGATATAGATCTCCAGCTGCCTAATAGGTTAGGACAACGTTGGTATGGTCGACCACTATAATCCATGGGAATTACGGAATAAATTTGACATTTTAATCGTGTTGAACTGTTGATACCTCCGCCTATATGCTCAGATTGGGAAGATTTTGTTTATTTCCATGGTAGCTAAACAGTGATATTCATAGAGCTATACCAACCACCTGAGATGTTCGAAAAAATTATCAAAAACGCACATTTAGCTTTCGTCAGTAGATGCTGTCACATGATTGATGTTGTATTCAGAAATAGGTCCAAGTAAATTTGAAAAGACCAAGATCAATAAAAACCTACCGTTTATGAAAATCGGTTGCTTTTCTCAAAAGGTATTCAATATTCATATACCTACTTAAAAAATGGCGCACCCAATAAATTTAAAAACACTGCAACTTCAAATATTGTTTTAGCTTAGCAGATTTCTCCAGTTTTTTTGCAGTGTAAATACATTTCATCCCCCATTTCATTGCAGCAAAATATAAACTTGGAAAAAAATTACTCCATTCTCCTGCACCCCTTCCCGAGTACAACCTTTCCCGCATCTACTCTGAAGTGTCAACCCGTGCAGCAGTGCAAACTGGGTATCGAATACTTCTGTGTGAAAATAACGAATGCCGCTTGTTTACGTCTTGACAATGTTCTTGGCAATGTTCCCGCACCTGAAGATGTTGCAATTTGGCTAAATTACACTTGGCTCCTTCAATCAGTCGGTATTGTTCACCCCCGGTTCCGAACAGCCGCCCCAAAAGTAGACTTTCCACTGAACCTATATCCATTAAAACGTTTTTGTATCTATATAGATCCTACTGTATGTATGTATCTGTTGAATGTCTTGTTGAAATCGTTGGCCTCGACATGGCATGTAATTTTGAATTAAAAGACCTCTCACCCTCTGCTGTCTGGACCAAGGACTGGTCCATCTGCTTCCACGTGGCGACACAATCCACAATCGAAATGGTGGAACTCCTGGGTATTGATTGAGATGCAATCAGCATTTATCTTTGTCTCGTTGACTCGTTGTCACCTTTGTCGAGAAATTGTCGATTTTTTTTATCCAATTCGGTCGGCCGAATGTCGTGCAACTGTGTGCCGTTCACTTGGTCACAAAACATTTTTGGCAAAGCGTTCACGAGCACATGAATAGTTTGCGCTATCTGTAATGGCTTATCGGACGACGACGACGACGACGACGACGACGACGATGGGGATAGATACATCTCCCATGGGAGAATGAGGAACCGATTTACTGGGACTAAAAATAAATCCAAAGTAAATCGTCTGCTAATCCCTGTCCGACTTAATTTCTCCTCTAAGTGATTTTCGATTGTCAATTACTTACCTATACCTGAGTTGTTTATGCCATCAATCCGATTGTGTTTCAATGTGTTTGGAGGTTGATGGGTTGATTCGTATCCGGGGTAAAGTTGGTCTGTACATGCTTGTTCGTTTCAAATTTGCATTTATGATGCATTTACGGGGTCGGTCGTGCTGTAGGGAGGATTTGCTAACTGAAGGAGAAGTAAATGACCGACTTACCTTTCTGACTTCCTGGGAACGGTTGCCTTGGGATGTGTTGCTGTAACTGTCTGTACTTATAAATTAAATTGATTGCATGTATGTTGATGTTAGGATTGCCATATGTTTTGAAGACATGTAAAGTCAAGTCAGTTACCTGCTAGGTGAATCCGCTTTAACAAAACGAGTTTATTGAGGTTAATTTTCAAAAGTCTGACAGGTTTATCGTTTATAATCAATTGGTCAATACCAAGGCTAGTTAGTCTGTTCATATATCGTGGCATCATTATAAACCAATGAAGCAGGGAATAAATTTATAAGGTCCAACTATCCAACAACCTTCAGGTTCTCCAGTTTTGGGTCAAGAAAATAAAACTAAAAATCTCTTGCTGGAACAGGATCGTTTTTCTTAGAGTTCAGCTTTTTTCAACACTAATATTCACGTGGGGGTATCACTTGCAAATTGTCGGTATCTACATTTGTTTTCCAAAACTGGAGGACCAGCTTGGGTTGGTGGTTGGTTATTGTAGAACGAGGGTAGACTCTGATTGGCTTTAACTTGGCATTGCCCAGTGTTTATAACTCTGACTACACATCAAGTGCTTATTTTTAACCTCCAAGTGGTAACCCTAGGTACTGGTCTCATCCAACCAGATTTGACTCGCTAAACGATAAGCGCGAATGTTGATAACACGACGAAAAACAACAGCACTTTAAACAGCCAGGTCAAAATGGCATGGAATGAATGCCCGGCCTTCTGTCCCAGGTTGTATAGGAATTTCAAGAGTTAGTCAGACCCCTTGAACAGATCCGGTGGCGGGTTGACTATGCTTTGGGTTGACTACCCACCCATGGAAAAAAGTATTTTTAACCAATCAACTAAAAGCCTCGGAGAGGACGGATTTTATTGTTGACGACACTGCTAAACGAAAAAAGGACAACGATGTTCGTATCTGCACCTTGAATGTGAAAACATTAAATAGAAGAGGTACAAGCAAACAACTAGCGGGAGCACTAAACAACTAAAAAGCAGACATTACTGTCATCCAGGAAATACGAAGGGATGGGTCGGCGAAAAGAGGATGAAAAACTGTGACATCTACTACGGACCGTGTTATAGTGAGCCGATACAGCGGCTATTCAGATCCGGTATCGTTAGAAGTGCCAGACTTAGGCAAGAAGTCTCATGTTTCCAAGACATTAGCGGGCGCATTGTAACAATCCGCACCATGGCCAATTTCACCAACATATGACTTATATGCGCTCACGCCCCAACGGAGGAAAAAGATGATATAGCTAAGGATTGCGTATGCGAGCTCCTTGACAAAACTTATGAGCGACTACCGAAGTACGATGTTAAAATCGTGCTGGGAGATTTTTACTCAAAGATAGGAAGAGAAGACGTCTTTAGTAGTATTGTCGGAAAACACGACAACACGTCTGGTAACGGACTTAGGCTAATTGAATTCGCTACGGGGCGCGAAATGTCACTATAGCCAGCGCACGGTTTCCTCACCTTGATATTCATGAGGGTAAATGGTGGTCTCTAGACCAACGAACGGTCAACCAAATTGATCACATTGCAATAGACAAGAGGCACGCATATATTATTTTGGATGGACCACTACCTGGTTGCAACCGAGGTAAGAATACGGATATCCACCACGCCACAACAATCCAGAAAAACTGTGAAAAAATTATCTAAAGACTGCAATCGCAAGAGACCGCCAAGACCTTAGCGCAACGCTTATCTTTTAACCTCTCGATTAACACCATACCACCAGCATCGAATGCCGAAGAACAATGGTAACGTTGCCAACAAGCCATTAGATCAGCCGCAACTGATGTGCTAGGTTTCTGGCGCCCTCCAGCAAGAAACCACTGGTTTGATGAGGAATTCGAGAGGAAAATTCTTCGAAAAATCTTCGGTCCGGTTTGCGTTGGCGAGCTATGGAAACGAAGATTCAACCAAGTACTATAATAGCTCTACAGCGGCATTATCCTGGTGAAAAAAAACCTCCGCATTGGAACTTTTAAGATGGCTAGGACTTGTAGAACGAATTGACACCAATACTCCGGCTCGCAGAGTCTTCGATTCCCAGCCAGCCGTCGGACGCAGTAATGGAAGACCTCGCCTTAAGTGGCGCGCACAAGTAGAAACAGACCTCGACCAACTTGGAGTGCGCAACTGGAGGCAGTTATCTAAGGACCGGGCTAATTGGAGAAGCATGTTGGTTGAGGCCAAGGGTCATTTCGGTCTGAAGCGTCACTTAACTAGTTAGTTAATTAATGTGTGGTTTCGTCAAGATGGTGCAACTTCTCACATAGCCCGGCCTGCTATGTCAGAATTGCGAAGAAAATTTCACAATAATCTGATATCTAGAAACTCGGCATTCCGTTCGCCCTACCCCAGGTCGCCTGACCTTACTGCACCTGGATTTTTCTTGTGGGTTTAGTGCAAACTGGACGTCTACAAAGCAAATCCATCAAATTTGAATGAACTAAAGTAATCCATTCGAGAATCAGTTGCGGCTATTCCTGTTTCAATTCTCCTAAAGGGTGATCCATTTCGAGGTTCCCTACTTTTTTAAAGAAAAAAACACAGAAAATTCAAATTAAATGGAGAAGGTTTATTATCATTTGAAAGAACATTCTTTGGAATTTATTTTTTGAAGATTATGTCTATCAAATGTTGGCCGTTGCTACGTCGCAGATGGTCCATCCGTTGAGTCCAATTTTCGATCACTCGTTCGAGCATTTCGACTGGTAACTGGCGAATGACACGCGTGATGTTTTCCTCCAAGTCCTGAATCGAAGCGGGTTTGTCGGCATAAGCTTTTGACTTTCCATATCCCCACAGGAAAAAGTCTAACGGTGTGATATCACACGATCTTGGTGGCCAATCGACCGGCCCAAAACGTGAAATTATGTGCTCACCGAAATGTTCTCTCAATAAGTCCATTGATTGATGCGATGTGTGGGAAGTGGCGCCGTCTTGCTGAAACCAAATGTCGCCGAGATCACGAGCTTCAATTTCAGGCATCAAATAGTCGGTTATCATGGCACGATAACGGTCGCCATTGACGGTTACGTTCGCACCGGCATAATTTTTAAAGAAATATGAACCAATGATTCCACCGGCCCACAAACCACACCAAACCGTTGTTTTTTCTGGATGAAGTGGCATTTCTTCAATCTCTTCAGGTTGCTCTTCGTCCCAACTGCGGCAATTTTGTTTGTTTACATACCCATTGAGCCAGAAATGGGCCTCATCGCTAAACAAAATTTGCCTCGAAAACGTCGGATCTTCTTGGAACTTTTCAAGAGCCCATAGAGCGAAGTGATGTCGCTTGGGAAGGTCGAGCGGCTTCAGTTGTTGCACAAGCTGTATTTTGTACGCCTTAAATTTAAGATCTTGAAGTAAAATACGCCAAGTCGTTCCATACGTCAGTCCGAGTTGCTGCGAACGGCGCCGAATCGACTATCTACGGTCTTCGTGTACACTCTCAGCTACGGCCGCTATATTTTCTTCACATCGTGCTGGACATGGTCTATTCGGTCGAATATTATCCAATAATGAATGCTGGGTCTCAAAATGGGTGATGGTGTTGCGAATGGTACGCTCAGTAGGCCGATTATGTTGAGCATAAGTTGAGCGAAGTGCACGAAACACATTCCTCACAGAACGTGAATTTTCATAATAAAGTTGAACAATTTGTAAACGTTGTTCACGCGTAAGTCTTTCCATTATGAAATGCCAAACAATACTAAACAAAAATAACATGACAGCATGACACGACTCACACGTGATCTGTCAAAAAAGGCTTCTGAAAGAAGTATCTCTACTTGGATCACCCGTTATAAGCAGTAATGCACAACTTTTAGGTAAGATGCCGACCATGCATCAACGAGCAGGGGGACATTTAAATTCCGTTATTCTTAAAGTCTATTAAGTTATATTTAACAAAACTAAATGAGCCTGAATATGAGTAAAATAAAAATGAATTCCGTACACTGAAAAAAAAGTTTCTTGAGTTTCTTAATGTAGCACTATTCATGGTTAGTGGATTGGGCTCCTAGGAGTGGAATTTTAGCATGCCTTGTGAGACTTTGAAAAATCTTCGAGAGCATACAATTTTCTAAGAATCCTCTTAAGTTTACTATTCGGATTCAAGGTTAACCTGGAGTTCATATTATTTGTGCCAAAAACATAGCTACGCAAATACAACTGAAAGAAGAAGCTTCTTTGTGTGCCATTAATACATATATGGGTTTTTCTAAAAACAAACCAAATTCGTCAATACCTCACACAGAGTTTGTATTATTCCATTTCAAGATCGTCCCGCATTTATAGGAAAGTCCCTTGCAATGCTTATGCTTCAAGCTGAAAAGCGTTTATTTTTGCCTTTATATAAACTTTATACAAAAGTCTTCTCCTATTTTTTACGTTTTAATATATAACTTCCGAAATTGTTTTTTTTTTTTTAATTTATGTTGTCGTTTTATTCAAACGAATCTCTATTTTTCCCAGCAATACAAGAACCTGCTTAGTTGACATTGTCGACATGACTTCCACCCCCTCAAAGTCCAACAGTAGAGCAACCACTCATGTAACATCATCATGAATATAAGAAAAATACATTCAATGACATTTGAAATATTAATTCAACAAAAAACATAAAAAAAAATCGTAGACACCCAAATATATAAATGTAGTGACAAAAAACCTTCACAAGGAGTACGTAGCAAGTCGTACAAGTGTGGGCAATATACATAAAACGATTTGACTTTGTCCTAGAAATAAAACACGCGTATCACAAAAGGACATACACTGGTCCAAGAGGAAAATATAAAACAATGTCCACCCCGAAATAATACTCGTGTTTCGTTAAGTCGAGACATCAATGCAATATACGGGATTGAGCAACGAGCAAGGACAAAGGTTCCTACAGAAAAAAAAACGAAACAACTTAAAAGGATCTAAAAGCTACGTAATGGCTTTCCCATAGCAGAGAGGAATAAAAATAATCATTCAGCAGGACTACATGAAAGACATACACTAAGGGGATCCTACAGTACACCGTAGTGTATCAATTCAATTTAAATGCGACATTCGACAGTGCTGTGTATGTTTATAAACAGAAGGACTTCATTGGACATGGACACCCCGAGGCAAGGGCAAGGCCACCAGACAAAAGCCATAAACTGCCTTACACAGTAGATAAAGTCCCTACAACCATTCGTGTATACCCACCATGGTCTACGCTGTGGACACCGAAACGCAACAAGTGCCTTCTCATCGAAAATTATTATTACAGCAATGGAGTAGTACCGACCAGCTGAGAAGTACCACCATTGGAATAAGCAACAGACCGGCTCCAAGTTAAAGACGACATTCTCGAGTTCATAATATGCCAGAATGGATGACTCCGTGAGTTTACCAGCTGCCTTCCCATATTTCTTTAATTTCATGGGAATATTTTATTTATTATAGCGTGTCTGCTAGTGCAGTACCGTTTTAGTTGTGTAGCAGGACAAAACATTCCAAGGATAGCAGGGTATAATGTTAATAAGTGTCTAGCGATAAGAAACTATGTGACGTTGTTGTTTGAGGACACTTTTTTTGTAGGACAAAAAAGTAAAAATGTGGACCAATAGAGAAGGATTCAATAAACAAAAAAAAAAAAAACAAACAAACAACATGGCAACCAATCTTTTCTGTTTTTCAATTTGAGACATGAAAATATACTTTTAAAAAATATCAAGGTTGTTAGGAATATTACATTTCGTAAGATATCTTTGATGAATCCTTGTCAATCAAAAACAGAGACGAAGAATGCAATCTTAGGAACTTAAACTAAAATTTTAGCGCTGCAGGTTACTTTCTTAAGTTGGAAGTTTTTTTTTAAATTTTGGAAAGGACACGACGGCATACGTGTCTACACTTTTAATGTCCACACAAATAACAGAAAATTTACAGCCGAAAGACTATCGACAGCCTTAAGCTACTCAACATAGTAGACATTACTGCCTTCCAGGAAATACGGCCATACATTTACTACTGTCCGATCTATAGTTGGCAGAAACACAGGCTATTCGGATGCTTTAAGCGACAACATAGCGAGAAGTATTATGGTTCGAAACTTCGAGAGCATAAGGGAACGCAATATTATAATGTAAATCAAGAACAAGTTCTCCAGCAACAGCTCCATAAGCGTTTACTATCGAACTGAGGAAAAAGGGGACATCGCTGAGGATTATTTCTATAAGCTTCTGGATGTTGATGTAATGCTGCGATATTTAAGCGCAAAAGTTCGGGGAGAGGTTATTCTATGCAATATAATCGGAAAACCTCTCAGATTTTTGCAGAACGTGATACAAGTTCTGCAAAAATCTGTTGATAAATAACAAACCATAAGCATCAACAAGCCAGAAGATCGGCAGCAATTGATGTGCGAAGGTTTCTTGTTCACACCTCTAAATTGCTACCAAAGATATCAATATCTAAACTTAAGCTCAACAATCTTGCCGTAAATGGTAACCTCGGTTAAAATGGCTCACATATGTAAAAAAAAAAACCGACATCAACCAATTTGAATTGCACCAGAGCACCCAGGTAATTAAGATCCGGGAAAATTAAAGGGGCATGTTTGTTGAGCCCTCTAGTTCATTCGAAGTCGAAGTAATCCCGACTAGATATTTGCTCAAAATTTCACCATTGCGGATCTTTAGTTTAAATGTAGGAAATATTTCATAAGGTATGTGGAATGTGGCGACATCTTGCTGGAACAACTGTCCAATTCTGGCCAAAAATAGTCATCCAACAAAAAAACAAGAAATGTTGGATTTTCTTCAAAGTCAAATTAACTGGAGTTGTCTGATGCAACAGAATTATTCTAGTAAAATATCTTATTCCTCCATATTGGCTTTTCTACGCCACCTTTTGTACTGGAATGTGAGAACATTAAACAGGAGGGTGCAGCCGAAAGCAGAAATTGCTGCCATTCAGGAAATATGATGCGATGAGCCGGACAAAAAGAAGGTGAACAACTGTGATCCAAATAGTCGCAGTGTTGCAGTGATCAGAAATTGCGACTATTTGGATAAGGATTCCTAATATAGGGTGGCGCACGAATCGTGCTACAAAAATATAACGTAATAACTTTTTTTCTGTGTGAGTAATCGGCTTATTTTTTTTTATTTTGTAGGTTACTATTTAGATGTATAAAAATGGATGCTTGGGATAAGGAGAAAAGAATTTGGATAGTGCAACGGTACCATGCTTTGCAGTCCGTCATTTCCGTCCAAAGGGAATTTAGGCGGGAGTTTGGCGGTAATCCCCCGAGTAGATGGACCATTATGAGGCCCATTTTGATCTTAACGGCAATGTAAACAAGCAAAATTGCCGTATATGGAAAGAGTCTAATCCAGAAATGCTCCATGAGACGGAACTGCACCTAGAACGAGTCACTGTGTGGTGCGCAGTTTCATCAAGGTGTATTGTCGGGCCGTACTTCTTTGAAGAAAACGGTGTAACCGTTACTGTCAATGGGGACCGTTATTTAATGATGTTGAAGGAGTTTTTTTTACCCAGAACTGCGCCGAAGACGTATACCATTCAACAGCGTTTGGTTTCAGCAAGATGGAGCAACTGCACATATAGCCAGACCAGTTATGGCGGAGCTAAACAAAAAATTCGCAAACAAATTAATTTCTAGGAACTCCACTCTTCGCTGGCCCCCAAGGTCACCTGACCTGACTGCACCAGACTTCTTTTTATGGGGTTATGTCAAGCAAGAGGTGTATAAAACGAAGCCCAGGAATTTAACTGAATTAAAGCAGTCCATAACGACAATAATTGAGGCGATCCCAACTTCAACTCTTCAGGCCGCAAAGAATAATTTTTTGATCAGGTGCCGCATATGCGTGGGAGAGCGTGGAGGTCATTTGCGATCTATAATCTTTAAAAACAACGAACTATTTAAAATAAAATTTAATTTTCTAACCAATAAAAAAAAAATGAAATACATCGATTAAAAAAAAGGTTATTTGAATTTCTTATTGTAGCACAATTGGTGCGCCACCCTGTAAGTGCCAGACTTTGGCAAGAAGTCCTATGTTTACAAGAAATTAGCGAACGCATTGTAACAATCCACATCAGCGCTGAATTCGCCAACAATAGCCTTATATGCACTCTCGCTTCAAGGGAGTCAAAAGGTGGTATAACAATCCATTTGATCAGCCCCAACTGATACGGTAGGATTCTCGCGCCTACTTGCAAGAGAGCCTTCGTTTGATGAGAAATGCCAATAGATCTTCAGGGCTAAGCTGAAGGTGAAGACAAGAGCTTTTTAGGCAACGAAGAAGGAAAGAATACCGGCTTTTCAGATAGAAGAAAATAAAGCAAGAAAAGCGCACGATCGATGATATACAGAGGTGCCACTTCAGTTTAACCAAAGTGTGAAAATTAAATTCCAACGACACAAGGCAAGAACATAATCCCGTTGAGATGAACAAGGATGGTGATATGGAAAAAAAGGCATAAGTCTCCGCATTATCACCTACAAGATCCTATCTGCTGTAAAATGTGAACGCCTGAAACCATTTACCACCAGATCGGCCCTTGTCAGTGTGCTTTTCGGATAGGAAAGTCCACAACTGATCAAATCTTAGACAGATCCTGGAAAAACCAAAGAAGTCCAAATCGATAACCACCGCCTATTCATGGATTTCAAAGCCGCATACAAAATCGTTTATAGAGACAAACTTTACAGAGCCATGTCTAGTTTTGCTATACCACCCAAACTCGTCCGTTTGTGTAGGATGACGATGGAGAGTTGTCGCTGCTCCATCAGGGTCGGAAATTACCTCACCGATACATTCGATACCAAAAAAGGATTTAGGCAAGGCGATGCGCCGTCATGTGACCTCTTCCATTTGATTCTTAAGAGAATTGTGCTAAACTCCCGAGCCATCAAAAGAGGCACAATTTTCCAAAAATCGCTACAACTAATACAAGCATACGCTGACGAAATTGACATCATTGGTAGGACTCACTGTGATGTCATAGCCACGTTTGCTAGTATAGAGAAGAAAGGCTTAGCAGCAAATGACGATAAGGCTAAGTTTTTGCTGTCAAAACGTTAGGACACATAACATCGACGAATCGGACAGAACCTCACCATTGACAGATATAACTTTAAGGTAGTACGAGACTTTGCCTATCTCGGTTCCTCGTTAGAAATTAAACGAAAAATTACTCTTGCCACCCTCTGATTCTTTGGGCTAAGAAGGCAATTCAGTATTAAAGCCCTCACTCGAACTATATAAGACCCTGATCATCCCATTTCTGCTTCACGGCGCTGTAGCACGGACCGTCTCAAAAGCGGATGAAGAAATCCTTGGTCGATTTGAGAGGACAATTCTTCGAAAAATCTTCGGTCTCGTTTGCGTTGACGGGCTATGGAGACGAAGATTCAACCAAGAACTATACGAGCTGTCCAGCGACTTGCCCCTGGTCAAAAAACTCCGCAGTGGACATTTAAGATGGGGCATGTAGAACGAATGGATACCAATACTCTGGCTCGCAGAGTATTCAATTCACAGGCAGACGTCTGACGCAGTAGATGAAAACCACGCCTAAAGTGGAGCGCACATGAAGAAACTGAACTCAACCAATTTGGAGTGCGCAACTGCAGACAGTTAGCTTAGGACCGGGCTAATTGGAGAGGCATTTTGGTTGAGCCCCAGATTCATTCCGGACTGTAACTCCACTTAAGTAAGTAGGTAAGGAAAAGCCAAACAAAAAATGGCCCAGAATAACTATGACTTAAAAAAAAAACGTGGATACCAAGTTCAAAAAAAATCGTTTTTTTCTGCATTTCATTTGACGTTTCTCAATTTCAGAATAACTCAATTTGAACCATGGAAAGATACACATTCGTGCAACGCGTTAAAGTTATTCAGGCTTATCATGAGAATGGGCGTTCCAATCAAAATGCATATCGTGAACTTCGTGATTTTTTCGGTCAATTTAATCGTCCAAATGTGCGTACAATCGGAAAAATCGTTCCAAAAATTTGAGCAAACCGGATCTGACGGAGATGTGAAAACACCAGTGCATGCTCGTACAGCTAGTACTGCAGAAAATATTTCTGCTGTCTGCAATAGTGTTGCTGAAGGAGCCGTCCACCTCAACTCGTCGTCGTCGTGCCCAACAATTGCACCTATTACGCTCGTCGTTGATGAACATTACGCATAAAGACTTGCATTTACACGCTTACAAGGTGCCATTGACTCAGGAACTAAAGCCTCTTGATCATTTCAAGCGTCGTCAATTGTCAGTGGCAAGAAATGGCAACTGTGGATGATCAACTTTCGAAGAAAATCATCTTCTATGATGAGGCACATTTTCACCTCAGTGGATTCGTCAATAAGCAGAATTGCCGCATTTGGGCGAATGATAATCCAAGAGTGATTGTCGAAAAACCCATGCACCCACAGAGAGTGACTGTTTGGTGCGGTTTATGGGCTGGCGGCATCATCGGGCCTTATTTGTTTTCCAAAATTAGGGCGGTCAGGCAGTTACTGTGAATGGTGTTCGCTATTGTGAGATGATAACGATTTTTTTATGGCCCGAATTGGAAGATATGGATGTGGACAATATGTGGTTTCAACAGGACGGCGCCACTTGCCACACAGCTAACGAAACAAGGGCTCTTTTGCGTGATAAGTTCAATGGCAGTGTTATCTTACGTGGTTGCGATATCAATTGGCCGCCAAGATCGTGTGATTTGACACCGTTGGACTTCTTTCTTTTGGGTCAATTGAAAGAAAAGGTGTACGTCGACAAGCCAGAATTAATTCAAGAGCTAAGGGATGAGATAATTCATCCTTTCGTCCATTCTCGACATGGTACTCATGTGCTACGATCATTTGAATTTGGTGTGTGATTTCTTGGGAAGGCCGTCTCCTTACAGGTGGACTATGACTTAACGAGACGCTAACAAACTTGACTTGATGAATACAATACGTAAAAGAATAAGACTGGAAGGTGCCTCAACGGGCTAACACCCGAAGTATTCGTCGAGGGTGATAGCGATGTTCGTGTTTCGTTACGAGGGGTGGGCAGGCCAACTTTCGCCATAACTTCTGGCGTATCTTCATCCAGCGAACTTGCTATGGATCAGTTTTTGGGAATCTCTTAGCGTAGTTTTATTTTAAGGCATAGGGTTTGTTCTTCGAATTTAAGTTTATTTTAGACATTGTTTACATTAGGTTAAGTTTCCGTAGATTTTCCAAGTTTTGTCCTTCATAGGGGCCAAAGTCATTGATCAGTTCTTCTTTTCCTCTTTTCCTCTTTTCGTTCTTCTACTATCTTCTATATCATGTCCCTTAGTCCGTGCGACGTCAATTTAACGCAGCGTTCTTTCCTTTTCTTATTTCGGCACGATATAAAAAGTTTGTTGAGCTGGTGGTGTATGGTGGGATGGCAAGAATTTCCCCGTCCGACGAGTTTAGCCGAGCAACTCCGGCGGCACGCTCACTACCTCATCTACACTGAAGATACCCTTGTGGCCCATCCAAAGCTCACAATAATTCAAATAAAAATCAAAATCGGCCCATAAAATTTAACCACCCTTTACTTTGCACTTTACTTTGCATATGAGTTCTTGTACCTCTAACCAAATTAATACTTTAAGGATCAATATCTAGCCTAAACAAGAATTATGCTTCAACTTCGATAATTGTTTCTGGGAAAAGGATGGAAAAAAAAGCAATACCTTTTTTTTTTTATTTCAACCTGGCAACTTCATTTAAAAATAAAATTTCCGAAAATGTTAAGACTCTATGTTTCTGAAAAACAGCGATTAAACATGTTAAAAACTTAGTTTATAGCATAAAAGATCGATGTATACAGATAGTAAATGGCTAAAAATGTTGTGAAAATATGCATTTGATAAAAAATAGAAAAATCAAATAGTTCCACGTGCGTGTGTCAAGTCAAACGCTTTCGAAATACTGTGTTGATTATTAAATTTTTCAATATTTTGTTGATATTTATTAAACGCAATAGGACTTGAAATAAATTAAAGGCTCTAAAGGATATAAAAAGAAAAAAATATAATTTCATTCATCATCTGCAAAATTGGTCAAAGTTAAAAATTAAATAAAACAACAAAAATAAATTACACTTGCATAGCAATAACATTAAAAAAAAAAACTCTCAATGACACACAAATAAATAATTAAAACCCAAAAATAAATGCACAAAATAATTGAAACGTGAAAAATAAAACATTTACTTACATAAAGTACACAAAAAAGGAAATAAACGACAAAAAATATACGAAAACGTATATATACACGTACACCTACACAAACACACACACGGCAATTAAAAGATAATAATAGTATATAATAGACTACCACAAAAAGCAGCTCGGACTGACACGGGTAAAGTGATTCTCTGAAATGTAAATGAGCGCTGGCGCTGCCGTGACAGTTGACAGTTGACAGATCGTTCCCAGGGTGCAAGAAATGTCACTTTTACTATACGTATTGCAAAGATACGAGTGCAAATGTGATTTTTAATCGTTATCAGGTTTATTTTTTTTATTTTTTTTTATGACAAAACACCACCAGAGCACGATGACAGATATAACGCAACAGGACGATATTATTGTTTTTTTTTTTTTTTACAAAATTCCACTATATACCAAATGTGATAGAAAACGTTCCAAACAAATATGGACCACGACCAGGACTTTTACCACCAAAAAAAAAAATTAAATGATAAAAAATCGGACGAAATTTTTTTGATTTTGATTTGAATTTTCTTATTATTTCCAATATTTTGACAAGACTTGCACACGTAAAGCACGAACGAACACAAACTAAATACGCTCAACTACGACTTTTTTTTTGGGGGACGTTATCTAGACAAGAGACTTCGACCAACTAAGCGGTCTGAAACGGCATTCGATTTGACAGAACAACACCAATCTAGATGATGACCGTTGAGCATCCAATACACAGAAGGAGCATGTGAAGTGCGAGATCTTACGATGCTGTCCCCGTAGCATGTTGTTGTGTAGATACTTTCTACACAAATAGATTGTTTCTTATCAGTTGGCCGGGATTTGGGGTCGCGGGGGAGGAAAACTGATAGCGCAAGTGAGTACAAAATCGATGGCACAGCAGCAGAGCCTAAGCCTATACGTAAACAATCAATCGAGCTGAGAGATAAAAATACTGGCGTGGATACAAGATGCAACGCCCCTAAAATCATCGTCATTATATCGCATGTGTGTGATTTGAGTTGAAACAAACGAGGTTTTAGGTAGGTGCTGGTTGTTTTTTTTTTTAGCATTTGCAAAAGTGCATTTGAAGATCAATATTCATGATATTGTCGTCACTGATAAGGTGATCATTGCGTAAGAGGTCACAGACTAAATGCAGTCGCTAACAAATTTGAAATTTTCACGAATTTAGTCGAGTTTATGCAACGATTTGCTGGTGTCAATGGCGAGTGTGAACATACATTAAGAGATGTGGGCACTGTATCTGGACAGGATTATGCCTGAAGAATTTTAAAACGTTTTGCAGTCTTAGGCTGGTATACACCAACGAATATTTAAGTGTCATGCTGGGTTCCGGAGCTAGGATGCAGTTAGATATCTTTGAAGACTATGATCTCATTGCCAAATCGACCATTTTATTCAGATGAGATTCACAGAGAATTGCCTGTAGAAGGAAGTAAAACGTTTGAGCCTGATTAGTCGAATAAAAGTAAAACAGCTGGTTTTGGTTCGACCTTTCATGAAAGATTTTTTTTTTAATTCCAGAAAAACAAAAAAAAAATACTAATTTTTAAATTTTTTTGCAGAGTGACAGAGAATGTGAGGGTCTCCTCTTGCGTCTCTTTGTCAGCACAGATTCTACAGATATCAGCGTTTGTGAGATTAAACTTCATTGTGTGGTTTCATAGGAGTTTATGACCAGTGAGTGCCCCATTGACAATAGACAGTGATGTTCCTTCATACAGTTGGCTCAATTATTGGTACATTCCGGCCGAATGGGCCAGAGATGATAACAGGCCTCTACCTGCTAATGACATTCATATGGATCTTGTAATTCACCTTGGCGGTAGAAAAGTAGGCAATGTGATTATATGAAACCTTGAGTATTTACCTAGCTGGTGTCTACTAACCCTGAAATTCAGCATTCCCGTCAGCATTCCCGTGAAATGTCATGGAGCCAGCAGGTGTGATTGGGTAGAAGACGTGTCCTCACACATATCCGCATATTTCTTTACAAACGGCGTGGCGGATACCGTGGTATCTAAAGTCTCAGTTAGGATGGACAAAGTGAACAACATATTTTAGGCTGATTCGACATATTCGAACAACGGGTTAGTTAGAAATATCATCATCGGGGATGGTGACGGTTGAGATGCAATTCAAGCGGCAGCACTAAATCACGTAGTGGAAACTGATGGCCCCGTGTTATAGGGTGCAGTGAAATAACCTCCATGTAAATATGTCCCAGGGGGCTTAATTCCAAACAAGAAGAAAATATCCCCCGATGGGCTTATTTCTTTTTTGGAAATGGAAATAAGAACCACGGCTGTTAATACCTTTTGCTTGTTCGGTTTATATCATTTTCATGCATCCGAAATCGCACACATCCGAAATCCAATAGTACGCTCAAGAGGGGTGGCAGCATGCCAACCCACTTACCTTCAAATTTTGCATACATTAGACTTGAATATAATTCCAATTTAATGGCAATAACACCTGCGAGGGTCAATGTTTTTTTTCGTGGCGGAGCTTAATATGAGACCATTAAACATGTGGTGCAGACAGACAACCAGCGGAAGCCCTAAACTGTTAGCAAGCAGATATTACTGCATTACAGGAAATATGATGGACGAAAAACTGTGAGATCTACTACGGGCGGTGTTACAGTAGGCAGAAGCAGCCACTATTCGCGTGCGGAATTGTAATAAGCACAGGACTTAGGAAAGAAGTCGTATGTTTCAAAAACATAAGCGAACGCATTGCAACAAATCGCCACGCCAAGCCTTCTATATGCTCACGCTGCGATGGTGAAACAATATAATATTGCGAAAGACTTCTTGACAAAACTTATGAGCGACTAACAAAGGGCGATGCTAAAATCGAGCTGGTAGATTTTAACGCAAAGGTAGGAAGAAATGGCATCTTAAGCAGTATTGTCAACAAAATAGCCCTCACGACAAAACGTCTGGTAACGGACTTAGTCCAATCGACTTCTTACGGATTGAAATGCCACTATTGCCAGCAAACAGTTACCTCACCTCCATATACATGGCTGCCTTCAGATCAACGAACGGTCAACCAAGTTGAACAAATTGCGATAGACAAGAGGCACGCATCCAGTATTTTGGATGTCTGAATATTCCGAGGAAGGAACTTCGAAACGGACCACTACCATACCAAGGTAAGAATACGGATATCCACCCCGCCACAACAATTCAGTTCCAAAAATACTGTGAAAAAAATTTAATGTCGAAAGACAGCAATCGCAAGAGCCCGCCAAGACCTTCGCGTAACGTGTATCCCGTAACATCTCGATTAACACCACAACATCAGCTTCGAATTCATGCCATTAGATCAGTGGCAGCTAATGTTCTAGCTTTTTCGCGCCCACCAGCAAGTAACCCCTGGTTTGATGAGGAATGTCGACATATGCTCGAAGCCAAGAACGAGGCCTACAAGACTAAGCTAGAGGTGAAGACGAGAGCTGCCATTGAGCTCTATAGGCAGAGAAAAAAGTAAGACCAACGGCTTTTCAGCAAAAAGAAAAAATAGCAAGAAAATCGCGCCATCGAGGATATAGAGATGTGCCACGCCAGGAACGATGTTCGCAACTTTTTCGAAGTGTAAAACGTCAAAGCCAAGGATACAAGGATCGAACAGAATCCTATCGAGGAAATATCGTAGCTGAGACACAGAATTGATGAACCACATCTGCATACTGTTAAACGGCGATGACGAATGAATTCCGGTATCAGACTACGACAGCTAAAACTACCAACCACCTGACCTAAGTGGAGAGAGGATAGCAATATCTAAACTCAACCTTAACAAGGCTGCCGCCGGGATTTATAAAGTCGGCGGCGGTTGTAAGTCATAAGAAAAATCTGATCCTCTACATCGCCTACAAGATCCTATCTGCCGTAAAATGTGATCACCGGAAAACGTTTACCAACATTCTGATCGTTCCTCATCAGTATGTTTTTAGGCCAGGAAAGTCCTACATTCGATCAAATTTTCATATTTCGGCAGATCCTGGAATAAAACTCATGAATTTCAAATCGATACACACAACCTATTCATCGATTTCAAAGCCACATACGACCGCGCTTACAGAGACGAAATTCACAGAACCATGTCTAGTTTTTTTATACCGCCCAAACTCGTCCGTCCGTGCAGGATGACAATGGACAATGATTACACCAAAACATTCCATACCGAAAAATTGACTTAGGAAAGGGACGCACTCCCATGCGGCTTCTTTACTCTCATTCTTGTGAGGATTGTGCAGAACTCCCGAGCCAAGACCAAAGGCACGATTTTCGAAAAACCGGTGCAACTACTAACACACGCTGATGATATTTGAATCATTTGTAGGAATCAACGTGATGACACAGCCACGTTTGCTAGTTTGAGAAGGATGCTGCAAAAATGTAATTGTTGTCAAGGTCTGGGTCCGATACCCAGTCGTAGCGACACCTTAATAATTTTACACTGACCCTCCTCTCGTGATGATCTGACAAATCATCCGAGTAGCATCACTTGTCAACAAAAGCTTATCTCAAATTCGTCGTTCGTAGTCGGCATAAATAAAGAGGTCCCACTATCGTGCAAGAAGAACACACGCGTGCATGAATGGTTGTGAGAAAGTTTGGCCCTGGGTACTAACGAGCTTGGTGCGCCAAAAATTAGTATGGTTTCAGGTGTTCACATATTAAGTTAGACAGGTTCTTGTAGGCGATGTTGACTTAGGGTTCAGTAGTTGGCCCAGTTCAAAGGGTCTCCTTTTTTGTTGATCGGGCAAACGTTGCTGACATTCCATTCGCCTTGCATACTTTCATCCGACCAGATTTGAGTAACAAGTTGTTGGATGTTACTTCTTAAGTCATCTCCGCCGGCTTTATAAAGTTCAGTGGGAAGGCCGTCATTTCCGGCAGCCTTGTTAAGGTTGATTTTGAATATTGCTATCCTCACTTTTCTTAGGACGGTTGATCTTTAGTGGCATCGTTTGTGTCTTAAATATTAAATATCATCTTGGAAGCTTTGTATCCGTGGCTTTGATGTTTTATACTTTAGTAAATCTTGCAAACATAGTTCCTGGAGTGGCACCTATCTATATCCTTGATCGCTTGCATTTGTTTTTCTTTTTTGAAAGCCTGGTGCTCTTCCCTTCTTCTCTGCCTATAGAGATCGATGGCAGCTCTCGTCTTCACCTGCAAATAGCCTTGTAGGCTTCATTCTTGGCTGCGAGCATCTGTCGGCAGTCCTCATCAAACCAGGGTTTTTTTCTAGCACATCCGTTGCGGCTGATCTAATGGTTTGTTGGCATCGTTGCCATTGTTCTTCGACATTCGATGCTGGTGGTATGGTGTTAATCGAGAGAGTAAGGGATACACGCTGCACGAAGGCCTTGGCGGTCTCTTGCAATTGCATTCTTTCGACATAAAATTTGTTTTGCTGTAGCCCCTTTGGAATGTTTGGACATCCAAATTACTGAATGCGTGTCTCAATAAGAAGGAAAGCTGAGCAAATATAAAAAAAGTTCTTCATCGAATTGTTGGTTCTCTATGCGAGGAAATGGTGGAGAACATGGATGTAAGTACGAAAGGTGAAAACATGTAGATAACGCTTTGGCTGAATAACTGGCAGTAGCTTGCGCAGGATAGAAGGGGTTTGAAGGCTGATTTGTCATAGGCAAACAACCTCAACAGGTTGGGAGCCAGCATTAAGTAAAATAGGAACAGATCATTTCAGCCCTTCCCAAAGGCCCTGCAACAAGGGCCGAATAAAATTTTAAAAAAGAAATCATTGGAAAAAATCATCAACAATTTTTTTATTTTCCTACTTTCTGGTAGAGTCTGGAGTCGAAGATTCAACCATTCTTTCATCAAGTACTTTTCGTCATTCCAAAAAAAAAAGCAACATATAAATATTCATGTAAGTCATTGTTGCATAATTGGCTACAAAATGTTATGAAATGTGAAAATGCAATCAGACCCAACGCGGCCACATTTTCCCAATCAAAGCGAATTCGAAACCTTTGTGACTTTGTTGCTCCTTAACAGAACCCAATTGAATCCATCCATTTGCCATAACTCATCCAATAACATTTCACCTTACCAAAGGACAACAAAAAAATATCCTCTTCCACTCCCGGAACTACACTACACGTACACATTGTACACATAAAAGAAACATGAATCCGTATATTCCTCGGACATACAAGGACGACTACGAGGAGAATTTGTTTCGAACATGAATAGCGTACCTCGTAGATAATAGAAATATCAAATTTCTTTTCCAGAACCATTAGCTGACAATAAACGGAACGTACATTCGACATTGAATGGCATGAACGACACCGGATTTTCTCCGGTTACTCGCAATACAGATGGACTGGGAGACACACTTGCCCCCATATTGCGCAATACTTCTTCGTGATGCAGGATGCAATCACTTTTCGAGTGATGTGTGTTGTTGTGCCAGCATCATAACAAGACGGAAGCGTGGTAGTAAACTGTAAAATCATTGTCGGTCGTAGCCCAGCCATTGTGTGTACAACATCCTGGCTGGCAAGGAACTGGAAGTGATATTACAGATGCCAATGCACACTGTACTCCTAGATGAGGATCATATTAAAGTTTAAACATATAAAATCCGAGTAGAGAAAACGGGTATTTGTGGTCCTCAAAAGAGTGCACAACCAGCCATTGGCAGTCATATGGTGGTGAGAGTTATACATCCACCAAAGGATGGTTAGAATGGAAACCCAACATGAATGGGATCGAATCGAATTGGACCAATTAAATGGATACCTGGAATGCCACGAGAAGATACCTTCTTAAAATGGTTTTCTCAATTCCTATTGTATCCTGGTGGTGGTAGTGCCTTTCAATTGTTGCGGCATTAAAAAGTCATTTGGCTTATGGCTAAGGACATGACATCTTGGGCCAATTGAAATGTTTTTAAATTATCTATTGGATTGCTACCCATACCACTAATGACCGGAAACAAAAACCAAAAACACTTACGCAAATCCACCATGACCTCGATAATCGCTGTAATATAAATCTCCTACAAAGTCCTTGCTCGACAAAAAAATATAAAATTCGTCCCTTTCATCGTAAATCCACTTAAACATCTCCAAATCTAACTCTGAATCATTCAGCTAAATCCTCAAGTTTGACAGCCCCCCTGGCTGACACATTTTTACACCCCCCATCAACTCACATGCCCGACTATATAATGGACCATTAATTTGTCATTCCATTCAAAGTCAATTAAAACCAAGTCACTGGCTAAGCACAAAAGGATCGACAACACCACGACCGTCATCGTTGTCGTCGCGTCGTGCCACGCCATGCCGTTTCGGTTGCTCGTTCCCGTTGACAAGTCCAAAAATCGCAATTCATTTCGCCATCCAGCACCATCTCTATTGGGGTAGCGGCAACTTGCGGAAACCATTTTACTAATTGATGCTTGAATATCAGGCGAAAGGATTTCGTGAATTTCATTTAAATAAAAGCTTAATGAAGCCATCAATAATAAAAGTTTTCTTCGTCAGGACCATGTTCATGTTATAAACGCTAGTCCCAGAGGCTGGTTTGTATAGCTCTTTACAGACGTATAGAACGTCTCCAGCTGATGCGGTGGTGATGATGACTTAGATGATGATGATGATGATGATGGTGATGTTGATGGCGCTGGTTGACTCTAGTTCGGCGAACAAATGACGGTATGAAGAGTTGAAATAATAGTGGTTTCCTTGGAAATTAAACTAATTTTCGATTGGTTTTTCGATGAAAGGACTGCAGGCAGAGGTGCAGAGTATAAGGAGCCAACGAGATTTGAAGTTTTGCATAAAGCGGAATTGTTGAGAGTTGTGCCAATGAAAATGCAAGACAAGAGCTGAGTGCTCGGTCCTGATAACTGCCACAAATTAAAATAATAACGGAAGATTGCTTGTGGGGCTTATGTCAGATCTTTGAATGGTGATGGTCGGGATTTTGTATACCTTTTGTCAGGGGATTGAATGAGTGCAAGGTGTGCCGCAGGGCTGTTGCGAATAACGAGGGGTTTGGTGATTAGTTTTTATCCCCATATGGAAATCCTTATGGAAACAGTAAGACAACGACACTCTCATGTGTTTTCTTCAGCAATACGTTTTATAATTGTGGTTTATGTAAGAGATAATTTGGAGGCTGCAAAAAGCTGTAAATACCACCATCGTTATAAGTAAACGGTGTCCGATGATTCACGCAAAACGTAATTTTAAGATAAAATACAGATTTTAAGATACTTACTAGCATACTTACATAAGTTTCGCTACAGTCCGGAATGAACCTGAACCTCAATCAACATGCCTCTCCAATTAGCCCGGTTATCAGCAAACTCCATCCAGTTGCGCACTCCAAGTTGGTTGAGTAAGGCGAGGTCTTTCTTCAACTACTGCGTCCAACGCCTGGCTGGGAACCGAAGACTTTGCTAGACGGAGTATTGGTGTACATTCGTTCGGCATTTCCTAGCCACGGGCATGTTGCTGTACAGCTCGTATACTCCTTGGTTGAATCTTCGTTTCAATAGCCCGTCAACACAAACGGGACCGAAGATATTTCGAAGAATTTTCCTTTCAAACCGACCAAGGAACTCTTCATCCGCTTTTGATACGGTCCATGCGCCGTAGAGCAGGACTGGGGGTCTTATATATGATCTCCTTAATAGTTCCAGTGAGAGATTAACTATGAATTGCCATCTTAGCACGAAGAAACAGCGGTTGGCAAGAGTAATTCTTCGTTAAATTTATGACGAGTTGTTGTTGCCAGAGTTAATAGCGGCGCCGAGGTAGACAAAGTCCCGTACTACCTCAATGTTATATCTGTCAATGGTGACGTTCTGTCCAACTCGTCGATGTTGTGTTTCCTTTCGTGTTGACAGCATTTACTTAGTCAGGCCCCCATTTACAGCTAAGCCCTTTTTTGCTGCTTCCTTTTCTATACTAGCAAACGTGGCTATGACATCACATTGAGTCCTACCAGTGATGCCAATTTCGTCGGCGTATGATAGTAGTTGTACAGATTTTTGGAAAATTGTGCCTCTGGTGTTGGCTCGTGAGTTTTGCACAATCCTCTCAAGAATCAGATTGAAGAAGTCACATGGCAGCGCATCGCCTTGCCTAAATCCTTTTTTGGTATCGAATGTGTCAGTGAGGTCGTTTCCGATCCTGATGGAGCAGCGAGAATTCTCCATCGCCATCCTACACAAACGGACGAGTTTGGACGGTATACCAAAACTAGACATGGCTCTGTATAGTTCGTCTCTATAAATGCTGTCGTATGTGGCTTTGAAATCGATGAATAGGTGGTGGGTATCGATTTGGACTTCTTGGGTTTTTTCCAGGATCTGCCCAAGTGTGAAGATTTGATCGGTTGTGGACTTTCCTGGCCTAAAATCACACTGATGAGGGCCGATCAGGTTGTTGGTAAATGGTTTCAGGCGTTCACATATTACGGCAGATCGAATTTTGTATGCGATATTGAGGAGACTTATGCCTCTGTAGTTGGCGCAGTTCAGAGAGTCTCCTTTTTGTGGATCGGACGAACGAAGCTAAGGTTCCATTCTTCAGACATAATTTCTTCCGACCAGAATCGGCTTATGAGTTGGTGGATGTAACTTACCAAGTCATCTCCGCCGGATTTATAAAGCTCGGCGTGAAGGCCGTTTCTGAACTACGAAATTTCCTTGTTCATCTCGACAGGATTCTGTTCGAGCCTTGTATCCTTGGCTTTGACGTTTTACACTTTGGTAAAACTTGCGAACCTCTTTCCTGGAGTGGCACCTCTCTATATCCTCGATCGCGCGCGTTTCTTCCTCTTTTTTCTTCTTTCTAAAAAGCCGGTGTTCTTCCCTTCTTCTCTGCCTATAGAGCTCAACGGCAGCTCTCGTCTTCACCTGCAGCTTAGTCTTGTAGGCCTCGTTCTTGGCTGCGAGCATCTGTCGGCATTCCTCATCAAACCAGGGGTTTCTTGCTGGTGGGCGCGAGATACCTAGCACATCAGTTGCGGCCGATCTAATGGCTTGTTGGCATCGTTGCCATAGTTCTTCGAATATAAGAAAATGATCCTTATAAAGAGAGACGGGGTAAGCTAGAGCTAGAGCTTGTATCCGACCATATAATTTTAGTCCATTCCATTAGTTCTTAGCGTACGCTAAGAAGTAAGTTCGATCATATATTACATTAATATTTGGAGTGTTTTAAAGTTGCTAGTAGCAAAGCAAAGAAAAAGACATCTAGTAAGTGCACAGCCCGATTACCCTTTTAAAAAAAATCAGAGAATTGTTTATAAAAATATCAAGATCTGTTTATTGGAATAATAAAATTCGATTGATTGAAAACTGGAAATATTAATATAGAATCAACGATCGTTCATCGAACTTCCAATTTAGAAGGTTGGTTTTCAACGCCAACTAAGTTTTGTCGCAATTTTTTTATTCGAAAACGGTGCCGGTGCGTCCGATAGAATTTTTTTATATATAGAAATAATTTAATTGAATAAAACAGAAATTTAAACCAAATGTTAAAGAATCGAGTTGCTTCTCAACGGCTGTGAAGAACATGATGTGACGGAATAGTTAAGATAGTTCGCTTTATTCGTTGACGAACTAAGTATGTTGGGCCGTTAGAATGCATATTGTGGATGTGTCAGACGTAGAAACGGATGAGATGAAATGGATGATCTTAGTTAAGGGAATGTATCCGCAAGGTAACATACCTTTTCAATTTAGGGGTCGATGCTAGTTGAGCGACGCATTGACCAATGCAGCTGAATATAATTTTAGCTTTAGCGGTGGGAGAGCCTAAAGGGAGTATCAACAGCTTCTCTCTATTCTTTTTACCTCTATGGCGGCCAGCCTTAGAATGTTGTAGACTTTGCAAATTCGGGTCTCGTTATTTCGGTTTATTGTTCCGGTTACGATTACAGTCGTTTTGAATCACCTTCATATCGTGTTTCGGGCTTTGAAAAAAAAATGTAACCAATGCTACAAGATATCAGCAAGAGCCCACGAGTTCCACTGAGCTATCGAGCGATGGCAATACCTGAGCAGCAAGATGACTGGATACCCATTTCTCTAGTCTGCCCGAGGACTGGCTCGAGGGTCCTGTGACCATGAGACATACGGGTGGAGAGCGATGGTAAAAGGGTTTAAACTAGATGCAACCCTTAAAAGACTATATTCCGCGTCTTCCTCGATAGATTAGACTTTTACCAGCATGGGTGATAGTGCCGGGGAGGCTTAACATATGAACCCGGAATATAAAGTTTGTCGAGGGTATACGAACATCGGCCTAGGGCATCCAGGGTCCGTTACATTCCCATTCAACAAAAATTTGACGTTGTGGTAGGTCATTCGGCTTCAGCTCTTGCACAAGTTGAATTTTATAGGCTTTCAAACACAAATCGATACGTAGAATTTTCCATGTGGTTGAGTAACACATGCCCAACTGCTGAGAACGGCGACGAATTGACATCTCACGATCTTCGTTAACATTGGACGCAACGACTGAAATATACTCTTCGCTACGCACTGTACGCATCGACGTGCAACGGTGCACATTTTTCACAGAGCACGAATTTTGATAATAAATTTCAAAAATTTGCAATCGTTCCTCGTTTGTGAGTCATTGCACGACTAAATGGCAGAGTATACTGAACACTTTTCAATTTGACAGATGAAGTTTGGACGTCACTACTAACCAGTGCTGCCAGCGTGAAAAACTTAACTCTTACAAAATAACGCGTTATTAATAATTTTGTTTCGCTGTTTGCGTCGACGGGCTATGGAGACGAAGATTCAACCAAGAACTATACGAGCTGTACAGCGACATGCCCCTGGTCAAAAAATCCGCATTGGACGTTTAAGATGGCCAGGACATGTAGAAAGAATGAATACCAATACTCCGGCTCGAAAAGTCTTCGACTCCTAGCCAGACGTCGGAGGTAATAGAGGAAGACCTCGCCTCAAGTGGCGCGCACAAGTAGAAACCGACCTCAACCAACTTGGAGTACGCAACTGGAGGCAGTTAGCTAAGGACCGGTCCAGACTTTAGCGCCACTTAAGTAAGTAAGTAAAAACCAAAGTTGGGGTATGACGACTTTTCAAAAAAAAAAAAAAACTCCAAATCAGTGCAGCCATTCTCAAGTTATATCTTATCACCAACGAACGAAATTTGATTTGACACTGTATGCAAGCGGCTCAACAATTGAAGACATCCAAACTCAACTTCAAAGCAAGTTTGATAGGTTTCAAGGTTTCTGCTCCGAATGGAAACTTAAAATCAATTATACGAAATGTGAAACCATACTGTTCCGCACCCCAATAAGACGTAGTAATTCAGACTTGAGACGCAACTGGAGAAAACTAAAAATAACGAGTTCAAATGGTCTTCAGATCGAGTCAAGGACCGTTGTGAAATATCTAGGTCTTCATTTGGACAAGTTTTTGTATTATAATGAGCACCTAAATATTCAATTAGAGAAGGCAAGAGCGGCATTCATGTCGCTAAAAAGTATTTTTTATTCCAACTATCTTAGATCCGATGTGAAGGTCATTTGTTACCAAGCAGTCGTTCTGGCAATTCTGACTTATGCGAGTCCAGTGTGATGGAACATTAACCCATCGTATATGGAAAAGCTCCGAGTGTTCGAGCGCAAATGTCTCAGAGCCTGCATGCAGATATATAAGGAGTGCACATTCCGAGTTTAGGCACTACGTCTCAAACAAAAGACTTCTGGATGCTTCCGGTGTATTTAGACTTGACAATGTCATACTAGACCTCGTAAGGAATCACTTTGCTCGTTCGGCAAATGTTAGCGAAAACGAATTAATCTCTGGATTATTCTATCCGAATCCTGGGTATTTCAGAAATGCCTTAGAAAGCGGATACATTCCGCCAGAGACATTCCTATTTCTGGATACATATGGCTACCTATCGGACTCAACGAACGTAGCAATCATATACCATGCTGCAAGGAGAGCAACAGATAAAAGGATCCTTTACGAGCCTTTTGAGTCGGGTGGTGGGAATACTGATCGAATGAGATACTGCATTAGCATACCTGAATGCGATAAGATTAACATTTAAAGGTTAAATAGAGATAAATACTGGTGGCTAGGCTGGGCTGAAGCCGAAACTTAGGGTTAAGTAAAACTAGGCCCTGACATGTGATTTTTGATCTAGCGATAACTGGGAGAAGTAAGCGTTGTGCTTACCCTCTGCTTGTTAGCCGATGGAATAAAGATCACATTACAGGGTCTAGATAGGTTTAGATAGGTTAAGTTAGTGTTGTAAGTTTTAGTTATATATAAAATAAAAAAAAATTATCCGACTGTCTTCTAATAGGTTTTCTATTCACATTTTCCTGTATACAAATAAACAAAAAATATAAATATTATAATAATATTCAATACCAAAACATATGCATAGTTATATAAGAAAATCAATAAAACATGTATTGCGAACCATTTACTTTGTCACAATTCATATGTTTAGCTTTTAAGTTTATTTAGGCTTTTAATTAAGTAAAAAAAATATTTGTGAATAAATAAACGCTAAAAAAACGAAATTTGATTTTTATTTATATATGTATATATACATATATTTAATACGGTTATATATTTGTTAATATTGCTTAAATTTTCTAAATAGAAAAATTTTACCATTTATATAATATAATGAAATTTTATATTACCCATAACACTATATCTGTGGTAATAAGTTAGAGTAGCTTATGTCGACTTAAGCGAAAATGGAGCTCTTTGGTTCACTATGTTCTCCTGTTTTTATGCTTTCTTTTAGTCTGGGTCTCGTTATTCTACGTCGGTTAAAAACCGTTACATTTAAAAAAAAATAAAACAGCTAAAGTTTTTTTGGTACACAATTGCATTTATATAATAGCTTAAGTCTAGATCGAGAAAAAATTATGAAATCTTGGAAAATATGTATTTTTTTAAAATAACTTAAGTCATGACATAAGTTATTATGACTTATGAAACCATAATAAGTTTATCACTTAAGTCGACATAAGCTATTTATACCCAATGTTAAATTGCAGCAAATTTGTTCTTATGTCGACTTAAGCTATTTTAAAAAAAATTCTTTTTGATAAAACCCAAATTTTTTTAAAACATCTTAAGTTACATAAGCTATTTTTCTCCTTTGAAATTCAATATTAGTGTTTTCTTAGGTAAACATAAGCTATTTTCCTTCATGCAAATAAATTCCTTTACGTGAGTTAAGTGATAAGAATATAAAAATATCTTCATTTCTGAAAAGGTCTTCGAACAGGTAAGTGCTATTCAAGATGTTGTTAAGCTATTTTAACCGAGCTATTTCTTAACGAAGAATTATGCTAAATATAGGATACATTTTTTCCTAGTGGTCGCAAAAACTCAAAATTGTATTACGCAAGGCCTTTTAAGTGAGTTAATATGAATCGATCAAGAAAAATACTGTCTACGGCATTAAAAAAAGCCTCATCGGGTAAAGATGAGCGTGGATCTAACGACAGCGGAGGCAGTAAAGATAGTGAGTAACATTTAACTTATTGAAAGTTTTCAAAACGATTAAAATTTGTAATTTTGTTATGTACAACAGAACCTATCCCATTCAAAGGGGCTAGTTTTGAAGATACCGATGTTTTTGAAAGCCCAGTTTTAAACGAAACTGCATCATCGTATAACTATGGAGTTAACTTCGATGTTGAGAAGGTTTCCCAACATTTTCCCCTTTTTGAAGTTGATGGTGATGATGACAGCGTAAAGGATCCTGATTTTCTCCCCCGTGCAGACAGTGAGAGTGAAGAAAGTGTCATCAGTGAGAACACAAGGCAGGCTGGAGCCCTTTTGGAAAGAAATTTATGTGAACATCAGGAGCATATGGTGAGTAATAGTGATAGTGAAGTGATAACATCCAATGGCTGTTGTAAAGAAGCAAAAGAAAATAGAGCTACCAAGAAAGTGAAAAGAAACACTGGAAAGGCTTATATAACGCCTACCGGAAAAACTGTGAAAGCCAGGGAGTTTAAGCCGCTAGGGATTTGTCGCTAAAATTGTAGATCAAAAATTACTACTGAGGATCAAAAAAATATATTTGAAAAGTATTGGGCACTGGCCAACTACAACCTGCGACACGCCTACGTTTGTGGTCTCATCGTTGTTGCGGAAACTAAGTTTAAGCGGACGTCGAAACATCTTACTAGACCAAGAAATAGAAAATTTTCGAACTATTATTTCTTAGAAGCCCATGGAAAAAGAACTTCAGTTTGCCAAAAATGTTTTCGTGCTACTTTATCCGAAACGGAGCAATTTATCAAAACTGTTGTAAAGAAAAAGATCAATTCATCGGGGACAACAACAGAACCTGACAAACGAGGGCGTGGGGTGTCCAATAGGATTACGATTCAACAAGAAAACGAGATCCAAGATCACATTAACAGTTTCCCAGCATACGAATCGCACTATACCCGAAGAGACAGCAGCCAAAAGTACTTTCACAGTAACTTAACACTCTCTTCTATGTATAACTTGTACAGCGAAAAATACGAGACAGTGGCTTCAATTTCTACTTTCTCAAAAATATTTAAAACTGTGAATTTTAAATTTAAAAAAACCTAAACTCGATACTTGCCACAAATGTGAAATATTGAAGTTAAAAGTTGAAATGGGAACTGGAGAAGAAAAGCTTATCTTCAAACAAGAGCAAGAAAAACACCACAAGGCTTCCGATCTAGCATACAATTCCAAGAACAAAGACAAAGAATATGCTAGGACAATGGATTCAGTTAAAGTTTATGCATTCGACTTGCAACAATGTCTGCCTGCCCACACCGTTTTTAAGAACAAACGTGTCGTTTTATAAAAGGCAACTATGGACGTACAACTTAACCCTTCACGATTGTGTTACTAATCAAGCTTATTGTTACATGTGGGATGAATCGGTGGCAAACCGTGGAGGAAATGAGATATCATCTTGCGTCTTCAAGCACCTCCAAGCAATTCCACAAAACGTAAAGCATCTAATTTCTTACAGTGATTGTTGCGTAGGTCAAAACAAAAATGGACATGTTGCTACAATGTTTGAGGTTTTCAGTAACAATTCCAATATTGAAGTGATTGACCATAAATTTCTGGTACCTGGTCACACACATATGGAGTGTGATTCTGACCACGCGGCTATTGAGAGAAAGAAGAAAACATCTACCGTAAAAATTCACCATCCTAGGGATTGGTACCAGTTAATAAGATCCATTGGTAAAAAGCCGTTCATTGTTCAGGAAATGGCTCAAAAAGACTTCCTAGACTTTGCCAAAACATCGAAAGAAAAATTCATTTGGCGAAAGATTGCTGACGACAAAAGCAAATTCAACTGGCAAAATGTTAAATGGCTGCGCTTTACCAAAGAATTTGCCATTGTTCAATTCAAAATGAGTAGATGAAAATGAGGCATTCAAGAGACTTAATATAAAAAAACGGAGTGTGAATGTCGTTGATGCTTTTCAAATTCCTAACTGTTACTCCGGGCCCAATGTCATCAGCAAAGAAAAGAAAAAAGATTTGCTAGAACTACTACCAGTTATTGATACTTCATACCATGACTTTTCAATCTCAATCTCAAAACTGCTGAAATCGCAAATACGCATCCTGATTTGACGGATAGTGAAATTTCAGATGATGATAATTGAAGGTAAGGACGTTCTTAAATATTTTTGTGTTAATTCTTAATCGTTTCTTTTACTTGAAGGGTAAAATCATTCGTTATCATCCTAATCCTATAATCGTTTAAGACTTTTAAAACTACGAGTTGTGATGAAATCTAAAAAGTATTTTTTTTTTTAATTTTAGCTATTAAGTTTTAAATTAATTTATAATGATAATACTAAATACTAATTTATTGCATTTTTTTTAAACTTTTTTGATGGAAATATCAGAAATATTTTAATTTTTTTTGAGAAACATATTTTTTTTCAAGCCTGCATGGAATTTTTTGTTTTGTTATTAAGCAAACTTTTGAGCAATTAGTGTTTATTTATTAGAATAGAAGTTTTTAAAACTATAATTTTTTTAGGCCTTAGAGCTTATGTAAGAGCATGATTCGTTTTATCAGTTTTTAAAATAGCTTAAGTTGACATAAGCCCATAAAATATTTAATACGATTTTATTGAAACATCTTATGTCACTTAGGTGATTGCATTAACTTTTATATGTTTTTTTTTAAATAGCTTAAGTTTAAAAAATATTTTTTGCGGAAAATTGGACTGAGATATAAATAAAATAAATATAAGCCTTTGTTAACATTGTTACTGTCTCTACTGGAAAAAAATTCATGTGTCTAGCCCTTAAGGTTATTTTTTATTAAAATAAAACATGTATAAAAAAGGGTAAACCAAACTTGTTTTGCTTATACTGGAAAGTGACAAAAATCGACATAAGCTACTTTAACTTATTGCCACAGATATAACAATATGTGCTAACACTATTTTTGTTTATTGCAAGTATTTAGGAAAAAAAAAAAGTTTAATCTAAACCAGCATATTTCCAAAACAAGAACGATCAAATTTACAGTCATCAACATTCCAAACAACACCGAAAGCCAAGCCAAGTGATCGACCATAAACGGTGCTTTCACCATCTTTCTCCCTGTGTCCAACAATTTTATTTGACCACCTTCAACCAACTCCCAAAATGATTTCTCGATCCAGTAATCCATCAATCCTGCTTCACGAGCTCTTATAATAGTTTTATCAAGTTTTTCTCTAAAAATGGAATTCTTATGCAAAATGAAGACCATGTGCATTATCGGCATCAAGCACATCTCATTACTGAAACGAAATATTTCCCTAGAAAAATAGCTTTGCTGCACCTTGACAACCTTAAAACTACTCGATGGCATCGAATATGCGTATCTTTGATCAAAAGACAATCTGATCTTAAAAAACTCCTCATAGTCATCCGTGGTTTCAACAATATCTGAATGATTTCTTAAAAAAATTGTATGCGAGTTCACTAACTTATACTCCTCACGGAACATAAATACTTTAAGCGATGATCTTCGTATATCGTCCAAGTTGCGTATTCGAGGTTCATCGGGAGGATTTGTAAAAAGCGTTCCCAATTCTGTGACAAATATTGTGTTCAAAAACAGACCCGATAATAAACTACACATGTAGACTGTACGCATTTTCAATGATGAGTTTGGGTATTCGAGGAACGACTGCCCGAGCACAGCACGCAATGGCTTTTCATGAAGGATTACATCGCAGATATGGGATTTGATGTTCCTGTCGAATCGAATAATTATGCTGAGGAGCGGTGAGAATATGATGATCATGGCGAATATGAATAGAATCGGTGGACTTGTCAGTAACATTGGATAATACCTGTGAGCTGGAATCTTCGGTTCGATGGGTAGCATGAGACACCAACTGAGGAGATCATATACAATTGATTGGCCAATCATCGGTGGTACTAAAGCATTTATATTGGTAAATATATCGATAGTATCGTCGGACAAAATATTGTCATTCCAATATGCATAGCCGTTGCCGTTTTGAAGTGGATGGATCAGTGTCGCGTTATGATGATCTGCAAATGTTGCCACCAGGTGAGCACAATACCCTCCCAGCACGGAGACACCCTTACGATTGGTGAAGAAAAAACCTCTCGGTATTACTCCTTCTACGAAAGCACGAATTGGGTATCCTTTGAGGTTTTTCATTCGATCGGGAAATATTTTCAGTTCCTCCTGAAGCGTGTGAGTTTCAGTTGTCAGCACTGGAAATGGACTGAAGTTGTAATAGGTTAGGTTGGTTAAATAGTCGCCCATTAGCACGACCACATTGGTGAACTTAATGCTCCAACAGAATTGCATGAGTTCTTTCAAAAAGGAAACACTCTCATTGCAAAGGATAATTACTTTGTTTTGGGATAGCCGGTAAAATGATTCCTCTAGTGATGTCAAAACAGTTAGATAGGACGACTTATTCAGGTACACGAGGGCTAAGATGTCACTTCTAAAGACATTGATTAGATGAAAGTTGGTTCCAGCTGATAGGCGAATAGTAGCCGCGTTCAAATGTCCCCATACGTTGAACTCTCCAAAGATGGGAACAACGGTTGTATCTCCTACAATGAGTACAGTCGAGAATTGTACTTCGGTGTTTAGTTTTTCAAAAAATCCTTGCAGTTGTAGACCAGCGGTCATGTTGTTGATTGAATCCATGTCGACACTCGAATGACAAAAAACGAAGAAGGTGTTAACCGAACTGTAGGCCTTCTATATGATTGATTTACTGGTGCTATGAGAACCCTTTAGCCAATAGGAGATTATAGCTTTTAGCTAATTCAATTGCTCAACTAGGGGCTATAAAATTGGGTCAAACTGAAGTTTAGTTCCAGTATTACTCTAATTATATCTTTCGTGGTACGAGTCTGCTACAACTTGAGTGATACTTAGAGCTATGCAATCATACTAAAGTTGAGTCCAATTACCTATCCACAGAAGGATGTTCCAGGCGTGGCACTCATTATTGCCTAGTCGGATAAAAGTAATAATCAGAGGCTGTTATGTAAAGCTTAATTAACCCTTAAATGCCCCAAGGAAGCCGATTTTGATGAAAAAAATACATTGAAGGTAAAAGGAAATAAAAACAACAATTTCACTCGCAAAAATAATAAAAAAAAATGTTTTACGAAATTATTAACAAACGAGTGGTTGGTACACGACTGCGTCATACACAATATTCTCTTTCACAACGAGTTTCGCGTTAGATCAAATCCCAAGCATGGGAGATTTGGCGATTTACTATAATTTGGTCGAAATACAGAATAATTTTAAAATTTTATAAAGTTGACAAAAAAGTTTGCGAGAAATTAACAAACTTCTTTATATGGCCTTAATGAAAAAAAAATGTTATATGGACTTCTCGAAAAAACTGGGAACGTTTGTTGAAACTGACAAGTGTATACCTAGTAAAGGGTGACCCATTTCGAGGTTCCCTACTTTTTTAAAGACAAAAACACAGAAAATTCAAATTTAATGGAGAATGTTTATTATCATTTGAAAGGACATTCTTTGGTATTTATTTTTTGAAGATGGTCCATCCGTTGAGTCCAATTTTCGATCACTCGTTCGACTGGTAACTGGCGAATGACACGCGTGATGTTTGCCTCCTGAAACCAAATGCTTCAATTTCAGGCATCAAATAGTCGGTTATCATGGCACGATAACGGTCACCATTGACGGTTACGTTCGCACCGGCATAATTTTTAGAGAAATATGGACCGATGATTCCACCGGCCCACAAACCACACCAAACCGTTGTTTTTTCTGGATGAAGTGGCAGCTCTTCAATCTCTTCAGGTTGCTCTTCGTCCCAAATGCGGCAATTTTGTTTGCTTACATACCCATTGAGCCAGAAATGGGCCTCATCGCTAAACAAAATTTGCCTCGAAAACGTCGGATCTTCTTGGAACTTTTCAAGAGCCCAAAGAGCGAAGCGATGTCGCTTGGGAAGGTCGAGCGGCTTCAGTTGTTGCACAAGCTGTATTTTGTACGATTTCAATTTAAGATCTTGACGTTAAATGCGCCAAGTCGTTCCATACGTCAGTCCGAGTTGCTGCGAACGGCGCCGAATCGACTCTCTACGGGCTTCGTGTACACTCTCAGCTACGGCCGCTATATTTTCTTCACAGCGTGCTGGACGTGGTCTATTCGGTCGAATGTTATCCAATAATGAATGCTGGGTCTCAAAATGGGTGATGGTGTTGCGAATGGTACGCTCAGTAGGCCGATTATGTTGAGCATAAGTTGAGCGAAGTGCACGAAACACATTCCTCACAGAACGTGAATTTTCATGACAAAGTTGAACAATTTGTAAACGTTGTTCACGCGTAAGTCTTTCCATTATGAAATGCCAAACAATACTAAACAAAAATAGCATGACAGCATGACACGACTCACACGTGATCTGTCAAAAAAGGCTATTGAAAAAAGTATCTCTACTTGGATCACCCGTTATATACGGATAATTTTTTAAGAATTTAGCTTTTCAGGTAAAGATGATATAGTTATGGATAGCTTTTGTGAGCTCCTTGATAAAACCTATGAGCGACTACCGAAGTACGATGTTAAAATCGTGCTGGGAGATTTAACCGCAAAGGTAGGAAGAGAAGACTTTTTTAGCAGTATTGTCGGAAACTATAGCCTACGCGACAACACGTCTGGTAACGGACTTAGGCTAATTGACTTCGCTACGGAACGAAATGCCACTATAGCCAGCACACGGTTTGCTCACCTCGATGTCCATAAGGGGATATGGCGGTCTCCACACTAACGAACGGTCAACCAAATTGATCACATTGCGATAGACAAGAGGCACGCATCCAGTGTTTTGGATGTCCGAACATTCCGAGGAGCTAACATCGACTCGGACCACTAACTTGTTGCAGCAAAGGTAAGAATTCGGATTTCCAACACGCAACAACAATCCAGAAATACTGTGCAAAAAAAATGTCCCGCAACTGATGTGCTAGGTTTCTCTCGACCATCAAGAAACCCCTGGTTTGATAAGGAATGCCGTCCGATGCCCGCAGCCAAGAGCGAGGCCTACAAGGCTCAACGGAAGGGCACCGGCATTTCAGAAAGAAGAAAAAAGATAAGGAAAAGCGCGCGATCGAGGATATGGAAAGGTGCCACTTCAGGAACGATGTTCGCAAGTTTTACCAAAGTGTAAAACATCAAAGCCAAGGATACAAGGCTCGAACAGAATCCTGTCGAGGAAGTATTTCAGTTGTAGCTGAGGATATGGAAGAACCACATCTGCAAACTGTTAAACTGCGATGCCGAACAACATTTAATATTGGCTACGACCGCCACAACTACCAACCACCCGAACTATGTGAAGTGAGGATAGCAATAACTTAACTCAAGCTTAACAAGGCTGCCGCCATGTTTTATAAAGTACCATTCACAAACTCATAAGACAAATCTGGTCGGATGAAAGTATGCCTGAAGAATGGAATCTCAGCATCGTTTGCTCGATCAACAAAAAAGGAGACCCTCTGAACTGCACCAACTAGAGAGGCTTAAGTCTCCTGAACCCCCTAAACCGTTTACCAATAAACTGATCGGCCCTTATCAGTGTGGTTTTAGGCCTGGAAAATTCAAATCTTCACACTTCGCCAGATCCTGAAAAAAGCCCAAGAAGTCCAAATCAATACCCAGCACCTACTAATCAATTTCAAAGCCGCATACGACTGCGTTTATTGAGACGAACTATACAAAGTCATGTCTAGTTTTGGTATACCGCCCAAACTCGTCCTTTTGTGTAGGATGACGATGAAGAATTCTCGCTGCTCCATCAGGTTGGGAAACGACCTCACCGACACATTCGATACCAGAAAAGGATTTAGCCAAGGCGATGCGCTGTCATGTTACTTCTTCAATTTGATTATTGAGAGAATTGTGCAAAAGTCCTGTGCCAACACCAGAGACACAATATTTCTTTCAAAAACCAAGTATATGAGTTAAACACGAAAGGACACACAACATCGACAAATATTACAGAACGTCACCATTGACAGACATAACTTTGAGGTAGTACGGGACTTTGTCTACCTAAATAAACGAAGAATTACCCTTCCCAACCGCTGTTTTCTCGGGATAAGAAGGAAATTTAGTTGTGAAGCCCTCACTCGAACTACTAGGGAGATCCTTTATAAGACCCTGATCATCCCAGTCCTGCTCTACGGCGCTGAAGCATTGACTGTATCGAAAGCTGATGAAGAAATCCTTGTTCAATTTGAGAGAAAAATTCTTCAAAAATGTTCGATCCCGTTCGCGTTGACGGGCTTGTAGATTCCAGGGATCGTCCTCCCCCAATCGTCATCATCGTTTTAGCTAGGGTCGACGAGGGATTGTCCTCCCTAACCCATCGAACATTTCAGGCCACTCCTGCCTGTTGCTGACCGTTGCGAATCTCCCACGTCCTTCGGGCTTCAACGACTGCGTTTTCTTGTGGACACCTGACGGACGCTTTGTGTTACGTTGATCTGTCGTGAGTACCTCATTCGCCCTAGAGCTGCACCGACCAGAGTGAGGATCTTTTCAGGTTGCCTTCTCTGGGGTAGTGGACCATAGGCTGATAGGACCTCGACTGCCCTCTTAACAAAATAGGAACGAAAATGATATTACCGATAGAGCATGAGTCTTGTTGTTGTAAATTTTACCACAATTCTATGTCACAGCTAGGTGACATCCATTGAGTGTCGAAAAAGCACATAATAATTTTTGAAACATAAAATAAACATAAAAAACTATATTTATGGTCTGCGGTTCCGCTCAAGAACTCCCGTAACCATTAGCTGCCAGACGGCTTCCATTTTTTTGGTGTAATCCATCGGTATACACCATGCCCACTAAGTACCCAATTCACATTCCATTCGTCACCTTTGACATCACTCCATGAAACAAAATGACCACGTATCTGGCGACCAATCGAACAACCCAATCATCGGCTAAAGCAATCAATGTCCTCACTCCCAAATGCCAGTGAACAGAAAACGACCAACCATTATCATTATGGCCGAGCAGTATAATCCGTCTAATGTCTTACTTGAACGTAGTCATTGCCTTTTCGTGTCCATCACTGTCGCCGTCATTGTTTCGCCATCAATGTGCGGGACAGTAAAGTTCCGTCTAACATATCATCGACACAAAGTCGTGAAACGCCTTACCTTTTTGCCATCACGTCTGCATGGTGTCCTTAAAGAAATGACCTCGTCACTGTCGGGTGTAGTCGAGGGGGCGTTTTAGACGCTGCAAAAATAAACACGGTCAGCGTTTGTTTCATCACAGGTTTCCAGAAACAAAAAAAAAAAGTTTCTTCATCCAAAAAGGATATACCTACTTGGGTTGTGCACGTATGGGAAGGGCACCCAGCACACCCTGATTTGGTGTTTATTTCCATGGTTCACTTTTTGTTTTATGTCTTTGTCCGGAGAAAGTTTTTTTTTTTTCTGTCCAGAAACGTGATTGAGAGCTGATTTACACTTTCGCTTTGTATTAATCCCTTTTGTGCAAGTGTATGTCCAGCGGTAAGGTGGCAATTGTAATCCCCTGCCATGTGAGTGTGGGTGTCGTCGATTCGGATATGGTGCGTGACAAATTTCGTTAAGTGTGTCACATAATTAAAGTGTTTTTGGAAGTTGTCCTTGTCCTTGTCCAGTTTTTTTTTGTATCCTACCCCTGGGTGGTGTATGTGAGAGATGCTGACGTGATGAGATGAAATGTTGGCATGTCCAAATCCCAGTTTGCCAAAGTGCGAGTAAATGATGAATAAACACGATGTCGTCTCCAGCCCGTGTGAATGCATAGGGCAAGATTTGTTAGACGTACGGGATTAATTCTTACAAAATTGGGATAAATGAGGGTTTTTAGTCGGTCGATAAATGGAGCTACATAAAGCTCTAAGTGTCATTATGTTTCTGCAGAGGTTGTGTAAGCACTGAATATATTGCTTTGGTTATTTAATTTTTATTTCATGTCCTTTCTAAGAAAGTGCTACACATTTGATTAAATCTGATCTTACTTCTGATAACTTAATTACTTAACGGTCTACCGATCCGTTGAGGTTCTCTGCCTGCGACAAGGCAGCCTTCTATACTCTTCAATCCGGGATACTTTGCTGCCAATAATTCATTCCAAGCAGTCTGACTTTCGCGATCGCTTGATGATCATTAAACCTGAGTTTGGGTCTTTATGTATACTTTGATCCTGAAGAATGGGATTCGAAGATTCTTTTGGCCTACCCAATGTGGTCTATGTATTCTATGTTCGCGGTTGTATCGCCATCCTTCCATACACGAGAGTTAAGGAAGAACCTAGTTGCTCCGCTTTTCTGATTATTGTCCAGAACTCGAAGCCATGAAGTAGTGCTGGTAGGAATCGGGTCCAGTAGAGCAAACATTTGTACTTTGGGGTTAAGAGTTCTGATTTGTTTCGCTAAACCGAAATAGCATCGACTTTTTACGGATAGTTTTCTTCGAATTTCCATTACGGTGTCATTCGTGGGGTTAACCCTTTCTACCCGGAATGCAGTCAGTGAACTTAAATACTTACTTACTTAAGTGGCACTACAGTCCTGAATGAACCTGAGCCTAAGCCAACATGCGAGGTATTCCTTCACTGCGTCCGAGGTCTGGCTGGGAATTGCAGACTCTGCGAGCCGGAGTATTGGTTTCCCTTCATTATACATGTCCTAGCCATCTTAAACGTCCAATGCGGAGTTTTTCGACCAAGGGCATGTCGCTGTACAGCTCGTATAGTTTGGTTGAATCTTCGTCTCCATATCCCGTCACCGCAAACGGGACCGAAGATTTTTCGAAGAATTTTCCTCTCAAATCGACCAAGGATTTCTTCATCCGCTCTTGAGACGGTCCATTCTTCAGCGCCGTAGAGCAGGACTTTGATGATCAGGGTCTTATATGGGATCTTCTTAGTAATTCTAGTGAGGGCTTTACTACTGAATTGCCTTCTTAGCCCGAAGAAACAGTGGTTGGCCAGAGTGATTCTTCGTTAAATTTCTAACCAGATGTTGTTGTCAGAGTTAAAAGCGAAGCCGAGGTAGACAATGTCCCGTACTACTTCAATGTTATATCTGTCAATGGTGACGTTCTGTCCACTTCGTCGATGTTGTGTGTCCTTTCGTGTTGACAGCATTAACTTAGTCTTTCCCTCATTTACTGCTGAACCCATTTTTTTCGCTTCATTCTCTGTACTAGCAAAGGTGGCTAAGAAATCACGTTGAGTCCTACCAGAGATGTCAATATCGTTGGCGTATGCTAGTAGTTGCAACGATTGCCTCTTGCATTGGCTCTGGAGTTTTGCACAATCCTCTCAAGAATCAGATTAAATAAGTCACATACCAGCGCATCGCTTTTCCAAAACCCTTTTTGTTATCGAATGTGTTCGTGAGGTCGTTTTTGACCCTGATGGTGCGCGAGAATGCTCCATCGTCATCCTAGACAAACAGACGAGCTTGGGAGGTATACCAAAACTAGACATGGCTCTGTATAGTTCGTCTCTATAAATGCTGTCGTATGCGGCTATGAAATCAATGAATAGTTGGTGGGTATCGATTTGGACTTCTTGGGGTTTTTCAGGATCTGCTGAAGTCTGAAAATTTGATCGGTTGTGGACTTTCCTTGCATAAAACCACACTGATAAGGGCCGATCAGGTTGTTGGTAAACGGTTTCAGGCGATCACATATTAAGGCAGATAGGATCTTGCAGGCGATGTAGAAAACGTTTCCCCTGTAGTGGAGAAGTCCAGAGGGTCACCTATTTTGAGGAGCGGACAAACGATGCTGATGTTCTATTCTTCAGGCATACTATCATCAGACCAGATTTGGCTTATTAATTTTTGGATGCTGCTTACCACGTCGCCTCCACCAACTTTATAAAGCTCGGTGGAAAATCCGTCATTTCCGGCAGCCTTATTGAGGTTTTTGGATATGGCTATCCACAATTCACTTAGGTCGGCTGGTTAGAAGTTTTCGTTGCAGTCGCCAATATTAAAAGGTTCGCTCTGCCTGACAACTGAATATTGTTCGTGATCGCAGTTTACGAGTCTGCATAAATGATTCTTCTTTATCCTCAGCATCGATTTTGTCTCAACTGCTATAGCCTTATGAGCCTTGTATCCCTGGCTTGGACGTTTTACACTTTTGTAAGACTTGCGAACCTCATTCCTGAACTGGCCCCTCTCTATATCCACGAAGTCGGTATTATTGTCTCTTTCTTTGCCTATAGAGCTCAATGGCAGCTCTCGTTTTCACCTGTAGCTTAGCCTTGTAGGCCTCGTTCTTGGCTGCTAGCATCTTTCGGAATTCCTCATCAAACCAGGGATTTCTTGCTGGTGGGGGCGAGAAATCTAACACATCAGTTGCGGCTGATCTAATGGCTTTTTGGAATCGTTGTCATTGTTCTTCGACATTCGACTGTGATGGTATGGTGTGAAACGAGAGTTTAGGGATACGCTTTTCTCAAAGATTTAAGCGGTTTCTTGCGGTTGCAGTCTTTCGACATTAATGTTTATTTTAATATTTCTGGAATGTCCGCATTCTAACCTTAGCTACAACAAGGTATCGGTTAAAGTCGATGTTAGTCCCTCGGAATGTAAGGACATCCAAATTACTCAATGTGTACCTCTTGTTAATTTAATAGGCAATTCCATGAACTACAAACCTTCATGTTTCCTTATGGGTATTGAAGTGTTGTTGAAATAGTGGCATTTCTTTCCACAGTGAAGATAATTAACCTAAGTCCGTTGCCAGACGTGTTGTCGTGTAGGCTGTTGTTTTGCGTCATGCTAAAGGGGTTCACTCTTTCTACCTCTGCGTTAAAATTTCGGAATACGATTTGAACTTCGTACTTCGGTAATCGGTCAGAAGTTTTTTCAAGCAGCTTGCAGAAGCAGTCTTTCACTAAAACATATTTGGAACATGGTTACTAAATATAAGGCTTGAAAAAATTCAAAATACAAATTTTCGACGCAAGGCTCGTTAGAACCCAGGGCCTAGATTTCTCACAACCATTGATGTGTGCGTGTGTACTTCTTTTACTATGTCAGGATCTCCTCTTTCATGCTGACTTCGAACGGCTTTTTAAACTTTTTCTGACAATTGATACTACTCGGATGATTTGTCAGATCATCACGATAGGAGGGCCAGTGAAACACCATTTACTGGTTGCTATGGCTGGTAATCGAACCTAGACCTTCTACACGGCAGATCTTCGCACCAAACATCGCGCCGCTGAGCATATAAGGCAAATGTTGGTATATTTGGTCTTGACACGGATTAATTCAATGGGTTCGCTTATGTCTTGAAAACATAAGACTTCTTGGCTAAGTCTGGCACTTATATCAAATCCCTATCCGAATAGTCACTGCTTCTGCTCACTATAATACAGTTCTAGTGGGTGTCACAGTTTTTCATCCTCTTTTTGTCTGCTGTTTAGCAGCTTAAAGCTTTCGCTAGTTGTTCACCGGCATCTCTCGAGTTAAATAGTCTTAAATTTCTGGTGCAGTTACGTAATTCGTAACAGCAAAATAGCTTATATATCTTAATATGTTTTAGAAACTTAGACCTAATTAAAAAATTAGGAACACATTAAGTTTAAATTTATTAAGGTTTTGACAAGTTGAGTAAAAATTTTACTTATCTTCTAAATTAAAATAGCTTTAGTTAAATAAATTTTTATTTTTTTATTTTTAGCTGATATTTGTTTAATTTCAGGATAAGGTGTTATGCAAATGCAAATATTTCAAAACAAAAAATATGCCCTTAAGTTTTCTGTAAAGACAAACGGATTTTGCTGCCGTAAAGTTACCTGACATATAGCAAAAGAACGCTAAGAAAAAATAAATGAATGGTTTGCTGTAAAAAAGGTCTATTTTGGCTCATTTTGCCACAGAACTATGTCATGAATCTATACATCACGTTTCTGAAAATATAAAACCACATCCCTGTTCTTAAGCTTTGAATATGTCAATTCCACCAAAAACACCACGCAAACAGCTATCGTCAGAGCACCGAATAAACCATACAACCATTTCATATCTCTCAAGGCAAATGCGGTAAACAATTCATCTTCCATGTGTCCATCGATTTTAATGCGTCCTGCCTCGACCAACTGTAGGAACGCCTTATTCACCCAATGTCCATACAACCCAGACTGGTGGGTATGTAAAATCATCCGATTCAACTCGTGCGTAAACACGGAATTCTCATTCAACATAAATACCATCAGAGTATACCGCACCACACATATATCCGAAGTGTATCTAAAGATCGGCGCCTTATAGAAGCTCTGTTGCTGTTTGAACATCGTCCACTTGTTTGTCGGCACAGGATACGCGTAGCTTTTGTTCATAGAGTTGCGAGTCGCATGATACAAGGTGTTGTTGGTTGGCAACGTGAATGTATCCCTAAACTTTTCCAATTCATCGGTTGTCTTGGATATGTCATCGTATTCACCGCGATACATGAACACCTTCAAATTAGATCTTTGAAGGTCCTCCCAACTGGTTATTCTCGCCTCGCTGGGCGGACTCGTGACCAATGTATTAAGTGCGGCCAAATATTGCGAGTTGAAGAAGACTCCCATTATGCAACAGAGAAAGTAGACAACACGTAGTTTCATTGATCCTTTGCGATACATTTTACAAGATTGTCCCAGCAAAGCTCGAATGCAATCCTCCTTGATAAACATTGTCCAGAAAAACAGCTTCGCACTACGCTCGATACATAGGAAACAGTTAATCGTGAAGGAAAACACAAATACCATGGCGAACATAAGCAGTATTGGTAGACTTTCGAGTATGATCGGGTAGTAGAGGTACTGAGGAACAATAGGTTCAACGGGCAGCATGAGACACCACTCGATGACTTCGGCTGGAATTGATTGACCTTTGGTAGTGGGTATCAACATCACCAAACCGCCGAAAATATCCACCACATCCAATCTGAATAGCTCTTGGTAATCGGTGTGATAGAAAACTTCATTCCTCTTGTCATTGTGGGTTGACAGAGTCGCATTTATCAGCTCTGCGAAAGTTGAGATAATAGATACTGTGTAGCCACCGATTACATCTTTACCCTGGCGATTGGTATAGACAAAATCTCGCGGTTCAACACCATCCATCACCAACCGAAGAGGATATCCATGGAGATTTAACATCCGATTGGGGAACACTTCACGATCGTCATCCACCGAATGTTGAGATATTTTCAATTTTGGGAACGGTGTGTAACTGAAGTAGGTATCCCCATCATCATCGTCGAAGAGGCCAATTGTGTTAATCATTTTATTTCTCCAGAAATTCCGGAATATTTCAAAAATTATATCCTTTGGTCCAGTATAGACAAATACTATCTTCGTTTGAGCTAAGCCATGCAAGGCTTGTCCTAGAATGTCGATAAGGTCGTGATACGCGATAAGATTAAGGTAGACAATGGCTAGAATGTCCTCGTTGACGAATGTTTTCAAAGCGAAATACTTCGATTCCGTGAGCCAAATTATTGGAACTTCCAGTTGAGGTATAACGCTATCGTCGTGGATAAATTTTTGATCAGATAGCACTAACACTGTTGAGAATTGCACTTGTATCTGAACTAAAGTTAAGAGGTTTAGTAGACTGCTATTTGAAGTGCCTGCAGTGACTAACATTTTTATGAAATGGTTGTTACTGTCTGTTAGGCTAGAAGGTGTTTAATGAAGGGAAAGGATATGCTGAAGTTTTTATATACTCCTCTTCGAAGTGTCAGATACATATCGCTTTCTAATCGCTAGATGATAAATGATGTTCTTTAAGAAGCCACTGTAATCAGTACCAACCTTGGAGTGTTGTTAATGATTAAAGTGGATAATTTGCAGGTTACAATCCTGTTATGTTGATGAAACAGATAAATTACACTGTTTCAGGTTGAATTACTTTCTTATGTAGCACGTCCCTTCAATACAATGTACATGATGGTGTTAGGAAGTACTTTCAATCAGAAACAAAGAAATTTGTCAAGTTTCAGGAATTTATTGGCCACCCTAAAAAAATATTTGAACCAGCAAAATCGAGGTTCCCAGGCGGTTTGCGGAAAAATAGAGCAACTCCTGGAACCAAACTACAAAACAATCACAAACCTCATATAAGTCCAACAATTGTTTTCTCTTGAAATTTTAACGACCTGACATTACTGAACAAGAACGACATTACGATGATAGAGACTTCCGAGAAAAGAGGTCTCGCAATTCTGTTTTTTTTTTTCAATTCATTTTTATTTTGTTTTTCTTAAAAACTATCTTAAATGCTAGACAAAAATTCATGAAAAAAACTAGCCTACTTATCAACTACTTAACTAACTTACTTGCTCTATGCGGGCGCCCTAAATTATACGATAACTTAATTCTAATGCCTTTCGGCCTATTATCTAATATATAAAAATATAAAGTAACAAAATTAACAAAATTTTTACCAAGAAAACTTTGAAAAACTTGGTTCCTCGTCTTTTTTTATTTTATTTAAACTTACATACTAATTAAAACTACTTATCGACTAACTTAAGCTACTTAAAATTAATTAAAACTACCTAAAAATAACTTAAAAACTAGAACAGCCACAGCAAGCGTTTTTTTTTTTTTTTTTTTTTGTTCCACCGTGGCTGCTTTGCACCTAAACCTAAGACTAAAACTATGTAAGTCGGCCATAAAATTACAATTTTAAGTCAACTATCCTATCTATCATTCAACCACTACAACAGGTTCTCCTGTTGTGACCTACTCCGACGGAGCCGCCTATCCACAGTTCGTCGGAAGACGTGGTAGATTAGCGGAACCGCCGATCTATCCTGTATCAGCCCTCGACTATCCAAATATAGGAAAGCTTCGGGTGGAATAAAGCCGCTTAAACGCGCACTCTCAAAATATTAATCATTGGGATAGAAGGCCCCAAAGATGAGACTATTGTTCGAAGCCATCGCTCTTGCAGCGTGAAACCGAATGAGTTTCACCAGAAAATTGTCTATTCGGTTTATGTTGGCCCCGTTGTATAGGACCTGGTTGGAATAGTATTTTGTGTAGTCAGATACTGGTGTTCTGTGAAGTCCAAGGCAGCTCCTCAGACACTGCCTCTCAAACACCCGTATCTTTTCCATTTGAGATGGGGCAACGTTGAACCACACCGGGCACCCATAGGCAATCATTGGCCTAATGAGGGCCATGTAGCAAATCACCTTCACCCTGCTGTCAAGACGACTGCTATAAAACAATCGTCTTGTCAGGGCAAATGCTCCCCTAGCTCTAGCCAGAGCAGCATCTACATGTCTTCCGAAATATGTATAGATACTCTGATCTAACCAGATGCCAAGGTACTTTACTACACTTTTACTCGCCAGTGGCTGTCCGTTTGGTCCCACGATCACCAGCTTTCGCCAGTTCTTTCTCGTATCCCTAGAGGCCCTAGACAACGGTGTCCTAAACAGGATAGTTTCTGATTTCTGAAAGTTGATTTTTAACTTCCAGTCATCACAATATCTCTGGATCTTGTCAAAGTCCCGCTGCAAAAGAGTTCGAATGACTTCGACAGTAGAGGCTGTTCTGTACGCGATAAGATCGTCCGCATACGCAATTGCCTGAGTAAGACTACCTATCATATCACTGGTGTAAATGCTGAAGAGAATCGGCGAGTTTACCGCTCCCTGTTGCAGACCATTCTTAATGAAAAATTCTGTGGTAGTAGTTACGTTGCCACTTTTGACAACAAACGTTCTACCAGTCAGCATGTCATGAAGCATATATAGCAGCGGTTTACTTATGCCAAGTCTGGTCAGCTTTAGATAGAGGCCCTCTAACCATACGGTGTCAAAAGCCTTCTCTAAATCAACCAGACATGCACCCGTGCACTGTTTTTTGGCTTTGTTCCATTGTATATCAGAGACGAGTTTGGAGGCGGCATGAATACAGTCATGTCCAGCCTTGAAACCAAACTGGTTCTCTGGTATAATATTATTGGCCTCAGACCACTTGAACAGTGCTCGATTGAGAATCTTTTCGAAAACCTTGCTGATACTCGGAAGGAGACTTATCGACCGGAAATTCGCCGGATTGGAGTTGTCCTTTCCCTTTTTCGGGAGATGATGAACCACCGCCGTCTTCCAACGTACTGGATAATATGCATTATTCAGCGCGTTGTTGAACAGAGTGGCGTAAATGTCCACAGCTTCAGGTGGTAAGTGTCGCAGTATAATGTTGGATATACCATCGACTCCCGCTGACTTCTTTTTCTTTATGGAATCGAAGATGATCTGGAGTTCCACCTTCGAGATTAACAGGGGACTAGACCCACTTCGCTCGGCGAGTATGGCGTTTGCCAAGTTTTCGTCATCAAACCGGGTGAAACCACGGTTCTCAGATCGCCATTGCGTTATGTCGTTTCGGAGATAGAAATGATGGAGTAGGGCATTGTTTTCCAGGACGCGGTTCGGGCGAATGCTATCATTCACCTTATACACTTCTTGAAAGACAGCCCCCACTGCCTCCACTTTCTCCTGAGGATCTTCAATAACATAGAAATCGTCGTCGAAGACGGCTTCCCGTTGGAGCTTAATACACGGAAGGTCGTTATGACCTTTCCTCCTAAAGATCTTATTAATTTGTGGAAACATACTCGGGTCGCTGGAATTTACGGCCCGAATTCTGTTATTCCAAAACAAATTAATGGACAACCGATAGTTCTCCTTGATCAATTGGTTGATGTTTTTGATCGACGCCTTCAGTGTTCTAATCTCCGGGTCGCGAGGGTTTGTCAGTCGTCTGTACAAGAGTTTAAGTCTTGTCAGAAGTCCGCTTTTTTGTCTGTGTAGTGCGTCAATGGTCGCGTTTCTGTACGTAGATGTTATGTCATGTTCTTTGTATTTCGGTATCGTCCTGTTCATTGTTCGTTGAATCGCTTCGTCCATTTGTTGTAAGTATTCGTCGATTTCGTTGTTTGTTAGGTTTCTGTTGTTTGGGGGTGAAATGGCCCTCGAACGTAGTTCTCTTGATAAGGCGTTGGTGAAGCGAGGCCAGCGCATCTTACCGTAGTTGTAAGAATGCACAGGCACATACTCCTCCAGCGCCACAAGCTCGTTCGGAAGCTGTATTACGGCGGCGAGTCCGCAGTGATCACTGTCGTACTCAATCGTCCGTAAACAGTTTCGCGGGTGTTGACCTACTCTGTTAGTTACTGTCAGTCTTGTGTCTCGCAGTAAAAGATCCAGGAAAGCACCGCTTCTCGGAAACGATGGCCTATCTGTGGCGAGAATGTCGATCCTATATTCAACATTGTAGTGGACCATCCAATTGTAAAGATGGTTACCCCGAGGATTTTGTAATTGATTTCCCCAATCTTCGTGTTTGGCATTTAAATCTCCGGCCAAAAGATAAAAGTTCTCCACTGAGTTCAGTCTTACAGATTCGAAAAGTTTTCCGAGCTCTGTTGTAAAAAGTGTAGGCTGAGGTGCTTCCGGTGCGTAGGCCGCTATCACATACAGTCGCTTCCCTTGTTGGAGAGGAATGCATATGACGCAGGCTTCCAGCAGCCGGAATCGGCGCACTTCACCACTATATATGACCTTATAACTAATGCCTTTTCGTATAAAGATAGCGACCCCGCCTCCTTGAGTGGAGTTGGGTCGGTCCCTTCTTACGATATTGTAATTACTATTAGTCAATTTATGCTTCTGGTTAAGCTTAGTTTCGCTAGCCATAAGCACATCGGGACTTTGGTCTGTAAGCAACTGGAAAAGATTAGCTCTACGTTCGATCCTAATCAGTGAATTTACATTCACAGCCAGGATCTTTAAGGGTCTCTCTGACAGCGCGCCCATTACGATCTAATTTGCGTTAAGCTCGGCAACAAGGAGTAGATATAGTCTACTCTTGACGCCTGCTCCCGTAACTGGTTCTCGCAATTCTGTCTTTCTATAGAAATGTTGGTCTGTGTATCTACTGAGGGCTAAATGGCTGCTGGAAGGGTTTACTTTAACTTTGTTACACGAGACGGTTGGCTAAATATTGGAAATGGTATTGTAGATGCAGAACGCTTCTGGTAATATTAAGTCGAGCGAAAGTCAAGAAAGAACTGAAAGAGCTCAACCAATATGCCTCTATTATTAGCACGATCAAGCTTTTTGAGGTCGGTTTCTACTTGTACGCTCCACTTAAGGCGATGCCTTCCTCTACTGCGTCCGACACCGTGCTGGGAACCGAAGACTCTGCCAGCTTGAGTATTTGTATCCATTCGCTCTACATACATGCAATAATCATCTTAAACGTCCAATCCTGAGTCTTTGGATTAAGGGTATGTTGCAGTTATGCTCGTGGTTGAAACTTCATCTCAATAGCCCGTCAACTCAAACGGGACCAAAGATTTTTCTCAGATTTTTTTCTCTCGAATCGAACAAGGATTTCTTCATCCGCTTTTGATACGGTCCATGCTTCAGCGCTGTTGAGCAAAGAATCAGAGTCTTGTATAGGGTCTCCTTCGTAGCTCGAGTAGGGGTTTACTACTAAATTACCTTCTTAGCCCAAAGAAACAGCAGCAAGAATAATTCGTCGTTCAATTTCTGACGAGATGTTGTTGTCAGAATTAATAGCGGCACCGGGGTAGAAAATTCCCGTACAACCCCAAAGTTATATCTGTCAATGGTGACGTTCTGTCTAATTCGTCGACGTTTATGTTTTTTCGTGTTTACAGCATGTACGTGGAAGCTAATAGTATGTTTGGCGCTTCCTTTCCTATACCAGCAAACGTGGCTATGATATCACATTGAGTCTGACCAATGATGTTAATATTATCGGCGGATGTTAGTAGTTGCACCGATTTTTGGAATATTGTGCCTCTGGTGTTGTGTAGGGAGTTTTGCACAATCCTCTCAAGAATCAAATTGAAGAAGTCACGTGACAACGAAATGCGTTGCCTTAATCCTTTTTTTTTGGTATCGAATGTGTAGGTGATGTCATTTACGATCCTTATGGAGCAGCGAGAATTCTCCATCGGCATCCCACACAAACGGACGAGTTTGAGCGATACACCAAAATTAGACATGGCTTTGTATAGTTCGTCTCTATAAATGATGTCCTATGCGGATTTGAAATCGATGAATAGGTGTTGGGTATCAATTTGGACTTCTTGTTTTTTTTTCCAGGATCTGCGGAAGTGTGAAAATTTGTCGGTTGTGGATTTTGCTGGCCTAAAACCACACTGATAAGGGCCGATCAAGTTGTTAGTAAACGATTTTAGGCATACACATATTACGGCAGATAGGATCCTGTGAGCGATATTGAGGAGACTTATGTCTCTGTAAAATTAACAACCAAATTTAGCTTCCGGTAAATGTAACTTAACATAACAACTCCATCATCTTTATACAGATCGCCAAGAAAGCCGGCATTTCAGCAGCTTTGATAAACTTAAGTTTAGATATTCCTATCCCTTGGTAGTTTTCACTGTCGTTGCCAATATTGAATGGTTCGTTCAGCCTAACAGCGGAACGTGGTCATTCATCGCTGTTTAACAGTCTGCAGAAGTTGTTCTTCCATATCTTCAGAATCGACTGCGTCTCAACTACGATATTTCCTTGTTCATCTCTACGGGATACTGTTCGAGTATTATACCCTTGGCTTTGCCGTTTAGCACTTTGGAAAAACTTGCGAACATTGTTTCTGGAGTGGCACCTCTCAATATGATTGACCGCGTGCTGTTCTTGATCTTTTTCTTCTTTCTGAAAAGCTGCTTTTCTTCGCTGCTTCTTTATCTTTAGAGCTCAATGGCAACTCTTGTTTTTACCTACACAACAAAAAATGAATTTTTGTTGTGTGTGTTTTAATATAAGGTCGATAAGGAAAAATTGGAATGTTTTTGTTACAGAAATTGAAAATTTCTTAGATTATGTTGATGTTATTGCTTTAAATGAAATTAATGTGAGAGAAGAAGAAAATGAGCTCTACAGCCTAAATGGATTCGATACTGAATTCTTTAATAGAAAAGAGGGTAAAGGCGGAGGAATCGCAGTGTTCATAAGAAATCATATACGATACAAACGAATTTATGATAATACGGTATTCTATGAAAATGTCCAAAACGCGATATATAGACCACCAAAGTTAAGTGTCGCGGAGTTTATAGAAGAATTGGACAATCGCGTCCATAATGAGAGAGAATTGATTGTTATGGGTGATACGAACATAAACTTAAACAAGTCAAATGATCCCCATGTCAATAAGTATTTAGAAATAATGGCATCAAAGGGCTTAACCAATGTAATCAACCAACCCACACGTGTAAATATAGCTGCAAATACTTCTTCAATAATTGACCATATTTTTGTTAGCATTACACAACAAGATATAGTGTCGGCTGTTATTGAAACCGACATATCTGATCATTACGCCGCAATGTATGCTACAAGAAACTACCCTGAACGTCAAATAATAGAAGAAATGCCTGCGAAATTTAGCCAGCAGAAAGTTAATCAGTTAATTCAGCAAACTAACTGGGAAAGCCTATGTGAAGAGCATGACGTTGAAGGTCTATATAATAATTTTGTAAACAAAATGAGGGATCAATATACACGATCGACAAAGGTAACGCAAAACTAAAAAATACGAAAACACAAAGCATGGATAACTGCTGAAGTAGTAAGAATGTGCAAAAGAAGAGACGAATTATACAGGAAATGGAAAAATAATCCACTTAACCAAAGCTACGAATATATTTACAAACACTTTCGAAACGAAGTAAGTAAACTTATTTTAACTATGAAGGCAAACTTCTACAAACAAACAAAGTTTTTTAAATGCCAAAAACGACCCAAGAAAAAACATGGAATGTTTTAAATGAACTTCTGGGACGAAATAAAAGATCGATTGATAAAGTCATTATTGACAATTTTTCCGACAATATAACGAACACCGTAAACAAATTTGTGGAACAATTTTCAAACCAAGTGTCTAAAATAGTACACAAGTGTAGTCAGAAATCATCTAACCATCGAAATATACATATCACACCATCAATCTATTTAGAGGAAGCTAGCGAAGCAGAAGTGTACAACATGTTGTGCAGTTTAAAATCCGATAAGGGAGCAGGAGCAGATTGCATTAGACCGATTGATTTGAAACTTAACGCTTTATACCTAACTCCTATAATTAAAACAATTATAAACCGAAGAATAAGCCAATGCTGTGTGCCTATGTTACTTAAGACGTCAATAATCCGACCAGTATACAAAGGAGGAGTGAAAAGCCAAATGGAAAATTATAGGCCGATCACAATTCTTTCTTTTATAGACAAATGTTTAGAAGAAATAATAGTAGGAAGAATAACGAAATTCATAGTAAAGCATAGAGTCCTACAACCATATCAATATGGTTTCCAAAAAAATAAAAGCACTGGATTACTATTGGGAGAACTTTCGAGTGTGGTGAACGCAAGTCTTAACAAAAACCACCATGTACTAGTAATGTTTCTAGACTTTAGCAAGGCCTTCGACACATTGAGCCATGAGAAGATAATAGAAAGTCTTAATAAAATTGGTATAAGAGGGACCTTAGCGAAGTGGATAGAAAGCTACCTATCAGGAAGAACCATACGCGTAAAAGTTGGAAACGCTGTTAGCCAAGAAAAACAATGCTTGTATGCTTGTGTACCACAAGGTTCAAAACTTGGACCGATACTTTTCATCTTGTTCACAAATGAGCTACTTCGTGTATTTAAACGAAGTACAGCTTTTGCATATGCAGATGACATTGCAATTGTTGTCAAGCACAAGTGCCTGGATACTGCTATAGGAATAATGCAAGACGAATTTAATAATGTCTCAAGATGGTGCCATGATCAAGGGCTGGTTATCAATGCTGTTAAAACAAAGATGATGCATATACGCATGCCACGTCAACCTGAAGCGTCTATACGTATATATCACCAAAACGAAGACTGTTCAACCACAAGCAAAAGTGATGCTATTGAAGTAGTGAAATCAATAAAATATCTAGGAATCATAATTGATGATCACTTCTTGTGGCATGAACACATAAATAAAATACGGATGCAATTAAAAAGTGCTGTTTTTGCGATGGTGTATCTAAAAAGATATACATATGTTAACGGCATATATAAGATGACAGCTTTATTACAATACTATGACGATCAACGATACCAACAAAATATACGCCATAATCTCAATACAAGAAGAAGAGCTCAGGGATTGCTGGAAACACCTGAAACCTATAACATCTATGGGAGAAGACATCCAAGTTACGCCCTACCAGCAATAATGAATGTACTACCAGCAAACTTAAAAAACATTTTAAACTTTAAAAAACGCAAAAAAGATGTAAAAAAGTATCTTTTAAACATGTATATTAACTCCATATAAACATTTGTGAATGACTAAGTTTATTGAAAATTGTAAATTAATTATAAATACCTACTCTTTCAAATTTCCACAACCGATAAACTGTGAAATATTATAAATATAGAATATGCAACCACCTGCAGATAAGCAATAAGCTTCGCGGGTAAATGAATTATTATAACGTTTTAAAGAAAGAATAAAGAAAGAATAAAAATAAAAAAAAAGAATAAAAATTATAGGCCTCGTACTTGGCTGCGAGCTTCTGTCGAAATTTCTCATCAAACAATGGTTTCTTGCTGGTGGGCGCGTCGAACCAAGCACATTATTTGCGGCCGTTCTAATGGCTTTTTGGCATCGTTGCTATTATTCTTCAATATTTGATGCTGGTGGTATGGTACTACTCGAGAGGTTTAGGAATACAGGTTGCGCGAAAAACTTGATGGTCTCTAGTGAGTGCAGTCTTTCGATATTCAACTTTTCGCTGGTATTTCCAATTGGTGCAACAAAGTAGTGATCCGATTGGATTAGAGCTCCTCAGAATATTTGGGCATCCAGAATACTGGTTGTGTGTCTCCTGTCTATCGCAATGTGATCCATTTGGTTAGCCGTTCGTTGATCTGGTGACCAATATGTCCCCTGATGGATATCGAGGTGAGAAAATCGTGTGCTGGCCTCAGTGACATTTCGTTCAGTAGCTAAGTCAATTAGCCAGGCGTGCTGTCGTGTAGGCTATACTTTCCAACAATACTGCTTATGAAATCTTCTGGCCGTATTTCTCCCATCACGATTTTAACATCGTACTTCGACAGTCGCTCATATGTTTTTTCAAGGAGCACATGGAAGCAATCTCTAGCTTTATAATTTTTTCCCTACGTTGGGGCGTGAGTGCTTATAAGGCTTATGTTGGTGAATTTGGCCTCGATGCGGAGTGGTTCAATGCGTTCGCTAATGTCCTGAGAACAAGACTTCCTGTCTTATTCTGGTACTTATGACAAATCCGCATCCGAATATTCGCTGTTTCCGCTCACTGTAACACGGTCCGTAGTAGATGTTTCAGTTTTTCATCCTATTTTTGCTCAGTTTTTCATCCTTGTTTTTGCACAGCAATCGTACTTCCTGAATGGCAGTAATGTCTACTTTGTAGCAGTTTAGGGCTTCCTAGATAACCTGTTGTCCGAATATGTCCAAGCAGCACATCTAGGTTCGCCTGGGACAGCAGGCGGGGTATTCCATGACACTCTGAAAAGACTTTTTCAATGTGATGCTGTTTTTCTTCGTGTCCTCAACACTCTAACTTATTTTAGCAAGCAAATCAAATCCGGTTTGATGAGACCATTAGCTGATGGTTACCATTTGCTGGTAAATCAAGCACAATAATTGATGTGTAGCCATAGTTACAACCACTGGGCATTGCCAAGCTAAAGTCAGTTGGCCTTTCGGCTCCTCCACCACAGTCTCTGTTCGACTGCCTTCCTGACTCTTTGGATTGCTTAATGACATATTGTCCGAATATGTCGAAGCAGTTCGATTAAGTTGTTCATTTTTTCTATCCTTACTGGGATTGCATACGATATTGTTTAGTCCATCTGGGAAATTCTTCCGCTGTCGTATTGGAAAAGGACTTTTGTGAGAAATTATTTTCCACAAACTCTCATCTGTTGAAGCCAAGGCTTTCAACAGGGAATGAAACTCTTTCTACGGTCACGAAACTGCGCACTCCGTGGTCGTCATGACAAGGCTCAAGATTGGAGTTAGTAGCTCAAATGGTTTCATTGCACACCATTTGGCCAGCTGATGTGTGAAATATAATCGCAAATCAAACGATGTAACGGGTGATTTTTTAGCTGGTTTGGTTTTGCAACACTGGTTTTGACAGCTGACGTGTGTTTAGTACCTTGTGTCACTGTCAAACATCTTCAGTTTGGTTTGCAATTTAACCATGGATCGTCTTACAAATGAACAACGCTTGCAAATTATTGAATTTTACTATCAAAATTCGTGCTCGGTACGAAATGTTCATCGCGCGCTGCTTCCATTTTATGATCGGCATTCACGACCTTCTGAGCAGTCTATTCGGAAGATTGTGACCAAATTTCGCACCAAATTTACTTTGTTGGACATTAAACCACCAACACGTTTACGTACTGTGCGTAGTGAAGAAAATATTGCTACCGTATCAGCTAGTGTGACAGAAGACCGCGAAATGTCGATTCGGCGCCGTTCCCAGCAGTTAGGCCTTTGTTACAGCACTACGTGGAAAATTTTGCGGAAGGATTTGGGCGTAAAGCCTTTTAAGATACAGCTGGTGCAAGAACTAAAGCCAGCCGACCTACCACAACGCCGAATTTTTGGTGAATGGGCTCTTGGAAAGCTGGCCGAGGTTCCGCTTTTTTATCGAAAAATTGTGTTCAGCGATGAGGCTCATTTTTGGTTGAATGGGTACGTAAACAAGCAAAATTGCCGCATTTGGAGTGAAGGTCAGCCAGAAGCATTGCAACAGCTACCAATGCATCCCGAAAAAGCCACTGTTTGGTGCGGTTTATGGGCCGGCGGCATTATTGGGCCATATTTCTTCAAAGATGATGCGAATCGCAGCGTAACTGTCAATGGTGAACGCTACCGAGCGATGATAACAAACTTTTTTTTGCCCGAAATGGAAGTTCTTGACTTGCATGATATGTGGTTTCAACAAGACGGTGCCACATGCCACACAGCACGCGAAACAATGGCGCAATTGCGAGGCGAGTTTGGTGAAACGTTAATTTCACGTTTCGGGCCGGTCAATTGGCCGCCTAGATCGTGCGATTTGACACCATTAGATTATTTTTTGTGGGGGTATGTCAAGGCTAATGTCTATAGGGACAAGCCCGCTTCGATTGACGCACTGGAAGCCAACATCCATGCATTCATTCGTGAGATACCGGCCGATATGTGTGAAAGAGTATGCCAAAATTGGACTCAGCGGATGGGCTACCTGAGACGCAGCCGCGGTCAACATTTGCATGAAATTATCTTTAAACATTAAATTGCAAGGTTCAAACTATCGATTCAAATAAATATTTCATTCATTTTTTCGAATTTTTTGTGTTTTTTTTTTTAAAAAAAAGTTCTAAACCTCTTAAAAAATCACCCGTTACATTCGATAAGTTAGTCTTCAGCCTCGGCAGGCGCATGAACACATAAAGAGTTATTTTTGACGCAGATATCTCAAGAGACCGCAGATGGATGATAACAGAAACTAAAATAATTCAATCAATTCATATTAGAGGTGACTAATATTTATCCCTTATCCCATAGTTTCAAGTAAATCGTCTTAATTCGAAAAATTCCCCTGAAACAGTCGTTTAACACTGCAAATCACCTCTAGTTGCCATGTTCACTTAAGCCACCAAAAAAAAAACCTCGACTTGTTGCCGAAACACTGATGTCAAATTCATAACAGATTTCCATTTATATCCAACACCCCAATCCAACATAAAGGTTTATAAAAGTGTCAACTGGCACCCCAGAACTTCTCATGTACACACACACAATGTAAACACTGGGACTGCTGCTACTGTCAAGTGTCAACTCGCAGACTCGCTGTGTTTTTATTTGCTCCGAGCAAATTTAAATATTGAGACTTCGCCGTCAGCCATTTTTGTCCGTCGACAGTCGAGCGGTGAAACTTGCTCTTCCTCGTTGAACTGCAATAAAATATCGCAATGCGATGTAATAATAACTTCCCTTGTAGTTAAGGTCCCTGCAAGGGACAGAGTGTAGAGGTTACTGTTAAACTTCCGATGAAAGTGCCATCGTGCGCCAAGTTCATTTCAAAGTTTAATCCCTGGATGAGGTAATGAGTTTCTCTGCGTTTCTGTGTACTCTGTTAGTAGCACTCTACCGCCACAATTAGTCGTCAGCAAAGATGCCTGCTGCGTCATCTTCGACTGCAATTTGCCTTAGCGATTAATTCGTTACTAGCAGGACCTTCGCTGAAGTACACTTGCACATTGTCTGTTTGGACTCCCCAGGTGATGTTGGGTTCTGTAACTTACTTGGGTTTGTGTTGTTGGCAGTGTGGAGCATCAACAGCTAGGAAAGACTGCGTACGGGTACCGAAACTTCTTCGGAACTCCCACCAATTCGGTGCGGTGGGTAGCTGCAACTCGTAAATTAGGAGTGGTTCAGTGTTTAATTCCATGTCGTTGTGCACTGCCAGCCCAGCAAATATTAACGAGGCTTACACGCTGGAGGGAGGGCGCAAAAAGTGACGGTGGCTAGAAACTTCCTCCGCCTGCAGACATACCGCTCTATGTCTACATCGAGCTTGTTTTATTTTACGTGAGTGTGTACAGGACCACGTCTGTGAAATGGAAGCTGAACCGTTGAAAGGCGAATGTATTCGCCTGGGTTAGAGAAACTTTTCTCTCCAAATCCTTACAAATGTTTATCTTTCCTTAATCCTTCGTATATATACTCAGCTAGCACAAGGGTTACTCTGCGACCCACGGAGAGCACTATATATGCGGTACCATGGGCCCCGATGGTGCACTTCTTGGATTGAACTTTGTCTTCAGACTTTAATCGCTTGCCGTAGACAAAAGTGTGTCTCGCATTATCAGTTGAGCGGGCGGGTGAGTGCGGTACTCGGTACACCATAACCCGATGGAGCACTATATGCACTCCGCGCAGTTTAAATGTGTTTAACGTGAGTCCGGGGATAATGTCTGAACCAGCATCTCTTTTTGTATCTGATGTTTTTGTTCCATCTCCATGACTATTGTTTTGTGGATAACCGGGGATTGATAAATACGGGGAAGGATAACCCATTACCCGGCGTGGAAGGATAAATATTTGCGAAATAATTTTCGAGTGTTTTTACTCAAGTTTGGCATCTATTTGCGGATAATTAGTTTGAGTAACACGTTTGCTTTTATTTCCACAGAGAGATGAAAGGAATCTGGGAGTAGAATAAGGGTCGTACTCGCTGGGGGTTATGGGGGTAATTAGATCTTTTATATCTGCAAGTCCACAAGCTATCATTTTTAGGAGATGATAAAGGATTCCCAAAGGTACGAAAACTAAATAAACAGCTATGTCGAAGGTTAACTTTATATTTGAAAAAATTTAGGGGCAGAGCATTGTTTTAATACTCAGCTAACTAAAAATTGCATGATGAGCCTTGGATTAATTGCGTATTACAGGCATTCAATTTCTGTAGCGGTTACCACATTTCCGGCCGTTTTAGGGACCAATTTCGGAGAGATGTATGATTTTACATTTATGGGTAGATGCTGTAGATTGAGAGTAGGCTCTGATTGGCTTTAACTTAGCAATGCCCAGTGCCTGTTGTCAGAGTTAGAACCACTGGCCATTGCGAAAATAAGCACCTCGACAATGCTTTTTTTCATCTTCAAGTGGTTACCATCAGATACTGGTCTCATCCAACCGGATTTGACTTGCTAAACGATAAGTGCGAGTGTTGCACACACGACGAGAGATAACAACACTTTAAGCACGGAATAAATGGCCTGCTATTCCAGTCGAGCCTTGATGAGCTGCATCGACGTTTTCGGACAACAGGGTATTTAAAAACCACAAGGGTAAGTTAGGCCCCTTGAACAGTGATGGTGGCGGATGAACCGAAAAGACAATGGCAGCGCTCAATCCCATAATGAATACTGAAGGCCTCGTGTCCTAGGGGTATCAAATAAATTGGAACTGGCTCTCCAGGTTGGGGGTGTTACCTTAGGTTAACTACTCACCCATATTACAAATTGTCCCGGAAAGGACATTATTGCCATCCAGGAAATACGATGGGATGGACCGGAAAAAAAGAGGACTAAAAACTGTGACATCTGCTACGGACCTAGTTATAGTGAGCAGAAAGAGCGACTATTCGGATGCGGATTTGTTATAAGTGCCAGACTTGGATTAGAAGTCTTATATATCCAGGCCATTAGCGAACTCATTATAACAATCCGCATCGGCGCCAAATTCGCCAACACGAGGCATATATGCACTCAAGCTCCGATGGAGGAAAAAGATGATATAGCTTAGGATTGCTTCTACGAGCCCCTTGATAATAACTATGAGCGACTACCGCAGTACGATGTTAAAATCGTATTGGGAGATTTTAACGCAAAGGTAGGAAGAGAAGACTTCATTAGCAGTATTGTCGGAAACCATAGCCTACACGACAACACATCTTGTAACGGACTTAGCCAGCACGGCATCCTTACTGCGATATTCATAAGGAGACATGGTGGTCTCCAGATCAACGAATGATCTACCAAATTGATAGCCATCGAAAGACAACCCCTGGTTTAATGAGGAATGCCGACAGAAGCTCGCAGCCAATAACGAGGCCTACGAGGCTTAGCTACAGGTGAAGACAAGAGCTGCCGTTGGGCTCTATATGAGCAAAAGAAGGGAACAACACCATCTTTACAAAAAATGAAAAAAAAACGCAAGAAAAGCTGGCGATCGAGGTTATAGAGAAGTGCCACTCCAGGAACGATGTTGTTAATTTTTCCCAAAGTGTAAAATGGCGATCGAGGTTATAGAGAGGTGCCACTCCAGGAACGATGTTGTCAATTTTTCCCAAAGTGAAAAATGGCAAAGCCAAGTATACAGCGCTCGAACAGAATCATGTCGAGGTGAACAAGGAAGTATCGTAGATGATACACAGCCGATGCAGAGAATATGGAAGAACAACTTCGGTAGACTGTTAAACGGCGATGACGAACAACATTCCCCTGGCAGGCAGAGCCGACCTTTAAATTGGCAACGATAAACAAAGCTACCAACCACCCGACCTGAGTGAAGTGAGGATAGTAATTTCTAAACTTAAGGCTGTCGGAAATAACGGCCCTCCCGCTGAGATTTATAAAGCCGATGGAGACGACTTGGCAATTAAAATCCACCAGCTCATACAGAAAATTTTGGTCGTATGAATGTATGCCGGAAGAATGGAAACTCAGAAAGTCCACAACTGATAGACTCTTCATATTTCGGCAGATCCTTGAAAAACCCCAATAACTCCAAGTCGATACCCACCACCTATCCAGCCGCATACGACAGCATTTATCGAGACGAACTATACAGAGCCATGTATAGTTTTGGTATACCGCCCACACTCGTCCGATTGTGTAGGATGACGATGGAGAATTCCCGCTGCTCTATAAGGGTCGGAAACGAAATCACCGACACATTCAATACCAAAACAGGATTTGGGCAAGGCGATGCGCTGTCATGTGACTTTTTTACTCTCACTATTAAGAGGAATTCGCAAAACTCCCGATCCAACACAAGAGACACAATTTTAAAAAAAATCGGTGGAACTACTAACATACCCCGACGATATTGACTAACATACCCCGACGATATTGACCGATTGACATCGGTCGGATTCAAAGTGATATCATAGCCACGTTTGCTAGGTCGAGAAGGAAGCGGCTACAATAATATATTAGTGTATGACTATGTAAATAAATGATGTCAACACGAAAGGACACACAGTTTTGACAAATTGGACAGAACGTCACCATTGACAGATAGAACTATGCGACTTTGTCTATCTCGGCTCCGCTATTAACTCTGACAACAACATCTCGTCAGAAATTAAACGAAGAATTACTCTTGCCAACCGCTGTTTCTTCGGGCTAAGAAGGCAATTCAGTAGTAAAGCCCTCACTCGATCTACTAAGGAGATCCTATATAAGAATCTGATCATCCCAATCCTGCTCTACTGCGTTGAAGCATGGACCGTCTCAAGAGCGGATGAAGAAAGCCTTGGTCGATTTGAGAGGAAAATTCTTCGGTCCCGTTTGCGTTGACGGGCTATGGAGACAAAAATTCAAGAAATAACTATACGAGCTGTACGGCAAAATTCCCCTAGCCAAAAAACACAGCATTGGACGGTTAAGATGGCTAGGACAAGTAGAACAAATGGACACCAATACTCAGCCTCGCAGAGTTTTCGATTCCCAGCCAGAAGTCGGATGCACGATTTTGTATATTTAAATTTATTCGTCATGCAATTGAACTTCCACGGCCAACGATCTATCGGGCGACTTTTTTTTATTTTATGTTTTTCAAAAAAACATTTTGAGTTCTTGTACAATTGTGAGATGGAATATTCCAAGTCATAATGATTTTTCACTGTCCCTCCTCTCGTAATAATCTGAAAAATCATCCATACTACTTGGATGATTTTGATAATAAAAGCTTAACTGTACTTATCCATATGGAATCGGCATAAAGCAGAAAATCCCGCCATCGTGCATGACGTGCACACGTACACATGTATGGTTGCGAGAACGCTACTGTCTAGGATTACACCGAATATATCTCTATCATATGTTGGTCCTACCGATTTTTTTTGCGGAAGCAGTTATGCCAATAGATGAGCAGTCGAAAACATTTGGTCTTCAAGTAAACGAGGACATGACAACTTATATGCGCTCAACAAAACAAAGTTCTGTCGACTCACAGCCTTGGATAGAATGTCACTGTTTTGATCAACTCCTTTGAGGTAGTTAATGGATTCATCTACCTGGGAGTCAATATTAACCCCTGTAATGGCGCCTCATTGGAAATACGATTTGGTACTGGTCATGACGATGAAGAAGATCGAACTTCCCGTTTAAGGACCACATGATCACAGATCATATGACTTTTGTTTTGGACTGAATGTAAGAAAGCATAGTACCCCAACTGGTGGAGAGCTGGTTAAATTAAAAAAGTCAGTAAGTATGAAATTGCTGTCTACATCAATAACTCATCTTAAAAAAGGAGATCTTAGACTTTAGAGTGCTACGAGGTTGATGTAGCACTCATGCATCGACTTTTCTCATATAAGAGAAGTCCTTCTCATCAAAAGAACTGTTGGCCTTACATTCAGTACAGAGAGCTTTCCCATGCTGATGCTTTCGCTTTTTTTTATGAAATAAGTTTTCGCATGTTGTTATTCGTCTCACATTTGTTCAGTCCGTGCTATCCCACCCCACACATTCCATTTTCTGATTAGCATGCTTTGCATTCACTGCAAAGTGCTCTATCTCTCTCTTTTGCTGAAACATGTTTTCGCTTTGCTAGCTAGCCCCATGGTTTTTCGGGTTGAAATTTCGTTTCATGTGAGTTTGGACTTACCTTGACTATCCCAAAGTAGTTTCACTTAAAAAAATGGCGCCAATAGCGTACTAAGACTTACCTGACGATTTCACTTTTTGTTTTATAAATCACTAATCAATTACTTTCCCATCCCCTTGATTTTTCGTGTTGAAATTTCGTTTCATGTTAGTTTGGATTAACCCCGACTTACCCAAAGAAGTTTCACTTCAAAGAATTGCTCCTAGAACATACTTAGACTTACCTGACGATTTCACTTTTTATTTTATAAATCACTAATCAATCACTTTCCCATTCCCTTGATTTTTCGTGTTGAAATTTCGTTTCATGTGAGTTTGGATTTACCTTGACTATCCCAAAGTAGTTTCACTTCAAAAAATGGCGCCAATGGCGTACTTAGACTTACCTGACTTTTTCACTTTTTATTTTATAAATCGCTAATCAATCACTTTCCCATCCTCTTGATTTTTCGTGTTGAAATTTCGTTTCATGTGAGTTTGGATTTTACCCCGACTAGCCCAAAAGTTTACTTAAAAATATGGCGCCTATAACGTACTTAGACTTACCTGACGATTTCACTTTTTATTTTATAAATCGCTAATCAATCACTTTCCCATCCCCTTGATTTTTCGTGTTGAAATTTCGTTTCTTGTGAGTTTGGATTAACCCCGACTTACTTAAAGAAGTTTCACTTCAAAGAATTGTGCCTAGAACATACTTAGACTTAACTGACGATTTCACTTTTTATTTTATAGATCATTAATCAATCACTTTCCCATCCCCTTGATTTTTCGTGTTGAAATTTTGTTTCTTGTGAGTTTGGATTAACCCCGACTTACCCAAAGAAGTTTCACTTCAAAGAATTGCGCCTAGAACATACTTAGACTTAACTGACGATTTCACTTTTTATTTTATAGATCATTAATCAATCACTTTCCCATCCCCTTAATTTTTCGTGTTGAAATTTCGTTTCGGCGTGAGTTTGGATTCTACCCCGCCTAGCCCAAAGAAGTTTCATTTAAAAAAATGGCGCCAATAGCGTACTTAGACTTACCTGACGATTTCACTTTTTGTTTTATAAATCACTAATCAATTACTTTCCCATCCCCTTGATTTTTCGTGCTGAAATTTCGTTTCATGTGAGTTTGGATTTACCCCGACTAGCCCAAAGAAGTTTCACTTCAAAGAATTGCGCCTAGAACGTACTTAGACTTACCTGACGATTTCACTTTTTATTTTATAAATCAATTGCCAATCACTGTCCCATCCCCATGATTTTTCGTGTTGAAATTTCGTTTCGGCGTGAGTTTGGATTCTACCCCGACTAGCCCAAAGAAGTTTCATTTAAAAAAATGGCGCCAATAGCGTACTTAGACTTACCTGACGATTTCACTTTTTGTTTTATAAATCACTAATCAATTAATTTCCCATCCCCTTGATTTTTCGTGCTGAAATTTCGTTTCGTGTGAGTTTGGATTTACCCCGACTGACCCAAAGTAGTTTCACTTCAAAAAATGGCGTCTAGAACGTACTTAGACTTACCCGACCATTTCACTTTTAATTTTATAAATCAATAATCAATCACTTTCCCATTTTCGTTTCTTGTGAGTTTGGATTAACCCCGACTTACCCAAAGAAGTTTCACTTCAAAGAATTGCGCCTAGAACATACTTAGACTTAACTGACGATTTCACTTTTAATTTTATAGATCATTAATCAATCACTTTCCCATCCCCTTGATTTTTCGTGTTGAAATTTCGTTTCGGCGTGAGTTTGGATTCTACCCCGACTAGCCCAAAGAAGTTTCATTTAAAAAAATGGCGCCAATAGCGTACTTAGACTTACCTGACGATTTCACTTTTTGTTTTATAAATCACTAATCAATTACTTTCCCATCCCCTTGATTTTTCGTGCTGAAATTTCGTTTCATGTGAATTTGGATTTACCCCGACTGACCCAAAGTAGTTTCACTTCAAAAAATGGCGTCTAGAACGTACTTAGACTTACCCGACGATTTCACTTTTAATTTTATAAATCAATAATCAATCACTTTCCCATTTTCGTTTCTTTTGAGTTTGGATTTACCCCGACTTACCCAAAGTAGTTTCACTTCAAAGAATTGCGCCTAGAACATACTTAGACTTAACTGACGATTTCACTTTTTATTTTATAGATCATTAATCAATCACTTTCCCATCCCCTTGATTTTTCGTGTTGAAATTTCGTTTCGGCGTGAGTTTGGATTCTACCCCGACTAGCCCAAAGAAGTTTCATTTAAAAAAATGGCGCCAATAGCGTACTTAGACTTACCTGACGATTTCACTTTTTGTTTTATAAATCACTAATCAATTACTTTCCCATCCCCTTGATTTTTCGTGCTGAAATTTCGTTTCATGTGAGTTTGGATTTACCCCGACTGACCCAAAGTAGTTTCACTTCAAAGAATTGCGCCTAGGACATTCTAAGACTTACCTGACGATTTCACTTTTTATTTTATAAATCGCTAATCAATCACTTTCCCATCCCCTTGATTTTTCGTGCTGAAAGTTCGTTTCATGTGAGTTTTGATTTTACCCCGACTTACCCAAAGAAGTTTCACTTAAAAAAATGGCGCCAATAGCGTACTTAGACTTACCTGACGATTTCACTTTTTATTATATAAATCACTAAAATCACAGAAAATTAAAAAAAAACAACTTATTTGCTAATGCAAAATTTAAATACCTTAAAGCACTTTCTGACTCGTCCTCGACTTGTCAATGACTCACCTGTGATACATGTATTCCAGCACAGCAGCATCAGTGGTAATTATACACACCAAACGGTGCTGAGTGCGTGTTTCCAAATAAAGTCTTTTCATCAGTCAACACACCAGTCATCACCAGGATGCCTCGAGCGAACGCTCAGATATCGAAATCAGTAGCAGGGTGAATCCTGGCGCAAGGTTCATTATTCCAGTCCATACACTGCGTTTTATGCGCCAAACAGAATCAGCTTCAGCAGTAACACCCAGGAGCAGCAGTATTTTCGGCGATTGATTTCATTCATTTAATTCTGTTCGTCCTAATTAAAACGCTCCCCGGAGCGGGCAGCGCAGCGTAGCTACTTTGAATTTTATATTAAATTACACGTACGAAGAGGATCCTTTTAAAACGTTATTATAAGGCTTGGTGTGTGTAATTAGATTTAGCTGCTCGTAAACTGCGTTGCCCATAGTTGTACGTGCGGCGTTGTGCTGGGTTACAGAGAAGCGACTATGTTTGTAAATGCAATCCTGGAGGGGCTTTGCCATGAGCTGTTGAATTGAATGAGATTTTGTGTTGTTTTTTTTTTTTGAAAATCTGTGTGTTTCCAATTTCGAATGTTGGTTTTGAATGTTGAACCTAAATTATGACTTTGTTCATGCATACGACTCTGGCAGTTATGTTTACAGATATTGAGAAAACTTATTAGTTGTATGGGTTAAAATCTGAGTGCCAGACTATTTTGAAATTTAAAATTCCAATTTTAAAAATTGTCTATAGAGACGTGGCAAAAAAAAAACTATTTGTAGTTTTGGTTAACATTTTGACCGTCAGATTTTGATTATTGCATACTATGTGGCATATTTGATGCGGGACTAATCGTAGTTGCTTTCGCAACGTAAGATATGTAGGTGGTGAAAGTCTTTGACATGAAAGCAGCAGGTGGCACGCTTGCGGTTGCACAGCATTAGCTTGCGGTGGGATGGGATCTTGCTGCCAATCAAATATATATGCCTCAAAATTTATCGTGCCAAAACAAACATAAAAGGGTAGTACACAAAAGGAAGGATCTAGTTATTAAAAATTTGGATACCTAGCATGCAGAAAATAGAGAGAGGACATAGACGCGAAGAGAAAAAAAAATTAACGTGCAAAACAAAAAAAAGCTTATATGATCATTAACATTCATCGTCCTTGACGTCATCGATGATAGTGACGTCTGGCACAGCCGCCCCTTCGCACTCAATAAAAGGTGAAATGCTCCATGACTGTTTCTTGGCCAAGATAAAGTTTTTAAACGAAACAATCCCTATGACTATCATTCGTACATTTGTCCCTATTACATTTCCAGCGCAAAACTATTCTAACACATCATCGTAGCTCAAACCAATTCAAATAAATAATTAAATTCACTGGTTGAATGTGTACACTTCAAATTTTATTAATATTAATATCTCTTAAAGGGTATGTATCTATCATTTATTCGTTAGAAATAAAATATATTTCAAATTTTCTTGATTAATTTTGAGATAATAAAAAAAAAAACAAAAAAAAAATTTCAGCCATAGAAAATTAATTAAAAGTGTTTAATACTCACTGTTTCTTTACTATGTTGTTGATATGTGTAGCACCGAACTGGAACTGTCTCCCATTTGAAGGATCTTGTTTTGTTTTTCTAAATGACACTTGCATATGTTGATTAGGTTTAATTATTTTTCTGTGGCTTAAATATATGTATGTAAAATAGGTATGTAAAAGTAATTTGAATGATCATGTATGATATTTATGTAATTTTGTTTAGTTAGGTAATTCAATATGATTCAAAACAATAGATAGATTTTAGCTTAAGTAAATCAAATATTTTTAGAACTTAAACAATAAAAAAAAATTAAACAACTTAGATTAGGTTTTACTATTATAGAATTCAGTAGGCGAATTTTTTTTTCTATTTACTAGATAATTTTTTTTTTTCTTAGGTTTAAAAGAACTTTAGGCAAATTGTATATTAGGTATTAGGTTAGGTAGGTCAAATTTAAAGCACATTCGGTTATGTATATCTTTATATATATAGATGACTATGCACTTATTTGTTTGTATGTAATTCAGGTGGTGTCACTTATATTTTCTTTATCTGGTTTTCACATAGACGTAGTAAATTTTACTGCACTGAATGTGATTAGTTTGTACACTGCACTTTAATTTGCTACTTTTTGTTTTTGGAGCTTTCTTGACAGACTGGTGGTTACTGGCAGCTTGCTTCACTGATATTTTTTTGTTATTTATTTGCATGCGTATTTTTTTTTTTTTTGTTTTTTATGCTGGACAGGTTTTTGCAGGAGTAGCGTTAGGCCGTTAGATAGCAGGTTGCCTTATGGGGAAGTGTCTACTTATCGGTGCTTTCGAATGTGATGAAGAGAATTTGTTTTCTCTTCGCTTGCACATGCTTCATTTTTTTTTTTTTTGATTTTGGGGCAGCTAGGAAGAGGGTAAATGATAAGAACACGCATTCATTAGCATGCATAAAAAAAATTACCTTTCACCTCGCTTCTTTGTTACGCCGACTAACGACAAAATCCGCACATTATCCAGTGTATTAGCTGCATCGAACGCTCAAATTCGGTTGGCTAATTGGGAAAACTATTTGCTTAGCTACCCAAACTAATATTTCGCAGCTTATAAAAAAAAATATGTTAGGGAACATTTCCACCACAGAATGAAAATTGGCACAGCTCTTACCAGAGTTAAGCAGCAAGATGACCAGTCAGTTTGAAAGTTGAGCAAAGAAAGAAAGACTAATCTCTCAGTCGCAAAAGTATATCTCATGGTAAGAGTAGCGGCTTCTTCTTCTGACAGTTGTCAACCTGCATATCGATTCTAAAATCGTAAATGGGTGTGTTTACAAATCACGTCACAGCCTAGTGTCGATGACACATTTCCTTTCCATAAAAAACTTATTTATTTTAATTTTTTTATTTTTTTTATGATATGCTACAACTAACATTACGATAATATAGGGTTCAACCCTTTGACGACGAATGGGACACATGTGTCCAATAGTTTTTCTCATATCAGGAGCAACAAATTTTAAATTTGGCCAACAATTTGCTCTAAAAATGTTGTTTCCGAGTAAAATTCTGCAAAAAATGTTAATTTCCAGCGGAAAATTCTTTATCATCAAAGGGCTAAATAACGTTGTCTTTAGCAATACAGTCCATCTTTCTATTATGGCCTTTGTAGCTACTAGCTGTAATGATTTTATTAGTGTTACCTCATCCTTCCTTCAATCATATCTTAAGTGGAAAGACAGTCCAAAATAATCCTGGGCCCCAACCAGCATGACTCTCCGATCAGGGGTATCCTATATTAACTGCCTCCAGTTGCGTACTTCAGGTTGGTTAAGGTTGGTTTCTTCTTGTGCGCGCCACTTAACGCTAGGTCTTCCTCTACTGCGTCCGAAGTTTGGCTGTGAATCGAAGACTCTGTTAGATGGAGTTGGGTATATTTGTTCTACTCATCTTAAACGTCCAATGCGGAGATTTTTGACCAGGGACATGTCGCTGTAAAGCTCGTATAGTTCTTGGTTTAATTTTCGTCTCCATAGCCCGTCAACTCTATTTTTTTGTCGAAGAATTTTTTTCTCAAATCGACCAACGATTTCTTCGTCCGCTCTTGATATGGTCCATGCTTCAGCGCCGTAGAGCAGGACCGGGATGATCAGGGTCTTATATAAGATCTCCTTAGTAGATCGAGTGAGGGCTCTACTACTGAATTACCTTCTAAGCCCGAAGAAGCAGTGGTTGGCAAGAGTAATTCTTCGTCTTGTTTCTCACGAGTTGTTGTTGTCAGAGTTAATAGCGGAGCTGAGATAGAGAAAGTCCTGTACTACCCCAAAGTTATATCTTTCAATGGTGAAGTTATGCCCAATTCATCGATGTTGTGTGTCCTTTCATGTTGACAGTATTTAACGGGTGATCCAAGTAGAGATACTTTTTTCAATAGCCTTTTTTGACAGATCACGTGTGAGTCGTGTCATGCTGTCATGTTATTTTTGTTTAGTATTGTTTGGCATTTCATAATGGAAAGACTTACGCGTGAACAACGTTTACAAATTTTTCAACTTTATTATGAAAATTCACGTTCTGTGAGGAATGTGTTTCGTACACTTCGCTCAACTTATGGTCAACATAATCGGCCTACTGAGCGTACTATTCGCAACATTATCACCCACTTTGAGAACCAGCATTCATTATTGGATAATATTCGGCCGAATAGACCACGTCCAGCACGCTGTGCAGAAAATATAGCGGCCGTAGCTGAGAGTGTACACGAAGACCGTAGAGAGTCGATTCGGCTCCGTTCGCTGCAACTCGGACTGACGTATGGAACGACTTGGCGCATTTTACGTCAAGATCTTAAATTGAAAGCATACAAAATACAGCTTGTGCAACAACTGAAGCCGCTCGACCTTCCCAAGCATCACGCGTGTCATTCGCCAGTTACCAGTCGAAATGCTCGAACGAGTGATCGAAAATTGGACTCAACGGATGGACCATCTGCGACGTAGCAACGGCCAACATTTGATAGACATAATCTTCAAAAAATAAATGCCAAAGAATGTCCTTTCAAATGATAATAAACATTCTCCATTAAATTTGAATTTTCTGTGTTTTTTTTTTCTTTAAAAAAGTAGGGAACCTCGAAATGGATCACCCTTTAGCTGGCGCAGTCCGGAGAGACTCCTTTTTTGTGAAACGGGCAACCGATGCTTTCAATTCTTCAGGCATACTGACAATATTTTACTTATGAGTTTTTGTGTGTTACAAGTCATCTTTGCATCTGGCAACCTTATTAAGCTTGAGTTTAGATATTGCTTTCCTCAATTTACTTAGGTCGGGTGGTTGGTAGTTTTCGCTGTCATCGCCAATATTGAATGTTTCGTTCTCCATTAGAGCGGTATGTTGTTCGTCATCGTCGTCTAATAGTCTGCAGAAGTGGTTCTTCCATATCCTCAGCATCGACTGTGTCTCAAATACGATATTTCCTTGCTCATCTCCACAGGATTTTGATCCAGCCATGGCTTTGATGTTTTAGACCTTCGTAAAATTTTTGAACCTCCTTCCTGTATAAGTTTCTCTCTGTATCACGCGCTTTTATCTCTCTTTGTTCTTCTTTCTGAAAAGCCTGTGTCCTGCCCTTATTTTTTTTTCCTATAGATCTCAATGGCAGCTCTCGTCTTCACTTGCAGCTTTGCCTTCTAGCTCTCGTACTTGGCTGCGAGCATCTGTTAGCAATCCTTATCAAACCAGGGGTTTCTAGCTGGTGGGTGAGAAACCTAGCACATCAGTTGCGGCTGATCTAATGGCTCTTTGGTATCGTTGCTTTTTCATCCAAAAACCTGGACGCGTGTCTCTTATCCACGAATTTCTTGCTCTTACGCCACGCTAACTGGCTTCTTTCCATTTGCCTTTTGACCTTGAAATCTAGCTAGAAGCTCTTCAAAAAGAGAATAAAGGGGAGTTACTGACCTGATTCGAACTGCGACTCAAATTATCAGATTTAGATGTTTACTCCCCCAGACCATACCGTAGCTTGACAAATTGTTGAACACCAATTCATTTACGGTGAAAACTTCTCAGGTCACAACACAAGCCCTCGCATTATGTAGAAATATCTTGAAATTAAAAAAAAAAAAACATCTTTTCCCTTTTATTAAGTGAATTCGTCAAACACTACAACCCCTTAACGCTCCACATCAAATCATTTTGTTTTCATTTGTGAAATGGGAAACCCAAGAATCAATCAATTCTCAACCACACTGCCGACGCTTCCCAACAAATCCCAATTCAATTCGCTCTCCAATCATTATTTATTCAACATATCCCATCGCATCGTATCGATACCTTCAATCAATTCTTCCTGCCATCGAAACAAAACATCGCACTCCGTTTGTATTGCCATCCTGATGGTGTCGTTCTTTACTCTCCGCCAATTCATCGAAATGAGTTCATAAATCCCAATCCCAAAAAGTGAATTGCACCGGGGGCGAGGACGATACCGAAGCCGCCCACTCATCTCGATCAAACACTAGTATCAGCAAATACTCTTGATACCTACTCTCGTGTAAGTATTGCGTAAACATAAATGGCATCCGAAAGAATCGGCCACACCGATACTCGACTCCTTGGTCCTCTGACACCCTGACTGACTGTGATCGATTCGCACCGACCGACCCCCAACTTACAGGTGGGTAAGTGAGGCACCCTCCGCCACACCATATGGTCGGTATCTAATCTGAAATAACAGGCAACAACTGTTGCCGTGGTGTGGCATAGAGATTCCAAAGATGAAAGCCCGAAAAAAGGATACGCCAACAGCAAAGCCAACGCTTTCCATGGAACAAAAATTTGATTTCCCTGTGGAAATCAGTTTATCAGAAATCATAAAATTTGCTGCCAATAAAATTTTCTGGTAAATGTTCGCATTTTCCGGAAAGTTTTCCCGCATTCGCAGCATCCTCTTGTTGCTGTGTGTGGGGTACGTTGTGGGACGCTATTGCCGAGTGATGCTGATGCTGGGTGGGTCCCTGGCTTGGTACAGTGTGTTGTTGCGAGTCTGTTTATTACCTCACTGTTCGAATCTGTACAGTCAGTAATATCAGTTGGTTATGTGTTGCGATTTCTCTCTCTGATGGGATCCCAAATCTAAAATTCTCAAGGATGATGCGGAAAAGTGTATCCTCTTGGTGGTGTCGAATGACTGGGATTTTTCTGGGTTGTACTGAGAACTAAAAAAAAAAACTCATTGCGAGGGATGGCACTTGGATTATGATAGGATTGGGAATTGTTATTGCTGTTGGTAGGTATATACTTATGTCGTGTACAGTAGTTTTTTCGATGGCGTTTCATGGGTTATGGTTCTGGGAAACATTTTTTTTTTTTAGAATATTTTGCAATATCCTCGCGCGAGAAAGCGCAATAACTGTTTGTTATCAGAAAATGAAAATCTACTTCGACTCCATAAATGTAAATTCAAATTCTGCAGTTTGTTGCGTGGTAATGACTGTGGAAGGACATTTTTTTCATGTCGAGTTGTGTTGACACAACATTTCCAGAGAACGCTCATAGCTAGTTGATGCTACCAAACTTCTAACGATTCTGCAGAAAAGTTTTCATATTCAATGACAAAGCATCGTCATCTTTGTTCAATATAAGTCTCAACCCGAACGCTTAAATTCCAGACAACTAACTAGAGAATAGTAACCAACACGGCAAATGGCAAATGGCCCACCCAAAAATATACATGCAATGGAAAAAAAATCTGACACAACCTGAAGACCTTAAGAATGACTAAAGGATGTCAAACAACACTTATTCCTTCATCTTGAAAGTTCGCTCTCTACCAAGATTGGACCCTTAGGAGGTATTGAAAGCAGGTACACTAAGTCTTATACTAACTTACATACCTAATTGGTGCTCAAGTCTGGTATTAACCTATGCCTCAACCAACAAAATGTCCAAGTCCTTAACTAACTGAATCCAGTCAGTCACTTGCAGTTGGTTGAGGTCAGTTTCCATATAGGGCACCAGTTAAGACGCGGCCAATTATCCTGACCAGTTGTCTTCATGTCCAAGACATGAACGGGTGTAGAAGTTGTACTCATCCCCAAAGCTGAAAAGTGTTCTTACATACGAAGGGTCTCCCTCCGATCAGTTCATCTTCTTTTCAGCTGAAAACTTTAGAAAAATTAATTCATCTACACCTGCGTACTAATTTAGAAACAACTGCACTCTCCAATACCCAACTGCAAGTGTAAGTCGGTTGAAACAGAGCTTCACTCACTGGTACGCATCATTGAAAACTCACTGAGAGCTAACGAGTATACTATGGTTGCCCTTCTTGATATATTTGGAGCTTTTAACAATGTCAAGGTAGAAGCAATTACTAATGGAATCTCGGATTTAAATGTTGATGACTCGCCGGGAGTGCTAATAAATCCGCTGCTCATTGGCAGAATTATAAACACAAATCTTCGCATCTCTTCCGCACGTAGATCTGTGAGCTGTGGGACTTCACTATGGGGCGTCCCTTCTTATCTTCTCTGGAATCTAGAGGTCAACAAGCTGCTATTGAATCTACAAAGAGAAGGGTGCAAAGTGATTGGCTACGCGGATGACGTTGCAATAGCTGCATCAGGGAGATACCTTTATAACCTTAGAGAGCTATTACAAGATTATTGCATGTCTGTACTCTCTAATTGGGCCGCCAAATGTGGGCTCAATGGGAACCCTTGAAATCTGTCGTTCTCCCGAATTTAACCCCATGGGGCTAAATTCCCAAATGTAGGCTCAATGCAAACCCCTAAAATCGGTCGTTCTCCCAAATTTAATCCCATGGGGCTAAGCTCCCAAAATAAATGAAGTAGCCCCCAGAGAGCTTATTTCCTTTTCGAAATGGAAATAAACCCCGCCACCATAAAACATTACCACCCGCAGGTGTTATTGCCGCTTAAAATTGGAATTCTTATTCTATTCAAGTTTGGTGTATGCAAAGTTTGCATCTGAGTGGGGAGGCATGCTGCCACCCTACAATCACTCTGCTTGGAATCACTGTGGGATTTGGATGCGTGTAAATGGAAATAACCCCCACAAGCCACTGGACTTTTTTTCATTTCCAAAAAGAAGTAATCTCCGTGGGGTCTATTTCTTTTTTTTTTTGGGAATTAAGCCCCATGTCGCTTGATTCCGCGGGGTTTTTACAGTTCACCAAGTATCGCACATTGACGTTCCGAAACTCAATGGCGTCAATATCAAGTTCGCAGAATCAGCCTGAAAACTGGATCTGGTTTTGGATAAGAATTTGAACTGGAAATCCAACATCCAAGGACACGTTAAGAAAGCCATTGTGGCCTTATACTCTTTGAAAAAGGCAATCGGTGAGAAATGGGGTACATAACCACATTCCCAGTCGCCTTGAATTGGAGTTGGATTCGTTCGGAACAAATAGCTCGATTCATATCTACACGGATTGGTCTAAAATTGAATCTTGAGTAGGCGGAGGTGCTTTATCTAAGATGCTTAACCTGAACATATCCATACGCCTTCCCGATCATTGTGATAGCCTTGTCTTGGCTGAAAAAGAATGTAATATCCACGAAGTATGTCAGCATCATCAGCGACAGTGGCAATCAAATCCCTTGAAGCCATCTCGTTCAATTCAAAAGCATCCCACGATAGCCGACTGTCTCTTATTAGGAATATTTAACATATTCGGACCACAGGTTTTTTTACGAATTTCAAGTGTTAGTCAGGCTCTTTCAACCGAAAGCCCAACGGCAGCGCTTAATCCCGTAGTGGATACTGACGGTCCCGTGTCTTAGGGGTATGTTATTAATAGGAACTGGCCCTACAGGCTTGGGGTTGTGCTGTGGGTAAACAACCCAACCATTGAAAAAAAAAGTAATTGTAACGAAGCAACCAATAGCCTCTGATTTTTTGTTGACGACCCTGCTAAACAAAAAAGGACAACACATAAAACAGGAGAAATGCAAGCGAACAACTAGCGGAATCCCTAAACTGCTACAAAGCAGACATTACTGCCATCCAGGAAACACGATTGGATGGGCAGTGCACAAAGAGAATGAATAACTGATACGCCCTCTATGGACCGTGTTATAGTAAGCAGAAACAGCGAGCATTCGGATGCGAATTTGTTATAAGTGTCAGACTTAGGCAAGAAGTCTTATGTTCCTAAGACATTATCGAAAGCATTGTAACAATATGCATCAAGGCCAAATTCGCCAATATGAGCCTTATGTGTGCTCAGCCCCCAACGGATATAGCTAAGGATTGATTCTATGAGCTCCTTGACAAAACCTTTAAGCGACTACAGAAGTACGATCTTAAAATCATGCTGGGAGATTTTAACGCAATGGTAGGATGAGAATACATCTTTACCAGTAATGTCGGAAAACATAGCCGACACGACAACACGTCTGGCAACGGACTTAGGCTAATTGACTTCGCGGAACGAAATGCCACTATAGCAAGCACACGATTTCCTCACCTCGATATCCGTAAGGGAACATGGCGATCTCGAGATCAACGAACGGTCAACCAAATTGATCACATCGCGATAGACAACAGGCATGCATCCAGTATTTTGGATGTCTTAACATTCCGAGGAGCTAACATCGACTCGGACCACTACCTTGCTGAACCCAAGGTAAGAATGCGGATATCTACCACGTCACAACAATACAGAAAAATTAATGTCGAAAGACTGCAATCGCAAGAGACCGCCAAGATCTTAGCGCAACGCGTATCCCTTTACCTCTCGATTACTACCATACCACCAGCATCGAATGTCGAAGAACAATGGCAACGGTGCCAAATAGACATTAGATCAGCCGCAACTGATGTGCTAGAAAACCCTGGTTTGATGAGGAATGCCGACGGATGCTTGCAGTCAAGAACGAGGCCTACAAGACAGATGAAGACGAGAGCTGCCATTGAGATCTACAGGCAGAGAAGAAGGAAAGAACACCGGCTTTTCAGAAAGAAAAAAAAGGAGCAAGAAAAGCACGTGATCAAGGATATAGAGAGGTGCCATTCCAGAAACGATGTTCGCAAGTTCTACCAAAGTGTAAAACGTGAAAGCCAAGGATACAATGCTCGAACAGAATTCTATACTGATGATATGAAAGAACCTCTTCTGCAGACTTTTAAACGGCGATGACGAACAACATTCTGCTGTTATTTAATAATGACAACAACAGCGAAAACTGCCAACCACCCGACCTGAGTTAAGTGAGGATAGGAAACACTATACTCAAGCTAAATAAGGCTAAAGCAAATGACGGCCATACTCAGCTTAATAAATCCGACTGAGTTGACTTGGTAAGTACCTCACCGACACATTCCTTACCAAAAATGGATTAAGGTAAGGCGGTGCACTGTCTTCGTTAATCTGATTCTTGAGAGGATTGTGCAAAACTTCCGATCCAACACTAGAGGTACAATCTTTCAAAATTTGGTGCAGCATTGACTGATATCCACCTCAAAGGTACTTTGTCTAGCTTGGCTTCTTTCCGCCCATCAGAGTTAACTGCGAAAAACATATCGTCAGAAATTAAACGAAGAATTAATCTTGTCAACAGCTGTTTCTTCGAAATAAGAATCAAATTTATAGGCTAAGGAGATGTATAATGCAGTGATCATTACAGTTCTGCTCTACGGCATTGACAGTATCAAAAGCGGATGAAGAAACCCTGATCGGTTTGAGAGGAAAATTCTGTGATAAATATTCGATCGCTATTCCCAGCCAGACGTCGTACGCAGTTGAGGTAGACCTCGCCTTAAGTGGTGCGTAGAAGTAGAAATCGCCCTCAACCAAGTTGGAGTGCGCAACTGAAGGTAGTTAGCTAAGGACCGTGCTAATTGGAGAGGCATGTTGGTTGATGCCCAGGTTCATTCCGGACTGTAGCATATTCTAAGAACGTGGAAACAAACAACTTAGATTTGACCTGACCTTCTTGTATTAAATCGGAGAAAGCTTAAGCCCCTAACAACAAATCAAATTTCAAGGCTGTTTGAAATTTTATCTGTAAGTTCTAGTTTTCTCTGGAATATTCCAACTCGCGACGTTAACTGATGTCTCTGGTTGATACCCGGTTATGTATGTAGCGAATATCAGCTCAAAAGATACTTCAAAGTTGTGGTAACTGAAACGAATGTTTGGTTGAGTTTGATGTTTTATTTTCGTTTTAGATACTCAAATTCGCACGATGTCAACATTCTTCTTCAACTTTTCAAGACCAAGAGAATTCGCAAACTTTTTGTTAACAAAATTTACTTGGGAACCGAAGCCAAGAAGAACCCTATCCATCTGAAATCCGCCCGACGAGTCCTTGATCAAAACCATTGCTGTGGAAAAAATAATTTGGGCTTCATTAGCACGCTCGTAGAATTTGATGCGGCTGACGTGTATTGTACTTCTTCCGTTGTAGAATGGTTGTCTTTGGATTGGGTATCTGCGCCAACAGCCTTCTAAGCCAGAAAAAACAGCTATTGGCAGCAGTAATTCATTATTTTGTTTCTGACGAGATATTGATTTCAGAGTTAATAGCGGAGTCGAGGTAGGCAAAACTCCTTACTACCTAAAAGTTATTTCTGTCAATCGTGGGGTTCTGCCCATTTCGTCAACGTTGTGTTATATTGACAGCACATATGGGGTGTTTCTTTTTCAGAGGCATAGAAAATGAACTCAATGGAATGACCAAAATTTGGGCATTTATGGCTCACAGATTTTATGGCATTTAAAGAATAAAATTGATTTCTGGCAAATGGTCTCCGTGACTGTGCGGAATGAAGGCAATCTGCCGCTTCAATTTTGCACTAATTTTTCGAGCATACCCGGTCTTTTTTCGTCACTAATACATCGAATTTTAGATTTTAAGTGATGAATCGTTTCTGGTTTATCATCATAGACCATCCATTTGACGTTCCCCCACAAAAAGTAGTCCAAAGGTATCAAATCACACGAACGAGGTGGCCAATTCACAGGTGCTGATATGATTCGGTCACCAAAGTTTTGGTTTATCAAAGTTATGCTTGTATGGTATCGTATGATGCGCCATCTTGTTGGAAACATTGTTCCTTCAAATGATTTCCCATGACATAAATAATAACCAAAATCACGAATCATTTGATTGTAGGGTTCGCCGTTCACGGTAATGTTGGCACCTGTTTCGGATTTAAAGACAATTGGACTGATGACGCCTTCGGCATGTAATCCGCACCAGACAGTTTTTTTTTGTGGATATAATGGGGTCCGAAGAGTCTCATCAAGATAGTGCTCGCTCCAAAAGTTACCATTCTGCTTGCATACACACCCGTCAAGCCAAAAATGAGCCTAACCGCTGAAGATGATTTCACGATAAAAATCTGATTCAACTTCCAGTTGATTCTTAGCTCATTCACCGAACACACAACGCTGGTCTGCTGGCTCTAATTCTTGCAGCAGCTGGATCTTATATGCAATATGGATGTAGGCAAAGAAATTTCCTTAAATTTTTCCAAGTCATAAACGGGCAGAGACCGAATTGCTGAGAACGGCGTCGGATCGATCATTTTGGGTCCAAAGATTACACTCACTTCTCCACCGGCGATGGCTTTTTCTGAACGCACGGTACGGGGTCAATTTTGATGAATATTATCAAAAAGAGTAAAGGTGATCATGAATCAATCCATAGCACTGCGAACAAGCTACTCGTATTAATGAGTATCTTCACCGTAAACTTAACAAGTCCATATAAGTTTTGCGAACATAGCGCGAATTTTGGAAATAAATGTTCACGATGTAAAACGTTGTAAACGTTGTTCTGGTGTAAGTCTTTCCATGGTGATTTGCTAAAGTATACACTGAAAAAAAAGTCTCAATCATTTCATTAGTACGACAGCTAGTTTGAAAGTTATTCTTAGCCGAAGATTTATACCTCTTAAAAAACTCGCTATACGTTATCTACCCCACACTCAACAAAACAAAATCAAAAATGGTTCGCAAGCAAACGTATCTATCTCATCCCATCCACCCGTTCAACGCTCACCATACCCAATCCCGTTCTCCTGATTTATGCAGACTAAACGACTTTAATGCCACTCTCGAAGTGGCATTGCAAGCCGCCCCAAAAACATCATCGCTAAGTAGATAAAGTGCAAGGTCCAGTCCTAGGATAGCCTACAGAAATGTGAATTATCAGTAAGCCACCAAACCAGCTACTTCCACAATGCCACCGAATATTCCAATCAGATCAATAAGATGGAAAATCTCTGGTAATATATCAAAATAACTGTGTGCAGATTCTACGAGGATTTTATAGTCACCACCAGCACCATCACTGCACCATCTGTGATGGTCAAAGGGTTCTGCTTATTTGGATTTGGATGTTGTTGCCTATTACCGATGGGGCGGCACGGCCGGCGCATTGATACAATCTACGCTGCCGCCAGGAGCATTACACAGTTAGATAAACACTAATGGCTAGCCCATTAGTCCTTCCGTCCCATTGCTTTGTTTGTGCAGAGGATGAAATAGAAATTCGTACAGCAGTATCCAAAACCAAGCTGCATGGGTACCTTCACGAGTAGTCTCAGTGATACAGTGGTGGGTGTAATTGCTGTCCACACTCTACACAGTGATTGTGTACCTAAGTACTGGATATGACTTTAATGGTTCTAATACAATGAGGAAGGTGGACGAACGGACGGAGGGAGCACAAGAGAGGTTAGAAGACTTTTGTTAAAACTTTTCTAGAGAGTTGGAAAGACATTAGGAAAATTTACTGATATTGAAGCTTAAGGCTGCATTTGGTGTGCGGAATGTTTGGAGTTTTAATAGAGCGCTGGACAGAAAAGGATTTGGATAGTCTGGGCATATTTTGTAGATGTGATTATAATATATTTTCGGATTGAGTCAGAGTTATTCTTTTGAAAGGAGTATTTAATTTTTAGTGTGGCTTTTGCGAGACATGCAAAGTATGGAATTTTGATCTTAAAATTATTTTTATGCGAAATTCCTTTGACTTGATGTTCTTTGAAGTTGTAGGATCAAATTTTGATTATTCTATATACAAATTCGGTCAAATTAAGCTCGTTGCCAAGGCCAAAAGTTTCAGCAAAAGAGTGCATCGACTTCCAACTATACCATCTTGCAATTAGGTGAATAGGGAATCTTACTGACTTACTTGAGTGGCGCTACAGTCCGGGATAAACTTGGGCCTCAATAAACATGCCTTTCCAATTAGCCCAGTCCTTAGGTAACTACCTTTAGTTGCGCACTCCTTGTTGGATGAATTCGGCTTCTGCTTGTGCACTCCATTTAAAGCGAGGTCTTCCTCTATTCGGTCGGACGTGTGGCTGGGAATCGAAGACTCAGCGAGCCGGAGTATTGGTTTCCATTCGTTCTGCATATCCTAGCCATCTTAAACGTCCAATGCAGAGTTTTTTTGACCAGGGTCGTGTCGCGGTACAGCTCGTTTAGTTCTTGGCTTAATATTCCTCTCTATAGCCCGTCAACGCAAACGGGACCGAAGATTTTCGAAGAATTTTCCTCTCGAATCGACCAAACATTTTTTCATCCGCTTTTGATACGGTCCATGCTTCAGAGACGTAGAGCAGGTCTGGGATGATCGGGGTCTTGTATGTGATCTCGTTACTAGTTCGAGTGAAGGTTTTACCAATGAATTGGCTCTTTATTCCGAAAAAGCAGCGGTAAGCAAGAGTAATTCGTCGTTTAATTCCTGACTAGATGCTGTTGTCAGATATAATAGCAGAGCCGAGCCAGACAAAATCCCGTACTACCTCAAAGTAATGTAAGTCAATGGTGAGGTTATGTCCAACTCGTCGATGTTGTGGGTCCTTTCGTGCTGACAGCATATACCTAGCCTTACTTTCATTTACTGCTAAACCCATTTTTACGGCTTCCTTCTCCATATTACTATACGTGGCTATGACATCACGTTTATTCCAACCAATTATGTCAACATCCTCGGAGTATGGTTGCAGTTGCACCGATTTTCAAAAAATTGTTCCACTAACGTTGGATCGGCAGTTTTGCACAATCCTCTCAAGAATCGGCGCATTTCCCGACCCTGATGGAGCAGCGAGAGTTCTACATCGGTATTCTACACAGATGGACAAGTTTGGGTGGTATACCAAAACTTGGCATGGCTCTGTACTGCTAGTCTCTATTTTTTTTAAATCGATGAATAGGTTGTGGGTATCGATTTGGACTTCCTGGGTTTTTCTTCAGGATCTGCCGAAGTGTGAAAAAATGATCGGTTGCTGACTTTCCTGGCCTAAAACCACACTGATAAGGACCGATCAGGTAAACGGTTTTCGCTGTCGTTGCCAATATTGAATGGTTCGTTCTGTCTGACAGCGGAATCTTGTTCGTCATCGCCGTTTAACTGTCTTTTGGAGTGGTTCTTCCATATCCTCAGCATCGACTGGGTCTCAACTACGATATTTTATAGGATGTTTCTCGAAATGATTCTGTTCGAGCCTTGCAGCCTTGGCTTTGATATTTTACACTTTGGTAAAACTTGCAAACTGTGTTCCTATAGTGGCACCTCTCCATATCCTCGATCGTGCGCTTTTCTTGCTCTTTTTTCTTCTTTCTGAAAAGGCAGTGATCTTCCGTTCTTCTCTGGCAATATAGCTCTCGTCTTCCCCTGTAGCTTAGCCTTGTAGGCCTCGTTCTTAGCTGCGGGCATATGTCGGCATTCCTCATCAAACCATGGGTTTCTTGTTGGTGGGCGCGAGAAACCTAGCACATCAGTTGTGGCTGATCTAATGGCTTGTTTTCATCGTTGCCATTGTTCTTCGACATTCGATGCTGGTGGTATGGTGGTAATCGAGAGGTTAAGAGATACGCGTTGCGTGAAGGTCTTGACGGCCTCTTGCGATTGCAGTTTTTCGGCATTAAATTATGTCACAGTATGGTCTGTTGTAGATATCCGCATTCTTACGGTGGCTGCAACAAGGTAGTGGTATGAGTCGATGTTAGCTCCTCGGAACGTTCAGCAATCCAAAATTGTTGATGCTTGTCACTTGTCTTGATATCGAATTGGGAAAACCGTGTGCTGGCATAAGTCCATTAACAGACGTAAGTTTGTGTAAGCTACGTCTTCCGACAATACTATCAATGATGTCTTCCTACCTTTGCGTTAAAATCTCCCAGAACCATTTTTTCATCGTACTTCGGTCCTCACACATGATGATTGTGAGAAAGCTCGGCCCTGGGTACTAACAGCGATTCTTACAATGTGTTCTCTAATGCTTTGGTTGCGTTGTAATCTTTTTTTTTCATTTGTCGGTATTTAACCCAAAGCATGATCCCCAACCTGTAGGGACAGTTCATATTTATAAGATATCCCTAGGACACGGAGCCATTAGTATTTATGAGACTAGCGCTGCCGTTGGCCTTTCGATTCCTAGGGTAACTCAGCTCTATTCGCCTGGGACAGCAGACAGGGCATTCATTCCGGGCCATTCTGACCACGCTGTTTACAATGTAGCTGTTTTTCGTCTTATTATCAACACTCGCAACTATCGTTAAATTGCTAAGTTAAATCAAATAAGTGTCTTCCCTCGTTCTACAACATCCAACCATTAAAAAATTCGCAAAACGATAACCACATGGCATCAAATGTATCTTTTAATCACTTTATCTATGATGCTCATCCAAAACGGGCTACACAGAACAGAGCAGACCAAATTCTTGCATGCGATGGCAAAGCAGTGCATAAGCATCTTTCTAAAAAAAACCTTTTGGAGTCCAAAACTGCTAATAGCCAACCTATTTGGTCAATTGTCCAACCTTCAAACCTTTTCATCGACTGCGATTCCGCGTATGATATAGCAAGCATTAATCACCTAAAGCCTTGTTAAGCGATGACGGAATTCGGGAAACCAACAATATGGGTTCAGCTGTGTCCCTGTGTCCTAGGAAACCATTGAAGCGTCAGTACAATTTGGATCAAATCTCCTAATAAGAAAATCCGATTGCTTCCTCTCTTGGAACCTATTATACCAGTTATTCGGCACCGAATGATGGAGAATTAGCAGGAAAGAGGAAAAATATGATCGTCGATTTTTTTACCTGTATGCGAAGGCTAATGGGCGAGATGGTACAACCGCAGACTTTATGAGCTCTACTAAGTAGTGGGTCTAGTGCAAAAGTTAAAAACATCTCGTCGGCATTGCTTGAGCCACATCGAAATGTAAGACAATAATATCCCGATCAAGAGAAACTTCGAATCAAACTGATTATCCAATTTAGCGAAAAAGCAATTTGAGATGAAGTTTGCTTCCACTGGATTACTTGAAGTAAGGTATCCAGGATCGAAGTTGTTAGAAGTCTGATTTAACTTAGGGAGATATCCTCAACGGGTATGAGGTGCGCAGCCAACAAGCGGAAGCCTTAAGCTCCTACAAAGTACACATTACTACCATCCAGAATAAACGATAGGACGGGCCGGAAAAAGAACCTTGAAATCTACCAAGGACCGTGTTATAGTGAACAGAAACAGTGGCCATTCGGATGTGTGTTTGGAGATTGCCAAGCCCATCGAACAAGGCGTATCGCTTAACTTCTCCATTGACACCATACCGCCAGCATCTAAAGTCGAAGAACAATGGCAGCAAGCCATTAGATCAGCCGCAACAGATGTGCCAGGATTCTCGCGTCTTTTTGCAAGATATCCCTGGTTTGATGAAGCATGCCGACAATTGTTCACTGCAAAAGTCAAAATCCACAAGATAAAACTACAGGTGAGCTGACCTGAGCTTTTTAAGCAACGACGAAGGGGAGGAAATCAGCTTTTCAGAATGAAGAAAACAAGAAATAGAAGCGGGGTATCGAGGATATTGAGTGATACCACTCCAGGAAAAATGTTTCTAAGTTTAACTTAATCTAAAACCTCAAAGGCAGACAGAACAAACCATTAAATATTGACGGAAACAGCGAGAACTACAACCCACCCAATTCGGAAGACAATATATAAACTTAAGCTAAACAGGGCTGCCGGAAATGTCGGCCTTACCGCCAAGCTGTTAAAGCCAACGGAGATGATTTGGTAAGTAACATCGTCCAGCCCATAAGCTAAATCATCCGATCAAATTTTCACACTTCGGTAGATCCTGGAAAAAACCCAAGAAGTCTAAATTTATACCCACCGCCTTTTCATCGATTTCAAAGCCGCAAAGTCTGCCTGTATAAATATACGGACTTTAGGGAGCCATGTCTCGTTTTGTTATACCGCCCAGACTCCTCCATCCGTCCAGGTTGGCGATGTACATTTCGCGTTGCACCATCAGGGCCAGAAATGACTTAAATATTCGACGCCAAAAAAGGTAATGCGATGGTCTGTCATGTGACTCCTGTAATCTGATTCTTGAAAGGCTTGTGCAAAACTCCGGCGACAAGGCCAAGAGCAGAATTTTCCAAAAATCGGTGCAACTACTAGTATAAAACGATGATATTGACATCATTGGTAGGACTCAACGAGATGTTATAACCACGTTTGCCAGTATAGAGAATGAAGCGGCAAAAATGGGTTAAGCAGTTAATAATGGTAATACGAAGTATATGCTATCAACACGAAAGGACACACAACATTGACTAATGGACAGGCCGTCATCATTGACATATATCTACCTCAAAGCGACTTTGTCTACCGTGGCTTCTTTCCGCCCGTCAGATTTAACTGAGAACAACATCTCTTCAGAAATTAAACGAAGAAATAATCTTGACAACCGCTGTTTCTTGGAAATAAAAAGGAAATTTATTGGATAAGGAGACCCTAAATAAAGCAGTGATCATCCCAGTTCTTCTCTACAGTGCTGAAGCATGGAGAGTATCGAAAGTAGATGAAGAAATCCTTGGTCGGTTGAAGTAGAAAATTCTACGAAAATTCTTCGGTCGCGTTTGCGTTGACGAGAGGTTTACGAGCTCTACAGTGGCATGCCCCTTTTCAAAAAGCACCGCACTAGGCGTTCGTTCTGGGACGTGCACAATGACTGAACACCAAAACTCCGGCTCTCAGAGTTTTCGATCCTTAGCCAGTCTTCGGGCGCAGAAGAGGAAGACCTCGCCATAAGTGGCGTCCTCAACTGATTTGGAGAGCGCAACTAGAGGTAGTTAGCTAAGGACCGGGCTTATTGGGGAGGGATTTTGGTTGAGGCCCAGGTTTATTCCGGAATGTAGCGCCATATGTAAGTATATGCTCTCGTAAGCACATGCAACAATGAAGAATTGGACAGAACGTTACCATTGACGAATACGTCCTTGACATAGTTTGCAAATGACTTTGTATACCTCGGCTACGACTTCTGTTCACAAAATGAACAATTGCCTACCACTGTTTTTTCGGCCTTTGAAGTCAATTAAGCAGGAAGTCTCATACTTTTGATTGCTACTTATAGGATCCTATACAAGACCTGATCATCCCATATTCGCTCTACGACGATGAAACATGGTTCGTATCAAAAGCGGTTGTAGAAATACTTGTACATTTGAGCGAAAAATCTGTCCACTTGCGTTGACGGTCTATGTATCAACGATTAAACCGCGAAGCAAAAAAATTCAAATTTTAGGCGCAAGAGGCTCTTGATTACCCAGAGCCCAGCCTTTTCTCACAAATAACCACGTGTGCGTGTGTACTTCTTGCACGATGGCGGAACCTACTGTTTTATATCGAATCTGAATGGCTGAGTTGAGGTAAGCTGTTGTTTGACAATTAATGCTACTCGCATGAATTGTCAGATCATTGCGCGATGAGATCCATTGAAAAATCATTATAATGACCTTCGGCGTGGTAGTTCATCGCACTAACCATCGATCCATTGACCTCTAAAGGTGCTAAAGACATGGTAAAGAGAAAGTTTTCGTATTATTTTTTTTTTATGGCTAGGACAAATAGTCCAAATTATTACTGGCTCGCGGTGTTCGATTACTAGCCAGTCTTCTGTCGGAGCTTAAGAAGACCTTGTTTTGAGTGACGTGCACAGGTATAAATCGACAACTTCCAACTGGAACTGCAGAACTGGAGAGAGTTAGCTAGGAGCCGTGTTATTTAGAGAGGCGTGTTGAATAATGTGCAGGTTAAGACAATAAGTGTAGTATGCACGCAAACCCTCTAAGATCTCAACATATTTTCACAAATTGTCTAAAATATCGGATTCGCCAATAATAATCTCCAATTGAGACTCGCAGACGTATTACTTCAGTGTCCAATAAAATATTTCAAATTTATTCTAGGTCAGCGCTTGCATTGTCTTCATTTCAGGATGCAATGAAGACACACTACCTTGTCCAATTCCAATTTAAAACAAAATACTAATCACTCCTTTATCATAAATGTATGAAAACCAATTTACCTACCCACTTCCGATCCTCCTTGACACATGTGCATGCCACGTCAACACCATGTTCTCCAAGCAAAATGTCAAAACTTTTCTGATCGACTTTCTGACATAAAAAATAAAAACTAACTCGATAATGTCAACATCGTTATTGAACCCGTTATAACTCACTTGCGGCCCTTTACAAACACGCTTGCAGTTATTATTCCAGAAATATCAAATCACTTTGAATGCCATATACATCGTCTTTTTCCAAAGTCCCAAACGTCATTCAAAAATCCAATTAATTTCCCAACCAACTCCAACACATCATCACGTATCCGATGGATTGCAAAACAAAACTCTACCTTGCCTGACAGATTGAATTAAAAAAAACTTTTCCACATCGGTCAAGAGCTGCCCTGATGTTGTTCAGGCATTACCATCAGCACAGAAATGACATTTGTCAACGGAGTCGTTACTTTGCGCCCGAGGCTTCATGCAGCTGCAAAACATCATTAATTGCCTGCCATATAGCCGGATGTGTGTCCAGGAAAGCCCTTCCTTAAAAAAAAAAAAAATCACCCACACCCCAAAATTTGTAGAAGAAAGTATGAGACAGGGGTGATACTAAAACCCGAAACATAGCTGACATCATCACGAAAACTTTCATTTGCATTCCGCATCCTAATGGCATAAAAATGATGCCGCCATCATTCCCTCCACTGTTCGAGAATGGCTATGACCAATTCCAGCTTTACTACACCATCGCCATCACCATCACCATCACAATCGCCATCACCACTACCATTGCTGCTATCGTCCAATTTAACTTTTAGTTCACAACATTGTTTATGCCCGGGTACTAACCATAAAACCGGAAGTGCAATGTTGTGATATTGTGTGTCATCTTTTATTCGCCCGGGGGAGGAGCGGTGACTCTTCCGTTAGAAAATGCTAAATCCCAAGATGGGGTCCGAGCCGAGGCCCGCGCCGCCACCGCAGGCCGCCGAAATCGGTACGTAACGATGCCATGTTGCACATAACCATTTACGTCTTCCGGTCCGTGGTCGGTATCGTATAGAGTAGGTACCCGTCGTGGTTCGTTCGAGCAGGCCGGGTGGGTGTGGGACGCGCTGTGAATGAGTGTAGCACATTAGCCACCCATTGACTTGGGCTCCATTGCGATACGACGAATGACTTACCCATGGCACATGATGCACATCGGAGTTTGGCACTTCCGTTGTGGGCACGTCCACGCAAAGTTATTAATAACTCACCGTCAGGAACTGCAACAAATATTGTTAAAGTTTGCACATAAATTTCTGTCATGGGAATCATTAATTAGTAGATTATGTGTGCCAGGGATGGCTTGAGTGGGTACACCTGTTCAATATTTGGCTTATGTTCGGTTAGAGTGGGTGGTGTTGGTATTTTAATGCGCCACACTGTGGGTCGATTTGACAAAAGTGTTTGCAAAGTTTCTTTGTTGACCAATTATAAGGTTTGGATAACCTGTCACAATAAGATAACGTTAATAAAAATGTTCGTAAGTTTGTCGTGGTTGGGTATGGGGTTCAGTTTGACAGGGTCATATGTTTCATACACTTAATGCGAACATATAATGTTACAGAAGCTCTCAAAGATGATCCTTGTAGATGTTTATTGAATTTGCTCTTGGTGGAAATACGTCTTGTGGAAGTTTCTTCCATTGTTAGCCTGCTCTTTAAAAAAAAAGATTTGGTGTTGCGTTGTTCGTGTCATTGTTAAATGGACTCTTTCCCTATATACTGCAAGTGAGTTTCTCTAAGCTCCTCTTAACTCTGCCATTATAATTCCCGTCATAAAAATTCGATCTCCTACAAAGTTGGGGATTTAACGGAATCCGCTCAAGGTTCGTCTACAAGATGTGGCATAGTGGCCTTCAATACAATATAAAACAAGTTTTGGCTAAACAAAAACATCCTTGAGCATTGTGCATCTTAAGGTTAGTAGAAAAGGTGTGGCCTTCAATACAAAGTAACACAAGTTCTACCTGAACAATTATATAAAATCCTTGTTTCCTGTCTTGAGCATAGACTCTTCCATGTGAAACTTGGAAACAAATGTTCGGAGTTCAAAGAAATAAAGGCATTCGTACCGCAGGGAAGCGTCCTTGGACAACTCTTGTAGCTCCTATTCACCGGTGATATCCCACAAACAAACGATACAATTGTTGCCACTTTTGCTGAGGATACTTAATCTATTCATAGCTGGAGGCAGTTATGGAAGGACCGGTATATTTGGAGAGACATGTTGGTTAAGGCCCAGGTCCAATCCGGACTGTAGTGCTACTTAAGTATGGAAGTATGAAGCATACTTACTAAACTAAGTGGCACTACAGTCCGGAATGAACCAGGGGCTTAATTAACATGCCTCACCAATAAGACGAGTTCTTAGCTAACAATCTTCAGTTGCGCACCTTAGTAAGTTAAGGTCGGTTGCTACTTATGGGCTGGGTATTCTCTTACCGTGTCCGACGTTTATCAGGCAATCGAAGACACCAGTCCATCTGCTCTGCATGTCCTAGCCATATTAAACGTGCAGGCGGATTTTTTTTTCAGGTCTATGTCGCAGTGCAGCTCGTACAGTTATTGATTGAATCTTTGTCTCCATCGCGCTTTAATGCAAAAGGGAACGAAGATTTTTCGAAGAATTTTCCTCTCAAATCGACCAAGGATTTCTTCATCCGATTTTGATACGGTCCATGCTTCAGCCCCGTAGGGCAGGACTGGGATGATCAGGGTCTTATATAAGATCTCCTTAGTAGTTCGAGTGAGGGCTTTACTATGAATTGCCTTCTTAGCCTACTTAGTTCAAGAGTAATTCTTCGTTTAATGTAAAGTCTTTTAAGTCTTACAAACAAGAGAAAGCCTTCGCTAAAATTTCTGAAGAGATAAAGGTGTCAAATTTAACAGCGAAGCCGATATCGTTGTCTATCTCGGCAACGCTATTAAATTTGAGTCCCGTACCACCTCAAAGTTATATCTGTCAATGGTGACGTTCTGTCCAATTCGTCGATGTCGTGTGTCCTTTCGTGGTGAGAGTATATTCCAAGTCTTACCCTCATTTACTGCTTAATCTCTGGTGTTGGCCCCGGGAGTTTTGCACAATCTTCTCAAGAATGATTTTAAAGAATTTACATGACACTGCCTCGCCATGCCTTCATTCCTTTTTGGTATTGAATGTTTGGGTAGGGTCGTTTTGACCCTAATAGAGCAGCGAGAGTTCTCCATCGTCAACCTGGACAGACGGACAAGTTTGGGCGGTGTACCAAAACAAGATATGACCCTGTAAGTTTTTCGCTATAAATAGGTGGTAAGTATCGATTTGGACTTCTGGAGTGTATCGCAGTATCTGCCGAAATATAAGGATTCGATCACTTATGGGCTTTTATGGCCTAAAATCACACTGATAAGGGCCGATCAGGTTGCTGGTGAACGGTTTTATGCGTTCATATTTGAAGGCAGGTTCTGGTAGGCGATTCGCCCCTGTAGTTGGCGTTGTTCAGAGGGTCTTCTTTCCTGTGGATTGGGCAAACGATGTTTTTTTTCAGACTTAATTTCGCGTATGAGTTGGTGAGTGTTACTTAGAAAAACAACATCGCCGACTTTTTTTCAGTGAGGAGCCATGTTAAGCTTGAGTTTAGATATTGCCACCCACACTTCACTTAGGGTTGGTGGCTGTTAGTAGCATCGACTGTGTCTCAAATACGATATTTCCTTGTTCATCTCGACATGATTCTATTCGAACCTTGTATCCTTGGCATTGTAGTTTCATACTTAGATAAAACTTGCGAGAATCGTTACTCTATATCCTCGATCGCGCGCTTTTCTTGCTCTTTTTTCTTTTTTCTTTTTTCTGGAAAGCCGGTGTTCTTCCCTTCTTCACATGCAGCTTAGCCTTGTAGGCCCCGTTCTTGGCTCCGAGTAGATGTCGGCACTCCCCGTCAAACCAGGGGTTTGATGTTGGTGGTCGCGAGAAACCTAGCACCTGTTGGCATCGTAGCATCGTTGCTATTATTCTTCGACATTCGATGATGGTTTCATGGTGTCAATCGATAGGTTAAGGGTCTTTCAACATTAAATTTGTTCACAGTATTTCTGGATTGTTGTGGCATGGTTGATATCCGCATTCTAACCTTATATGCGTATCTCTTTTTGTCTATCTCAATGTGATCAATTTGGTTGACAATACGTTGATATGGATGCCATGTCCCCTTATGGATATTGAGTTGAGGAGACCGTGTGCTGGCTATAGTGGCATTTCGCTCCGTAGCAAAATCAACTAGCTCAAGTCGGTTACCAGACGTGTTTTCGTGTAGGCTATGTTTTCCGACAATACTGCTAATGATGTCTCGGCCATAGGTTTTGTCAAGGAGCTCGTAGAAGCAATCCTTAGCTATATCATAATTTGATGATGATACGTGATACATGAGCGCATATAACGCTTATGTTGGCGAATTTGGCCTTGATGACAATTTTTACAATGCGTTCGCTAATGTCTTGGAAACATAAGACTTCTTGCTTAAGTCTGGCGCTTATAACAAATCCGCATCCGAATAGTCGCTGTTTCTGCTCACTATAACACCGCCCGTGAAAGATGTCAAAGTTTTTCATCCTGCTTTTGCTAGGCCCATCCCATCGTATTTCCTGCATGGCAGTAATGTCTTCTTTGTAGTAGGTTAGGGCTTCCGCTCGTTTTTCACTTGCACATATCTTGTTTAATGTTCTCATATTCCAGGTGCAGATACGAACGTCGTTGTCCTTTTTACCATTAGCTGTTTAAATTGACCAAGGTCATTCAATTCGCCTTTTTTTTCAATAAACTCAAGCAAAGCAGAACCTTCCTTTTTTATTAAACCTTGCATGGGATATCTCGCTTAAATAAAATAAATTATTATAATACATGCCTTTTGTTTTATTTCGTAAATTTTAAGTGAAAACCACTTGCTCTTTGGTGTTCCGACCACAACAAGTGTGAACGTTATTAAAATTCACTTACTGCCACACCCTCTTTTTTTAAGAACGTAGTTTTTGGCCAAACAGTGCAGAATTTTGAAAAAGTGTCTGAACAGCATATTTATTAAATCTCAATATCTATATTTCGCTTTAATAAAGTTGTTGCTATGCCCACTTTTTAGGGCATTTTCATTAAAAATAATTTTAGAATATTCGCAAAATACGTTTGATGCAAAATCATTGGTTATGAAAATGTTATATATAGATAATCTATAGATTTTATGAACTCACGCCCACTTTTTAGGGGCGTTTTTTGATAAAAGTTATTTTTATTCCCTACCCAATAGAATATGCAAGGGAGGAGCGTTGTTTTTTGTCGAACTATTTCCGATTTTGATAAACTGTCTGAGCAATATATTGTCCAAATGCCACGCCCACTTTTCGGGAATTTTAAATTTGGAATGGAGTAGGGTAAGGTCTTCAACGATTCGCACAGTGGATTGTAGCCTTTTCATTATATTCTAACACACATCTACAACACTTTCAGTTTAAATCAAAATGTCCCCCAATGTCTAAAATTTTAAAAACTAAAAATTGTTATCACCGTTTTGGAAAAAAATTGCCGCATTTGTTCAATATTTGGTTTCTTAATTTTCGCTAAATATTTTCAAAATTTTGCAGCCAAAAAAATAAAAAAACAAACCCACAGTGCATCACATGTCGGTTGATGTAGTTTTGGAAGGACGATGGCGAGACGATGAGGTGTAACTTCAACTGTTGATGTATTGTCGTACAGCAGCAACTTTGCCAATCTCATTAGGACCGCAAATAACATTGAGCAGCTCTATTTGGTGGATGGCTGGAGGTGGAAGACGCTCTTGGTCAACGTTTTATTAGCTTTTCCGGAAACGTGTGCCATTAATCAATTCATTAGTGGGTGAAATGTTTGTGTACTTCCTGACTAGTTGCCGGTAATGGTGGTGATGAAGTCATGAACTTTTGAAGTTGAGATTTAAATTTTTAGCTGTAGGGTTTAACTTTTTTTTTTAGTGGAGTTGGTTTAATTTATTTTTCGAAATTTCTTAATTTAACGGTTTGAGAATCTATCCGAATACCGTGATGTGATGATCATCGGTAGAAGTCTTATCGATCGGAGATTCACCGGATTGGTTTTGTTCTCTCTTTTTCGAGAGGGGCAATGGATGATATGAATTGAACAGCGTGGCACTTATGTGCACAGCTTATTATAAGATATGCCATCTACGACCGTTGGATTCTCTTTCCTTATTGAATCGAAGGTTATCTGAGTTAGGACTCACAATTGGGTCAGATGTATTATGGAAACAACATGAGTTTGCCAATACGGTTAATGCTGGACTAAACAAAAACCATCATATTACTCACTTACTTAAGTGGCGATACAGTCCGGAATGAACCTGGACCTCAACCAACATGCCTCTCCAATTAGCCCAGTCCTTAGCTAAATGCCTCCAGTTGCGCACTCCAAGTTGGTTGAGGTCGGTTTCTACTTGTGCGCGCCACTTAAGGCGAGGTCTTCCTCTACTGCGTCCGACGTCTGGCTGGGAATCGAAGACTCTGCGAGCCGGAGTATTAGTGTCCATTCGTTCTACATGTCCTAGCCATCTTAAACGTCCAATGCGGAGTTTTTGGCCAGGGGCATGTCGCTGTACAGCTCGTATAGTTCTTGGTTGAATCTTCGTCTCCATAGCCCGTCAACGCAAACGGGACCGAAGATTTTACGCAGCGTTTTCCTCTCGAATCGACCAAGGATTTCTTCATCCGCTTTTGATACGGTCCATGCTTCAGCGCCCTAGAGCAGGACTGGGATGATCAGGGTCTTATATAAGATCTCCTTAGTAGTTCGAGTGAGGGCTTTACTACTGAATTGCCTTCTTAGCCCGAAGAAACAGCGGTTGGCAAGAGTAATTCTTCGTTTAATTTCTGACGAGATGTTTTTGTCAGAGTTAATAGCAGAACCGAGATAGATAAAGTCCCGTACTACCTCAAAGTTATATCTGTCAATGGTGAAGTTCTGTCCAATTCGCCGATGTTGTGTGACCTTTCGTGTTGACAGCATATACTTCGTCTTGCCCTCATTTACTGTTAAGCCCATTTTTGCCGCTTCCTTCTCTATACTAGCAAACGTGGCTAGGACATCACGTTGGGTCCTACCAATGATGTCAATATCGTCGGCGTATGCTATTAGTTGTACAGATTTTTGGAAAATTGTGCCTCTGGTGTTGGCTTGTGAGTTTTGCACAATCCTCTCAAGAATCAGTTTGAAGAAGTCGCATGACAGCGCATCGCCTTGCCTAAATCCTTTTTTGGTATCGAATGTGTCAGTGAGGTCGTTTCCGACCCTAACGGAACAGCGAGAATTCTCCATCGTCATCCTACACAAACGGACGAGTTTGGATGGTATACCAAAACTAGACATGGCTCTGTATAGTTCGTCTCTATAAATGCTGTCGTATGCGGCTTTGAAATCGATGAATAGGTGGTGGGTATCGATTTGGACTTCTTGGGTTTTTTTTCAGAATCTGCCAAAGTGTGAAGATTTGATCAGTTGTGGACTTTCCTGGCCTAAAACCACACTGATAAGGGCCAACCAGGTTGTTGGTAAACGGTTTAAGGCGTTCACATATTACGGCAGATAGGATTTTGTAGGCGATGTTGAGGAGACTTATGCCTCTGTAGCTGACGCAGTTGCTTTTTTGTGGATCGGGCAAACGATGCTGAGGTTCCATTATTCAGGCATACTTTTCTCCGACCAGATTCGGCTTATGAGTTGGTGGATGTTACTTACCAAGTCATCTCCGCCTGCTTTATAAAGCTCGGCGGGAAGGCCGTCATTTCCGGCAGCCTTATTAAGCTCCAGTTTAGATATTGCTATCCTCACTTCACTCAGGTCGGGCGGTTGGCAGCTTTCGCTGTCGTTGCCAATATTGAATGGTTCGTTCTGCCTGACAGCGGAATGTTGTTCGTCATCGCCGTTTAACAGTCTGCAGAAGTGGTTCTTCCATATCCTCAGCATAGGCTGTGTCTCAACTACGATATTTCCTTGTTCATCTTGACAGGATTCTGTTCGAGCCTTGTATCCTTGGCTTTGACGTTTTACACTTTGGTAAAACTTGCGAACATCTTTCCCGGAGTGGCACCTCTCTATATCCTTGATCACGCGCTTTTCTTGCTCTTTTTCTTCTTTCTGAAAAGCCGGGGTTCTTGTCTTCTTCTCTGCCTCTAGATCTCTATGGCAACTCTCGTCTTCATCTGTCTTGTAACCCTCGTTCTTAACTGCGAGCTTCTGTCGGCATTTCTCATCAAACCAGGAGTTTCTTGCTGGTTGTCCGAATATGTCGAAGCAGCTTGTCTAGGTACGTCTGGAACAGCAGGCCGGGTATTCATTCCGTGCCATTCTGGCCCGGCTGTTTATAGTGTTGCTGTTTTTCGTCGTGTTATAAACACTCGCGCTTATCGTTTAGCAATCCAAATACGGTTGGATGAGACCAGTACCCGATGGTTACCACTTGGAGGTAAAAATAAGCACTGGATGTGTAGTCAGAGTTACAACACTGGGCATTGCCAAGTTAAAGCCAATCAGAGTCTACCCTCGTCTACAACACCCAACCATCCATCATATCCTTGTACTATTTATAGATTTTAGTAAAGCATTCGATACTCTAACGCACCAAAAACTAGTTGAAAGTGTTAGCAGAATTGGCTTAAGAGGAGTACTGGCAAACTGGCTTAGGAGTTATCTTTATGATACAAGGTGGCGCAAAAGTAATCCTCCTATCAGAAAATGCTATAAATTTTGCGATTGGCCCCTAATGTCAGTTCTGTTTTGACATTTGTGTAGTAAACACACACGTTAATATACAATGTTACGCTACACTGCTCCAGAACGCGGAATATTGGTGACACTATTTATTTGAGCAATAATCGGTCGGTGACTTTGGCACAACGTGAATTTCGTCGCAGATTTCCTAGCCGCCCAACGCCTACTGGTGAAACACTGCGACGTTTAGCCGCTCGCCTCGAAGAAACTGGCACAACACGAGATGCTGCCAGGCGTAGCAGTTCTGCAGAGAATATTGCTGCTGTAGCCGAAGATGTCATGGAAGCGCCGTCGACATCGACCAGACGACGTACCACGCAAATGGGTATCAGTCGACGGTCTTTACATCGAAGTTTGGTACAAGATTTGAAGATGTTTCGGTACAAAGTCCAGACGGTGCATCTGCTGTTAGCTGCTGACCGCCAATCGCGTCTAACTTACGCTCAAGCCATCCTTAATCACCACCAAGAGGAAGATGATTTTTCATCAAAAATACTCATGAGTGATGAGGCCCATTTCCATCTTAGCGGGTACGTAAATAAGCAAAATTTACGCTTCTGGGGCACTGAAAATCCGCGTGTAACCCACGAAGAGCCATTACACCTGCTCAAAGTCACTGTATGGTGTGCTGTTTTCGCTGGAGGAGTCATCGGACCTTTTCGGGGGCCAAACGGTTACTGTGAGTGGTGAGCGCTACAAACAATGATCAACGAGTTCTTTTTGCCGCAACTTGATGAATTGGGATTGGAAAACATGTGGTTCCAACAGGACGGTGCAACGGCACACACTGCAAGTGCCACAACCGATATGCTGAAGGATGCATTTCCCGGGCGCCTAATCTCCCGTTTTGGCGATTTGCACTGGCCAGCAAGATCGCCTGATTTGACCGCTCCAGAATTCTTTTTGTGAGGCTTTTTGAAGTCGCGGGTTTATGTCAACAAGCCTCAGACTCTTGCAGCTCTTAAAGACAATATCCGTCAAGAATGTGAGGACCTATCTCCGGAAGTTTTGGCCAAAGTGATGGAAAATGCCATAAAAAGGGCTCAAATGACAATCCACTGTGGCGGCGGCCAATTACATGACATCATATTCTCGACTTGATGTAAAAAAAACTAAAAGACCAAATAAAAATAATCCACAAGAAGAATCAAAGTTTATCTTTTTTTTTTTTAAATTACAGCCAAAAAACATCGGAAGGTTATTTTTGCGCCACCTTGTAGAACCATCAAAGTCAAGGTGTATGATACAATAAGCAAAGAAAAGCCAAGCCAATTTGGTGTACCACAAGATTCTAAATTGGGCCAGATTTTATTTATTCTCTTTACCAACGAACTTATGCGATTATTGAAAAGAGGTATTACTCACTGGCTGAATCGCCTATTAGATACGGAATTCTTGCATGTGGAAACGCTGCAAAAACTAATTTGAACAAAATATCTAATCTACAACATCGGCTTCTTAAAATTGTGAGTACCAGTAATATAAATCTTAAATTTTTAGATGTTAATGAAATCTTCCAGATGACAAAACTTCTACAATATATGAATGACCAGCGATTTCTTCAGCCTATATGCCACACACTTAACACATTAAGACGAGTGCAGGGGATGCTAGACGATCCGGAAACATATAACGCTTAGGGAAACCGAGAGCTACGATGCTTAATACCAAAAATCATTAATTTACTTCCTCAATTTTTAAAAGCCATTCCGAACTTTAAGAAAAGGATAAAAGAGCTGAAAAAATACTTACTTAATACATTCTTTGTAAACCAAAAGTTATAATCAATGAATTCAATGAAATTATATATTTTATAAATGTATGTTAATAAAAAAATAGTTTTTGAAAATTGAAATCACTTAAAAGTTGTAGTAAAATTGTACACAACCACCTGCAGATAAGCACTTCGCTTTGCAGGTAAACAATTGTCAATACGTAACAAATGTGGAACTTCAAAAATTGATGTTACCTCTATCGCGAATGATCATATAATAGAAGGAATAGCGATATTTACATAACACATTCAAACTGGCCCTCCACGTTGAGGGTTGTGCTTTGGGTTAACTACCCAAACATGAAAAATAAACATTTGTTACGAAGCAACCAATAGCAACCAATAGAAAGGACAGACATTATTGTTGACGAACCTGGTAAACGAAAAAAGGACAACTACGGTCGTTTCTGCAACTGGCCGTAATATATGAACTCCTGAAACCGCTTACCAACAACCTGATCGGCCCTTATCAGTGTGATTTAAGGCCAGGAAAGGCCACAACCAATCAAATATTCACACTTCGACAGATCCTGGAAAAAACCCAAGAAGTCCAAATCGATACCCAACACCTATTCATCGATTTCAAAGCCGCATAGGACAGCATTTATAGAGACGAACTATACAGAGCCATGTCTAGTTTTGGTATACCGCCCAAACTCGTCCATTTGTGTGGGATGACGATGAAGATTTCTCACTGCTCCATCAGGGTCGGAAACGACCTCACTGACACATTCGATACCAAGAAAGGATTTAGGCAAGGTTATGCGCTGTCATGTGACTTCTTCAATTTAATTGTGAGAGTATTGTGTAAAACTTCCGAGCCAACAATAGAGGCGTAATTTTAAAAAAATCGGTATAACTACTGGCACACGCCAACGATATTGACATAACTAATAGGACTCAACGTGATGTCATAGCCACGTTTGCTAGTATAGAGAAGGATGAGGCAAAAATGGGCCTAGCAGCAACTGAAGGCAGGACTAAGTATATGCTGTCAAAACGAAAGGACACAAAACACCGACGAATCGGACAGAACGTCACCATTGGAAGATATATCTCTGAGGTAGTACGGAACTTTGTTACCTCGGCTCCGCTTTTAGCTCTGACAACAACATCTAGTCTGAAATTAAACGAAAAATTAGTCTTGCCAACCGATGTTTCTTCGGGCTAAGAAGGCAATTCATTACTAAAGCCAGCAATCGAACTACTATCGAGATCCTACATCAGACCCTGATCATCCCAGCCCTGCTATATGGCGCTTAAGCAGGGACCGTCTCAGAAGCGGATGAAGAAAAATTTGGGGTGTCTTCGAAAAATCTTCGATCCCGTTTGCGTTGACGGGCTATGGAGACGAAGATTCAACCAAGACCTATACGAGACCCTGGTTAAAAAACTCCGTTTAAAATGGCTAGGACGTGTAGAACGAATGGACAACAATACTTCGCCTCGCAGAGTCTTCAATTCCCAGCCAGACGTCGGTCGCAGTAGAGGAAGACCTCGCCTTAAGTGGCGCGCATAAGTAGAAACCGACCTCAACCAACTTGGATTTCGCAACTGGAGGCAGTTAGCTTAAGACTGGGCTAATTGGAGAGGCATGTTGGTTGAGGCTTAGGTTCATTTCGGACTGTAGCACCACATAAGTTAGTAATTAAGTCCCTGCAGATCAACATTGGATTGTCGTTGTTGCCGCCCAGTGTGCTTCATCATAGCCATCCGAACTAGCACCAGGCTTTAGACACAGACATTCTTATAAATCACTCCCCGCTGAATCACATTAATGACAGACAAAAGGCAAGTCAGTACAACGATCAGCTGTTATTTCAACAGGCAGAGGAAAATAACCATTTAAGCCACATACCATCAAACCTACCCGAGAACAGAATCTTGTTCAGAACAAATGCTGCATTCATATATCTAGCAACTTTCGTTTGATTCCTTACATCGAAGAATATTTCTTTCTTGGAGTCACCGATAAGTTTCATTACTCGATCTTGCTTACACACAATGCCACGTACTCAAATTTTCTTACTGAAAGACCATTGTAACACTACACACTGTCATGCTTTATTGGCGTACCGCTGCACCTTTATGCTATAAAACAATCACTACGTCTACCATCTTCTTCGTTCTAAGACCAACTAACCATCAACGCTACTAGACGACACCACATACACCACACCACAAACAAACCAATGACGTACCACCTGCGCACTTCCGATATTAGATCCCCATTTTTTGCACATTATCACTTTTTTGCAATCATAGTATACCTGTTCTCAATACACACAATCAAACAGCCACAACACTCCTGAACCAGCTGCGGACTTCGTCTTCTCTTTTTCGTGACGGTTTTTCGTTACAAAAAATCCAATTTAAATCTAAAAGGAGATTCACGTCAAAAAGCCCTTCAAATCTTACCAAACACAAAGCAACACCTTTCTAACCGCCTACTTTCTGCAGGCTCAACCTGATTCGACCACAACCGTTTTCGCTTGTGGTTGTCCTAAATGATCCTATCTACATCGCGATTTAACGTCCGCTTCGAAAATGAGTCGACTGACTGTTGAATTTGCGTCCCCATAGAACAGGTCCAAGGATTTGTTCAACCTATTGATACGGTCCATGGTTCGGCACCGTAGAGCAGGACTAGGATTATTGGGGGTTTATTACTAGATTGCCTTCTTAGCCTGAAGAAACTTCGTATCCATGGCATGTAAAAAGTCCAAAAACAATGGTTTTTGGGAATAATTTCTACACTCGAACTATCGGGTTTTTCAACTGGGACGCTACAAAAGTTGGGCGACAGGGACAGCAAACGACGTCATATTTCTCGGCGTTCTTTTGACATTTCTCTTCAGTAGGGTTTGCCATTTCATGATGGAAAGATATACGATCCAGCAACGAGTCGAAATTATTAAAATTTACAACCCGAATTCGGAGTCAGTGGCCTCAACGTTAAGAGCGATACGTCAAATTTATGGTCGTCATAATCGTCCTAGCAGATCAACAATTGAGACTCTAGTGGAAAATTTGAATCCACAGGCACAGTACAAAATGTTCCCTTGCCAGTGAGACGAAGAAGTGGCCGTAGTGTCGAGAATATTGCTGCCACTGAGGCTTCAGTTGAAAAAAGCCAAAATGTATCTCTCACACGTCGTTCTCAAGCGATGGGCATCTCTGTGACGCCGTTGTGGCGAATTTTGCGAAAAGATCTTGGCCTACATCCTTACAATATTAAACATATGCAAGAACTGAAGCCGCTTTACCACCAGAAGCGTCGTATGTTCGTGAAGTGGGCTGAGCAACAACTTGAAAATGATTCGGATTTTCATCGAAAAATCATCTTCAGCGATGAGGCTCATTTCTGGCTGAATGGCTTCGTCAATAAGCAAAATATGCGGTATTGGTCAGGCAGCAATCCACACGTACTTCATGAGTCATCATTGCATCCCGAAAAAAATTACGGTTTGGTGTGGTTTATGGGCCGGCGGCGTCATTGGGCCGTAGTTCTTCCATGATGATCAAGACCGGCACGTTACTGTGAATGGGAATCGCTACCGTTCAATGATAACCGAATATTTTTGGCCCCAATTGGATGATATGGACTTGGAGGACATTTGGTTAAAACAGGACGGCGTCACAAGCCACACAGCGAATGCCACAATCAATTTATCGGAAACCAAGTTTGGAGAACGTGTTATCTCACGAAATGGTCCAGTCGCTTGGCCGCCTCGGTCGTGCGATTTGACGCCGTTAGACTATTACCTGTGGGGCTACGTCAAGTCTATGGTCTATGCCAACAAGCCAGCGACGATTGATGAACTTGGTACGAATATCGAACGTGAAATTGCAGCAGTATCGGCCGATTTATGCTTGAAAACCGTCGACAATTGGGTTCAACGTCTGGACTTCTGCAAGCGTGCCCGTGGTGGCCATGCAAAAGAAATCGAGTTCCATACATAGTGGCATCGAACGTACTTTCACAGGAATTAAGAATTTCATTGATACCCAAAAGCGTTTTTGTTTTATTCAAAAAATAACTTTTGTAGCGCTCTTATAGAAAAACCCTATTATATCAGGTTTTTCTATAAGATAGCTACAAAAGTCGACTTCGATTTCTACCTCGAATGGTTGGTTTATTTTTTTATTTGGCAAAATATATCAAACGGGTCACAACCTTGCATGGAAAAAAGTTTCACGTCTGCTGCTTAACACCTAGGTAAGTCCATCTCTCGATGCTACTACAACATTCTCTAAATATTCAATCTTGTGCCTACAAATAAACCACTCCAACATGTTTCCTGTAAACATGTGCATACAAAACAAAATATTAATTGGACTACACGATCCTGCTAATAATTAAAACGCTCGCTAAAGTAATCCAATTATTCAAATAATTGGTGGCAACATTCGGCCCATAAATAGCCGACATTAACTCCCCACCAATTAATTAGATACATCCGGATCCGGACAAGAAAACCGTTCTTTTTCATTAATTTGGCATCGATTGGGATTAAATTACTCCCAGATCCGGGCTAATATCCTCATTGCTATCCTATTTCTGTGTGTTTTCCGCGTGTCAGCTTTAATGAAATTGTTATTTCCGCACACAGGTAGTGTTAGTGTGATCCTGCTCCTGGCCTGCTGGTGTGCGGAATTGAAATTTATTTTAACCAAGCGTTGTTGCCGCCCCAGTGTGCTTCATCATTGCCATCCTAACCAGCCCCAGAGCTTAAACATCAGTTACAGCTGTTCTTCGTCGCCATTTGTTTTAATCCTTGTGTGTGCTCAATCCGTTTTTATTCCACTTGGGGTTTTTTTTTTGTGCTCATCCATCGGACATATGCCCACCACCTTTATCTAGGAATCTATCTCACATGTATACGTTCTGCTATACGGCACCGCAGTAATATTGGTGTGCACAATGCTGAAACGATTGGATATCCTTAAGACGAATCCTTTACTTGGATTGAGGAGGTAGAGTGCGAGCAAAACATGTCGAAGGAAACTGCTGCTACTTAAAATTTATGACTTTGTTTGCACCCAAAAGGTGAATCCGTTTGAAATGCACAAGGACTCGAGATGTAAGGATGAATCAGACACGTATAAAATATAATGCCATCATTTGTACTTGGCTACATATGCGAGTATGGGTGACTTAGATAGGAAGCGATATCGACAAATTTCTTCGATATATATAGACATCCGGTGGGCGGTAGCGGTAAAGATGTTCGATGTGGGAAAATACATTCGGTAGTCAGGTGCACTAGTTGCAAGAAATTGCAACCTGCGTATTGTTGTTCGTGTGTGTGTAAATGTGAAGCAGTTGAAGGTGCACCGAATGGTTCATTGACTTATAGATGGGGATATAGGAAACGTTCCTGCATGGAGAAGGATGCCAGGCGGTTTTACGTGATGACACAAATAGATAGCGACAAAATCATCTGATTCGATTACTTTTTAGCTTTAACGTCTATAATTGGCTTCGCGGGGTGGGGGTACATATTTCAGCGAAGACGTAAAGGATTTATTTGAAGATCTGTTTGTCACAGATCTTCAATTAGTGCGAAAAGTACTAAAGGGGGTTCGATCAAGTTAAGAGTATCTAAAAAAAAATAGGTAAACCGATCATATTCCAGATTTGATATCAACAGAAACCGTAAGTTTAAAAAATCTGTTTAAGTGGTCTGTCATTCGCGCTACCTTACTCATAACTCATAATCTAACTTCTCCAGTCATTTATGTGTAAAAAGTTATATTTTTGAAGGGACCTATAATTGTATGCCGATTTTTAACTGCAAATTTGAGAAGAATCTGAGGACAGTCAGTATGTCGTAAGGCAGTGCAATGATGTTACTTTTGACAGTTGAACCAAGGACCGTATGATTGCTAGTCCAACGCAGTACCCCGACTTCCGCGCTGATTATTAAATGGGTGATTTGTTGTACCTTGTCATTTTCCTGCTGTAGAGTTTTTTTTTTCTTTATAATTCGACGGGCCCTAGTGATTGTAGCTGCTTCTTTATACAACTCACCTAGACTTACCAGGCATCTTTTTTTAAGAAAACACGTCACTTCTTCAACTTACCTTACTCAAGTGGAGGTACAATCCGAAATGAATCTTACTTACGCTACAGTCCGGAATAATCCAAGGCACCAACCAACATGCCTCTCCAATCAGCCCAGTCCTTAGCTAACTGCCTCCAGTTGCGCACTCCAAGTTGGTTAAGGTCGGTTTATACTTGTGCGCGCCACTAAGGGCGAGATCTTCCTCTACTGCGTCCGACGTCTGGCTGGGAATCGAAGACTCTGTGAGCCGAAGTATTGGTGTCCATTCGTTCTAGATGTTCTAGCCGTCTTTAACTGCCAACGCGGTGTTTTTTGACCAGAGGCATGTCGCTATACAGCTCGTATAGTTCTTGGTTGTATCTTCGTCTTAATAGCCCGTCAACACAGATGGGACCAAAAATTTTTCGAAGAATATGCCTCTCGAAGCGACCAAGGATTTCTTCATCCGCTTTTGATACGGACCATGCTAAAGCGCAGCAGATTAGGACTGGGATGATCGCCTTAGTAGTTCCAGTGAGGGCTTTACTAATGGTATGGTGTAAATCGAGAGGTTAAGGGATACGCATTGCGCATAGGTCTTGGTGGTCTCTTGCCATTGCAGTCTTTCAACACTAAATTTTCTCACAGTATTTCTGGATTGTTGTGGTGTGGTGGATATCCGCATTCTTACCATGGCTGCAACAAGGTAGTGGTCCGAGTCGATGTTATCTCCTCGGAATGTTCGGACATCCAAAATACCGGAATCGTGTCTCTTGTCTTTTGCAATGGTATCACTTTTTTTAACCGTTCGTTGACCTGCAGACCGCCCCATTTTCCCTAATGGATTTCGAGGTGAGGAAACCGTGTGCTGTCTATAGTCGTAAGTAATTCCGTGGCGATGTCAAAAAGTCCATTGTAGGCATGTTGTAGTGAAGGCTGTGCCTTCCGACAATACCGCTAAGGATGTCTTCTCTTCTTAACTTTGCATTAAAATCCCCAAGGATGATTTAAACATCGTACTTCGGTAGTCGCTCATAGGTTTTGACAAGGAGCTCGTGAACGTAGAGAAGGGCTATGTTGGCGAATTTGACCTTGATGCGGATTGTTAGAATGCGCTCACTAATATATTGGAAACAAGACTTCTTGCCTAAGTCTGGTACTTATAGCAAATCCGCATCCGAATAGTCGCTTTTTCTGTAGTAGATGTCACAGTTTGTCATCCTCTTTTCACCCTGCCCTGCCCATCCCATCGTATTTTCGGTATGTCAGTAAGGTGTGTTTTGTAGCAGCCTAAGACTTCCTCTAGTTTTTCGCCTGCACCTCTCCTGTCTAATATTCTCACATTCCAGGTGCAGATACGAAAATCGTTGTCCTGTTTTTGTTTAGCAGGGTCTTCAACAATAAATTCAGCACTTTCAAAGGCTATTGTTTGCATCATAATAATGGTTTTTTCCATAGAACCCAAGGAACAACCCCCAACCTATTCGGCCAGTTCCAATTTATTAGGTACCCCTAGGACACGGGGCCATCAGGTATCCTCTACAGAGATCGAGCACTGCCGTTAGCATTTTCTTTCATCCGCCACCATCTCTGTTCAAAGGTCATGACGAAACCTTGATATTTCTGAGTAAATTAGCTGCTCATATAGATTCGCCTGGGACAGCATGCCGGAAGCATTTCTTTGGGAATGTATTTCTAATTCCGTCGAATAGGTCCAACAAAAGCCCGTCCAGATTCCCGAAGTTTTGTCACACCTTGAAAACTTGAAAATAAATTGTCAGCAACAACATTCATCACGTTAGCCTTGTACTTGGTTTTTACCCTTCTCGCCCAAATTTACAGCCCTCTGATGTAGGTTTTCGTTGTCTGTATAGAGAATCCATTAACAAGGGTATCCGTTGCTGTAACCACAAGCCCAACACATTTTTATATCGCATCTCGCATGCTTCGATGGTATATGGTGGTGGTAAATGTTGTATTTCCTCTCTATGAGAACAACTGTTCTTCAACAATTATAACTTCTTTCCATACATACGCAGTTTCCAACTGACGATTCAACATTATCAACACATCTCCCTTTTGAGGTTCTGCACGAGTTTTTTGATCGGAAAATCAATTTATAGCCAAAAATCGGTTTAGCAACATCGTTGCTCTGAATACGGGATCACTTTTATTTTTCCAAAGTTCTTTTGTATGTTGAACCAAAATAGGAACACAGCCCTTTTTCAATAAAAGGTTTCCAAACATTTTTTTGTCGGGTTACTTTCGTTATAACTATTTCGCGAATTCTCCATGGGCCCTTCAATTTTTTTCTCGTATTATGATAACGACCTCGTCTTCGGCAGCCACACCGGCTTCTTAAAGGACATTATGCGCTCTAATACGATCAGTCGCAGGTGGTTCTTGCAAAGATTATAAAGTCATACAGATGACGCACTGGTATCAAAGAGAAATTGTTCTATGGCGGGTCGTACTGGCACAGCCCGCCATATGTTTGGATCTTGTTTCTCATGTGTGCACATGTACAACGCCCGCCCGTACCATGAAGCTGGTGAGCAAAAGTTTCTATTTTTTGTTCTCCATGCGTCATCTGTATGACTTTATAATATTTGGTTCGTGGTAACATTTTGTTGCAACACATGCCAAATAGTATCTCTCGGTGATTTGATCTTTTTGGTCTTGACGAGCTCTATCGGTCAGCCCAAACCTACTCATCTACAGAAAGGTCAGATTTGGAATTGACATAATATGAACATAAACTAACAATTGATTACCCAGATACAGATCAACAGGGTCGCAGTGAAGTGGTAGATGCTAAGCACTAGGCAAGAAGCAGATCATAACCTCACCGCCAGAGAAAAGAATGAATTATTGGGTGTATCCATAAGTAACAAAGTTGCATTGGATTCTTATACTATTTATGTCATTTCATCCATCAAGCTGATTTCATCTGTGGAACGTTTCGTCACCATAACATCAAGCTCATTCAAGACTAAAGTAAATTAAATTGAAAAATCGGGAAAAAAGGGCAAACGTACGTATACATACGCTATTCCAAGGAAATCCTTTAACAAAAGTAGTGAAACTATTTTTATTCGCTTTTGTGCAATCTGATTGAATTTGAAATTGAATAGCTTTCTCATCCGATTATAGAAAATTCAATTATGTTCGCATATTACCTATGCCAGTGCTTGCGATTTCTGCAAGGTAGCAACAAAAAAAAAATTGGAAGGAAGAAAAGAAAAACTAACATGGAAATGCATATAAACGTTCAAGTGACATTTTCCATTTTTTTTTCTAGCTGAACAAAAATATATTTTCTCATCAAACTTACAGGTGAAATTATTTTTTTTTATATTCAATGGAATAAAATGTAAATGTAAATTTCTGGTTAAAGGAGACTTGACTGACAATATAAATTATTTGGATGTATCTGCTGTTACTCATTACATATCAATATATGTGTATAGTCTGTGTTGAGTTGCTTGTCGGTATGGAGTATTGAGTTGAGTATCTCGGTTGGCAGACAGAGGAATCCTCTGCAGATATCCTGGGTAGGTAGGAAATAAAATACCAACCGTGGACCAAAAATAGCTAGAGGTAAGGTCCTTTATCAAAACACATTTCCAAACGGCAGCGGAATAATTTTCAAGATGGAGTCAACGGTGGCGTCCCGAATACGACAGATAAAATTAACAACCTACTTAAGCTGTTTTGACATATCCGGACAATCGGTCATCTAGGATACTCAAGGGTGTGATTTTAGGCCAGGAAAGTCCACAACCGATCATTTCAAAGCCGCATACGACAGCATTTATAGAGACGAACTTGACAGAGCCATGTCTAGTTTTGGTAGGATGACGATGGAGAACTCTCGCAGCTCCATCAGGGTCGGAAACGATTTCATCGACACATTCGATACCGCCTACCGCGCTGTCGTCTGACTTCTTTAATTTGATTCTTGAGAGGATTGTGTAAAACTCCTGAGCCAACACCGGAGGGACAATTTCAAACATCGGTGCAATTACCGGCACTCGCCGACGATATTGGCATCATTGGTAGGACTTAACGTAATGTCTTAGCCACGTTTGCTAGTGTAGAGAAGGAAGCGGCAAAAAGGGTTTAGCAATAAATGAGGGTAGGACTAAGTGTAAGCTGTCAACACGAAAGGACACACAACATCGACGTATTTAAAGGAAGGTTGCCATTGGCAGATGTAACTTAGAGGTAGTAGCGGACTTTGTCCATCTCGGCTCCGATATTAACTCTGACAAAATCATCTCTTCAGGAACTAAACGAAGAATTAGTCGTGCCAACCGCTGTTTCTCGGGCTAAGTAGGCAATTTGGTAGTAAAGCCCTCATTCGAATTTCTAAGGAGATCCAATGGAAGACCCTGATCATCCCAGTCCTGCTCTACGTTTCTGAATCTTGGAACGTATCAAAAGCGGATGAAGAAATCATTGGTCGATCCGAGAGGAAAATTCCTCGAAAGACCTTCGGTCCCGTTTGCATTGACGGACTGTGGAGACGAAGATGTATACACGAGGTGTGACGAGCTGTACACAGCGACATCCCCCTGGTCAAAAAACTTCGAATTGGACATTTAAGATGGCTAGGATATGTGAAACGAATGGACACCAATACTCCGGCTCGCAGAGTCTTCGATTCCCATCCAGACGTCTGACATATAGGCAGTGCGAATACATATATGAAACCATGAATTTTCACCTAGCTGATACCTGCTAACTCCGACTTTCATGTCATATCAGGTTTGATACCTGCCGCGTGCCTAATACTTTGATTGTGTATAGGGTCTCAACGACAGGGCAGCAGTAGACGAGACTGGGGGAAGACGTATTCATATTCGAAATATTCAGACAACAGGTCATTTATGGTTTTTTTTTTTTAACTTTTAAACTCATTTTTTATTTACTTAAAATAATACATTACTACTAGACAAAAATGCTTAAATCTAACTTATCAATAACTGGTTTACTTAATCTAACTTATCGGCCCTTAGTGGGCGCTGTAAGCTTATATTTAGCTGTTTTATTTTGCCTTTAGGCTTAGATTTGTCGGTTTTTTTGTTTTATATTTAATTTTAATTTACAAAGAAAAAATTGAAAACTTTGTTTAGTGACTTTTTTTTGTTTTATATAAAAGCTTATTCTAGATTATATATAACTTAAGACTACTTAAACTACTTAAGCCTAACTTAAGACTGCTTAAACCTAACTTAAGACTACTTAACTACTTAAACCTAACTTAATTATAATCGGGGTGGCGATCCCTCGTTGCGCACGCCCCGAGGGGTCGCCATCATGATTGCGTCTTTCGGTCCCACGGCAGCCTGCGTTCAACCATATTGTACGCCAATATGGTGCACAAGCCCCGCCCCAGACCCCGTTCCTAATTTAAAATCTTACCTATGGAGTTGGACTAAAAGTCCGCAAAGTCCTGAGGAAATGCAGAATCACCTTCCTCATATAGCCACCAGAATTCAGTGCGCTGTTTTGCAGCATCGATACTATCGCGATCCAATACCGCCGTGCTAAAGCGGAGGAGCTCCGGAGCATTGTCGACGTACCCGTCGCGGATTAGCCGCTTGTCCCGCGCGTCACGGTAGCGATGGTATAAAACCGGGATACCGTTCCTGTCTTGTATTAACCCTAACGAATCGTAAATGAATGCCTCTGGTGGAATAAAGCCAGACATGAGTGCACTCTCCATGTACATTTCATTGGGGTAATAAGCCCCGAATATCAGGCTGTTGTCGCTAGCCATCGCCCTTGCAGCATGCCTTCGCGTCACCTTAATCAGGAAATTGTCAATTCTATTCAACTGAGCCCCATTGTATAGAACCTCGTTGCGATAATATTTTATGTACTCGGAGTCAGGCGTTCGGTACAATCCTAAGCAGGATCGGAGACAACGCCTCTCAAACAGCCGTATCCTTTCCATGTAGGATGGTGATGCATTGAACCACACGGGACAACCGTAAGCGTAGTAAGCAAATGACTTTCACCCTTGAGTCATGTTGACTGCTATGAAACAATCTTCTTGTCAGAGCGTAAGCCCCCCTAGCCCTGGCCAGACAAGTATCCACATTTTTATTAAAATATAGAAACTTGTCAAGCCAGATGCCAAGGTATATGACTTCACTTCTCACCGCCAACGGCCGTCCATGCTGTCCCATGGTACACATTTTTTTCCATTTTTTTCTGGTATCGTAAGAAGCCCTCTGCACTGGGGTCCTGAACAGAATTGTTTCGGTTTTTTGGAAATTGATCCTCAATTTCCAATCATCGCAATATCCCTTAATGTGATCGAAGTCACGTTGCAAAAGTGTGTTGATGACCTCGATTTTCGGACCTGATCTGTACGCCACTAGATCATCTGCGTACGCTATAGCGTGTCTGAGAGAACCTACAAGATCACTTGTATAAATGTTAAACAATATCGGGGAGTTCACCGCCCCCTGTTGTAAACCGTTTTTAATTTCAAAGACTTTACTCGAAGTTACGTTGCCACATTTGACAACGAACTTCTTTCCCATAAGCATTTCATAAATCATATATAGCATGGGTTTACGCATGCCCAGTCTGGTCAGCTTGTAGAAAAGCCCCTCTAACCATACGGTGTCGAAGGCCTTTTCAAAGTCAACCAGACAGGCCCCTATGCATTGTCCTTTGGATTTATTCCATTGGATGTCGGACACTAGTTTCGACGCGGCATGAATGGTTTCATACCTCGCTCGAAAACCAAACTGATTATCCAGAATAATTTTGTTTTCCTCAACCTACGTAAGCGGAGCTCTATTGACTATCTTCTCGAATACCTTGCTTACATTCATCAGAAGGCTTATTGACCGAAGATTTGCAGGGTTTGTTTTGTCCTTGTCCTTTTTTGGGGATAGGATGTACCACCGCCGTTTTCCAAGTGCACCGGATAATGTGCATTATTCAGTGCACTGTTAAACAGGGTGGTGAAGATATCGACTGCTTCTATGGCAGGTGTCTCAATACGACGTTTGGGACACCGTCCTCTCCTGCCGACTTTTTATTTTTCAGTGATACCAAGATGTCCAGGAGTTCATCTTTTTGCACGAATATCAGGCTATTGGCGACTATGCCATTGGAAGGGTTTTCGTCATTGAATACGGAAAAACCGTGATTCTCAGATCGCCAAGCTTGAAGTTCAGTGCGCAGATGAAAGTGATTCAGAAAGGCTCTTTCCTCAATATCGCGATTTGGGCGAACAGGATTGTTCACCGTATACACGGTCTCGAAAATAGCGCCCTATCGAATTCGCCTTCTCTTGACGATCTTCGATCGTGAAAAAACCGTCGTTCGAGTCAACGTTTTCCGGACTTATACCAACAGCCGTGAGTGTCTGTCTGTTTTCTGTCGTTTTGGAAATTCGGACACATGGAATGTCGTTATGATCTTTTCGCCTGAATATTTTATTTATTTGGGGGAACATATTCGGGCTACTGGTTTTTATAGCCCGAATTTTGTTGCCCCAGTAAAAATTTATAGATTTTCTGTAATTTTCCGATATTAATTTTTTAAGATTTTTGATCAGTGACTTCAGTGTCCGAACCTCCGGGTCTTGTCTGTCAGTGAATTGTCTACGCAGCCGTTTAAGCCTCGAGACCAGTCTGCTTTAGGTCATTAATGGTTCTCAAGGGTAAGACAAGCCCCTCCAAAGCATGTTAATTGATGCCTTGCCTTTTGTAGCATAATGTGCGAAATGACGCCTCTCAGACTTTTATTTCAGTCTGCATTCCAAGTGAAAACTTCTAAAAATAAAAAGGAATTTCGCGATGCCCGTCTCGTCTCTTTTGTTTCTGTTATTTCCATAATTTTATTCCATTGCTCGAATAGCAATCGATGCATCATCATCATCACCATTCCTGTGTCTAATTATAGCCCCCCCCCCCCCCCTTCCACCGCTCCCTCCCCCACAATCCACAAATCACTTCACGGATTAAATTCATCACCGAATCATGAAACCGTACACCAATTACACTTTAATCGAATTCAGCTTCACCTTATCGAACTTTCTTCGTCTATTTGGTGACGCTGTATTATCGACAAACTATCGCAACCGAAACCCTAATTCGAAAGCCATGTGACAGTTTCCTACATTGTTCGATAGTGTCCTGTCAACGATAATTAGTCAACCCTCGAAGTGACACTCCGAAACTAATTCACCTTCAGCCGTTCAAATTGATGAGCGACACGAAAAGTTGTGTACTCCAGTGGTCGTCCGGTCGGTACTCCACTGTCACTGTATACTGTCTATAGAACAAGGACACCACGGCACACCATTTATAGTGGATAAGGATTAATGAAAGGTGCACCAAAGTTTGTTGGACATATCGTGACGGAGTTCCATCGATTTCGGTTACCCCGGGAATGGATTAAGTTTTCGTTGTTACTTCATTTGTTCAGCAAATTTACTTGCTATGCAATTAAATTACGTCCAGGTGGTAGCGGGGGGGATTAAGGTGGGTGTATGATAGTACCTGACGGCGAACTAGGACATTTTGAGTGGATTGTCTAACATTGAAGAAGATAATTGGGAGCATTAAACTAATTAACCTCTCACAAGGTATTCGAGTACATACCCAGTTGTTGGTGAAGACTGATTTTCCAGTTATATAAGCACGGCAAGCATACAGTTGGTTGCATGAATCCGCTGACGTTTCTCTGTCAAGTCTGCACCTCATTACACAACGAGTTTACAGTGTTAACATTGCAAAAGTGTTTAACCAACGACTCAGCAACTAAAAGGCGTCCTTTCGCTCCTGTGCTGCTTACTTACCCCGACATAATTATCGCAGTCTAATGCCGGCATTTGATGACTAGCTGACATAGAGCTTAGACGTTGTGGCAGACTGCAAAGGAGGAAGGTGCTGTTTCAGACTTGTCACCGAACAACGGTTGAGATGGAATACTTTTAATCGGCAGAGGAAGGACGGGTTTATTTTTTTTTTTCGTTTTTAACGCTAGGTTAACGTTTGGTGCCAAGGTGCAAGAAATGATTTACGAGTCGCAGTTGTCAAGTGGAGTTTTTTGGAAAAAAAAAATTGTTTGTTCACTTCTCAGTTCAACATTGTTAACTGAAGCGGGCAGGTGTAAGGTTTTTTTCTGAGTAATTTATTAAATTTACATTTTGGAATGAAAGATTGCAGTAAAGTCATTTTAGTCACACAATTTAATAAGAGTGGGGGTGGAAGTAGCCATATTTTGAAAATGTTGTCACTTGTTCAAACAGATTGGACAAGGCTCGCATATACCAAATTTCATTATCTTTGCTCAAATGTAAGTCATAAAAATCGACGACATACAGACAGACGGACGGACGGTCGGAGGAGGGCGGAATTCCACGTCTAAATCGACTTAGCCAGCGATTCTAAATCGATCCGTATCAGTCTAAACTGTATAAACTAATATCAATGCGATAAGAAGAATCTGAAATAAATGTTTCAATAAATTAAGTTTTAGGTCTTACTTACTTACTTAAGTGGCGCTACAGTCCGGAATGAACCTGGGCCTCAACCAACATGCCTCTCCAATTAGCCCGGTCCTTAGCTAACTGCCTCCAGTTGCGCACTCCAATTTGGTTGAGGTCGGTTTCTACTTGTGTGCGATTATTAAGGCTACGTCTTCCTCTACTGCGATCGATGTCTGTCTGGGAATCGAAGACTCTGAGAGCCGGAGTGTTGGTGTCCTTTCGTCCTACAATGCGGATCGCTGTACAGCTCGTAAAGTTCTTGGTTAAATCTTCGTGTTCATAGCCCGTCAACGCAAATTGGACCTAAGATTTATCGAAGAATTTTCCACTCGAAGCGACGAACGATTTCTTCATCTGCTTTTGATACGGTCCATGCTTTAGCGCCGTAGAGCAGGCCTGGGATGATCAGAGTCTTATATAGGATCTCCTCAGAAGTTCGAGTGAGAACTTTACTACTAAATTGCCTCCTTAGCCTGAAGAAACCGCGGTTGGCAAGAGTAATTCTTCGCTAAATTTCTGACGAGTAAGGGCGGTATACCAAAACTAGAAATGGTGGCTAAGAAATCGATAAATAGGTGGTGTGTATCGATGTGGACTTCCTGGGTTTTTTTCAGGATCTGCCGTAGTGTGAAAATTTGATCGGTTTTGGACTTTCGTGGGCTAAAACTACACCGATAAGGGCCGATCAGGTTGTTTGTAAACGGTTTCAGGCGTGCACGTATTACGGCAGATAGGATTTTGTAGGTATATTGAGGATACGTGTGCCTCTGTCGTTGGCGACGATCAGAGGATCTTCTTGTTTGAGGATCGGGCAAATGATGCTGAGATACCGTACTGCAGGCATACTTTCTTCCAACCAAATTTGGCTTATGAGCTGCTAAATGTAACTTACCAAGTCATCCCCGCTGGCTTTATACAGCGGGAAGGCTGTCATTTCCAGCAGCCTTATTAAGCTTGAGTTTAGATATTGCTATCGTGGCTTCACTCAGGTTGGGTGGTTGGCGGTTCTTAGCTATCGTTGCCAACATTGAATGGTTTGCTCTGCCTGATAGCAGAAATTGTTCATGATCGCCGTTTAACAGTCTGCCGAAGTGGTTCTTCCATATCCGCATCGACTGTATCTCAACAACGATAATTCTGTGTTCATCTCGACAGGATTCTGTTCGAGCCTTATATCCTTGGCTTTGACGTTTTACACTTTCGCAAAACTTGCGAACATCGTTCCTGGAGCGGCCCCTCTCCATATCCTTGCGCTTTTCTTGCTATTTTTTCTTCTTTCCGAAAAGCCGGTGTTCTTCCCTTCTTTTCTGCTTTTAGTTATCAATGACATCTCACGTCTTTACCTGCAGATTAGAATAGTAGGCCTCGTTCTTCGCTGCGAGCATCTGTTGGCGTATCTTGCTGGTGGGCGCGAGAAACCTAGCACATCAGTTGCTGCTGATCTAATGGCTTCTTCGACATTCGATGCTGGTGGTATTTTGTCAGTCGAGAGATTAAAGGACACGCTTTGCCAAAAAGCTTTTGAGGTCTCTAATGATTGCCCCCATTCGACATTTAACTTTGCACAGTATTTCTGGATTGTTGTGGCGTCGTAGATATCCACATTCTTACCTTGGCTGCAACAAGGAAGTGGTCCGAGTTGATGTCAGCTCTTCGGAGTGTTCGGACATCCAAAATAGGCACTGGATGCGTGCCTCTTGTCTATCGCAATGTGATCAATTTTGTTGATCTATCGTTGATTTGGAGACCGCCATGTCCCTTATGCATATCGAGGTGAGGAAACAGTGTGCTGGCTATAGTGGCAATTCGTTCGGTATCGAAGTCAATTAGCCTAAGTCCGTTCGAGACGTATTTTCGTGTGGCTATGTTTTCGGACGATACTGCTAAAGATGTCTCCTCTTCCTACATTTGCATTACGATTTAAACAGCGTACTTCGGTAATTGCCCTTAGGCTTTGCAGAGGAGCAATCCTTAGCTATGTTATCTCTTTCCTTCGTCCGAGCGTGAGCGCATATAAGGCTTTTGTTGGCGAATGTGGCCTTGATGCGGATTTTTATAATGCATTCGCTAATGTCTTGGAAACATAAGACTTTTTGCATATGTGTGGTACTTTTAACAAATCCGTATCCGAAAAGTCGCGGTTTCTGTTCACTATAAGACCGTCCGTAGTAGATGTCAGAGTTTTTCATCCTCTTTTTGCCCGGCCCGTCCCATGGTATTTCCTGGTTGGCGGTAGTGTCAGCTTTGTAGCAGTTTAGGGCTTCCGCCAGTTGTTCGCTTGCTCGTCTCCGGTTTAATGTTCACACATTCCAGATGCAGATACAAACGTCGTTGTCCTTTTTTCGTTTAGCAGGGTCATCAACAATAAAATCAGCAACCTATTGGTTGCTTCGTATCTAATGGATTTTTTTACATGGATGGTAGTAAACCCAAAGAACAACCCCCCTAGGACACGGTGCCATCAGTATTTATTACCGGATTATGCTCTGCCGTTGGCCGTAACCATTTCTGTTCAGGGGGCCTGACTTACCCTTGAAATTCCTAGTCAACCTGTTGTCCGAATTATGCCAAAGCAGCTTTTTTAGACTCCTAGTATATCAGTTTCGGCCTAAAACAGCAGGCCGGGTGCTAGTTCCATGCCATTCTGACCTGGCTGTTTTTCGTCTTGCTATCAACTCTCGTACTTATCGTTTAGCAAGTCAAATCCGTTTGGATGAGACCAGTTCCCGATGGTTACCACTTTGAGGCTAAAAATAAAAACATTTGATGTGTAATCAGATTTACAACTAATGGCATTGCCAAATTACGCCTATCAGAGTCTACCCTCCTTCTACAACATTCAATCACCTCAAAACTTGTCAGATCGAAATTACCAGCAAGACGGAGGGCTGTAGCATATCGACAAGTAGTCCAAACATTAATACCAAAATACTTGTTTTACCTTGGAGAAGTGGAAAAAACACAATTTCCCCACATTCCAGTAAATTTTTAGGAAACAAGCAATTTTCCCGAAAACCTGAATTCTCACATACAGCACCATGATTCGCCGCTTCCCCGGACGCTATTCATCTTCACTCGAGCCTACATATCCGTTTCATTTCGTGCATCTGCATGTCAGCTCTGGAAGTTTTCCTTTTTAAGTGTCATCAATGTGCCGACATAATGAACCTGCTGCTTGTGTTCTTGTTAAATTTTTGCCACATCATCAGCCCTGCACTGTATAGTCGTAGTTGTAGAGCCAGACAGCAAACCAAAACTCAACCTAAAGGACTACTTTCAGGCTTCATATCGTTGAGTTTCCTTACGTTGCTGCACCTATAGCTATCAACTCCATCCACTTGGCACCTAGTCTTGGCATTATTTGAATACCACCCTCAACCTGAACCCATGTACAGAACAGAAAAACAAATTGCCTTCTCCCCACCCAGGGCAAGGACGGAATAGGATAGCAGACCTTCCCAAAAAAGGCAGCACAGTATAACCATTTTTCTAGGATTTTTCCTTTGTCTTCCATCATCGGAACCCTTCGCCTACCCTGCAGCTGAAAATGCTTCTTCTGTCAGCTTTATCTTCTCATTCAGATGTACAGCCAATAACATTTGGACGGGGGTAGATTTTGTGCGGCGATTTATCAGCAAAATCTCTTGTTTTCCGGTTAAAATGAGATGTCAAGTTGCATCGGCCTCGAAACGTTCCTCTTCACAGAGAGCAAAGAGACAGAGTAGCACAAGCATATCCCTTAACATTAACCGCTTCAACCTATTTCGAAGCTAGGACACCATCAAAATTGTATATTAAGCTGTTCGATAGGGCAATGTCTGACATGGTCGGGTGTACGAGGATGTATACGTTTGTGTACACATTTTGAACCGATTATACGATATACGTTCGGGAGGATATCCTCTCTGCCGGAATCCTTTACTCAATTAGATGTAAAAATTAAATTGACATAATTTATATTTCATCTACTCGAACTCTTGCATCAGTTAGGAATTGTGTGTATAGCTAGTATGGATATGGACAAGATGACCTGTTTGTATGCTTTTGTACAAAATCCCGTCATCCGCTTTACGAGAGCAGTCTTATTGCCGACTATCGGATGTTGGAGTAAATTGAATCTATGTCAAGGCATTTAATTTATTGATTCTCTATACCACACATAAGCCACTTGCAAGACTCCTGTAGATCCTTAGTTAAATAATTTGTTAATTGAAATCATAGTTATCCTGAACATCCTTTTCAAGCCATAATTTGTTAATTCCATAATCTGAGGTTAGGGGCTATTAATTTATTTCAAGCGACCAAGGTTCACTCCTAACATTGGTCGATTTGGGCCAGTGTAGCTAGAGCTGGTTGTGGCCCATGGAAGCACAGTTATAACGGGTATGAAACACAATTGCAACTGATTCCCAGTCAATGTATTTGAAGAGTTTCATTAGATCTAGACTAGATATTAAATATTTTATAGCCTAACACCTTAAGGTAAAACCTCGTTGTTGCTGGACAGATGGTAGCTAGAGGTTACGGTTTAGCATGAACCCAAGTAGCACTTATTTGCCTTTTTGTTGCCAAGACTCATGTGACCTTCTTATGATGATTGTTGTGGATGTGATACAGACGGTCTGTAGATTCAGCCTTTAAGGTTTACAGCACGGATAAGATCTTGCATCCTTTTACCCGAGATATCGCTAAGGTTGTTGAAGAACGGTAGGTTTAATGGCCTCAATATGGCTCTTGCTAGTGCCGGACATTTGCAGATGAAATGGGAGAGGGTTTCTCTTTCATTTGTGCTCCCGCAACTGCGGCATTGGGGATTGCATGGGATCCCTAATTTGGCCGTACGGTCTCCAATTGGCTAGAGCCATGTGACTAAAGCCGTAATTCTTGCGATATACGGACGGGTTCTGTTTAGTAGGTCGGTTGTTCTGTTTTTGTCGAAGGATGGCCATATCTTCCTCGATATAAGGCAATAAGGCAATTTGGAGTCGTCCTTATTCAAAAAGTATCAGTGGTTTGTCCCTTAACCGCACATAACGGAAAACGGACACTTGACGCAAGTGAACAGTGTAGAGCTGAGCCTTGCCAGCTCGTCGGAACGTTCGTTTCTTTCAATGTCACAGTGTCCTGGAACCCAAGAAGTGTGAGCTTGAAGCCTCGTCAAGGTGCGCAAGTTCTTTCAGGCATTCCTGTACAAGCTGGTAGCCGAGTTGATGACTTAAATGGCCGCTTAACTGTCTATGAGGATAGCAATATTTTGCCTTTTCGTAGTGTCACTCCCCAGTAGCCTGCAAGCTTCTCGGATAGCCAGTAGTTCCGCCTTGAATACGCTGGCAAAAATCGGTTGGCGGTATATAACCGGACCCCACACCACATTTCATCTTAATTCCGTCGGTATAAACGACCGTGTCAAAATCTCTGACTACTTTGTTCCTCTTCCATTGAGCTATGGTAGAAAAACCTCTGGCTCATGCCACAAACGATTTTTATGCACACCAAATTCCCAAATCGTTTTATCAGCCGTCTAGGCGATGCTAATTGGGCGCCTCGGTGCTACGATTTGACCCCTTAGCATTTTTTTTTTCGGAGGAACAGTGAATGACCATGTTATGAATGTTATGCCAACAATCCGGTAACGATAAAGGCCAATATCATCCAAGCAATCCGAAAGCTGTAACCCAATTTCCTCAACAAGGCTTGGGAAAATTGGAGTGACCAATGCGCTACTGCGTTGAAATCTCCCAGCGATATGGCGCGCTCAGTGGCGCGATGGTAAGAGCGATGAACTACCACGCAGAAGATCTGGGTTCGATTCCCAGCCGATGCAGCACCTAAATGATTTTTCACTATCCCTCCTCTCGTGATGATCTGACAAATCATCCGAGTAGTATCAGTTGTGAAGCGCAGCTTATCTCAAATTCGCTGTTTGGAGTCGGCATAAAACAGGAGGTTACACCATCGTATAAGAAGTACACATGCGCACATGAATGGTTGTGAGAAAGCTCTGCCCTCGGTACTAACGAGCCTGTTGCGTTTTTTTTTTTGTGGATCGAAATAGTAGCCCCGTGAGTGAGATCAGTCCTTCCCGAGGCTATTGGTTGTTTTGTAAGAATACTGTTTTCCATGAGTGGGTAGTTAACTCAAAGCCCAACCCCCAACCTGGACTGCCAATTCGAGTTTATTAGATACCCCTAGGATACGGGGCCATCAGTATCCACTACGGGATTGAGCGCTTTCGGTTCATCCGTAACAATTTCTGTTCTAGGGGCCTGACTTATACTTGAGATTCTTAGATAACCTGTTGTCCGAATATGTCGAAGCACATCATCTAGATTAACCTGGGACAGCAAGTCGGCCATTCCGCGCCAGTCTGATGTCTTGTTATCAACACGTACTCTTACAAGTTAAGCAATTCAAATCCGCTCGGAGGAAACTCTTATCCAATGGTTACCACTTGTAGGGAAAAATAAGCTCAATTGGTGTTTGAACAAAGTTACGACGGCTAGGCATCGCCAGGTTCACGCCAATCAGTGTTGCCCTAGTTCTTCAAAATTCATCCATCCCCAACCTGCAAATGTCGAATGCCCAACAAAGGATAAATAGGTTGTCTGACAGTGCCTGACACCAACCAGAGTTCGCCCTAGTTCTACAACATGATAACATCCAACCAATGTCCCAGGCTCAACAAACGACGAATATAGTGTTGTCTGGTGGTGGTTGTTGGTCACGACTATTTTGCAATATACAGCAACACTATTTTGACAAGTTGCTCAGGTTTAAAGTGATTCGCAGGTTAATCGGTTGATAAATGTCAGTTTTTCAATGTTTACCTGCCGACATAAAAGATGGCGCACCCTGTACCTTCTCGAATAGATGTTCACCCTTTTATATCGAACTTAATTTTAATTTACAACAACTTGTGGCACTACAGTCTCTATAAATTTAGAGGTCTTACCTTTGCATAAGTAAACCATTAAAAAAAAAGATCCCTTCTCAGAGTGTTCTCTAAACATAACGCTACTCTTCAGTAGTTCATGTTCCTCATTTTTATTTAAAAACGAATCTCTGCAAAAAAAATCGTATCTTTCCGTGAGTCTCCGAGTGAAGCATTCTTCAAGTGCACTAATGGAAAAGTTTCGTTTCCCCATACATACACTCAGCACAATTCTCTCGGACCTAATGAAAATGTCTCCACTCAGCTTAATGTGAACAGAATGCAAAAAAAAAAAAACTGTGTTTCTATATTGCATACCCCTCCTCCCACTCAAGTCCTTTCAATGACAAATTTTAATCAAGCCTTCGAATTCGAGTGCACTCATACGAAAAAGTCATAAAAATGCACAACTTTACGCCACACAGAGAGAAGTTTCCCTACTAGCGCCAGCAGCGGAGAGAAGGCGCACAATAATAATCCATTCTCAGTGCGCCGCACAAGAATCAAAGTGAAAATAAACAGACGAACAAAAAAAAAAAAAAAAATCTTTAATATCACCACAAGAATTGCAACTGCAGCACAGATGAGAGTCGGGGGCGGTATTGGAGGCTGAAGACCTAGGCCAACTGCTCATAGAAATTGATGCACGTTGGGCAAATAGAATAGCAGGCTGCCGGCCTCTTCTTCATCTATGCCTGCCGTGTGCCGCCTTAACAAAATGTCCTTTTGTGTGTATATAGTGCAAACATCGCAAACCATTAAGCCCACCTGCAGAACCTGTGTGATAGCTTGTGTGTTTGCCCTGATGACAATACCCACATATATACAGCCACGTTGAACTTCCTCTTAGCCCTAGGCGGCTATCTCGCGCTGCCAACGAGTGTCACCCTCTTTGTTCGGCTGGCAACAATAAAAGCTTAGAGCAAACGGAGGAGCATCCGTATGTAAATAGTATCCGACTGGAGAAGAGGACCTGCTAGTGATTCTCATTCTGATTCTGGTGTGGATTAGGTTAGACGAGGATGGTGGGTTATGCAAGGTGGACTCACCTAGGGCATTCTAGTCACCCCGTGAATTGCTTGTGTTAGATGTGCACCGCACAGAGGTGGCTGGCTGTAGGCGCGGTAACTCCTTTACAGGTGTGGACGGGTGGGCACATGATAAATAATGAAACGAGTGAGGATACAATGTGGCTGGAGAGAAAGTACCTAACTTGCATCTTATGTTGTTTGCAATTGCCGGAGATCTACTTCATTGTCGGATTTTAATGGGAACCGAAGTGAAGTTGATTTAGTGTGTGTGATGTTTGATTTATTTTTTTTTGGATCTATTACGGTCGATATTGAGGAAGTTTGGACCTTCAATTATAGAGGCATCAGTCCTCGATCGAGTACACCATGTTAGTATGTTAAGGCGTGCAATTGTCATGCACAATAACACATTTATTTGAGAATCGTGGGAGCATTGCCGCTGAAGCTGGTTAGGGCTCCATTTGTTCGTTACTAAGGAACACTAACACGTTTGCTCAGTCTTCCTTTGAGCAGGGAATAAGGGGATGTGCTGTATATATTATTTGCTATAAGTTCTGTGAAGGATATTCAGTGGAATACAGGAAACTCAGTTAATCTCTACTGATCAGATCAAGTCGACTAGCTATAGTGTCCTTTCGTAAAGCTATGTGCGCCACCACCAGGCAAGGACTGTGCTTGATGTTAGTTGCATTCACTGTGGAGTTAGCAATTTCCCAAATCTGAATTTCCAGGATTGACATGTCGGACCATCAGCCGTATGTACTGTTGTCCAATCGACCTTGTCTCGTGGCTAAGGAGACTAATTTTTCTTCTCTCTTGATCCGCATGATTTTTGTTCGCTGCAGTTGCGTTGAGCTTCTTCTGTTATAAATCCTGAGGATCTCCTCCAGACGAATATCAATCTGCAAAATAATCCGAAAACTTATCATACTCCTTACGGCTAGGGGTTTCTCTACGTACGACAGCATCCATCTCGTTTCCTTTGCCGTTAGTGCCTCAAACAGGGAGGCGTGTTATAGGATCGGTCTTCCAATCTAGATATCCGAATCTCTTTAGAATAACGAGATCTACAAATTTTTGGGTGCAGTAATCATTTTTTGTTGTAGTTGTCACCCATCAGAGGCGTTTTCTTGTGGCGTATTAGGTTGAAAATGCTTTGTGTCCGTCGAATCAAACACTCTCCACAGGACAGCGGAAATTTCAACAAAATGAATAAATGATGGCGTCAACAGGCCCAGTTACACTAGACTAAATAGAGTCAAGATCAAAAGTTAGTAAAGCCCCTTGAATAGGATTATAAGCGGGTGAACCGAACAACCAAAACCAGCAATTGCTTAGTTGGGGTAGACCGCATCGTATCGTAGGAGTACCTTTGAAAAAACTGACATTGCGTTCGATAATATCCTGGAAGCTGCTCCTGATCCCTATAACACGGACAGTAGTAGATGTCACATTTTTAAATCCTATTTTTGCCCGGCCCATCCCATAGCATTTTCTGGCTGGCGGGAATGTCTGTTTTGTAGCAGCTTGGAGCTTCCTCTAGTTGTTCGCCTACAGCTCTTCTGTTGAATAATCTCACATTCCAGGTGCAGGTACGAATATCGTTTTTTGTTTTCGTTTGGCATGGTCGTCAGCAATGAAATCTTTCCTCTCCAAGGCTATTGGCTACTTCATCACAAGAGATTTTTGAGTGGGTGGTCACACGAAAGCACAACTTCCAACTTGGAGGGATATTTCGCATTTATTTGTTACCCCTAGGACAGGGGACCATCATAATCCACTGCCGTTGGACTTCGGGTTCATCCGTCACCATCTCTGTTCAAGACGCCTGACTTACCCTTGATATGCCTACATAACCTGCTGTCGGAATATGTCACAGCAAATCATCTGTGTTTTCTTGAGCACAGCCGGACCAGTCCTTCCGACTAGGCTGATTATAGTGTTTCTGTTTTTGTCTTGTTATCAACACTTGTACTTATAAATTTAGAAGGTCGTATCCAGTTGGATGAGAACAGTATCCGATGGTTTTCATTCGGAGGTAAAATAAGAACGATTGATGTGTAGCCAACGTTAAAACGACTAGGCTTCTCCAAGTTTAAGCCAATCAGAATTCGCCTTCCTTTTATAACATCCCGTATACATTATTTAGTGCTCCCGGTGCCATATAAATACCCTGAAAGCACATTCATTATAATTTTACAACTGTGGTGGTTATCCATATCCACTTTTAGAAGGATTTGTCAAAAGTCCAGTTCACAACAGAAATCATTTATCAGTTTATATATTGAAGGTTATAGCAAGGCTTAAATGTCAGTTTGGCTAAGTATTGAATCGAATTCAAGTCCCCCTTACAAAAAATCTGACTTTCCCAGTCACTATTTAGAGGTCCTTTCTTGAAAACATTTAAGGGCGATACTGTATAACTGTGTTTGAATTCAGATATCAAAAACATAATGTTACAGCTAATTTAATAACGGCTCTTGCAATTGAGTATTACCTTAGAAGTTGCTTGAACAGTATTGCCAGAGGTATTTTTTTCGGATTTTTTAAATTTTATTGCAAAATCTATTGTAAATGGAAAAAATTGTAAATTTATTGTTTCTATATCTATATACACATTTTAAATACATTAAACCTGTCTTTTCCCAATTGTAACATTAATCTTGCAATACAAACTGTAAGACCAACAAAAAAAAAATCCAATCCTTCATGCTGATTTTTCGCGTCGACCTTGTGCTGTGTTCGCAACAATTGCTCTTTGAAACCACATAATGACAACTAAAAGAAACTTGAAAGAGTTTAGTCTATCCATAGGGCGATAGGCTTCAGTGAGTCGTTGCGACATGCACAATGTCACCACATAGTATCGACCCACAGACTATAGGCTGGTAACTACATCCGGCGGGTGAAAGTAAAAAAAAAAATAAAAAAAATTTATTAAGGAGCATACTATGATCCCTACTATTACTACGAGGCTAAAATTACTTCTGCGGTGTATCCTCGCAGATAAAAGCACAATTTGAAGAGATGCGTAAATATTTGCCATCCCAGCAGTGACAGCATCATCGACATTATTGCGCAAAGTGGTGAGAGTAGGGGAAATAGCAAAAAAAAAAAAAAATTTAAATGAAGAATAAAATGCCTATACATGCACAAAAGATTATGTCAAAGCAGGCACATCAACCTCAACCCTGGTTATAGGGATATGGCCAACATCATCGTCACAGTCATCGCTGTCGTAGTCGTTGTCGCAACCGTCATTTATCTGCCGGCAACTGTATTTAAATACTTTGCTTAGCTCTCAAAGTGAACTATGCCATGACAGGCGACAAACAGTAGAGCGGCTGTGTTCAGTTACGTCAGAAGGGTTCTAGAGCCCTTGTGGTTTATGATGAAGAGTCTTGGTGGTTAGCATAAGTATTAAACGTGGCAAACAACGAAGAGTCCATTTAACTGGATCCGATGTTTTAACTTGACACTGTCACAGATGTGAAGGTGTAGGTTGCATGGGATTGGGGCCTGGGGAGTGCCATTGCATTTTTATACTCGAAAAATATATTAAAATCATTAAAACATTATACAGTATTTTACGGATATAAGAAACACACATATAAGAAAAACTCGCTTAAAAGAAACGCAAACCGAGACACCATGTCTTTTTCTTACATTTATCTTTGATATCAAACTTTAAAAGAAACGCGCATAAAAGAAAATCACGGTTATAAGAAACTGATTTGTATGCACAAATATAAATAATTAGAAGAAAATATTATGTATATAAGAAAATCATTTTAGCAGCTTGCAAAAATAAATATGTTTCCACCCTTAATGACAGCTTCCAACTTTCCAATAAAATGACAGCAACAGTTTGGAAAGAGCGCGAATATATTTGCAACGTGACATTTGCATTTGGCATATTTCTTGTTTATTTTGTGTCTGTTGCTCTACGACGTAATCTTCTTTTGTTTTCTTTTTAATTTAAAATGCTTAGAAAAAGAAAAACTGTTTCCTTAAAAATTAAAATTAAGATTTTGGAAGAAATACAATCGGGAAAAGCCAGAAAAGAAGTTGCAAATAAATTTCAGATTTCTGAAAGCACACTGTGTAAAATAATTAAGAACGCCAATGAAATTGAAAAACAAAAATTTACCTGTAAAAATTTAGACAAAAAGAGGGACAGAAAACCAAAACATGAACCTTTAAATAAAATAATGACCAAATGGTTTGAACAGATGTCAGAGAAAAATGCTTAACTTACAGGACCTATATTGCTAGAGAAGGCTCAACAATTTGCCAACGAATTGGATATCCCTGATTTTGAGGCTAATCAGGGCTGGCTTCACCGATGGAAGAAAAACGAAAACATTCGTTTTAAAAAGCTGCACGGTGAATCTTGTTCTGCTAATGAGGAAGCCGCACACAATTTCAAAGAGTTCGTCATTCCCAATCTCTTAAAAAAATATGCACTTGAAGATGTATTCAATGCTGACGAGACCGGCTTGCTATATAAAGCATTGCCCAATTGAACATATATTTCAGGAAACCAAACAGTAAGCGGCCAAAAAATTCCAAAGGAGAGAATAACATTACTTCTGATTTGCAACGCAATGGGTCCGACAAATTTATTTTTTCTATTGGCAAATTCAAACAACCTCGTTGTTTCCGAGGAAAACAAATTCCAGTTCCCTATAAATGGAATAAAAATGCTTGGATGACAAGCACCCTTTGGACCGAAATCATTAAAGAGATGGATGATAAAATGTCAATGAAAAAAAAGAAAATCTTGCTTCTGATGGATAATGCGTCCTGCCATAAGCTTAGTTATACACCTGCCAATATTGAAATTGTTTTCCTTTCAGCCAACACTACAAGTCTCATACAGCGCTTGACCAGGGTAAAGTAGAATTTTAATATTTAGTTACGTCATTGAAGTCAGTGTTACTTTTGTGCTTTAGGTATCATTCAATCATTCAAAGCTCATTACAGAAAGAATTTGGTGAGGAAACAAGTTCTTGCAATTGAAGCCAACTGCATCGAAACGTTTTTAAAAGAAATGACGGTGCTCAAAGCTTTGCACATTTTAAAAAGATCTTGGTGGCTAGTTACACCTCAAACAATCAAAAACTGTTTCAGGAAAGCCGGCTTTTTCAAAACTGAATCGGATGCTGAAACTATCTGTTTCGACGAACAGAATTCAAGCGAATTTGAATACAATGTCCGTTACCTTGAATGTTTTGAAAATTATCATTTTTTCGGGGAAATAAACGAAGAACAGCTTGTAAATGAAATGCAAATGATGGAGTATGGAGACGACGAACCAGAAAGAATTGAGCGTGAAGACGTGCCAGAATTATTACGACAGCCAACAAGGACCGAAGCTATCGGAGCGTTCTTCGTATTGAAGCGGTTTTTTGAAGAACTTCTTTTTAAAAACGTTGATAATAAGTTGATTCAAAACAAAATTGAAGATTATTTTTTAAAGACTATTAACTTAGATATAAATTTTTCCTTTTAAAATTGGTCCTATATACTATCCGAATTTAATTGGGTAGGTAAACAATATTTTCCTCATTTATGTGTTCAAGAAAAAACTTTCCTATTTTTATTTATTTTACTTTTGTTATTGAACTTTTTTATTCAAGTTGTTTACGTTTCAAAATAAATGGAGTATTATTTATTTATATTTATATGTAATATACATATGTGTAGCTACATGCCATGAATGATTTCAAATTGCTTTTTTATATACATTTCGAGTTCAAAAACTTTTTTCTCTTTTAACAAATATTTTTTCGTATAGCCTTTGTTTTTATGCATATAAGAAATTTGATTTCTTATATCCGTTGTTTGCATATAAGAAAAACTCGGATATAGGAAAGAATTTTTTTGAATTTTCAGAGTTTCTTATATCCGTGGTGCACTGTACTGCCAAAGAGTATACTGAGTAGATTTTCATATCAATATGCATATGCTAACTTATGGGCTACTTTGATCAAGCGCAAACAGGATACGTGATCCGGAAATGAATTGCATGAATTGAAACGTGCAATTTGTAATCGGAACTGATACTCACTTTACTTATTAAATGAACAGGGCCCTCCATAAACATGCCTCTCTTAGGTAACTGCATCCAGTTGCGCACCTCAAGGTGGTTGAAGTCGGTTTCTACTTGGGCGCGCAACTTAAGGTGAGGTCTTCATCTACTGCGTCCGTCATCTGGATGGGACAGCCGGAATAGTGGTGTCCATTCGTTCTACATGTCCTAGCCATCTTAAATGACCAATGCGGAACTTTTTTTGACCAGAGGAATGTCGCTGTAAAGCTCGGTTAGTTCTTGGTTGAATCATCGTCTCCATTGCCCGTCAACGCAGACGGGATCGAAGATTTTTCGAAGAATTTTTCTCTCGAAACGATTAAGGATTTCTTCATCCGCTTTTGAGATGGTACATGCTTCAGCGCCTTAGAGCAGGACTGGGATGATCAGGGTCTCCTTATTAGTTATAGTGAGTGCTTTCCTACTGAATTGCCTTATAAGCCGAAGATACAGCAATTGGAGAGAGTAATTCTTCGTTCGATTTCTGAAGAGATGTTATTGTCAGAGTTAATAGTGGAGCCAAGGTAAACAAAATCCCCTACCACCTCAATGTTATATCTGTCAATGGTGACGGTCTGTTAGCATATATCGGGTTTTTCAATAGGGATGCTACAAAAGTTGAGCGACAAGGACAGCAAACGACTTCATATTTCTTGCCGCTCTTTTGACATTTCTCTTCAGTAAGGTTTGCCATTTCATGATGGAAAGATAAACGATCCAACAACGAGTCAAAATTGTTAAAATTTACAACCGAAATTCGGAGTCAGTGGCCTCAACGTTAAGAGCGCTACGTCCAATTTATGGTCGTCATAATCGTCCTAGCAGATCAACAACTGAGCGTCTAGTGTAAAAATTTGAATCCACAGGCACCGTACAAAATGTTCTCGTGCCAGTGAGACAAAGAAGTGCCCGTAGTGTCGAGAATATTGCTGCCGCTGAGGCTTCAGTTGAAGAAAGCCCAAATGTGACTCTCACACGTCGCTCTCAAGCGTTGGGCATCTCTGTGACGTCGTTGTGGCGAATTTCGCGAAAAGATCTCGGCCCACATCCTTACAAGATTAAATTGACGCAAGAACTGAAGCCGCTTGACCGCCAGAGGCGTCGTATGTTCGTGAATTGGGCTGAGCAACAACTTGAAAATGATTCAGATTTTCATCGAAAAATCACCTTCAGCGATGAGGCTTATTTCTGGCTGAATGGCTTCGTCAATAAGCAAAAAATGCGGTGTTGGTCAGGCAGCAATCCACACGTACTCCATGAGTCATCATTGCATCCCGAAAAAATTATGGTTTGGTGTGGTTTATGGGCCGGCGGCGTCATTGAGCCGTACTTTTTCCGTGATGATCAAGACCGTCACGTTACTGTGAATGGGAATCGCTACCTTTCAATGATAACCGATTTTTTTTGGCCCCAATTGGATGATATGGACTAGGAGGACAATTGGGTTCAACAGGACGGCACCACAAGCCACACAGCGAATGCCACAATCAATTTATTGGAAACCAAGTTTGGAGAACGTGTTATCTCACGAAATGGTCCAGTCGCTTGGCCGCCTCGGTCGTTCGATTTGACGCCGTTAGACTATTTCCTGTGGGGCTACGTCAAGTCCGTGGTCTATGCCAACAAGCCAGCGACGATTGATGAACTTCGTACGAATATCGAACGTGAAATTGCAGCAGTATCGGCCGATTTATGCTTGAAAACCGTCGAAAATTGGGTTCAACGTCTGGACTTCTGCAAGCGTGCCCCTGGTGGCCATGCAAAAGAAATCGAGTTCCATACATAATGGCATCGAACGTACTTTCACAGGAATAAAGAATTTCATTGATATCCAAAACCGTTTTTGTTTTATTTTAAAAAAAAACGTTTGTAGCGCTCTTAGCGAAAAACCCTTTTCTTTGGATTTTTTACAGGATCTGCCAAAGTGTGAATATTTGATCAGTTGTGGATTTTCCTAGCCTAAAACCTCTAATTCAGGAGTTCACATATAACGCAAATAGGATCTTGCAGGCAATGTTGAGGAGACTAATGCCTCTTTAGTTGGTTCAGAGGGTCTCTTTTTTTGTGGATCGGGCAAGCGGTGCTGAGGTTTCATTATTCAGGCAAATTTTCTTCCGACGAGATTTGGCTTATGAGTTGGTGGATGTTATTTACCAAGTCATCTCCACCGGCTTTATAAAGCTCATCGGTAAGGCCGTCATTTCCTGCAGCTTTATGAAGCTTGAGTTTAGATATTCCTATCCTCACTTCACTCAGGCAGTTTGGTTGGCAGTTTTCGCTTTCGTTGCCTGACAGTGTAAGTTGTTCCTCAACGCTGTTAACAGTCTGCAGAAGTGGTTCTTACATATCCTCAGCATCGACTGTGCTTCAACTAAGATATTTTCACGTTCATCTCGTCAGGATTCTGTTCGAGCCTTGTATCCTTGACGTTGACGTTTTACTCGATCGCCACCTTTTCTTGCTCTTTTTTCTTCTTTCTGAAAGGCCGGTGTACTTCCTTTCTTCTCTGCCTATAGAGCTCAATGGCAGCTATCGTCTTCAACGGCAGCTTAGCCTTGTAGGCCTCGTTCTTGCCTGCAAGCATATGTCGGCATTTCTCATCAAATCAGGGATTTCTTGTTGGTGGGCGCAAGAAACCCAGAGCATCAGTTGCGGCTGGTCTAATGGCTTGTTGGCATCGTTGCCATTGTTCTTCGACATCCAATGCTGGTGGAATGGTGTTAATTGAGAGGTTTAGGGATACGCATTGCGTGAAGTTAATGACATTGCATTAATATTTTATAGAATTTCTGGTTTGTTGTGGTGTGGCTGCAACAAGGTAGTGGTCAGATTCGATGTTTGCTCCTCGGAATGTTCAGACATCCTAAATATTGGATTCGCACCTCCTTACTATTGCACTGTGATCAATTTGCTTGACAGTTCGTTGATCTGGAGGCCGCCATGTGCCCTTACGGTTATTGAGGTGAGCAAACCGTATGCTGGCTATATTATGGCATTTCTTTCCGTAGCGAAGTCAATAAGCCTAAGTCCATTACCAGACGTGTTGTCGTATAGGCTATGTTTTCCGACAGAACTGCTAAAGATGTCTTCTTTTCCTACCTTTGCATTAAAATCTCCCTGTACGACGTAAGCATCATACTTCGGTAGACGCTCAAATGTTTTTTCAAGGAGCTAGTAGAAGCAATTCTAAGTCTGGTACTTGTACCAAATCCGCATCCGAAAAGTCGATGTTTCTGTTCACTATAACACGGTCCGTAGTGGATGTCACAGTTTTTCATCGATTTATTGCCCGTTCCATCCCATCGTATATTCTGGATGGCTGTAATATCTGCTTTGTAGCAGCTTATGGCTTCTGCTTGTTGTTCGCTTGCACCTCTCCTGTTTAATGTTCTCACGTTCCAGTTGCAGATACGGACGTCGTTGTCCTTTTTTAGTTTAACAGAGTCGTCGACAATAAAATCAGTCTTTCCGAGGCTATTGGTTGCTTCGTAACAATAAATTTTTTCGTGAGTGGATAGTTAACCCAAGGCACTGCTGTCAACCAAGAGGGACAATTGTAAATTATTACATAACCCTAGGACACGGGACCATCGTTATCCAATACCGGACATGAGCCTGTCGGCTCACCCGCCGCCATCCCTGTTCAAGAGGCCGGACTTGCCCTTGGAATTTCTAGATGATCTAGATCTAGGTTATCAGGTTATCTAAGTTATTCACTTTGTCCATCCTGACTGGGACTATATAGACCCCACCGATGACTCCTTCGTGGGAGTTCTTCCGCTGCCGCCTGGGATTGGATTGTATTCATTAGTCGAGGTACACATCTTCCCCCCGTACTCATCTGTCTTGGCTAAGACTTAACCCAGGGATTGAGACCCTATATATGGTCAAGGCATTAAGCAATCAGCGGTCGCCACGTCAAGGCTGAGAGTTGATATTGGTAGGCATCTACTAGGTGAAAATTCATGATTTCGTAGAATCGCATTGCTTATCCTTTGACCACCGGTACCGTAGGCTAGTTCTTGATAAGTATGAGTTCGTCTCTTTATCAAATCGAAAAACTCGATGATAAAAATTAAAATGGTTTATCCATCGAATTGAAAAGGGGTTTCTTTTTCTCGGATCTCTGGAGTATTTCGATGGAACAATTTCTAAGACCGAGGAAATTCAAGCGTCGGAAAAGAGTGCGTGGGATATTTTTTTTAATATTAAAGCGAAACTAATAATTTTACCGTAATTTATTAAACGTACTTTCTTGTACGTTTGTTCCTTTCTGAAAAAATGTATCCCCAATCAATTTTTTTCTTTAATTTTTACTGTAAAACTATGACAACAGAGCTTTAATGTTTTTTTTTTCGTAGACTCAGTTTTTTCTGTTTAGTGTGTGAAAATCGTATTCAGGCCTATCGCGAATAAATTGTCCCACAATTTTTTTCATTGTCAGCATTGTAAGACAGATTGCTGAATTTGAAAACTTTCCCGGTAAAATTTATTCGCGATAGGCCTGATTATGTTTTGCTTCCTTCGTAAACATGCGTTACCAATGCTGTTCATCCTCCATTACTTCATGTGTTAAATCTTTGGCTAAGCTTTGCAAATTCATATTGACCTGAACTTTGCAATACATATTGTGCCTGAATGATGTTGCAAAAAAAATTAGCCGGCATCAACTGTCCATTTAGAGTCTCAACCCTATCTTCTCCCTTCATTTGGGTGTGTGAAGTTATTGTTTCTGCCACAAAGAAGAGGACTTCCTGCTTAACGCCGAATCCAAACGGCAAGTTTGAGAAAGCTTCTCGAGACAGTGTTACTTCTTTTTGTTTTAAGCAGAATTTCGCAATGATGTACAATAAAATTCTATTACAAATGTCGCATGTGAAAGTGTCCTGTTGCTATTAATATATGAATTCCACTCCTGGGTACTAAAACTAATCACTTATTTAAATATACGACTGGTTGAAAGTACGCAATAATTTTCATAAAACATTTATTGATATACTTGTCTCCTTTTCATGGCCATTTCTGTTCTTTTACTGTCAAATATCCGCCCCCGTTACCGATCATAAAAAGGACTACCCCTATCATGCGCTACCGCAATCTCAACTTTAAGGGAAATACCCTAAAACCTAACTGTCATTGTGTTCCTTTTAATTAAATTTTATTCTCGACAAATATAAAATTATCAAAGTCATTCCGAAAGCATCATCTCTGACAACACATTGCGTCATCCTGCTTCGCCCATCCCTACCTCGCAGTCATTCCATTTTACGGCTACAACATGTCATTTGGAGTTGACGTTGTAAAGCACTCCATGCTGTACAACACAACTCCCGCTGCCACATCGTAGGCAATAACATGCTACCTAATTGCAAAATTAGTCATAAGACAGAGCCGCCAGAGCAAGAGGCAAATTAACTTTCACCGGCCTCCCAATCGCGCTGCGCCCACCCTTTCGCAGTCTAATTTGCTGGATCATGTGGGAATTCGCCGGCACAATTTCACAAAATCATAATTGGATACGTGTAGACCGCAAACATAAAAAGTAAAATCGGCTGCGGGTTGTAAAATTCCAGGTCCCACAGTGGCCCATTCGAAGCCCGGAACGTATTAATCTGAGTTTGATAGTGGCGGGGGGTCTGTGAAACGTGGGATGGGTGCCGAGTTACTGGCCCGATCCACCCGTCTGATGTATGCCAACAAAATCCGAGTGCATATCCTTCGAAGTGAGAACAGCATCAGAGCCGACAGTGGTCCTTTGCCACCATTATTTAATTATGAATGCCATGATTTCCTGACTGCGGTTTTTGGACTTAATGTCGCCAGAATGTTGCTATCACCCGGCAGTCAACCAGTGCTTTGTTTCAATCGATTTGGGGTTTTCACTGAAGGGTACAACTTGCATACGTGCAGGGCCGATATCTATCTGGAAATAGCTTAGATTACATTTCGCAAATGGACCAAATATTAATCTAGTAATAGAACTCATAATGAATCAACCGCACTCAGTTAGTCGTTCTCGGTCGTGGTAAGCGGGAGTGAAGCTTCAATGAAATAGCTTCTGGGTATTTATAGATACACAATGGGATGAACCTATATGCAAATGGCAAATGGCTGAGTATGGTTTAAAGCCATTGAAGTTGATGCATATATCGTCTGGCAGCCACCTGGGCGCATGTTGTATGGAAGCAAGTGTTTGCTCACAATGGGGAGGGAGCCTGGGAGGTGGCTGTCCTTTGAAGCGGACGACCATTGATGGGGAGATTTGAATCTACGGTCTGTCTGATGGTGGGTTAACATATGCAATGGAAGATGTACTCTGTGTTGGATCCTATTTGTGGTTTTGGATAAATTGCAAAGCTTCTTTCGAAGCTATTTATGTGGCGGAGAAAAATAAGGTGTCTGTCCATTTTTGAATTATCGTCTTGCATACACAGGTTGACTATTCTATCGGGGCCGTATTAATTAATAACATCGATCGGTGCTAGGCTTTAAACAAAATTTTAATGAATGGGTACTTGACGAGCTTCGATGCATGTGTCCTTCTACTAAAGCGCGTTTATGAACAGGTTGCTATCGATTTTCCCGCGTTATAACCCAAGACCATAAACGTGGAAAGAAGGCAAACTTACCCTGAGGTGTCTACGAAAATCTGGTTCACTCAGCATGCTACCCCGCAAGCTGAGGGAACCAAGTTCAGCGTGCCACCCCAAACGCTGAGTTAACCAGGTTCTCGTGTTTACACGAGACTCGAAATGTTCGTTGGACATCACGTAATTTTTCTTGCCTGGTTATGTTGCAAAACCCTTTATGTCACTTGACAAGCACCTGAACATAAATGGCAAAACGTGTGCAACTTACTGCACTACGATTTAAAAAAGGCCAAAGCTTAACCACGTTACAAAATGGCGGCGGTACGCAGACTGGGTTTTACTGTACTTCCTTACTTAAGTGGCGCTACAGTCCGAAATGAAATTATCTTAACCGACATGCATCTCCAATTAGCACGGTAACTATCTGACTGCCTCCAATTGCGAACTCTAAGTTGGTTGAGGTTGTCGAGGTCTTCCCCTACTGCGTCCGCTGACCGTCTTGGAATCGAAGACAGCCAGCCGGAGTATTGGGCTCCATTTGTTGTAGATCTACAGTTGAGTTTTTTTTAACAAGAACATGTCGCTGTACAGCTGGTATAGTTCTTAGTTGAATCTTCGTCTCTATAGCCCGTGAACGCAAACGGGAGCCAATATTTTTCGAAGATTTTTAATCTCGTATCGACCAAGCAGTTCTTTATCCGCTTTTGAGATGGTCCATGCTTCAGTGCCGTAGAGCTGGACTGGGATTATCAGAGTCTTTTATAGGATCTCCCTAGTCGTTCGAGTGATGCCTTTACTACTAAATTGCCAACAGTGGTTGGCAAGAGTAATTCTTCGTTAAATTTCTGATCAGATGTTGTTGTCAGAGTTGATAGCGGAGCCGACAAGGTCCCGTACTACCTCGAAGTTATATCTGTCAATTGTGACGTTCTGTCCAATTCGTCGATTTTCTTTGTCCTTTCGTGTTGACAGCATTTACTTTGTCTTTCTCTGCTGTACTGCTAAACCCATTTTCTCCACTTCCTTTTCTATACTAGCAAACGTGGCTATGACATCAAGTTGAGTCCTACCAATGGTGTCAATATCGTAGGCGTATGCTAGTAGTTGCAACAATTTTTCGTAAATCATGCCTCTGACGTTGGCTCGGGGAGTTTTGCACAATCTTTTCAAAAATCAAATTGAAGAAGTCACATGACAGTGCATCGACTTGCATTAACCCTTTTTTGGTATCGAACGTGTCGGTGAGGTCGTTTCCGACCCTGATAGAGCATCGATAATTCTCCATCGTCATCCTAAACAAAGGGATGAGTTTGGTTGGTATACCAAAATTAGACGGCTTCAGGCGTTCAAATATTAAGGCAGATAGGCAGATGCCTCTGTAGTTGGTGCAGTCCAGACGGTCTCCTATTTCGTGGATCGGGCAAACAATGCTGGGGTTCCATTCTTCAGGCATACTTTCATCCGACCAGATTTGGTGGATGTTACTTTCCAGTTCATCTCCACCGGCTTAATAAAGCTTAGCTGGAAGGCCGTCATTTCCGGCAGTCTTGTTATGCTTGAGTTAAGATATTGCTATCCTCACTTCACTCAGGTCAAGTGTTTTTGTAGTTTTGGCTGTGGTTGCCAATTTTAAAGGTTTGTTCTGTCTGCCAGCGGAATGTTGTTCGTCATCGCCGTTTAACAGTCTGCAGAAGTGGTTCTTCCATATCCTCAGCATAGACTGTGTCTCAACTACGATATTTCCTTGTTCATCTCGACAGGATTCTGTTCGAGTCTTGTATCCTTGGCTTTGACGTTTTACACTTTGATAAAACTTGGGAACATCTTACCTGGAGTGGCACCTCTCTATAAACTCGATCGCGCGCGTTTCTTCCTCTTTTTTCTTCTTTCTAACGAGCCAGTGTTCTTCCCTTCTTCTCTGCCTATAGAGCTCAACGGCAGCTCTCGTCTTCACCTGCAGCTTAGCCTTGTAGGCCTCGTTTTTCGCTTCGAGCATCTGTCGGCACTCCTCATCAAACCTAGCTCCTCATCAAACCTAGCACATCAGTTGCGGCTGATCTAATGGCTTGTTGGCATCGTTGCCATAGTTCTTCGACATTCGATGTTGGTGGTATGGTGTTAGTCGAAAGGTTACCAGATACACGTTGCACGAAGGTCTTGGCGGTCTCTTTCGATTGCAGTCTTTCGACACTAATTTTTTTTACAGTATTTCGGGATTGTTGTGGCGTAGTGGATATCCGCATTCTAACCTTGGCTGCAACAAGGTAGTGGTCCGAGTCGATGTTAGCTCCTCGGAATGTTCGGACATCCAAAATACTGGATGCGTGCCTCTTGTCTATCGCTATGTGATCAATTTGATTGACCATTCGTTGATCTGGAGACCGACAAGTCCCCCTAATGGATATCGTGCTGAGGAAACCGGGTGCTGGCTATAGTGGCATTTCGCTCCGTAGCGAAGTCAATTAGCCTAAGTTCGTTACCAGACGTGTTGTCATGTAGGTTCTGTTTTCCGACAATACTGCTAAAGATGTCTCTCTTCTTACTTTTGAATTAAAACCTTCAAGCACAATTTTTACATCGTTATTCGGTAGTCACAGGCAATCCTTAGCTATACCATCTTTTTTCTCCGTTGGGGCGTGAGCGCATATAAGGCCTATTTTGGCGAATTTGGCCTCGATAAATTGTTACAATGCATCCGCTAATGTCATGGAAACGTAAGACTTCTTGCCTAAGTCTGGCACTGATAAGAAATCCGCACCAAAAAAGTCGCTGTTGCTGCTCACTTTAACACGGTCCGTAGTAGATGTCACAGATTTTCATCCTCGTTTTGCCCGGGCCATCCCATCATATTTCCTTGATGAAAGTAATGTCTGCTTTGTAGCAGTTTAGCGCTTCCGCTAGTTGTTCGCTTGCACCTCTTTTGTTTAATGTTCTCACATTCCAGGTGCAGATACGAACGTCGTTGTCCTTTTTTCGTTTAGTCGTGTCGTGAACAAAAAAAATCACTCCTTTCCGAGGCTTTTTGTTGCTTCGTAACCGTTAGATTTTTCTATGATTGAGAAGCTAACCCAAAGCACAACCCCCAACTTGGAGGGCCGGTTCCAATTTATTAGATACCCCTAGGAAACGGGGCCATCAGTATCGAATACGGTATTGAGCGCTGCCGTTGGCCTTTCGGTTCATCCGCCACCAGCTCTGTTCAAGGAGCCTGACTAACCCTTGAAATTCCTAGACGACCTGTTGTTCGATTATGTCGAAGCAGCTTGTCTAGGTTCGCATGGGACAGCAAGCCGGGTATTCATTCCGTTCCATTCTGACCTGGCTGTTTATAGTGTTGCTGTTGTTCGTCGTGTTACCAACACTCGCGCTTATCGTTAGGAAGTCGAGTTCGGTTGAATGAGACCAGCACCCTATGGTTACCACTTGGAGTTTAAAAATAAGCACTTGATGTGTAGTTAGAGTTACAGCCATTGGGAATTGCCAAGTATAACCTATCAGAGGCTACCCTCGTTCTAAGACAACCAACCATCAGTGCCTAGATTGTCATTATTATTTCGTTGAGCCTGCGTTCCTACTTTGAAGCCGGAAACCAGTCGCAAGGCTCTTCGATTACCCTGATCTTGAAGGCTGCGTGTTTTTTTTTCCAATGCTGGGTTTTCCTTCCCTTCTAATGGTTCGGTACTCTTTCTGTGCGGCGCGTGAATTGCAGTGTAGCTTGGTATATCCATCTTCCTTTGTCTCATTTTGGTACTTGAAAATATCATCATACCACGGACATCTTTTTTGGGTCCCATGGTGGTTTCGGCTTTTTTTTATATGTATTGCGGCACTGTATGAACTTCGTGTTGACATTGGTGAAGAATGAGGTCACAGGTCTCTCATCGAGTTTTTGTTAGAAGATTTCCAGCTTGCACCCCTCGTAACTTCTTCTCGTTGCACAATCGGCCTCTGAATTTGGCTGGGACGAGAAAATGGTTTGAGTCCGCGTTTGTACGTGTGTACATACATAATATTGGATGCGTGTCTCGCATCTATGAACACATGGTCGTTTTGTTTGGCGGTTGAACCATCGGGATATTGTCAAGTCTCCTTATGGGGGGGTCTACGAAGTACCTCGTGGGAACCAAGTTCTGCTGATAACATTATAACATGCTGCAACCAAGTCTGTTAGTCGGAAGACATTATCCGTTATGTATCCGCATCCTAATATCTGTAGGCTTGGGTGGCAGCTTTAATTAATCTCGCATGATTTTAGTTATGGTAAGCCTGATCCTGTCCAATGTATTTCTTGAATCGCGTCGTGTAATGAGAGAGGAAAGGTAAAATTTTTTTTGAGTATCATCCAGGGTAGCCGTTGATCGTGGACGTTCCAGGTCTGGTTGGCATTAGAGTGGACCTGTTATCCAAGACTGTTGTCTACTTCATAACTGACTGTTTTTCGCGTAGTGAGAAATTTACCCTGAAGGCAAAACCCCTTCACCTTGAAGGGCAGCTCGAATATATAGGATACCTCTAGTACACGGGATTACCCTTGACTTGCTTACCCTGATTCATAGATAAACTGTTGTCCGCATATATCGAAGCAGCTGATCTAGGTTATTCTCTTTGCCCATTCTAACTAGGAATGAAGACGCCACTGTTGACTCCATATTGGGATTTGTTCAGGGATTGAGACCTTATCGTCGGTCAAGTTGCTAGGCACTAGGCTTAAGCCTAGCTTTGGCTCCCTTGATTATCTGTCTTTTCGGTATCAAAGGCTGATATTTTAGGTGTGTTGACAATAATCCGGGTTTGCAAAAGGATTATCCATGCAGTAGTCTCTCTCTCTCTCTCTTTCACCTTTCTCCTCCCTAGGTTTAATGAACTTTAGTCCAAATTATGAGCAATTTAATTAATATTTGGTCATAAACAGAAGTAAGGACAATCTAGCAGGAAAATATTTCGGATGACGTCTTATCCTACCATCTCTAGCTTCTGTTGCATTAAAACCAAGTCCCATCTATGAAACCGCAAATCAACTGTCCCCCCTCTTTATCACTACATCTCTACACCAGTCGTGTGCATCGCATCCTTCATCATGAAAGCAATTAATTTATCTTATTACTCGCATTCGAATGTCTTCTTCATTCGTTGACTTCAAGACATCTCGTCCTTTTCAATATTTCGATTCATGCGTGACCATCTCTTCGACTCTGAATGCCTATTAGCAAACATATGCAAATACATGTACATGCAATTGAATTATCCACATGTATACAGTTATAATTCAGTCGTCCATTCATAAAAGTTATCTATCCATGACCTCCCTCACCAAGGACCTGCTCGCCTAATATTCAATGGAATTTGACCGCAACATAAACCGGCATGCAGGCGTGTGTGAACTCAATTGAATTAAACAAATTACACAGACACACATATACATTGCATTTTTGGCAGTTGCATCCAGCCATGTCGTCCTTCCTTCCTTCCTTTTCGCATTCCTTGTTGTTGGAACTATGCAACGGTCTGCTGGACGTTGGCGCACCACCACCATCATCAATGTAGTTAATGAATTCTAAACATTCAAGGACACCAAGCAGTACTACAGCACATGCTGATGGGCCAGAGGATGGATACTCACTCTAATTTAATATTATACATACCTTCTCTCGGCAGGACGTCCTTTTTATTCGCTTCTGCACCGAGGATGCCACATCATTCATACAATTTCACGCTCCATATGCTGCACATAATGCAAAACCTAATTTCTTTAAGGCGCGCGGCGCTCTACACATGCATCTTCGTCGTCATCGTCGTCGTCGTCTTTCAAGCTTCGTAAATAGATTTCTCCTCTGCTGTCATGTCAAACGGATATGCAGCGAGCTAGAGGTTCCTTCAGCTTGGTGTAGCGCTCTGCCTTACATTGGCATTGGTAAAAGGAAATTCAACAGGATTCATCATCGTGTATACAGCGAGAGGAGTACATCTAAATTTTCAATTTGAATTCGGAAACAGGACGTTTCCTAGCGCATTCACAACCGCAGCACAAACACACATACAGTCACATTCACCCAAAGAGCAAGGACATTCGGGATGAAATGGGAATTATTCAATATATGTACATACGTGTACTCGTGTACTGAATGCAACATCAAGACATTAATGTTGCAACCACAAAATGCCACTGGAAATGCTAACTTGAATTTTGTTGGCTTGTTATAACGTTTCTTTGCGTCCTAGTATCGAGTGGGTGGTGGCAAGGATGCGGCGTATGGCGTACACCACACAGAGGGAAATGCGACGCGCCGGCATATCTACAGCATTTCTATATCTCGGTTTGGATTGAGGAAGGACTTCCTTTTAGTTGTGTCACTTCGCCGGAATATTCACATTTATTTATTTAGTTTGACATAAGTGTGTGTGTGTGTGTGGAAGAAGAAAGTGTCCGCAGGAGCGGCAATGCTGTTACACGATAAACTATGCATGGTGGCACTATATCTGGCTAAATGGCGTCCCGTTTACATGTATGACAAATGGGAGTGACAAAGAAATTGGAAATTCCAATTTAATAAGGAATTGTTTTTGGGGTTGCTTACGGATGGAAGCACCCTTGAGCTCATGTGGTGTTTCAACATTTAATTATTCGAGGGAGTACGGGAAGTGCGATGGTTCTTGTTAAAGGACATGTGATATGTAGGTACATTCGATTTACATGATTTTAGACACTTGAATGTGGCGCTTATGGATGGGCTGACAAGACCTGTGTTTGGGGGAGTTTTTTTTGCCTTGGAGGGGGTTTAAAGTTTGCACGCATAGGTTTTGGTTGGTTTGGCTTTGTTGGAGTTTAATGATGATCAGGCGATGTAAGTCCAAAATTAGAAAATTAGAAGTCACAATCTCAACCTAGGTTAAAGGGTTGATGAGGTAGGCGGTGCACGTCTTCCCGCATCACACTCAGGTCAGTACAGAACCATTTTGATGTCTGTTGTGGAACCACGTGCTTCCTTTTGCAAAGTTACTATCCATTATGAGTCATTCTCTAGCCATCCAGAGGTTTTTGCTAATCTGAAAAGATAAGAATGACGGGGGTCAGGTCCGTGATTTGTGAGGTCATGAAAAAAATATTTTCCAAAAGTTATTTTTTACAGAGGCCTGGTAAGTGGCACATAAAAAGGAAGGTATCACCATGTATTACTTCATTATAGCAGCCTCTAAAAAGGTCGTAATCTATAGAATGCATTTTCAGTTGGTAGCTTTTGAATAAGTTGTGTCCAGTAAGTATCCTCACCAATGGTCAAAGATTTCCGGATACTTCCAAGAATCCTTACACCATAAGCAATACACTCTTGCTTCCTCCTCAGGTATAGAGGGAGCTATCAACAACGTCATCACTGGAGCTATTCTTGAAACTCAGATCGAGCTAGGTATATAAGAATCTATTAGCCAATGGATAGTCACTATGCTTGAAACAAAAATTATCCAGACAACACTTGGCAATAGTCACTTGACCATATTTTCCAAAGAGGAACGCCACAGGGCGCCGTCATCTCTCCTCTACTCTGGCTAATACTTTACATACTTAAGTGGAGCTACAGGGCGGAATGAATCCAACATGCCTCATCAACTAGCCCGGTCCTTAGCTAACTGCCTCCAGTTGCGCACTCTAATTTGGTTGAGGTCGGTTTCTAAATGTGCGCGAGGTCTTCCACTACTGCGTCCGACGTCTGGCTGGGAAACGAAGGCTCTGCGTGCCGGAGTATTGCTGTCCATTCGTTCCACTTGTCCTAGCCATCTTAAGCGTCCAATGCGGATTCTGTTTACCAAGAGCATGTTGCTGTACAGCTCGTATAGTTCTTGGTTGAATCTTCGTTTCCATTTCCCGTCACCGCAAACGGGACCGAAGATTTTTCGAAGAATTTTCCTCTCGAATCGACTAAGGATTTCTTCATCCGCTTTTGATACGTCCATGATTCAGCGCCGTCGAGCAGGACTGGGATGATCAAGGTCTTATATAGGATCTCCTTAGTAGTTCGAGTGAGGGTAACTGGTTATGAATAAAATTCTAGTTAAACAACAACAGGAACGGGTCAAAGTTGTCGGGTATGAGGATCACGTGGGGATACATCAAGAAAATTCCTGACATGGGGCTGTTCTATAAAAGGGAATGGAATTGGTGCTATTCACCACCAAAATACCCGAATTAACCCTCCCCGTCTAAATGGCCAACCACTCACACTATCTTCCAGTGCTGATATTTGGTCATCATGGTTCACCCAAAACTTAACTGGAAACACAACATCGAACATGGAGTAAGGAAGGATATGTGTTGAAGTGGTGACTTCAACCAAAGATGACATTGCGATTGTACACAGCAGTGGTATGTTCAATTCTCACATACGGCTCACTAGTATGGTCGCCCGCATTGAGTAAAGGGCTACAACGTCACAAAACTAAAAAAGCTGCAAAGAACAGTCAGTATAGGCACCACGGGAGCACGGAAGTCGGCGCCAACGGATGCCCTTACTGTGCTATTGCATCTCTTGCCTCTCGACCTACATATTAATGATACCGCTCTATGCAGGTCAGTAAGACTCATGGAGTCAGGATGCTGGACTGCAAGGCCATATGGCTACAGTAATGTCCTGGAGTCGTTACCAAACGACATGGTAACGTTTCCAACAGACTACATCACACCCACAATAAGCTTCAAGAAAGGCTTCCACGTACGTTTCCCTACCAGAGGTCAGTGGAGGAGAAACGAAGTAATAAGAGATTTCGACACTATCGTCTACACCGAAGGATCTAAGATGAATTGTGGTGTGGGGTCCGGATATATACCGGATTTTGCCAGCATATTCCAGGCGTAACTGCTGGATATTCGAGAGGCTTGCGCGCTACTGTGGCATGACACTATAAAAAAGCAAAATACTGCTATCCTCAAAGATATTCAAGCGGCTATTAAGGCCATCAACTCGAACTTGCGCACCTTGGCGAACGCTTCAGAATCACGCTTCTCTGTGTTCCAGGGCAGAGTGATATTGAAAGAAACGAGAGTGCAGACGAGCTGGCCAGGTAAGGCTTAGCTCAGCACAGTTCATTTGTGGGTAGTGTCCGTATGAACTCATCCACTCACTCATACTTCCTGAAGAAGGTCGACTCCAAATCGCCTCATATCGAAGAAGGTATGTACTTCCCACGACCAGAACAGAACGAATGACCTACGAAACAGAACCCAAATATGTTCCAAGACAGCACAGGCACCCTTGTTTCACTGAGGGTTAGCAAAGAAACACATACCGTTGTTAAGCATAAATTTCTATAGTATCGGATTTTTTAACAGGGACGCTACAAAATTTGAGCGACAGGGATAGCAAACGACGCCATATTATTCTTGCCGCTCTTTTGACATTTCTCTTCAGTAAGGTTTGCCATTTTATGATGGAAAGATATATGATCCAACAACGAGTCGAAATTATTAAAATTTACAAGCGAAATTCGAAGTCAGTAGCCTCAACGTTAATAGCGCTACGTCCAATTAATGGTCGTCATAATCGTCCTAGCAGATCAACAATTGAGACTCTAGTGGAAAATTTGAATCCACAGGAACAGTACAAAATGTTCCCGTGCCAGTGAGACGAAGAAGTGCCCGTAGTGTAGAGAATATTGCTGCAGCTCAGTTGTCAGTTGAAGAAAGTCCAAATGTGTCTCTCACACGTCGTTCTCAAGCGTTGGGCATCTCTGTGACATCGTTGTGGCGAATTTTGCGAAAAGATCTTGGCCTACATCCTTACAAGATTAAATTGATGCAGGAACTGAAGCCGCTTGACCAGCAGAAGCGTCGCGTCGTATGTTCGTGAATTGGGCTGAGCAACAGCTTGAAAATGATTCGGATTTTCATCGAAAAATCATCTTCAGCGACGAGGCTCATTTCTGGCTGAATGGCTTCGTCAATAAGCAAAATATGCGGTATTGGTCAGGCAGAAATCCACACGCACTCCATGAGTAATCATTGCATCCCGAAAAATTACGGTTTGGTGTGGTTTATGGGCCGGCGTGAATGTGAATGGAAACCGCTACCGTTCAATGATAACCGAATATTGTTGGCCCCAATTGATATGGATGGATGATATGGACTTGGAGGACATGTGGTTCCAACAGGACGGCGCCACAAGCCACACAGCGAATGCCACAATCAATTAAATGGAAACCAAGTTTGGAGAACGTGTTATCTCACGAAATGGCGCAGTCGCTTGGCCGCCTCGGTCGTGCGATTTGACGCCGTTAGACTATTTCCTGTGGGGCTACGTCAAGGCTATGGTCTATGCCAACAAGCCAGCGACGATTGATGAACATCGTACGAATATCGAACGTGAAATTGCAGCAGTATCGGCCGATTTATGCTAGAAACCCTTCGAAAATTGGGTTCAGCGTCTGGACTTCTGCAAGCGTGCCCGTGGTGGCCATGCGATAGAAATCGAGTTCAATACATTATGGCATCGAACGTACTTTCACAGAAATAAAGAATTTTATTGATATTCCAAACCGTTTTTGTTTCATTTAAAAAAAAAAAAAACGTTTGTAGCGCTCTTCTTGAAAACCTCTTTATGACGATGGATATGCAAGTATTGCCGTGCTTAAACGCGAAGTACAGAAACTAAAGCATAAAAAAGCTCCGATTTATGACCTGATTACTGGAGAACTTCTTAAAATGTTGCCTCGGAAAGCATTAACTAAACTCCTCTTGATTTTAAATGCAGCAATTAGATTCGAATACCTACCAAGACAGTGGGAAGTCGCGGAAGTGATTATGGTTCTCAAAAGAAGTAAATCACCGAATGAAATAAAATCTTACAGACCTATTTCTCTTCTTCCAATAATTTCAAAAGTTCTTGAAGTTCTTGATATTACTCGGTCGCATTCACACCATTATTGACCAGAAACGGCTTTTCCCTGACCATCAATTTTGGTTTAGAAGTAAACATTCGACTGTGGACCAGGTTCATCAAATTACTGATGTAATTGAGAATGCTTTCGAAGAAAAGAAAATTTGTTCAGCCGTATTTCTTGGCATGTGACAAGCTTTTGACAAAATTTGGCATAGAGGCCTTCAATGCAAGCTAAGACAAATTCTGCCTGAAAAATTATATAAAATCCTCGTGTCGTATCTTGGGCATAGACTCTTCCGGGTGAAACTTGGAAACGAATATTCGGATTTCAAAGACATATTGGCAGGAGTACCCCAAGTAAGTGTCCTTGGCCCACTCTTGTACCTCCTATTTACACGTGATATCCGGCAAACAAAAGATACTACAGTTTGCCACGTTTACTGACGATACAGCTATACTAGCAGTTGGCACAACAATAGAGGAGACAAATATGAAATTACAAAACGCTCTTAACGAGGTTATTGAATGGACAAAATTCTGGCGGTGAAATCCGAGATTTCATATAAACGGACAAACAATTTGCCAGTATTTCTCAATACGGTTCGAGTCCCATTTGCAAATGAAGCGAAATATCTCAGAATGACACTCGATGCAAAATTAAAATGGAAGTCGAATGTAAAAAAGAAATGCGAAGGACTTTTAAAAAAATACGGAGAACTGTACTGTTTACTCGGAATATATTCGAATCTTAATCCTGATAAAGAGCTGCTATTATACAAGCAAGTGTTAGAGCCGGCCTGGACATATGCTATACAACTATGGGGTTGTGCCAGTGAAACGAATCTAAATATTTGACAATCTTTTGAAAACAAAATGTTAAGATCATTCGTCAATGCGCCGTGGTATATAAGGAATGAAGATCTACGCAGAGATCTGGGTATTCCCACGCAAACATAAAAGACACGTTAACACAACGGTCTTCCGAATTCTTGAAGAAATAAATTTATTGCACCGTCTTCAATGAACTAAACGCTTAGATTAGGCCCGGTTATAACAAACCGCGCTATAAATTGCGGAAAAATCAGGAACTCTCACAGAACAGGAGAGTTACCTGCCCCTTCTCTAACGCTCGTACTATGGTAACATATAAAAGGGTATTCATAACCCCTTGAGTACGTGTAAATTATAAAAAAAAAAAAAAAAAAAACATTCATGACTCGTGATAGAAAAACTTGCTAGATAAGTCGCATACTTAGTTGCAATACAAATACCAAAAGTTTGGTGGTTTTAGTGGGTTAAAGTCCCACACTACTTTGGACACGTGCTCATCGTGTCTTTTGAGATTTCCACCAGCCCACGGAAAAAAAATCACACGACAACATATACTTTTACTGATAATAATAAATAATTTAGGATTTAATTGATATCTCTAATTTTTTTTTTTTTTATACCAGAGAATAACTATAAAGCACAGATTTTGTTTCAATTCTTCTATGGAATAACCATGAAAAAAACCAGCGAATCCCATTGACACAGCAAAAATACAATCTGCTCTAGCGAGGTATCCTTCGGAGCGGACAATTTTTCGCAACGCATATTTCGTCGGAGTTACAAATTCAATTCGAGGTAGTGTCAGCGGATAAAAAATCACGTCACTACAATTCGTAAAAAAATTTCGCAAAGAATTTGTATCGGAGGAAATCGTAGAAAGATTGCACTTAGCTGTCAAAAATTGCACAAAAATGATTTTGAACGCACTTCAACGCAATTCGCCGGGGTGCGTTACAAAATGTCGGAGAAATATTCCGAACATTTTTTTGGAAGAATAACTCGAAGCTAGAATCGTATAAAATCGGACAATATTTCGCTCTGATGGATTCCTCAAAATTTAGCCAGTGGATAAAAATGTAAACCCCATTTCAACGCAATTAACACACGGCATTAGGTCACAAACGCACTAAAAGGACTCAAAAATTTGAAAATCAATTTTCTGTCAAAACTTGCTTTTATCTTACCCTCTTGCGGAATATTATCTTAACACACCACAGACATGCACCATCAATTTAATACGAATATAGTAAGTTGCATTCGGAGTAGCTAATCCTTTATCATATCGCTTGTTGCCATGTTGGCACTGAACGATTTTTATTCCTAAAGCTCTGTGGAGTTTTTTAAATTTTTTTCAACAAAATGGACTCTGGATATATTCAAGTTTTGTATCAAATAGGTGAATGTCTGTGCTAGAAATGTCAAAAATTAGCCAGTGGATAAAAATGTAACGAACATTTCAACGCAATTGACACACGGCATTAGGTCACAAACGCACTAAAGGGACTCAAAACATTTGAAATTCAATTTTCTATCAAAATTTGCTTTTATCTAACCCTCTTGCGGAATATTATCTTAACACACCACAGACATGCACCATCAATTTAATACGAATATAGTAAGTTGCATTCGGAGTAGCTAATCCTTTATCCTCTCGCTTGTTGCCATGTTGTATATGAAAGATTTTTATTCCTAAAGCTCTGTGGAGTTTTTTTTATATTTTTTTCAACAAAATGGACTCTGGAGATATTCAAGTTTTGTATCAAATAGGTGAATGTCTGTGCTATCTTTAGAACGGTTAGTCAAACTGTATGACCATTTCATGATTTCGTTATAAATGACTTATACACCGAATCGAAAACTGAGTTTTCGGAAAAAAGTTTGTGCTTTCAGATCGAACTCTGACCTGGTTACGTTAGACATTTCAATCAGTTGTGATACTAGCTGCAAAATTTGCGTGTGAAATTATAATAATTGAATAAAATTAATTAAAATATGTGGAAAATAATATTACTATTAGGAAAAAAATATAAAGATTTTGACAACAATTTTCGAGTCTCAATTCCGCCGCACACAAATGCTTATGCCCATGGCTCCTCCAGGCACTAATCATCTTCCGCACACCAAATTTTCTTCTGTTTGTTTTGCCCATGGATCCTCCAGGTACTCCTCATCTTCCACACACCAAATCTTCTTCTTCTTTATTTTTTTGTTGCAATTTCCATTATATAACATACTTTTACAAGCCAGAGCCACAGTTGCAATGAAATAAAAAAATACATTTGTCTTGACAGCGAGTTCATTAGCTGTTTTGAGGGACTTGTGGAACATATATAGAACGTATGAAAAGGTGTGTTCGTTCCAACAACCTTCAACGTGATGACGTCTGCGAAATACTTTTGAGACGATTACGGCGTAACCAACTAGTTTTTCAAAACTGCAAATGTATGGGAACACTCCGGCTTTCGATGAAGTTTGCGAGTATATTTGCAAAAACTGAGTTTTTGGTTGGGTGTGAAAGCACTATTACATGAACTTTAATTTATAGCAGAATTTACTTTAAAACATTTTAAGACGTAGAGGGATAACATTTTGTTATGACTTTAGTAATCGAACACGAAATACAGACGAACACATGAATGGTTGTGCGAAAGCTAGGCCCTGGGTACCAACAAAGATTATAGTGACATACAGATGACGCACTGCATACAAGAAAAATTGTTCTATGGCGGGTCGTACTGACACAGCCCGCCATATAATTTGGATCTCGTTTCTCATGTTTGCACGTGCACGCCTTCCGCCCGTATCATGCAACTGGTTGGCAAAAGTTTCTGTTGTTGGTTCTCAATGCGCCATTTGTATGGCTTTATAATATTAAGTACTAACGCGAGCCAAACGGTAAAAAAAGGCTTACCTATCATTGACCAACTTCACACAAAACATGATGGAATTGAAATTTTACCTCCATATCTGGGTATAGGACAAGGCATGTGAAGACGAGAGCTGCAATTGAGCTCTATAGGCAAAGAAGAAGGTAAGAACACCCGATCTTCAAGAGCAAGAAAAGCTCACGATCGAGAATATTGGGAGGTGCCATACCAGGAATGATGTTCGCAAGTTTTACCAAAGTGTTAAACGTCAAAACCAAGGATACAAGGCTGGAACAGTACCCTGTCGAGATGAACAAGGAAATATCGTAGTGGAGACACAGCCGAGGCTGAGGATATGGAAGAACCACTTCTGTAGACTGTTAAACGGCGATGACAAACAACATTCCGCTGTCAGGCAGAACGAAACATTCAATATAGGAAATGACGACCTTCCCGCTAAGCCTTATAAAGCCGGTGGAAATGACTTGGTAATTAACATCTACCAACTCATAAGTCAAATCTGGTCGGATGAAAGTATGCCTGAAGAATGGAACCTCAGCACCTTTTGACCGACCCACAAAAGAGAAGAAGAAGAAGAGAAGAACCACGCCAACTACAGAGGCATAAGTCTACTTAACATCGCCTTCAAGATCCTGTCTGCTATAATAAATATGGGACCACCAGAAACTAATAACCATCAACCTGGTCGTCCTTATCAGTGTGGTCTTAGGCCAAGTCCACAAACAATCAAATCACTTTTCGGGAGATCCCGGAAAAAACCCAAGAAGTCCAAATCGATACCCACCACCTATTCCTCTATTTCAAGGCCGCATACGACAGCATTTATAAAAACGAACTATACAGGGCCATGTCAAATCATGGTATACTGCACAAACTCCCCCGTTTGTGTAGTTTGACGATGGAGAACTCGCTGCTCCATCAGGGTCGGAAACGACCTCACCGACACAGTCGATACAAAAAAAGGATTTCGACATACCGATGCGCTATCATGTGACTTCTTTAATCATTTCTTGAGAGGACGTGCAAAACTCCGGAACCTAAAACTAGGGCACAATCTTCCATAAATCAGTGCTCCTACTGTCATACGTCGACGATAATGACATCATTGGTCGGACTCAACGTAACTGCACAGCCACGTTTCCTAGTAAGAGAAGGAAGCCTCAGAAATGGTTAAGACTAAGTAGATACTGTCAACATTAAAGAAGACACCACATCGACGAATTGGATAGAACGTAAACATTGACAGGTATAGCTTTGAGGTGGTACGGGACTTTGTCTACCTTTGCTCCGCCCTTAACTCTGACAACAACATCTCTTCAGAAATTAAACGAAGAACAGCTCTTGCTGTTTTGTTGTTCTAAGAAGATAATTTAGTAGTAAAGCCCTCACTCTACTACTAAGGAGATCTTATATAAGACCCTGATCATCCCAGTCCTGGTCTACGGCGCTCAAAATCGGATGAGGAAATCCTTGGTCGATTCGACAGGAAAATGCAACCGAAAAATCTTCGGTTCCGTTTGCGTTGACGGCCTATGGAGACGAAGATTCAACCAAGAACTATACGAGCTGCCCCTGGTGGAGAAACTCCGCATTGGACGTTTAAGATGATTAGGACATGTATAACGAATGGACACCAATACTCTACCTGTCTGTATAGTCTTCGATTCCCAGCCAGACGTCGGACGTAGTAGAGGAAGACCTCGCTTTAAGTGGCACGCACAAGTATGAACCGACCTCAACCAACTAGGAGGCTGTTAGCTAAGATCCGGGCTAATTGGAGTGGCATGTTGGTTGAGGCCCAAGTTCATTCCTGACTGTAGCGCCACTTAAGTAAGTAAGTATCCCGCCTGTCCGTCAGTTTAATCGTAATACTCGTGCAGCTTCTTCCGCACATCCTTATTGTTGGTTTCTTAACCACACTTCTCGGATACGGAATGGCTTCCTTTCATCAATATTTGCGGATGATATCATTCTACAGAGGTTGAAAATGAACGAGCACTGTCATCTCACTCTTTTCCCACCTAACTATCGTACACACCCTTTTCCTTTTATCCATCACTAGGTTTCATAACCTTAAGGGAATAAGTCCCAATTGGTGAAGAATATTTAAAAAAACATCAAAACAACGTGAGGAAAAAGGATATGAGTTTTATTACATATATCCGGCTATAGCAGACGGTCATAAAAAGATTAAAAAAATAAACACAAGAACCCTATATTCTTAATGAGGACATTTCTTGGGGTTTTTTAAATTTTAAAATTACATATCGACGAAAGTTGGAAGCGAAAACATAGCAAATAAAGGAGGTTGCATAAATCGAAGTGCGATTAAAAGTTTAGCCATTGGAGTAATATTGCGGGTTCTAAAAAATGTTTTTTATTTAAATTTCTTTGATACCTTTCACTGTTCACTTCTATCTTGCAAGTGTTGACAGTATTAAATCTGAAATGCTTGCAACAGTTTTCTTCCGCAATATAAAACGTATGAAGAAATCAACATCGTCCCATTCAACACAATGATCCAATCATTCATATATGTGATACTTCCGCCGTTCAACTACTAATAATTGGTAGTGCTCGTCCTCGCTCGTCCCTGCTCCAAGAATCCCAAATGCAATTTCCAAATTTCACTGAATTTGCACGAAATGTTGTTCTGTAAATGACACGTCAAAAGGAGTACACGCTCTCGAAACCATGCTTGAACAATCAAAATTCCAGAAAAACATCGGTTAATGCAATTGAACGAGCAAATCGAGTGGTTACAGATTTATCCGGTTAGCTAACCTAACCGTGGATTCTCCGGTTTAATTTTTATCCGTTTAAGTTAACCGACAGAGAAAAAATCGGCCCTTAGTCAGTTACTTCAAAAACGAAGCGTTGTGATAGAAATATTTTGATGGAGGCATCCTTATTCAAGAGTTACATTGACCTTTCTTATTGGAACACGCTTTATAACGGGTGATCCAAGTAGAGATACTTTTTTCAATAGCCTTTTTTGACAGATCACGTGTGAGTCGTGTCATGCTGTCATGTTATTTTTGTTTAGTATTGTTTGGCATTTCATAATGGAAAGACTTACGCGTAAACAACGTTTACAAATTGTTCAACTTTATTATGAAAATTCACGTTCTGTGAGGAATGTGTTTCGTGCACTTCGCTCAACTTATGGTCAACATAATCGGCCTACTGAGCGTAATATTCGCAACACCATCACCCCGTTTGAGACCCAGCATTCATTATTGGATAATATTCGACCGAATAGACCACGTCCAGCACGCTGTGAAGAAAATATAGCGGCCGTATCTGAGAGTGTACACGAAGACCGTAGATAGTCGATTCGGCGCCGTTCGCAGCAACTCGGACTGACGTATGGAACGACTTGGCGTATTTTACTTCAAGATCTTAAATTTAAGGCGTACAAAATACAGCTGGTGCAACAACTGAAGCCGCTCGACCTTCCCAAGCGACATCACTTCGCTCTATGGGCTCTTGAAAAGTTCCAAGAAGATCCGACGTTTTCGAGGCAAATTTTGTTTAGCGATGAGGCCCATTTCTGGCTCAATGGGTATGTAAACAAACAAAATTGCCGCAGTTGGGACGAAGAGCAACCTGAAGAGATTGAAGAACTGCCACTTCATCCAGAAAAAAACAACGGTTTGGTGTGGTTTGTGGGCCTTGGAATCATCGGTCCATATTTCTTTAAAAATTATGCCGGTGCGAACGTAACCGTCAATGGCGACAATTATCGTGCCATGATAACCGACTATTTGATGCCTGAAATTGAAGCTCGTGATCTCGGCGACATTTGGTTTCAGCAAGACGGCGCCACTTCCCACACATCGCATCAATCAATGGACTTATTGAGAAAACATTTCGGTGAACACATAATTTCACGTTTTGGGCCGGTCGATTGGCCACCAAGATCGTGTGATATCACACCGTTAGACTTTTTCCTGTGGGGAAATGTAAAGTTAAAGCTTATGCCGACAAACCCGCTTCGATTCAGGCCTTGGAGGAAAACATCACGCGTGTCATTCGCCAGTTACCAGTCGAAATGCTCGAACGAGTGATCGAAAATTGGACTCAACAGATGGACCATCTGCGACGTAGCAACGGCCAACATTTGATAGACATAATCTTCAAAAAATAAATGCCAAAAAATGTTCTTTCAAATGATAATAAACATTCTTGAAATTGAAATTTGAATTTTCTGTGTTTTTTTCTTTAAAAAAGTAGGGAACCTCGAAATGGATCACCCTTTATTTATAAATGGAAGGACTAAGGCTTAAAACCTTAAAAAGAAGCTGCCCACCATTTGCTATGAATTGTCTAGTCTACGTTTGATATGAAAATTTATTGGAAAATATCACAAAAACGTGCTCTAGCTTTGTGTTATTAAAATTATAGTGTCTTGCAATAATTGTAGATATAATTTCTACAAAATATAATTTTGCTATAAGCTTACCAACATAGAAATACATAGAACGATTATACACTTCAAATGTAAACATCGAATAACATTACATTTTGCAACACTTACCTACAAACTGAATAAGAGGGTGGTTTTACTATAAAAGTAATCTTTGTAAGCAACCCCCATATAAATGCTGTTCTTGACAGTAGGAATTGTTAGTTCGAAAATGTAGGGGTTGGTTCTGTAAGTTTGTGGAAAACATAGAAAAAGTGCTAAAAACACTTTTCTGCTAACCACCGAAAGATGGAGTTTGTGTTTTATACTCGAAGGATAATGCAGTTTAACTTTGATGAAACAGTTGGTTTTGTAACGGAAATTTAACGGAAATTCAGCGAAGAGCAGGACTGTGATATTCAGGGTCTTATATAGGAACTCCTTAGTAGTTCGAGTGTGGGCTTTACTACAAAATTGCCTTCACAGCGGTTGGTAAGGGTAGTTCTTCGTTTAATTTCTGACGAGATGATGTTGTCAGCGTTAGTAGTGAAGCCGAGACGGGCAAAGTCCGTATGACCTCAAAGTTGTATCTGTCAATGCTGACGTTCTGTCCAACTCGTTGATGTTATTTACTGCTAAACCGATTTTCTCCACTTCCTTCTCTATACTAGCAAACGTGGCTTAGACATCACGTTGAGTCCTACCAATGGTGTCAATATCGTCGGCGTGCTAGAATGTTCTGGTGTTGGCTTGGGAGATTTGCACAATCCTCTCAAGAATCAAATTGAAGAAATCACATGACAGCGCATCGACTTGCCTAAATCCATTTTTGGTATCGAATGTCTCGGTAAGGTCGTTTCCGACTCTGATGGAGTAACGATAATTCCTACAAAAACGGACGAGTTTGGGCGGTATACCAAAACTAGACATGGCTCTGTATAGTTCGTCTCTATAAATGCTATCGTATGCGGCTTTGAAATCAATGAATAGGTGGTGGGTATCGATTTGGGCTTCTTGGGTTTTTCCAGGATCTGCCGAAGTGTGAATATTTTATCGATTGTGGACTATCCTGGCCTTAAACCAGGATCTGCCGAAGTGTGAATATTTTATGGATTGTGGACTTCCCTGGCCAAAAACCACACTGATAAGGGCCGCTCATGTTGTTGGTAAACGGTTTCAAGCGTTCACATATGACGGCAGATAGGATGCTGTAGGCGGTGTTGAGGAGACTTATGCCTCTTAAGTTGACGCATTTTAGAAATTCACCTTTTTTGTAGATCGGGAAAACGATGGCTAGGTTCCATTTTCCAGGCGTACTTTTTCCGACCAGATTTGGCTTATGAGTTGGTGGGTGTTACTTACCAAGTCATATCCGCCGGCTTTATAAAGCTCAGCGGAAATGTCGTCATTTCCGGCAGCCTTATTAAGCTTGAGTTCAGCTATTGCTATCCTTCACTCAAGTCGGGCGGTTGACAGTTTTCTCTTTCGCTATCAATATTGAATGTTTCGTTCTGATTAGCAGCGGAATGTTGCTCGTCATTGTCGTTTAACAGTCTGCCGAAGTTGTTCTTCCATCTTCTCAGCATCGACTATGATATTTCCTTGTTCATCTCAATGGGATTCTGTTCGCGCCTTGTATCCTTGGCTTTGACGTTTTAGACTTTGGTAAAAACTTGCGAACATCATTGCTGGAGTTGAACCTCTCTTTATCGTCGATCATTAGCTATTCTTGCTTTTTTTTTCTTCTTTCTGAAAAGCCGGTGTTCTTTCCTTTTTCTTGCCATTAAGCTACAATGGCAGCCCTCGTCATCACCTGCAGCTTAGACTTGTAGGCCCCGTTCTTGGCTGTGAGCATATGACGGCATTTAAATATATTCATCACTGGTGTAGACGGCCCCAAAGATGAAACTATTGCTCAAGACCATCGCTCTTGCCGCTTGATAGGACCTGGTTAAAATAAAACTTTGTGTATTCAGATACTGGTGTTCTGTAAAGTCCAAGTCAGATTCTCAAACACTGCCTATCATACACCCGTATCGCTTTAATTTGAGATGGGACAACGTTGAACCGGGCACCCAAATGCAATCATCGGCCTGATAAGTGACATAGCAAATGACCTGCAGCTTTAAAACAATCGACTTGTCAGGCAAACGCTCACCTAGCTCTGGCCAGAGCAGCATCTACATGTCTTCCGAAATATAGAAACTGATCCAGCCAGATGACAAGTTACTTTACTTCACTTTTAGTCGCGAATGTCTGTCCGTTTGGTCAAACGATCACCAGCTTGCGGCTGTTTTTTATCATATCCCTACAGGCCGTAGACAACGGTGTCCTAAACAGGATGGTTTCCGATTTCTAAAAGTTGATTTTCGATTATGTCGAAGTCCAAAAGAGTTTGCGCTATGATCGTCCGCATACGCAATTGCCCGCTGGTGTAAGTACTGAAGAGAATCCGCGAGGCTTAATGGAGCGATGGCTGTTGTGATGAACTGCCGCGTCGAAGGTCTGGGTTCGATTCTCAGCCGTAGCAACTTACTTACTTAAGTGGCGCTACATTCCGGAATAAAATTGGGCCTCTCCAAATAGCACGGTCCTTAGCTAACTGCCTCCAGTTGCGTACACCAAGTTGGTTGAGGTCGGTTTCTACTTGTGCGCGGAACTTAAGGCGAGGTCTTCCTCTACTGCGTCCGACGTCTGGCTGGGTATCGAAGAATCTGCGAGCCAGAGTATTGGTGTCCATTCGTTCTACATTTCCTAGCCATCTTAAACGTCCAAAGCGGAGTTTTTTGACCAGGAGCATGTCGCTGTACAGCTAAATGATTTTTCACTGGCCCTCCTCCCATGATGATCTGATAAATCATCCGAGTAGTATCAAATGTGTAGAAAAACTCATCTAAAATTCGCCAATCGGAGTCGGCATAAAACAGGAGGTCCCGCCATCGTGCTGGAAGTACACGCGCACACATAAATGGTTGTGAGAAAGCTCGACCTGGGTACAAACCTGATGCGCCAACAAATTTTATTTTTTTTTTAGAATCGGTGAGATTACCGCACGCTGTTGCAGACCATTTTTAATGAAAAAAATTGTGTTATGAGTTACATTGCCACTTCTACCAGTCAACATGTCATGAAACCTATATAGCAGTGGTTTACTTATGCCAAGTCTGATCAGTTTAAATAGCGGCCCTCTACGGTGTCAAAAGCCTTCTCCAGATCAACCCGACATGCACTCGTGCAATTTTTTTTGGCTTTGTTCCATTGTATCTCAGAGACGAGTTTGGAGGCGGCATGAATACAGTCATCTTCCGCCTTGAAACTAAACTGGTTCTCCGGCAGAGTATTATTTTGCTCAAACCACTTGCACAGAGCCGATTGAGAATCTCTTCGAATACCTTGCTGATACTCGGTCGACCGGAAATTTGACAGATTGGGGTTTTTCTTTCCCTTTTTCGGGAGAGAATGAACCACCACCGTCTTCCACCGCTTTGGATAATTTGCCATCTTCTTCGTTGTTGAACAGCGTAGCCTTACATGTCCACAGCTTCAGGGGGTAAGTGTCGCGGTAATATGTTGGATATACCATCGACTCCCGCCGACTTATTTTTATTTATAAAATCGAAGATGATCTTGAGTCACACTTTCGGGATTACCAGGGGACTAGACCCACTTCGCTCGGTGACTATGGCTTTTGCCAAAATTACGTCATCGAACCGCGAGAAACCGCGGTTCTCAGATCGCCATTCAGTTATGTCATTTCGGAGACAGAAATGATGGAGCAAGGCATTGTGTTCCATGACTCGTTTCGGACAAATGCTTTCATATACCTTATACACTTCCTAAGAGACAGCCCCCACTGCCTCCACTTTCTTCTGAGGATCTTCGATAACATAGAAATCACCGTCGAAGATGGCGTCCCGCGGATTTATTCTTGTTGCCAAAATTATGTTTGTTTTGTCAGTTGTTCGTTGAGGCTTTATACACCGAAAGTTGTGACGATCTTTCCTCCTCAAGATCTTATTAATTTGTGGAAACATACTCGGAATTTACGGCTCGACTTCTGTTATTCTAAAACAAATTAATGGACAACCGATAGTTCTTCTTGATCAATTGCTTGATGATTTTGATCGACGCCTTCAGTGTACTTATCTCCGGGTCGCGTGTACTTGTCAGTCATCTGCACAAGAGTTTTAGGCCAGTCGCACATTGGATTCGAATTTGTGTCCGTACGTGTTCGTACGAATCGAATTCGCACGATAACGCGTCCAATGTGCGACTGGCCTAAGTCTTGTCAGAAGTCCGCTTTTTTGTCTGTGCAGTGGTCAATGATCTCGTTTGTGTATTTAGACGTTATGTCACGTTCCTTGTATTTCGGTATCGTCCTGTTCATTGCTCGTCGGATCGTTTCGTCCATTTGATGTAGGTATTCGTCGATTTCGTTGTTCCTTTGGTTTCTGTTGTTTGGTGGTGATCGTATTTCTCTTGATAAGGCGTTGGTGAAGCGTTTCCAGCCCATCTTACTGTAGTTCTAATAATGTACAAGCACATACTCCTCCAACGCCACAAGCTCATTCGGAAGCTGTATTACTGCAGCGAGTCCGCAGAGCTCATTGTCGCACTCGTTTCTCGCAGGTGTTGACCTACTCTGTCAGTAATTATCTTCTGTCTCGCGGTAAAAGATACAGAAAAGCACCGCTTCTAGGAGACGATGGCCTATCTGTGGCGAGAATGTCGACATTAATTTCAACATAGTCCACCATCCAATGGTGGACCGTCCAATGATATAGATGGTTACCCCGAGGATTTTGCAATTTAAATTCCCAGCCAAGAGATAAATTTTCTCCACTGAGTTCAGTCTTAGAGATTCGGAAAGTTTTCCGAGCTTTGTTGTAAAAAGTGTAGGCTAAGATGCTTCTGGTGCGTAGGCCGCTATCACATACAGACGCTTCCCCAGTTGTAGAGAAATGCATATGCCGCACGCTTCCAGTAAGCGGAATCGGTGCACTTCACCACTATATACGACTTTATAGTTTCAATAAGCTTCCTGCTCAACTAAAAAACGCCTCTTTCAGGTTATGTTCCTCACAGACATTGATAAAATACAACAGGTTACTCTTCTAATTGATATCACGAAAATATTAGCTCGTAGTTCCAACCTCATTATTGTCTAAAATCAACTTCGATCAAGTGTTATCAAGTAGGCTGCTGTCACACGCACACATAACTCCTCCGACACGAATATTAAGCTTACGCCCCGAATTCACTCATTCTGCGTGATTAATAACATCAATCGATTAATGTGTGTGCACAGGGTTGGCAACAAAGTTAAGACTTTCAATTTATTTACATTTAATGAAGCCAATTGCCTTATAGCACTTCCACTGATGCTGTCTAATGCAGTCCTTCTAACGTCGCCTCTTTAAAGTTTACCGCCTGAACACTGAACAAAATCAACGCATTAAGTACACACACTCAATCACTGGAGTAGAATAGATTTCTTCCAGGATGAAGCTTCGCCATTTATAAGAAAATTCATTGAACATCACTAATTGCTTGATAAATGTATCCCCAATAGTAAGGAGTAGATACTCAAGGAGCTCAAGACACGCGGGTGGGATGCATGTGTATGAGTGCTTGCTCTTACAAATTCGCAACAGCCCCATGAACGATTGAAATTTATGGACTTTTAAGTCTCCGGCCATCGCATTAGGAACCATTTATAGAACGGTCTTGTATCGTATAAGAACACCCTCTATACACAGGGACCGGGGTACACACATCGCTTAGTGCATCTGCAAGTCGAAGAATGAAAACAAAGCACTTCCAAAGAATAAAAATACGAGAGCACAGCAACAACAACAAAAAGGATATAGGATATGATGTGTTTATAATGTGTGCGACGATGATGCCGAAAGGTTTGGGAGAACTAGTACTGCTGCAGCGCAGCAGTCTGTTTCTGTCGGTCCACAACACAACGATACCCTAATGGAGCTGCCTCCATTATATTTTATGTTTCCCAACATTTTTTTTTACACTTCTGCACATGAAGTGGGGGATCTTGAGCTCTTTGTATATAATATCCGTGCATATACTCCTTGAAATGATGAACTAAATCAAGTTGCTCTAATATGTAGTGTGGATTTGCATCTCCGGTCCTTGTTCCTTCACAATGTGCTTTCCGCTCCGTTGATGTACTCTACTGTTGAGCCATCATAAAAAATTTAAAACGAAGGAGGAAAAAACTCTTCTGATCCATTGCGAGAAAAGGAAATACTTGAAATATCCTTCAGGTCCTTGAAGAAGTTTAATCAGCGAGCAAAATGAATCTGAAATTACCTGCGTTATTTGCATTTAATTAACTTAAATTGCAGTTTTCTTTATTTTTTTTGTTCGTAGCATTTCCTTTTGTTTCCTTTTTATGGGCAATTGGAGTAGGAGTGTTGAAAAACTAAGATTGCGTTTCAGGGGAGCTCATAAACTTCATACGCTTTGAGGGGACTCTCCATAGTTCGTCCATTCCTTTAATGCAGATAGTCAAAACAGATCAAACCTTCGACATTAGTAAGTTACTAAGTAAAATAGAGCTACAGTCTGGAATGAACCTGGGATTCAACAAACATCCCTCTCTCTTTAGCCCGGTCCTTAGCTTACGTCATCCAGTTGCACACTTCAAGCTTTTTGGGATCGGTTTTTGCTACGCGCCGTAGAGTAGGAATGGAATGATCAGGGTCTCATACTCTCATATAGGATCTCCTTAGTCGTTCGAGTGAGGGCTTTCCTACTGAATTGCCTTCTTAGCCCGAAGAAACAGCGCTTTGCAGGAGTAATTTTTCGTTTAATTTCTGGCAAGATGTTGATGTCAGAGTTAACAGCGGAGCCGAGGTAGACAAAGTCCCGTACTATCTCAAAGTTATATCTGTGGCGTTCTGTACAATTCGTCGTGTTGTGTATCATTTCGTGTTGACAGCGTATATTTGGCTTCACAGTAAATGAGGATGTGATTTACTATGAAGCCCCCATTTCTGCCACATCCCTGTCTAGAGGAGCATACATAGCTATTACATCCAGTTGAGTTCGATCAATGATGTCAATATCGTCGACATAGCACCGTTTTATTGAAGATTGTGCTGTGGATTCTGTTCGAGCCTTGTATCCTTGACCATGTCGTTTTACACTTTGGTAACCTTTGCGAACATTTTTCCTGCCTGGAGTGGCAGCTCTATATCCTCGATCGCACACTTTTATTTCTCTCTTTTTTTTCTTTCTGAAAATGCGGCGTTATTTCTCCTTCTTTGCCTATAGAGCCCTCCAGATATATGGCGACCACTGGTCGTAATTTAGCGTTACTACATTAAATGGGTCTCTGATGTGGTGGACTTCCTTTACCCATCCTCGTTTGATAAAATTATGAATCTAGCTCACCAAACAAATAAAATAGAAAAAAAAGAAAGAAAAAAAGTACAAAACTCAAGAGTCAAAAGTACAGAGGCAAACCCGTTCAGAAGAAGTTCTGCACTGCTGCGATTGCAAGAAGAGGACGAGGGCATGGCGACATCGTCTAAGCAATTAAATGAGCAGACATCCTATCAGATGTCGTCGAACCTCGGTGAAAAATTAGCTGGTAGCGTGACATCCGACAGTGAGCCGTCTGACGGATGCTCGTGGCCAGGAACGAAACCTACAAGACTAAGCTGCAGGTGAAGACGAGAGCTGCGGGGGGGCTCTATAGGCAGAGAAGAAGGGAAGAACACCGGCTTTTTAGAAAGAAGAAAAAAGAGCAAGAAAAGCGTGCGATCGTGGATGCAGGGAGATACCACTCCAGGAAAGATGTTCGCAAGTTTTATTAAAGTGTAAAACGTCAAAGCCAAGAATACAAGGCTCGAACAGAATCCAGTCGAGATGAACAAGGGAATATCGTAATTGAGACACAGTTGATGCTGAGGATATGTAAGAACTACATCTGCAGACTGTTAAACGGCGATGACGAACAACATTCCGCTGTCAGGCCGAACGAACCATTCAATATTGGCAACGACAGCGAAAACTGCCAACCACCAGACTTGAGTGAGGTGAGGATAGCAATATCTAAAGTCAAGCTTAATAATGCTGCCGGAAATGACGGCCTTTCCGCTGAGCTTTATAAAGCCAGCAGAGATAACTTGGTAAATAGCATCCACCAGTTCAAAGGCCAAATCTGGTCGGCAAAAAGTGTGCCTGAAGAATGGAACCTCAGCATCGTTTGCCCGATCCACAGAAAAGGAGACCCTTTAAACTGCGCCAACAACAGAGGCATAAATCTCCTCAATATCGCCTACAATATGTGAACGTAATATCTGAACGCCTGAAACCGTTTACCAACAATCCGATCGGTCCTTATTAGTGTGTATTTAGGCCAGGAAAGTCCACAATCGATCAAATTTTCACACTTCGGCAGATTCTGAAAAAAAAACCCAAGAAGTCTAAATCGATACTCACCACCCATTCATTAATTTCAAAGCCGCATACGACTGCATTTATAGAGACGAACTATACAGAGCCATGTCTAGTTTTGGTTAACCGTCCAAACGGGTCCGTTTGTTAAGGATGACGATGGAGAATTCTCGCTGCTCCATCAGAGTCGGAGACGACCTCATCGACACATCCGATACCAAAAAAGGACTTTGGTAAGGCGATGCGCTGTCATGTGACTTCTTCGATTTGATTCTTGAGAGGATTGTGCAAAAGTCGCCAGCAAATACCAGAGGCACAATTTTCCAAAAATCGGTGCAGCTACTAGCATACGCCGACGATATTGACATAATTGCTAGGACTCAACGTAATTTTATAGCCACGATTGCTAGTTTAGAGATGGAAGCGGCAAAAAAAGAGTTTTGCAGTAAATGAGGCTAAGACTAAGTATATCCTGTCAACACGAAAGGACACACAACATCAACTAATCGGACAAAAATTTTCAGTCCCGTTTGCGTTGACGGGCTATGGAGACGAAGATGGCTAGGACATGTCATGTAGAACGACTGGATACCAATACTCTATCTCGGTCTTCCTCTACTGCGTTCGACGTCTGGCTGAGAATCGAAAACTATGATTTTCAGCCAGACGTCGAACGCAGTAGAGGGAGACCTTGCCTTAAGTGGGGCGCACAAATAGAAACCCACTTCAACCTACTTGGAGTGCGCAACTGGAGGCAGTTAGCTAAGGACCGGGCTAATTGGAGAGGCATGTTGGTTGATGCCCAGGTTCATTCCGGACTGTAGCGCCACTTAAGTAAGTAAGTAAGACCCACTTAAACAGGGCTCTATTGACTATCTTTTCGAAAACCTTGCATACATTCGGAAGAAGGCTCATAGACCCACGATTTACAGGGACAGTTTTGTCCTTGTCATTTTTAGTGATAAAACGTACCACCGCCGTTTTCCAGAGCACCGGATAATGTGCATTATTCAGTGCATTGCTAAACATGGTGGCGAATATATTGACTGCTTCTTCTGGCAGGTGTCTCAATACTACGTTTGGTACACCGTCCTCACCTGCCGACTTGGTATTTTTCATGTCCAGGAGCCACTATGGCATTTGAATGGTTTTCGTCATTGAATACGGTAAGACCGTGATTCTCAGATTGCCAAGCTTGGAGTTCAGTGCGTAGATGAAAGTGATTCAGAGAGGCTCTTTCTTCAATAACGCGATTTAAGCGAACACGGTTTCAAAAATAGCTCCTATCGAATTCGCCTTCTCCTGAGGATCTTTGATTGTGAAAAAACTGTTGTTCGAGTCAACGCTTTCTGGACCAACATTATGATATTTTCGCCTGAATATTTTATTTATTTGCGGGAACATATTCGGGCTACTGGTTTTAATAGCCTGCATTTTCTTACCCCAGTACAAACTTTAGATTTTCTGTAACTCTCCGAGATTAACTATTTAAGGTTTTAGTTCATTGACTTCAGTGTGCGAATCTCAGGGTATTGTCTGTCAGTAAATTGCCTGTGCAGCCAATAACCCTTTTTTTTTTTTAATTCATTTTTTTAGTTACTTAAAATATTCACTTAATACTAGACGAAAATGCTTAAATCTAACTTATCAAAAACATATCTACTTAATCTAACTTATCGGCCAGTAGCAGCCCTGTAAGATTATAACTAACAATTTTCGTTTGCTTTTCATCTTAAATTTGGCATTTGTTTTTTTATTATTAATATTAAGACATTTAATTGATTTTTTTTAAAGAAAAAATTAAAACTTTAAACATTAACATTTTTTTTTGTTTTATATAAAAACTTTATCTAGACTAAAACTAACTTAAACTACTTAAGACTAGTTAAACCTAACTAACACTACTTTAGACTACTTAACTACTTAAACCAAACTTAATTATAATCGGGGTGGCAAGCACTCGTTGCGTATGCCCCGAGGGTTTGCCATCCCGATTGCGTCATTGGGTCCAGCAAGCATTTATGCAACCATATTATATAAAATATGGTGCATAAGCCCAGCCCCAGACCTTGTACCTAAATTTAATTTACTTAAGTACTAAGGAGTGGACTAAAAGTCCGCAAAGACCTGAGGAAGTGCAGAAATACTTTCCTCGTTTAGCCACCAAAACTCGGTGCGCTGCTTTTCAGCGTCGGTCCTATCGCGATCCGATACCGCCGTGCTAAAGCGGAGGAGCTCCGGAGCATTGTCGACGTACCCGTCGCGGATTAGCCGCTTGTCCCGCGCGTCACGGTAGCGATGGTATAAAACCGGGATACCGTTCCTGTCTTGTATTAACCCTAACGAATCGATATAAATGAATGCCTCTGGTGGAATAAAGCCGGACATGAGCGCACTCTCCATGTACATTTCATTGGGGTAATAAGCCCCGAATATCAGGCTGTTGTCGCTACTCATCGCCTTTGAAGCGTGCCTTCGAGTCACCTTAATTAGGAAATTGTCAATTCTATTGAACCGAGCCCCATTGTATAGAACCTCGTTGCGATAATATTTTATGTACTCGGAGTCCGACGTTCGGTACAATCCTAAGCAGGATCGGAGACAACGCCTCTCAAACAGCCGTATCCTTTCCATGTAGGATGGTGATACATTGAACCACACGGGACAACCGTAAGCGATGATCGGCCTTATGAGGGACATGTAGCAAATGACTTTCACCCTTGAGTCATGTTGACTGCTATGAAACAATCTTCTTGTCAGAGCATAAGCTCCTCTAGCCCTGGCCAGACAAGCATCCACATTTTTATTAAAATACAGAAACTTGTCAAGCCAGATGCCAAGGTATTTGACTTCACTTCTCACCGCCAACGGCCGTCCATGCTGTCCCATGATACAAAAATTTTTCCAGTTTTTTCTGGTATCGTAAGAAGCCCTCTGCACTGGGGTCCTGAACAGAATTGTTTCGGTTTTTTTTTAAATTGATCCTCAATTTCCAATCATCGCAATATCCCTTAATGTGATCGAAGTCACGGTGCAAAAGTGTGCTTATGACTCCGATTTTCGGACCTGATCTGTACGCCACTAGATCATCTGCGCACGCTATGACGTGTCTGAGAGAACCTATAAGATCACTTGTATAAATGTTAAACAATATCGGGGAGTTCACCGCCCCCTGTTGTAAACCGTTTTTAATTTCAAAGACTTTACTCGAAGTTACGTTGCCACATTTGACAACGAACTTCTTTCCCATAAGCATTTCATAAATCATATATAGCATGGGTTTACGCATGCCCATTCTGGTCAGCTTGTAGAAAAGCCCCTTTAACCATACGGTGTCGAAGGCCTTCTCAAAGTCAACCAGACAGGCCCCTGTGCACTGTTTTTTGGACTTATTCCATTGGATGTCGGACACTAGTTTCGACGCGGCATGAATGGTGTCATGCCTCGCTCGAAAACCAAACTGATTATCTGGAATAATTTTGTTTTCCTCAACCCACGTTAGCAGAGCTCTATTGACTATCTTCTCGAATACCTTGCTTACATTCATCAGAAGGCTTATTGACCGAAGATTTGCAGGGTTTGTTTTGTCCTTGTCCTTTTTTGGGGATAGGATGTACCACCGCCGTTTTCCAAGTGCACCGGATAATGTGCATTATTCAGTGCACTGTTAAACAGGGTGGTGAAGATATCAGTGAATTGCCTGTGCAGCCGTTTAACCCTGTTTTTTGTGGAGTGCATCTGTTGTTTGCGTTCGCTCGGGATAGCTCGATCCAATTACCATGTGATGACCTCATTCATTTTTAATAAATTTGGGGCAATTTTGTCGTTTGTAAAGTTTCTGTTTGTCGGTGGATTTATTTCGCTCAAACGTAATTCTCGCTTTACAACTATGACGAAGCGCGGCCAGTTCGTCTTTTGATAGTCGAAAGAACGCACTTGAGCCAACTCCTCTTGTTGAGTTTGCTCGTTTGAGGTCTTGAATACGGCCTCAAATCGAGGGGTGACCACCTCGAAATCGAATGCTCGCACACAATTTCGCGGGTGTTGGTTATTTGTCAGTTCTGTCTATTGTCCATAAGCTCTAAGTTTAGAAAAAAGTTTCCTCTCGGGAAAGACGGGATATCCATTGCGTACAAACTAAGTTTGTACTCAATCATATTTTGCTCCCGCCTATTTAGAAGCAGTCAACCTCTAGTGTTTGCGATTGTATTTCCCCAAACCGCGTGCTTAACGTTTAGATTGCCGGCCAAAAAGAAATATTTTTCAGCCGATTGAAGCTGTAGGCAACGAGAAAGTGTCTCGAGCTCTGCTGTGAATGGGGTTTGTTCAGTTGCTTAAGGTGTATAAAGCGACACCACATACGACTATGGAGTGGAATCCATACAATGCATGCTTCCAGCACCTGGAACATACGTACTTCCCCACTATATATAAGATGTTATGGCCTAAGCCTTTGCGTGAAAGACAGCGACCCTACCCTCTTGGGAGGAGTGGGGTCGTCTCTTCTTACTGCATGGCAGCGGGTGTTTTTTTAGAGGTTGGTTTCCGAGTAGAGAAAATGCTGATTTTCATCGCAAAATTTTGTTCAGTGATGAGGTAACAAGCAAAATTACCGCATTTGGAGTGATGCCATGTATAGACCCATGATAACCGACTATTTTATTCCCGAATTGGATGGTAAAAATGTGGATGAGATGTGGTTTCAACAAGACAGCGCTACATGCCACACAGTGCATGTCACAATCGTTTTATTAAAACAAACATTCGATGAGCGCATCATTTCGCGGAATGGGCCTCTCATTTGTCGTGTGATTTGGCACCATTGGATTATTTTCTTTAGGGATATGTGAAGTCGCTCGTCTACGCTAGCAAACCATAAACGTTAAAGGACTTGAAAGCCAACATTAGTGGCGTTATTACCGACATACAGCCCCAAATGCTTGAAAAGAGGTTGAAAGTTGGACCTCTTGACTATACTTTATAGGAACCAGCCACTGCAGCCACATGCCCTGATGAACAATAAAACGATTTTCTTGTGTTTTATTTCAATTCGAAGTTCTATACCTCTAAAAAAAGCCTTTAGTTGCTGTATCGATGTATTGGAATCAATGGTTTAGCTTAGTTTCGCTGACCAAAAGTACATCCGGGAATTGGTCTTTCAACAAATTTGAAAGGATGGTTGTTCTCTCGACCCTGACAAATGAATAAACAATCTCAGCTAGGACCTTAAAATTTGCCTCATCCAACGTACCTATCACAAACATCATCAATCTATCAATAATCCAAACCAACATCAATCTGCTTGCTCGTTCAATCGTTTCTGGAACTGATCGATCTTGCTATTCAACGACAGCAAGAACCTCTTCAGGTCCATATCAGCTCCAGGTGATTTTTTAGCAACTTCAGGCATACTTAATGCCTGGGGCTTACCCGGTCCAACTGCCATTTGGGCAAAGGTCACGTTGTGTGCAACTCAATGTATTTCCCTGATACCACGCCATACGCGTACGCACCCACTCTGCATCCTTTTCTTTCTAGATTAACTAGTAGGTCGTTGACTACTAGATTCCAGAAAACAGGAGAAAAGACGCCCCCTTGTGGGGGCCACAGCTAGCAGATCTACGTGCGGATGAGACGCCAAGCTTTGTGTTAATAATTCTGCCTGTGAGTAGCTGATTTATTAGCAATTCAAGGAGTTAGTAAAGTTTTTATTTTTTCTGTTTATTTTGTATGATGAAGATACCTTAAGGACCAACAAATATTCCCATACACATACATCCTGATATAAATATAAGCACTCGACTAAATAATTTTCAATTGCACGACAACAAACCGATCTCAACTCAATTTGGTCCACTTAAGCTCGTCCTTTATAATTTAATTGAATGGCTGTAGCTCCATTCAGCAATTCAATCGAAAAGTAGTTCCTATTTCGTAGTCCCAACAAGCAATAAGCCCACACACACTCGCACGACACACTGCAATTCATATTCAACATCAGTGACCCATATGATTTTTTTTTTGTCCTTTCCACTTAAAATCTCTGTCAACGAGAACACTTTCAATTCAATGACCACAACCAACACCGAACTGACCCACACACATTTTCAGCTACAGCAATTTTGGTTTGGCTCCCATTGCCACATAATAGTGTATCTGTGTGTAGGTAGATGTATATCGTCCTGCCATCCATATACCATTCATACTCATTCTTCGCTGCCAAAATATTCACCAAAAACTAAAAGAGTGCACCAACAAGAAGGATACACAACGAAAAAAAAAAAAAAAACAACAGTTGAAGGCAAATCCGCAAGGAAACGAAGCACATCCTTTGTACGTAGTTTACCAATTCACTCAACCGTGAAATGTCAATTCAGAAAATTATTATTCGACTCAATAACGGATGCGTTGGTATATTGTCGCCAGGCAATACCACACAGTCTCCTAGCAACTTACACTTACCCAAGCTCGACTGCACTTTAGTTTGCACAGGAGTCAAGGAGGTGAGGTCCTCTACTTATACGCGATCCGATTTTTTTTTCCTGGTGACAAAGAAAAGTTATCCTTGAGGTTTCACAGTTTCATGTTCGTGCGTGCGTGCGGGTGTGTAAGACAATGTTAACGACTCCACTTTGATAAATCTGCGAACATCCATTGCGATGTTCAATGTGTAGTAACGGGATTCATTCTCATATTTATGGGCAGCCATTTGCTGTGGAATTGTTTTCGTTACTTCGGAGGAGTCCATCTGCGTCGTCGGAGTTGTACTTACGTTTTGTTTTATCTTCTGCAGCTTTTATGTTTCTCAAGGATTTGCTTGTCGTAGATATGTCAGGAGACACTCTTTTGAAATCCACTACTGAACTCGTTCATTTATCCGCAAAAAGGATATCCGGTTGACTGTGAAATGAAGAAAACCAATTCCAATTGAGGATGTTGGATGAGGGATTTCAAAGTAGGACTGTAAATGTTACATTGCTCGGTTAAGGCGGAAATATCGAAATGCATCTATCATGGTGCAAGGGTCAAGCATTGCCCGAGAATGGGGGACACCATCCTCCTTTTCAATGATAAACTTTTACAGTGTCGTCCTCTGCATTTTTGCAGCACGTCCTTGCTCTTGTTTATTGGCCATAATTTATGGGAAACAATTTTCATTTTCAGCACCTTATCGCCCGCCAAGGCAAACACTTATTCCGTTTAGAATTCAATTTGAATGTGTAAAGGCAGGGACCTGGAGATGGTGGTGGTGGACGTGGGTTGTATATTGTACGCTGGCATATGCTGTGCAGCCCGAGGGCACGCGAGTACGATGACTTTTGGGCGCATAAAGTTATAACGAATGAAAACTTGTCCACATTTGGCGGTGGGCTGTGAGGTCTGGTCTGGATGGTTGTGTTCTGTGGGTTGTAGTGGTAAAGATATTGCACCTGATAAGCATGGAATACACGGTGAGGGAAAGAGATAAATGGCTGCCATAAGCGGTTAGTTTTCGCTGTGTTTTAGGTTTTTTTTTTTTTTTTGTGAACAGCTGCAGAAAGGAGAGCAATGGTACCTACGCGAAAATAATTAGGATCCTTGATGAGAGGAAAAGTGGTACAAGTTGTTGTTCGGTGCTTGTTTGGCGAAGGACCGAATATGATTTTGACGTTGAAATAGATTTATACGCGACGAAGGACAGAGTTATATCTGTGGTGCGGAACGAAGATAAGTTTTATGAATGAATCATTAACCCTACCTTCCAGCTAGGGCAGTGTAGTGAAATTTTTCAAATGTTCCCAGGAATGGGGATGGTAATTTAATTTTCTGTGAAATGTTAGCATACTTTGTGTGTTGGCTGTGTATGATAATTTAGTGCAACCACAACATGGAAATTGGAAATTTTGTGAGAATTTCAATGGTGGGGGTAGTGGTGAACCCACAATGTTGTTTAGATTTTAAATAAAATTTAAAATGTTTCAATGTCCCGGAAGTGGTTTATAGCGAAAGCTGTAGTTCCAATGTAGACCGCTGATGGATGTGCAAATAAATTGGGACATTGTGACCAACGAACTTAACGGAATTAAAGCTAAAATTTTACGTTAGTATACAAGGTAGTCCCTGTACAAAATTAGGAACTCATTTATTTATGTGTAGATCTTTCTTGTGTGTTTCGAGGGTAGACTCTGATTGGCTTTAACTTGGCAATGCCCAGTAATTGTAATTCTGAATCCACAACAAATGCTTATTTTCAACTTCCAAGCGGTAACCCAGGGTTAGTCAGGCCCCTTGAACAGGGATGGTAGCGGATGAACACAAAAGGCCAAAGGCAGTGCTCAATCCCGTAGTGGATACAGATGGTCCCGTGTCCTAGGGGTATCTAACATATTCGAACTGACCCTCAAGGCTGCGGTTTGTGCTTTGGGTTAACCATGGCAAAAACTGTACGTAACGTAGCAACCAAAAGCCTCGGAAAGGACTGATTTTATTGTTGACGACCCTGCTAAACGAAAAAAGGACAACAACGTTCGTATCTGCACCTGAAATGTGAGAACATTAAACAGGAGAGGTGCAAGCGAAAAATTAGCGGAAGCCCTTAACTGCTATCCAGGCAGTTATCGTGTAGGCTACACAATAACGCGTCTGGTAATGGACTTAGGCTAATTGACTTCGCTACGGAACGAAATGCCAGCACACGGTTTCGTCACCTCGATATGCATAAGGGACATGGCGGTCTCCAAATCAACGAACGATCAAAAAAATTGCACACATTGCTATAGACAAGAGGTACGCATCCAGCATTTTTGATGTCCGAAAATTCCGAGGAACTAAAACCGACTCGGACCACTAAGAATGCAGATATCTACGACGCAACAACAATCACAAGAGACCTCCCAAGCTTTTGAGCAAAGCGTATCCATTAGTCTTTCGACTGACACCATACCACCAGCATCAAATGTAGAAGAACAGGAGTAACGATGCCAGCAAGCCATTATATCAGCAGCAACTGATGTGCTAGGTTTCTCGCGCCCACCAGCAAGAAACTCCTGGTTTGATGAGGCATGCCGACAGATGCTCACAGGCAAGAACGAAGCCTACAAGGCTGAGCTTCCGGTGAAGACGAGAGCTGCCGTTAAGCTCTTTAGGCAGAGAAGTAGGGAAGAACACCGATTTTCCAGAAAGCAGAAAAAAGAGCAAGAAAATCGGGCGATCGAGGATATAGAGAGGTGCCACCCCAGGAACGATGTTCGCAAGTTTTACCAAAGTGTAAAACGTCAAAGACAATGATCGAACAGCACCCTGTCGAGATGAACAAGAAAATATCGTAGTTGAGACACAATCCATGCTGAAGATATGGAAGAACCACTTCTGCAGACTTTTAAACGGCGATGACGAAAAATATTCCGCTTTCTAGCAGAACGAACCATTCAACACTGGCAACTGCCAACCACCCGACCTGAGTGAAGTGAGCACAGCAATATCTTAACTGAAGCTTAATAAGGCTGCCGGAAATGACGGCCTTCCCGCCGAGCTTTATAAAGCCGGCGGCGATGACGTACTAAGTAACATCCACCAACTCATAAGCCGAATCTGGTCGGAAGAAAGTATGCCTAAAGAATGGAACCTCAGCTTCTTATGCCCGATCTACAAAAAAGGAGACCCTCTGATGCGTCACCTACAGAGGCATAAGTCTTCTCAACATTGCCTGCATGCCATCTGCCGTAATATGTGAATGCCTGAAACCGATTACCAACAACCTGATCGACCCTTAGCAATGTGGTCTTGGGTCAGGAAAGTCCACAACCGATTAAATTTTTACACTTCAGGAGATCCTGAAAAAAAACCCCAAGAAGTTCAAATCGATACCCACCACCTATTTATCGATTTAAAAGTCGCATACAACAGCAATTATAGAGACGAACTATACAGAGCCATGTCAAGTTTTGATTTACTGACCAAACTCCGTCCGTTTGTCCGTTTGTGAAGGATAACGATGGAGAATTCTGGCTGCTCCATCAGGGTCGGAAACAACCTCACCGACACACTCGATACCAAAAAGGATTTGGGCAAGGCGATGAGCTGTTATGTGACTTCTTTTTCTTTCAAAACTCCTGAGCCAACGCCAGAGGCACAATTTTCCAAAAATCGGTGCAACTAGTAGCATACGCAGACAATATTGACATTGTTGGTAGGACTCAACGTGATCGGCTTACAGAGTCTTCGATTCCCAGCCAGACGTCGGACTCAGTAGAGGAAGACCTCGCCTGAAGTGGCTCGAACAAATAGAAAACGACTTTAACCAACTTGGAGTGCTCAACTGGAGGCAGTTAGCTAAGGACCGGACTAATTGGAGAGGCATGTTGGTTGAGGCCAGTTTCATTCTGGACTGTAGTGCCACTTAAGTAAGTAAGTCAGTTCGAAGTGAGGTGGGAACCATTTGCCAGACTCGATTACTAAATTTTGTTCCTTTCACCGATCAGTTGCCAGCATGGGTTGAAACAGTTAGGGGCCAATGTTTGTCATCGGGACTTACTTTTCAAGCAGCTGTAATGTGATTGCAAAGCAAGACGCCCTCTGAAATCTCTTCAATGTTTTCCTTTTTTGTCCGTCTTCTAGAAATCAATTGTTATGTATAGGTCGCTACGTTCAGACAAACGTAGAACGGGTATCAATACCGACGGGGCCCTACGCGCAAACAAGCATTTAGCATTGGCCTTCGCGATCATTCCGTGCAGCGAATTCTTCACTTGGCTGCGTCTACAAATAGAGCATGCGCAGCAGAACTGACATCATTCGCCGAGGATTGCATGATAGGCCTTTTCAATCACCAAAAATCACAGTGTGTGGTTAAATATCCTTGGAAATGTTTCTCTTTGATTTTCCTTAAGGAAATGGGAATACAGTGACATTAAGTTCGACTGGTATGTGAAAATATTGGAGGACTTCATATTATTCAATCTGGTAAATTGGACTTAGAGGACATTTGCTTACCTCCATGTCCATGTAAACATCGCATCAAAAGAGGTCTGAAGTATTTTTCTAAACATTTTCAAATTGGTGCCTGTTCAGATAGACAAACTAAAGCATTCCTAGGATATGTTCGTCGGAAAACCTGAAATACACAACGATGAGGAAGAACCAAAAAAGTCTTTTGTTAGATACTAGTCCCTACAGAGCTGAGGCCCAACTTTATAAGAACCGAATGCAATTTATTTTCCAACACAATGTGTGTAACATTATTTGACAATACCCTGTACAAATAAATGCAAGACACAAACGAATATCTCCTTCTTTACTTCGGAACATAAAGTCCACATCCAACTCAAACATTGTGGTATACCATTGAATTCACTACCACAATCCATCATCAAATCAGAAGGGACATCAAACATCGAATAGCTAGCTACATGCAAACCACATAAAACTGCACTTGGGCATAAATGCATGCCGAATCGAATGGAATTCTTTTCACCGGCCCAACCAATGGGTAAGCCTTTGGATTCCATTAATATGGAAGTGGAGCAGAAGCTGATATATTTCCGAAACCATCAACAATTCCTGGCAGTTAGCCAAACTTACATCGAAGCATACGAGCGGACGGATGCGCCCTGTCGAAATTTCCTATTTTTCGGTATTCCTCAGCGGAACTGACGATAAGACGAGTAAGTGATTGAAAGCTAATTCGGCGTTGAAGTGAACGATGTAACAAATGCTTTTGGAACGTTTCAAGATACGGTGGTATTGGGTGATGTGGAATTTAATATTTACTTGGAATTACTCGAACAGGCGGAGCATTTATTCATCGATTTAATGAAATGGGATGAGCATGAGCCTAACCGAAAAAAAAAACTCAACACGGACTGAGGTTGAAAAACAAATTTTGAGGAATGTTGGCATTTAGGAGTTGCATCTGCTGAGAAAATGTTTTGTATTTCAAGATTTTTCAAATGATTGAAACATTATTGGTTGAAAAACCCCTTATAAGGACGTGTGTTTTTATCAGGCCACATTGCTTGTGGGATATTTATTTAGGAAAACACTCAATAGAAAGTTTATATATCGTACATGGACGTAGGTTAAAAGATTTATAGACGAAACGTTCATAGTATCTATTATACTCGAAATATTTTCATACAAATTGTTTTTGAGTTTCCTAAAACTGTACCGAAAACACCCAAAAGTGGGCTTTGCGAAAAACTTTATATGGACGAAATATAGGTATTTAGATTGTCTAAATATGGTGTTCGGACAATTTTTCGAAACTCTTAACCTTAGACCAAATATAAAGTTTTTCTAAAAAGTGAGCGTGGCAGTAGATTTTGAAAATGCCTACACTTGTTCGAACAGCACGTACAAAGATTGCATATACCAATTTTATTATCCAACCTTGGAAACGAATATACGGAGTTCAAAGTAATAATGGCAGGTGTACCCAAGCGAAACGTCCTTGGACTATTCTTGTACCTTCTAATCACTCGCGATATCCCACAAACAAACGATACTGCCACGTTTGCTGACGATACTGCTATACTAGCAGTTGACACTACAACAGAGAAAACAAATACGAAATTACAAAATGCTCTCAACGATGTTAACGAATGGACAAAATCCTGGCGGATTGCCCTTAAGGAAAGCAAATCGATTCATGGAGATTTTTTGTATAAACGGACAAACAATTTGCCTGTTTTTCTAAATACGGCTCGAGTCCCTTTTGCAAATGAAGCGAAAGATCTCGGAATGACTTACTTACTTAATTAAGTGTCGATAAAGTCCGGAAGGAACCTGGGCCTCAACCAAAATGCCTCTGCAATTAGCCCGGTCCTTAGCTAACTGCCTCCAGTTGCACACTCCAAGTTGGTCGATTTCTACTTGTGTGCGATACTTAAGGCGAGTTCTTCCTCTACTGCGTCCGACGTATGGCTGGGAATCGAAGACTGCTAGCCGGAGTATTGGTGTCCATTCGTTCTACATGCCCAAGCCATCTTAAACGCTCAATGCGGAGTTTTTTTTTGACCAGCGGCATGTCGCTGTAAAGTTCGTATAGTTCTTGGTTGACTCTTTGTCTCCATAGCCCGTCAACAGAAACAGGACCGAAGATTTTTCCAAGAATTTTCCTCTCGAATCGACCAAGGATTTCTTCATCCGCTCTTGAGACGGTCCATGCTTCAGCGCCGTAGAACAGGACTGGGATGAGCAGGGTCGTATATAGGACCTTCTTAGTAGTTCGAGTGAGGGCTTTACTACTGAATTGTCTTCTTAGCCCAAAGAAACAGCGGTTGGGAAGAGTAATTCTTCGCTTAATTTCCGACGAGATGTTGTTGTCAGCATAAATAGAGGAGCCGAGATAGATAAAATCCCGTACTACCTCAAAGTTATATCTGCCGATGGTGACGTTCTGTCCAATTCGTTGATGTTATGTGGCCTTTAGTGTTGACAGTCTTACCCTAAATTACTGCCGCTTTTTTCTCAATACCGCTTTGTGCCGCATCGCTCTCGATACTAGCAAACGTAGCTATGGCATCACGTTGAATACTACCAATGATGTCAATATCGTTGGCGTATGCTAGTAGTTGCACCGATTTTTGGAAGATTGTTCAACTGGTGTTGGCTAGTTTTGCACAATCCTCTCATGTATCAAATTGACAGCTCATCGCCTTGGCTAAATCCTTTCTTGGTATCGAATGTTTCGGTGAAGTCGTTTCCTAACCTGATGGAGCAGCGAGATTTCTCCATCCTCACTGAGGCACAAATTTGGGCGGTATACCAAAACTAGACATGACTCTATACATTTCGCCTCTATAAATGCTGTCGTATGCGGCTTCAAAACCGACGAATAGGTGGTGGGTATCGATTTGGTTTTTTCCAGGATCTGTTGAAGTGTGAAAACTTGATCGGTTGTGGACTTTGCTGGCCTAAAACCACATTGATAAGAGCCGATCAGGTTGTTGGTGAACGGTTTCAGGCGTTCATATATTATGGCAGATAGGATCATACAGGCGATGTTGAGAAGACTTATGCCTCTGTTGCTGACGCAGTTCCTTTTTTGTGGAACGGGCAAACGATACTAAGGTTCCATTCTTCAGGCATACTTTCATCCGACCAGATTTGGCTTATGAGTTGGTGGATGTTACTTATCAAGTCATCTCCGCCGGCCTTATAAAGCTCAGTGGTAAGGCTTTCATTTCCGGCAGCCTTATTAAGCTTGAGTTAAGATATTGCTATCCTCTCTACATTCAGGTCTGGTGGTTTTTTCGCTGTCGTTGTCAATATTGAATGGTTCGTTCTGCCTGACAGTGAAATGTTGTTTGTCATCCCCGTTTAACCGTCTGTAGAAGTGGTTCTTCCGTATCCCCTGCATCGACTGTGTCTCCACTACAATATTTCCTTGTTCATCTCGACAGGATTCTGTTCGAGTCGTATATCCTCGGTTTTGACGTTTTACACTTTGGTAAAACTTGCGAACATCGTTCCTGGAGTAGCACCTCTCTTCATCCTCGATCACACGCTTTTCTTGTTTTTTTTTTTTTTGAAAAGTCGGTGTTCTTCCATTCTTCTTAGCCTACAGAGCTCAATGGCAGCTCTCTTCTTCACCTGTAACTTAGCCATGTGGGCCTCGTTCATCTCTGGGAGCATATGTCGTCATTCTTTTTATCAAACCAGTGATTTCTTGTTGGTGGACGCAAATTATTTGCGGCTGGTCTAATGGCTTTTTGGCATCGTTGTCATTGTTCTTCGACAATCGATGATGGTGGTATGGTGTTAACCGAGAGGTGAAGGGATACGCGTTGCGCGAATCGATTAACTTAGGAAATCCTAGGCCCGTTCGGAAATGTTGCTCCACTTAAAAATATGATGAAGCAATGGCACTGCTTTTTGAAAAACCCATAGCATTGGTTTATCACTGCAAAGCCAGTTGACTAAAAACTTCGGTTGTAGAGGGCGAATAAGTGAAAAATCACATCTAGGCAGTGTTAACTTCCTGGTGAGTCTAGCGAATCACTAGAAAACTTAAAACCGAACCGAATGTATGTATAGGATAGTCCGGAAGTAAAAGCAGATTCCTCGAATCTTTTCTAAGTCCCATCCAACATGCTCCTAAAATCCAATTTGAGAAAAGGTAGACCTTCGGGACATATATTATTTCAGCCCCTTTGTAAAAGGAAACAACATCCATTTCATTTATATTTAGGTACTCAATCGAGAACGTATATATTTTCGTCGTGTAGGCTATGAACCAGCTTCAAACTGTAGCCCCCTTTATGATTTCTAAGGACTAAAAACTGTGAAAAGGATACCATATCGACGCAGGGCTATTTATGTCCAAAAAGAGGCCACACACTCAACTGAATTATTGTTGAATAAAAGCACAAAATATCCTCATTTACAGTTCCCAAAAGACCTCAGGGATAGAGTGAGTAATTAGCTTGCACTCAAGGACTTGCAGGCTACTTTCTTTGTATGCATTACCGTACCCATAGAAATATATTCTCCCACAGCATAGTAGTACATACGTATCGTGTATGTGTATGTGTATGTGTATGTGTATGTATTTGTATTTTTTTTTTTGATTATTTTTCAATTTTCTTTTCGCATCAAAATAAAATAAAGAAAGACAACTGAAAGGACACATCGAGTCGAGAGTTGATGGCAAAGCCATCCATATACGATGTTCCACACACTAGATGAGGATAACAAATAAGGCACTGCAGATGTGCTATACCATGCGAGAGGGATTTGAATTGAGGTCGATGTGTAAATATTTGCCAAAGGTAATGGATGTTTATTCTAGGGATTCAACGCCCCCCTCCCTGCACCACATATGGTCGATCAAGCTAAATGACAACTCAAGGATGCCTAAATTCACCGGGAAAAACATGCTTATTTCCCTGTCTAACGAAATTGGAATCCTTTTCAAACGTGCAGTCTTTCGATGTTTACAGCATAACCACGACTCGACTCAGGGACTAAAGAAACAGGGCTGCGAAAATGATGATGACAGTGTTATTTCAAAAAGCCATCTGCAATACCCTTTACGAAGGATATTCAATGGGTGTGTGTGTGTGTGTGCATAAATGTTCATGCAATGCGAGGTGCATCTTTCGAGGGATTTCTTCGCTTATAGCTAGTCGGGGAGGAATCATCCTTCAAAGTTAATCTTCGATAAACATAATCAGTGCTGAAATGAAAGGAATGCAACTCGTTAAGAGATGCCCGTATATTAGTTTCAGACGGTTTGTGAAGCTCCTTTGAGACCTTTGTGTGGACGAGTTCATTTATTTTATGTCGGTGGGTGTGGGTGTTGGGATATTTTTTTTTTTTATCTAAAGTCGGTTATGCTGTCAGAATGAAATGAGTTCTTTCCCCCGCTTTGTGTGAAAGGGATGTTCAGGATGTCTAAACTTTGTAAGGAATGGGATTGAATAGCAACACATTCAGAGCTTTAGTGTGGCATGTGTAGACTTTAATCTGGTTGAGGGGTGTTTCAGATTCAAAAATTGAAAAAAACAACGGTTCTAGGTCGATGCTTTGGTATTGGAAACTAATAATAACGACGCATGATATAAAAGCATTTATTCCGAAAGAGTTGGAGATTCTTTTTATGAAATCTGGATCCAATGTTGTTGTGGATGAGCTGGCATTTGAAGCTCTCAATATCATCGTTGTAAACCAGCTTTAAGATAATGCCCAAAGCCAGAAATGCGTGATTTGAAGAAGAATGGCGACGAAGGATCGCTTCAAAAATTAAGCCTACAAGTTTGCGTTTTTATTCATTCGCACAATGTGGCCGTGCCAATAAAGTTTCTGTCTTTTTACCTCTTGTCAACATATACATCTTGGTACAGCTCATAAGGTTTGCGGTGGTACCATTTCCTCCATTCGCTTTCCCCGTATAAAGGTCCAACAATTCGATGAAAATTATTTGCTCCGCTTTCCTGCATAATGTCCAGCGCTCGGCGTTCTCAAGTAGGACCACAGAGGCATCTTCAGTGGCGCTGAGGAGGGCATGGCCCCGCTTGTTTTGCTCAGTTTTAGCTCGTCGGACGGGGTAGTTTTTGCCCGTTAACTTCCAATGAAGATGCCTCTATGGCCTAACCCTGACTCTTTACAATGTCGACCAATGTTGTTTATGGCTAGAGGCCAAATTAATACTTTTCTATACCAATATATCACTACACAAGAACTGTTTAGGCTCTCGGGTTTGGTGTTGACCTGCAACCTTTCAAGGATCCGGTGACGTAGTCGGATGTCTACATCAAGTTCGAGAGCAGGTCAAATGGATGGATGCTGCCCAAAAGAGTCGACTTCGGTGATTTATTTCATGAGGCATAAGCAATCGATCGTGAAACCTTAGACGTACTAAAAAAGATTCTGGGGACCCAGCCATCTTGTGTTCGGTAGAGCCAAATAGCAAGTGTGGTAAGGTACGAAAGAATGTAATTCGATACTCCCGGGATTTTCGAGATACCAGTCAAAGGAGACAAGACTGTCGATCTAAAGACCAAAAACCAATGAGACCAAGCTGACTTATGATCTGGAAAATGCTCTACGACGCCAAAATATCGTTAGACTTTACGAGAAGGAGGGTAAACCGACATATGTGGCATTTTCGAGAAGAATAGACGAAAACAATTGACAGACAGAACATCAACTAACAAACGAACTGCAATGTATCGACAGAACGCAATACTAAGACGAGCTACCCTGGGAACGAAGGGAAAACTCATGTAGGTGAGGAAATCGTGTGCCGCCTATAGTGGCATTTCGTTCAGTGGCGAAGTAGCCTTAGTCGGTTACCAGACGTGTTGTTGTTAGGGTATGCTTTCCGGCAATACTGCTAAAGATGTCTTCTCTCCTACCATTGCATTAATATCTCCCAATAAGATTTTAAAATCGTACTTCGGTAGTCGCTCATAGGTTTTATCAGGAAACTCGTAGATCTTTTACATCCGCCAGGGCGTGAGCGAATATAAAGCTTATGTCGGCGAATTTGGCTTTGATGCGACTTGTTACAATGCGTTGGCTAATATCTTGGAAACATAAGACTTCTTGCCTAAGTCTGGTACATATAATAAGTCCGCATCCGAATAGTCGCTGTTTCTGCTCCCTTTAATATGGTCCGTTGTAGATGTCACAGTTTTGCATCCCACTTTTGCCCGGCCCATCCCATCGTATTTCCTGGATGGCAGAAATGTCTGCTTTGTAATAGTTGATGGCCTTCGCTAGTTGTGCAGATACGAACGTCATTGTCATTTTTTCGTTTAGCAGGTTCGCCAACAATAAAACCCGTGCTTTCCGAGGCCACTGGTTGCTTCGTAACAAGTTTTTTTTCCATAGGTGGGTAGTTAACCCAAAGTACAACCCCCAACCTGGAAGACAAGTTCCAATTTATTAAATACCCCTAGTACACGGGGCCATCAGTATCCACTACAGGATTGAGCGCTGCCGTTGGCCTTTCGGTTCATCCGCCACCATCTATGTTCAAGGGGCCCTCCTTACCCTTGAAATTCCTAGACAACCTGTAGTTCGAATATGTCGAAGCAGCTTATGTTCGCCTGGGACAGCAGTCCGGGTATTCATTCCGTGCCAAATTTGACCTAAAGTGTGGATGTTTTTCGTCTTGTTATCAACACTCGAACTTATCGTTTAGCAAGTCAAATTCGGTTGGATGAGACCAGTAGCCGATGGTTACCATTTGGAGTTTAAAAATGTGCAGTCAGAGTTACAACCAAGTTAAAGCCAATCAGAGTGTACCCTCGTTCTACAACACCCATCCACCCAAATAAAAAATCGATTTCCATGATTACGGTTGGAAGTATCAGCCGTGGTATCTTCAAGGCAACGTAGTTTCTTTTATCCCAGGTAAGTAATGAAAAGAGTGTCCTTTACAATTTACAACTTACCATTCCGGATTACTGATTTCAACCCTCCACTCCAAAATGTACCCCATAAACTGCTCCAACAGCATTGCCATACATCAAAATAAGAGTCATTCACACATTTCACATTACAAGTCTTCTAAAATTAACCTTTTTAAAATACAAGCACCCATTCAATCCTATACATCTAATAAACGAACCATAAACGTTCCATGGTGGAGTTTAATAGTGCTCTCATTTTTACGAGTTGCTCTATAAAAAAAAGCCACTTTGCCACGCGAAATCTTTCAAAGCTCATAGAACCACATGAAATATTCAACACCTTAATAGGTTCCTGTTTCATATCTTTGCAATCAGAGAATCATTTCATTTGGCACATTCAGCACATGTGTACTTCGGCTTCCTCTAGAGGCTCGAAATTCCTTTATGCATTTTAAATTGTTCCATTCCATCGAAAGGACATTTCGATCGACCATCAACTATCAACATAACTTCCATTACCAATATCATTGCTTCATTCTTTAGCTATAAATACAACACCAAGGACCTCAGAGTTCTATAACTGCCGACAAAATATCACTCTTCTACAACATTGCTCATCGACACGAGCATCGAAAAAAAAACCACCATCAAAAGATTGCCCCAAACTCCAATGAAATCTGGGTCGCCTCACGTCTGCCGTAGTTGAGGCTTGTGCACCATGTGTAGGTATTTGCAGCTCGCCTACTTCTGTGCCAGTTTTTACGACGCCCACATGAATTTGTCGGAATTCATAAGGAAGGAATATATCCTGTACACGCTGTCAAGCTAGCCTTGGAATAATAATTCCATCGTTAAATCAGTTTATGTCGCCTTGAAATAAAATTAAGCTTTTTACGATAACAACATGTTTGTCATGGCTGTGTTTGTTTTTTTTTTTTTTGTATATTTTCTGGAATTTCATTTTTACAGGATTGTGGAGCACTTTGATTATTACAAGAGTGTGAAAGATGTGTCAACTGAACTGGCATTGCTATAAATTGTTTTAAGGATTTTTTACACAACAAGGACTAGTGGAAGTGATTTGTTTGTAAATATGTCACACGAATTTCGTTAAGATGTAAAAAATTTTTATGAACTCTTTTGAAATCTATGTCCTTGAAAAGTTAATAATTTAACGCTGGTATTTGAAGCTAAACACGTTTTATTCAACATCGGTCCATCCTCGATTCTCCGAACAATAGAGCTACAAACTTCAAACTTCGTGAACCAAGTTTTTTATGGTCGCAAATTAAGGTCATTTTTACTTATTTCACTTACCGACACATTGAAGGTCTCTCAACTAAAGTAATTTCTTCTATAAAGCCAACATGTTCAATTTCAAGAAGCAATAACTTCTATTAAGTTTACTTAGTATTTGTGCGCAGAAATTTAGCCTGCTCTATCACTTTTGTAATCTAATCCACAGGTCTTATAGAAGATGTGATTACACAGCCACTCTAAAGCTTGTATATAATTTCCAAGGAAGTGTCTACATGTGATATTTGTTAAGAAGTTTACCGAAGTAGAATGGGGAAGCATGATCAGTTTAAATCTTCTGACTGAAGGCTTATAGCATCTGTAACTACTAAGTTTTTGTTTTTTTTTTAGATGCACTACCACGTAGAAGGGTGGGTTCGGTTCTTAATAGTGACAACACCAACATGAGTTTTTTAAATATGATTTCCCTTTCCAAAAATATGAAATCATTTCTTTCTCAGTATGCTTTACATACTAAACTGGCTCCCGAACCATTGAAGATATTTGACTGAAACAAGGCAACCTTCCATCCTCTTCGATCCTGAAAATATTAATGCCAGTAAATTATTCCAAGGGATCTTGCATCCACAATCGCTTGGTCTTTAAACCGGACCAGTCTTCCTAGTCACATAGAACCTAAAGGCTGGATTTAGAAGATTGGCTGAAGCATCCATGTTTATTTGCTCGACGTGGTCGATCCACACCTTGGTACAAAAATACAAATACAAATGTTTGGTGCATCAGGCTCATCAGTACCCAGCTCAGAGCTTTCTCACAACCATTCATGTGTGCTTGTTTTCGAACGATGGCGGGACCTCCTGTTTTATGCCGACTTCGAAGGGCGAATTAGAGATCAGCTGTTCTTGACAATTGATACCACTCGGATCATCACAAAAGGAGGGCAAGTGAAAAAACATTTACTCAGCAACGGCTGGGAATCGAACCCATAACTTCTTGGTTCAACTTAAATATAAAGTTTGGGGGTGTATCTTCTTTTCCATTCGACGTCCTGGGAGTAAAGATAAAAAATGTGTCCAAGGAAGTTCCGCTGTAGTATTTGATCCGCCTTTCAATTTTTAATGTTGTTAGAGCTTCCGCCGAAGTAATATCGAAGCATACTATGTACACAGCTTGTAACTTCAGGCTTATATCACCTGTGAGTACTAATTTTGTTGCGCAATGAACTACCACGAAAATGGTTTGGGTTCTGGACAAGGCTGCAGCAGGTTTCCAACGAAGATGTAAATTATTGAATAAAGTTTTTGAACTCACTGGATATTCCAGAGATGCCACCACACCTTCTACGAAATTGGGTCTCCGATTATTTTACTTGGAAATTTGAACACACCACGGATTCATATGCAATGGCAAGTAAATTTTTCAGAATTAATGAAAAACTTATCAAAGACACAAAATTCTGATGCAAAAATCTTCGCCTGACACGTTTTTCAATGATTCCGAAAGACGTGACAATTGTATTCGATTTAGGCTCACTTACTTACTTAAGTGGCGCTACAGTCCGGAATGCATCTGGAGATTGCATTCGAAGAATTTTCTTTTCAAATCGACTAAGGATTTCTTCATCTACTTTTGATAAGGTCCATGCTTCAGCGTCGTAAGGAAGGACTGGGGTGATCACGGTCTTCTATAGGATTCCCATAGAAATTCGAGTGAGGGCTTTACTACTGAATTGACTTTCAAGCCCGAAGAAAGTGCGGTTAGCAAGAGTAATTCTTTGACTTATATCTGACGAGATGTTGTTGTCAGAGTTAAGAGCGGAGCCGAGGTAGAAAGTAACGTACAATGGTGAAGTTCTTTCCTATTCGTCGATGTGGTGTGTCCTTTCGTGTTAAAAGCATATACAGTCTTGCTCTCACTAAATGCTAAACCCATTATTGCCGGACGAATTTAGGCAGTATACCAAAACTAGACTTGGCTCTGTATAGTTCGTCTCTACAAATGCTGTCGTATGCGGCTTTGAAATCGATGAATAGGAGGTGGGTATCGATTTGGACTTCTTGGGTTTTTTCCAGGATCTACCGAAGTGAGAAAATTTGATCGGATGTGGACTTTCCTGGCATTCCACCACAGTGATAAAGCCCGATCAGGTTGTTGGTAAACGGTTTCAGGCATTCACATGTTACGGCAGATAGGATCTTGCAGGCGATGGTGAGGAGACTCCTTTTTTGTGGATCGGGCAAACGATGCTGAGGTTCAATTCTTCAGGAATAATTTCGTCCGATCAGATTTGGCTTATGAGTTGGTGGATGTTACTTACCAATTCATCTCCGCCGGCTTTATTAAGCTCAGCGGGAAAGCCAAAATATCCGGGAGTTTTATTAGACTTGAGTTAAGATTTGCTGCCATTACTTTACTCAGTTCTGGTGGTTGGCACTTTTCGCTGTAGTTGCCATTATTAAATGATTCGTTCTGCCTGACAGTGAAATGTTCTTCGTCATTCCCATTTAACAGTCTGCAGCAGTGGTTCTTCCATACCTTCGGCATCGACTGTGTCTCAACTATGATATTTCCTTGCTCATCTCAACAGGATTGTGTTCGAGCCTTGTATCCTTGTATCCATGGCTTTGACGTTTTCCACTTTGGTAAAACTTGCGATCATCGTTCCTGAAGTGGCACCTCTACATATCCTCGATCGCGGGCTTTTCTTGATATTTTTTCTGCTTTTCTTCTTCTCTGCCTATAGAGCTCAACGGCAGCTCTCGTCTCCAGCTACAGCTTAGCCTTATAGGCCTTGTTCTTGGCTGCGAGCATCTGTCGGCATTCCTCATCAAACCAGGGGTTTCTTGGTGGTGGGCGCGAGAAACCTAGCACATCAATTGCGGCTGATCTAATGGCTTGTTGGCATCCTTGCCTTTGTTCTTCGACATTCGACGCTGGTGGTATGGTGTTAATCGAGAGATTAAGGAACACGCGTTGCACGAAGGTCTTGGTTCTGATTTGTTGTGGAGTGTTGAATAATCGAATATCCTAGCTGCAACCAGATAGTGGTCTGAGTCGATGTTAGCACTCGGAAAATTCGGAGTTCGGACATCCAAAATATTCGATGCGTTCCTGCTGTCTATCAAAATGTGATCAATTTAGTTGACCTTTCATTGATCTCTAGAGCTGCATGTCCCTTTAAGGATATCCAGGTGAGGAAACCGTGTGCTGGCTGTAGTGGCATTTCACTCCGTAGCGAAGTCAATTAGACTAAGTCCGTTAATATACGTGTTGTCGTATAAGCTATGCTTTCTGACAATACTGCTAAAGACGTCTTCTCTTCCAAACTGTGCATTTAAATGTCAGTAGTTCCTCATAGGTTTTGTCAAGGAGCTCGTATAAACAGTTTTTTGCTAAATCATCTTTTTCCTTCGTCTTGTCTACTTATATAAATGAAAAATTAGGCCTTGATGCGTGTTCACTAGAAACTAGTCTTAGAAACATAAGACTTCTTCACTATTTGTGGCACTTTTAACAACATCCACATCCAAATGGTCGCTCTTTCTGCTCACTATAACACGTTCCGTAGTAGATGTCACAGTTTTCCATCCTCTTTTTGCCCGGCCCATACCGTAGTATATCCTGGATGGCAGTAATGAATTGTTTTAAGCAGCTTAGGACTTCCGCAAATTATTTGCCTTCATCTCACCTGTTTAATATTCTCACATTGCATGTTCAGATACAAACGTCGCTGTCTTTTTTTCGCTAAGCAGGGTCGTCAACAATAAAATCCGTCCTTTCGGAGGCTATTGGTTGCTTCGTAACATATAGTTTTTCCCATGGTTAACCCAAAGCACAACCCCCAGCCTTAAGATCAGTTCCAATTTATTAGATACCTCTAGGACACGGGGCCATCAGTACCCACTACGGGATTTAGCGCTGCCGTTGGCCTTTCGGTTCATCTGGCACCTTCTCTGTTCAAGGGGCTTGACTTACCCTTGAAATTCCTAGACAACCTGTTGTTAGAATATGTAGAAGCAGCTTGTCTAGGCTTGCCAGGGACAGCAGGCTGTGTATTCATTACGTGCCATTCTGACCTGAAGTGTTGCTGTTTTTCGTCTTCTTATCAACACTCGCGCTTATCATTTAGCAAGTCAAATCCGGTTGGATGAGACCAGTACCCGATGGTTACCACTTGTAGTCAAAGTTACAATCACTGGGCATTGTCAAGTTAAAGCCAATCAGAGTCTACCCTCGTTCTTCAACACCCAACTAGACGGGTTGCTTGTTTTTGTAACATCGAATAATTTCAATAAAACCGCCGTTTTTTATTTTTATGAAATTTTATTTGAAGAATTTAAAAAAACACGTTTTGAACCTAAACCAGCACATTTCCAACATCAGCACACAACAATTGATTGTCATCACGACACCAAACAATGCCAGCACCCACGTCAAGTGAGCAACCATTAATGGGGATTTCAACTTCTTTGTCCCTGAATCCATCAATTTTATTCGACCACCTTCCACCGACTCCCAAAATGAGTTTTCGATCCAATAATCTACCAGTCCCCCCTCACGAACTCTTAGAATAGTTTCATCAAGTTTTTCTCTAAAAATCGAATTCGACGGTAATATGAAGACCATGTACAAATTCGGCATCAGGCACATTGTATCACTGAAACGAACTAGATCCTTGGAAAAATAGCTTTGCTGCTCATTCAGAACCTTATAACTACTCGATGCGGTAGGATATGCATATCTTTGGTCAAAAGACGCTCTTATCCTTAAAAATTCATCATTTGTCTCAGCGAATTTGAATTTATCCAGATGATTCTCAAAATAATTCAAATACATTGACATTATTCGGAACTCCTCCCTAGTCATAAGGATTTTAAGAGATGATCTCTGTAAATCGCTCAAGGTGCGAATTGGACGTTCGGTTGGTGGATTTGTAAATAATGTTCCCAACTCCGTTACAAATATTGTGTTGAAGAAAAGTCCGCATATGAGACTACACATGTAGACTGTGCGCATTTTCACGGACGAATTTGGGTATTCGAGGAACGACTGCCCGAGAACTGCACGTAATGGTTTCTCATGAAGGATTATCTTGCAGGGATGTAAACTTATTTTCTTATCAAATCGAATGAATATACTCAGCACCAGAGAGAATACGATAATCATGATGAAGAGGAACACAATCGTTGGGCTTGTCAGTAACATCGGATAGTACAAGTGAGCTGGAATCGTCGGTTCTTTAGGTAGCATGAGACACCAACTGACGGTTTCATAAACGGTTGATTGACCAGTCATTGGATGTCTTAGAGAATAAATGTTGGTAAACATATCGATGTCTTCGTCGGTCATATAGTTTTTAGACCAAAAAACATATCTGCTGTCATTTTGAGATGGATGGACCAGTGTTGCGTTATGATGATTTGCAAATGTTGCCACCAGATGACCACAGTACCCACCCAATACGGATTGTCCTTTTCGATTGGTGAAGAAAAAATCTCTTGGTATTATTCCTGATACGAAGGCACGAATCGGGTATCCTTTAAGGTTTTTCATACGATCGGGAAATATTGCTGAGTCCTCCTGGAATGTGTGAGTTTCGATGGTGAGCTCTGGAAACGGAGTGAAATTGTAGAAAGTCTGGTTAGTGAAGAAGTTTTCCATAAACACCAAAATATTGATGAACTTAGCTCTCCAACTAAATTGCATCAATTCCTTTAAAAAGGATTCACTTTCGTTACATAGGAGTATCACTTTGTTCTGGGGAAGTCGATAAAGTATCTCAGCTAACGATGTGAGAACAGTTCGATATGATGATTTATTCAAGTACGCAATAGCTAGGATGTCACTTTTAAAGGAATCAATTAGATGAAAGGAGGTTCCTGCCGATAGACGAATAGAAGCCGCGTTGAAATGCGCCCATGTGTCGAGCTCTACAAAGCTGGGAACATCAGAGGTTTCTCCTAAGATGAGTACAGTCGAAAATTGCACCTGGGTTTGTAGTTTTTCAAAAATTCTCTCCATTTTGTGACTCCATTTCGTGTTCTTGATTAAATCCATGTCGGAACTCGAATGACATTACAACCCAAACAAGGTGCTTACAGTATTGACCGCTGGCTTTGATTAAATGATGTGTTGGTGCCATAATTGTAGGACAAATTAATGTAATTACCTTGGTGGTGGTATTATCCTACTGGTATGATATCAAAAAAGGTGAATTGTTAATGATCCAGGATATGTACGTCAACTTATGTTAAAACTGCCGTCCCAGGCGAACCTGGATGAGCTCCAAGAAGCCTTATGTTTCGAGGACATTAGCGAATGCATAGTAAAAATTAGCGTGAAGGGCAAATTCGCCAACAAGATGACATACCTAAAGATTGCTTCTACGCGCTCCTTAACAAAACCCATGAGCGAATACAGAAATACGTGCTGGGAGATTTTAACGCAAAAGTAGGAATATAAACAATTTTTAGCAGTATTGCTTTAATCTCTAGACTAACACCATTCCAACAAGCATCGAATATATAAAGACAATGGCACCGATGCCAATAAGCCATTAGATCAGCCGCTGGGTGCTAGGTTCCTCGCGACCACCAGCAATAAACCCTTGGTTTGATGAGGAATGCTCGCAGTCAAGAACATGGCACACAAGGCTAAATTGCAGGTGAAGATAAGAGCTGCCATTGAGCTCTATGGACGAAGAAGGAGGTAAGAACATTGGCTTTTCAGAAAGAATAAAAAAAATCCAGATAGGTGCCACTCCAGGAACGATGTTCTCAAGTCTTACCAAATAGTAAAACGTCAAAGCCAGGAATACAAGGCTCGAATAAAATTTTGTCGAGATGGACAAGGAAATATTGTAGCTGAGACAAAGTCGATGCTTAGAATATAAAAGAACAACTTCAGCACACTGTTAAACGGCGATGACGAACAACCATCCGCTGTCAGGCAGAACGAACCATTCAATATTGGCAACGACAGCGAAAACTGCCAACCACCCGACCTGAGTGAAGTGAGGATATCAATGTCTAAAGTCAAGCTTAATGAGGCTGTCGAAAATGACGGACTTCCTAAAAAGCCGGTGGAGATGAATTGGTATATAACACCCACCAACTCATAAGCCAAATCTGGTCGGAACAAAGTATGTCTAAAGAATGGAACCTCAGCATCGTCTGCCCGATCCAAAAAAAAATAAGATCCTCTGAACTACGCTTACTACAGAGGCATAAGTCTCCTTAACATCGCCTACAAACCGTTTATCAATAACATGAAACATGAAACCGTTTATCAATAACATGATCGGATCCTATCAGTGTGGTTTAAGGCCTGGAAAGTTCACATCTGATCAAATTTTCACACTTCGGCAGATCCTGAAAAAAAAACCCAAGAAGTCCAAATCGATTTCCACCACCTATTCATCGATTTCAAAGCCGCATACGATAGCTTTTATATAGACGAACTATACAGAGTCATGCGTAGTTTTGGTATACCGCCCGAACTCGTTTGCTTGTGTAGGTTGACGATGGAGAATTCTCGCTGCTCCATCCGGGTCGGAAACGACCTCACCGACACATTCGATACCAAAAAAGGATTAAGGCAAGGCGATTCGCTGTCATGTGACTTCTTCAATTCGATTCTTGAGAGGATTGTGCAAAACTCCCGAGCTAACACCAGAGGTGAAATTTTCCAAAATTCGGTGCAACTACTAGCAAACCCCGATGATATTGACATCATTGGTAGGACTCAACGTGATGTCCTAGCCACGTTTGCTAGTATAGAGAAGGAAGCGGCAAAAATGGGTTTAGCAGTAAATGAGGGCAAGACTAAGTATATGCTTTCAACACGAAACGACATACAACATCAACGAATTAGACAGAATGTCACCATTGACCGATATAGCTTTAAGATAGTAAGGGACTTTGTCTAACTCGGCTCCGCTATTGACTCTGACAACAACATCTCCTCAGATATCAAACGAAGAACTACTCTTTCCAGCCACTGTTTCTTCGGGCTAAGAATGCAATTCAGTAGTAAAGCCCTCACTCAAGTTATCCTTTATAAGACCTTGATCATCTCAGTTTCATTCTGTCTCAACAGCGGATGAAGAATTCCTTGGTCGATTCGAGAGGAAAATTCGTCGAAAAATCTTCGGTCCGGTTTGCTTTGACGAGCTATGGAGACGATGATGCAACCAAGATCTATACGTGGCGTACAGCGACATGCCCCCTGGTTAAAAAACTCCGCATTTGACGTTTAAGATGGCTAGGACATGTAGATCGAACTAATACTCCGGCTCGCATAATCCTCGATTCCCAGCCAGACGTCGGACGCAATAGAGGAAGACCTCACCTTATGTGGCGGCCACCGACCTCAACCAACTTGGAGTGCGCAACTGGATGCAGTTAGCTAAGGGCTGGGCTTATTGGAGAGGAGTGTTGGTTGAGGCCCAGGTTCGTTCCGGACTGTAGCGCCACTTAAGTAAGTAAGTAACTTATTCCGCTTTAAAGGAAGCTCGTGATGGTTCACATATGCAAACGAATCGAGAATAGACGATTTGTATCCATAGTTTCATCGTTTCACATTAATTGAATGTCATAGATAGCTCTCTATGGATGTGTGATAAACATTTCCTCATCATACCCTCCTTTAATAAACCAATAAGGTTGACCAACTTTCACTTATCTCGCCGACACAAAACCCCCCAGCGTTCTATTTATTAACTAAAAATTGTCAAAATATCTGATACAAACTGAAATTTAAGTTCTGCCATTGCTATATCTACAAACGACTCTCGGAAGTTCAGCAAATTCAGACAAACGTGTGACAGTCATGGCTTCGCTAATTGTTGCTTACAATATCAAAGCACGTCCTGAATTCGAAATCAACACAAACCCAACCGCAGCCCAAATCAGCGCAGAAAAAAAAGTCAAAACGACCTCCAAACACGTCCCTAACATGTAATTTCATCATCGTTCCTTACAAGGCAACTATAAAATAAATAATTTAATATGAGCTAATGGTGTGTGTGTTGTGTTTCATAAGTATGTGCGGTGCCACACAGTTCGTAGTGCAGTGATAAAAAAAAATCCCCATAAACTTTCCCACTCTCCAGAAACCAACCCATGCCGGGATATACTCACATACCTTTGCGTATACACAAGTCTTGATCCTAGCCAGAGATGAACGTGTATCTCTCAACCAAAAACAGCCGTCTTCAAGGCCCCAGGTAGGTACACGACCTGTAATCCACTTTATGGTTTCTACTCACTTTCGGTTTTTTTTTTTGCCACCCCACCTGCCTTCCGTGGTGACGTGAACTCACCGCTGCCAAGCGATATGAAATAGAGCTACACGTAGCGTTTATTGCCGCCCACTTAAATCCTCGGTGCTCAGCGCTAATGAATTTATTCATGATGACACATCCTTTCAAACGGGAATTAGACTGAGGAAAACTATGAGCACGAGTAGGGGTGCTCACATACACATGCGAGCATGGTGGTGCTAAATCGACGAGACTACAGACACAACGATGCTGGCAGGACGGTATCCCAACAACGTTGCATTCGAATTAGAGGCAGAAAATCTATCTTCAAGGATACAATTTAAAAGGCAAAGCATGAAAAATCCGCACACCTCTGGTCTAGGTATATAGCAACAAGCTGCATTGGTATGTATTCCAAGCTTAGTCTGTGAACACCGCACAGAACAACAACTCCAGGTGTAGACCACGTACAAGCGAAGGCAAGCAGCAAATCCGGCAACAAACGGGATACAAGTGCCTGACATTGTTAATCTGTGTATAGTATCTATTATAACACGAAACTGTATGTTCCAAAGAGGCTTTCAGGATGTCTCAACACACTATGCACACCCCCAATGGAGATAGCTCCCAAATGGACAGCAAAATACCACAAAACTATACACAAGGTATGATGCATCTAGAAGGAGCCTGCTTGTGGCAGGATCTGAATTAATAAACTTTCCAAACGAACCAAACACTATGCCATGAATTATGGATTCGGAATTTTTCCAAGCGCTTTTCATAAATGTGAATCTATACCGTAGGAGGGGGTGGGTTGAGATAGAGCTTTGCATTTCGACTTGGCCGGCGCGAGACATAATTCTGCAAAAGACTGGCTGTTCATAATGGAAATGAGGACATAAAATTTCAAATCACGATTGTGTCATTCCATGTCAAGGAGGCGAATGAATTTAAGAGGATGCCCAAAAGGATAACATCCGATTGGATGGGAGGATCTCTCCCAACACCTTACAATTGCGAAAAATAACTTTCAATTCGAGGTGCGGATTAAATCACTAACAATATCTCCTCAAGCCTAAGCTAGATTATCTCTCCATCCTCATTGACAGGTGGGAATTTCTCACCCGATCAGGATTAACAGCCCGGGTCTCCCTGTAAGCCCTTGAGATTATGTTAAATTAATTAACCGCATTAGATTAACGTCAATAGCTATTCAGAAGATACCTATCAACAGTTAAGATGAATTTCAATTGCCTAACATTAACACCAAACAGCATGAACTTATTTCACAGGTCTAGACTCACACCCCGGCCCGGCCATCCCGTCAAATATCCAAGTGACTGCTTAACTAGGTGGTAACTATACACACACCTATCCAGTAGCCATTTTACTTCTATCACGTTCAATAGCTCAATTAACACGTATCTGCCACCCACAGTGTGTCCCAAAACGGAATAGGTTAATCCTGGTTACAACTATTTCCGAACATCGGTTAACAGTTAATCAATTAAGGACCGGCGAACACCCAAGCCCCTACAGCCATTGAATTGGATTCAAAAGTAAATTAATACTCTGCCACATTATTGGCTGTGCCACATTTAGCTCCGAACAGAGCATTTGAACCGCAATTCAGGATCGAAATTGATATCATATGGTTAGGCTTAAACCCTGCTGCTGCAGTAAAATTACGGTCACAGCGCACCCAAGTGCACAAAACCCGCTCATAATGCGGTTTTATCGCCAAATTCGGATCTAAAATTTTATTCGATTAATTCCACTAAAAGTGTACGTGGCCACACAATTAGGTATACACATGTCAAAAGGACCCCCGGACAAATACATACAACTATACCGACGACGCATCCGTTCCAGACATCTGCATGTGCAAAGCGTGATATCGTTTTTTGGTGGCCAATTTACGCTCTTGCAATTATTTCGTCCCATTACCGAATCAAGAGATCACAATCGAATAACTGTTCGAATATCAATTAATGTAAAACAAATTTTATATCAATTTATTGGGGAATCAACTGCACTGACTACGCCCTGTCGGGATTGTTGACAATGAGGTGCAGACACCAGACGAACAATTCAGCATGAACGGCTTTCATTGCGAAATTTCACACTCAATTATCTCTAGTAAGGGAAATGAGTTTTTTTTTTTTTTTTTAATTTTAAATTAACAGGAAAACAAATAAGCACTAGGGGGGGATAAACGGTTTGGATACAGATACACAAATGTAAAACCCATTGATAATATTTAACTTAACATTCAGCATATGAATTTAAGAGACTGAAAAACAAAACTGGTCACACTTATTGTAAGGACTCATTTCATATCCTCTGTAGAAGCTGCTTGGATGAGAAAGAAGAAGTATTTGTTCTTCAGCTTTTTTGTCCAGCTCTCTCCAACAAAAAGGAACTCCATCTAGAAGGCTTCGTCTTTGAAAATCTAGGTAAGCTCTATAGTTAGCTCGGAATGGTTCAATTAGACAACTAACCGCTTACGGTAAGGGGTCAAAATATGCCCGAGGTAAGCCATTACTGTTGTAGAAGGCGACTAAAATCCACTCCGCGTATACCGAGTTTTAAGGGTGTACAAACAAAATTTCAATGAATACAACAAAAATATATAATAGCCTAGGTGGCAATCCAGTTTCACGGGAAGATCCACCCTCTTCGAAGGTCTGCTCTACGGATTTTCTGGAAAGGTTCCAAGCCATTCTGGAACATAGTAAAAATTATAAAAAATAAGCACAAAGAGATACCTTGTCTCAAAAACGGTATAAATTCTTATCTAACAGACAAAGAAAAAGCTAATGCTTTAGCTGACATTTTTTCTAAGAATCACCTTGTTTCCCAGCATCTAGGGGATGCAAATACCTCAACTATAGTAAACAATAGCCTTCGTACCATCAATATTTCTAGTCACGAAACCCCATCAAACGAATATATCTCAGAAGAAGATACAGAGTTCTTCTTAAATAGGTTAGTTGTTCGTAAGACAGGTGGAATAGATAATATAAAAAATATTTATCTCAAAAACCTGCCAAGGGAGGGAATAAAGTTCCTTACCTTCATAATAAAAGGGTGTCTAAAAATCCAATACTTTCCAGTTGCATGGAAATTAGCATAAGTAGTTGCAATACCTAAAGCAGGAAAACCTCGCGACAAAATTGACAGTTATAGACCGATAAGCCTATTAAGTTCAGTAAGCAAAGTTTATGAAAATATCATAAAAGAAAAGTTAGTGAAGTTTATCGATGATCACAAGGTCTATCCAAATGAACAGTTTGGTTTTAGGCGCCATCATGGTACTTCACACCAAGTTCTTAGAATTTGCAACATCATTAAAAGAAATCGTGCAAAAGGAAATTCTACAGGTATGATCTTACTCGACATCGAAAAAGCATTCGACTCTGTGTGGCACGATGGGCTTATATGTAAAATGATAAGCTTATGTTTTCCTCCATTTCTTTGTAAAATTGTAAAAAGTTTTGTTTCAGATCGTTATTTTAAAGTGCATGTTAAGAGTGGTTTTTCTAGTCTTATCAGTGTCAATGCTGGGGTCCCGCAAGGCTCAGTCCTTGGTCCTGTCTTATATAATTTGTTTACATCTGACTTTCCTACTATTTATAACTGTGATACGGCAATATATACTGACGATACGGCAATTTTGTCGTCACATGAATTAAGTCTTAACATTGAGACAAATTTAATAAATGCGGCAAACATTTTAGAAGATTATTCCAAAAAAATGGAAAATAAAGCTCAATGCCGATAAGATTCAAACTATCTTTTTTACCAGAAAAAGAAAGCCTTGCTTTTTACCGGCAAATCAAATCAATATATTAGGAAACTCAATACCCTGGCAGACGTCTGTTAAATATCTAGGCATATATCTCGATAAAAAATTGACATTTAACGAACACATCTCACAGGTTCTTAGAAAGACAAATATCGCTATTAAATTGTTATACCCATTTATCAACAGAAGATCTTTGCTTTCCAAAAAAAAAAAACAAATTGATTATATATAAAGTAATATTGCAAGCGATTCTTATGTACGGTTGCCAAGTTTGGGGCAACTGTGCTAAATGCTATGTGAAAAAACTTCAAATATCTCAGAACAAAATCCTGAAAATAATATTTAATCTTCCCTGGCATTACTCCACTTTAGGTCTGCACCAAAAAGCTGGTGTTGATCTGATCTTAAACAGAATACAGAAACTTTCTGAATCATTCCAAATCAGATGCAGTATTCCCGATAATCCTCTAATAAATGAACTCAATGTGCTACATCATACGTATACATGATTCGCTTACCCTTGCAATTTTATTTCATAAATGTTGCTATTGTAATTATGTTAATTAAAATTTACATATTTATTTGTCTATTTATCTGTTAATTTATTTATTTGTTCATATTTCTTTTTACTTTTTTTTTGTTTATTTACTTATTTATTTATTTTTCTTTTCCTATATTAAATTTATTGAATTACTTATTAATATACTCATATATATTTATACTTATTTACTTAATTGATTTTTATATTTCTGTTTTATTTGGCTCACAAAATTACTTCCGTATTAATTCATACATTTATTTATTTGTCTTTATTAATTTTGCACATATCAATTATTTACTTTATTTATATACATATTTATATATAATATATATATATATACTTTTTTTTTTAATATTTAATGGGGTTTTCTTTTTCGTAGTTTCCTCAATATGTCACTTTTTTGTAAAACCAAACTATGCTTTCACTATGTTAAACAACTTTTTCAGTAGTAAGATTATATACGTTAATCATATCTCTGTGCGCATAATGTAAATTGTGCGATAACAAAATGATATTTGAAACGAAATAAACATATCTATCTATCTATCTTTCATGCTCAGTATATAGTGTAATCCTTTCAGGCTCAGTAAGAGCGATGAACTGCCGCGCAGAAGAATTCGGGGTTACATTAAAACAGGAGGTCCCGCCATCCTGCAAGAAGTACACACGCACACATGAATGGTTGTGAGAAAGCTCGGCCCTGGGTACTAACAAGCCTGTTGCGCCAAAAATTTGTATTTTTTTGTAACCCTTTTGGGACAAGTTCAAGTGTTACGAGGACATCTGGACCTCAAAAAAATATATGCGCCTCCAGGAGCTCGACAATCCCAGTAAATACTAAACGCCTTAAGGCCGAAAACGACGTTCTTTGAAGAAGGCTAAGGAAAGTCGAACTGCTCTGCGAAGAGCTTGGGTAAGAAACTCTCCATCTTAAGGATGAAAACATGGCACTTAATAGTTCATTTTAAATACCTTATGAGCCTAAACCAAGTGCAAACTGCCTCGTGAATTCCGAATACCATACGGGACTGGATTATAGATAAAAGACTGGCAAAAAAAGGAAAGCTGTACCCTCTCCTGAAAGAGTGATCCGCGACAATGAGATTATTAACAAAGCGAAACAGCTAAAACAACGATAGTTGGGTGCTGTGGAACGAGGGTAGGCTCTGACTACACACCAAGTGCTAATTTTTTTTATAAACGAAAAAAGGACAACGACGCTCGTATCTGCACCTGGAATGTGAGAACATTAAACAGTAGATGTAGATATAACTGGCATGTGATATCTACTACGGACCTCGTTATATTGAGCTGAAACAGCGACTATTCGGATGCGGATTTGTTATAGGTGCCAGCCTTAGGCAAGAAGTCTTATGTTTCCAAGACATTAGAGAACGCATTGTAACAATCCGCATCAAGAACAAATTCGCCAACATTAGCCTTATATGCGCTCACGTCCCCACGGGGGAAAAGATGATATAGCTAAGGACGAAAAACGAGGCCTACAAGACTAAGCTACAGGTGAAGACGAGAGCTGCCGTTTAGCTCTATAGGCAGAGAAGAAGGGAAGAACACCGGTTTTTCAGAAAGATGAAAAAAAAAGTTTTATAAAAGTGTGAAACCTCAAAGCCTTACAGACCTATTACACGGTCGCTTACACCCCATTATTGATCAGAAACGGCTTTTACCTGACCATCATTTTATTTTTAGAAGTAAAAATTCGACTGTGGACCAATTTCATCGATTTACTGATGAAAAGTAGGCTTTGTTCACACGTATTTCTTGACGTGTCCCAAACTTTTGACAAGGTCTGACATACAGGCCTTCAAACAAACTAAGACAAGTTCTACCCGAAAAATGATTTTAAATCCTCGTTTCGTATCTTGAGCATGGACTCTTCGGTGTGAAATTTGGAAACGAATATTTCAAAGAAATATTGACAGGAGTACCCTGCACGTTTACACACAAACCTTAAAAAAAGTTTATTCGGACACGATAAGACAACTTACTTACTTAAGTGGCGCTGCAGTCCCAAATGAACCTTGGCCTCAACCAACATGCCTCTCCAATTAGCCCGGTCCTTAGCTAACTGCCTCCAGTTGCGTACTCCAAGTTGGTTGAGGTCGGTTTCTACTTGTGCGCGCCACTTAAGGCGAGGTCTTCCTCTACTGCATCCGACGTTTGGCTGGGAATCGAAGATTCTGCGAGCGGGGGTATTGGTGTCGATTCGCTGTACATGTCCTAGCCATTTTAAGCGTACAATGCGGAATTTTTTGATCAGATGCATATCGCTCTACAGTTCGTACAGTTCTTGGTTGAATCTTCTTCTCTATAGCCCGTCACCACAAACGGGACCGAAGATTTTTCGAAGAATTTTCCTCTCGAATCGACCAAGGAATTCTTCATTCGCTTTTGAGATGGTCCATGCTGCAGCGCCGTAGAGCAGGACTGGGATGAGCAGGGTAGTAGATAGGACCTCCTTGATAGTTCGAGTGAGGGCTTTACTACTGAATTGTCTTCTTAGCCCAAAGAAACAGCGGTTGGGAAGAGTAGTTCTTCGTTTGATTTCTGAGGAGATGTTCTTGTCAGAGTTAATAGCGGAGCCGAGATAGATAAAGTCCCGTACTACCCGGAAGCTATATCTGTCAATCGTGACGTTCTGTCCAATTCGTCGATGTTGTGTGTCCTTTCGTGTTTACCCTCATTTACTGCCGCTTTCTTCTCAATGCCGTTTTGTGCCGCATCACTCTCTATACTAGCAAACGTGCCTATGGCATCACGTTGAATACTACCAATGATGTCAATATCGTTGGCGTATGCTAGTAGTTGCACCGATTTTTGGAAATTTGTTTAACTGGTGTTGGCCAGTTTTGCACAATCCTCTCATGTATCAAATTGGCAGCTCATCGCCTTTCCTAAATCCTTTCTTGGTATCGAATGTGTCGGTGAAGTCGTTTCCTAACCTGATGGAGCAGCGAGATTTCTCCATTCTCACTGAGGGACAAATTTGGGCGGTTTATATCAAAACTAGAGATGACTCTGTACATTTGGTCTCTATAAATGCTGTCGTATGCGGCTTCAAAATCGACGACTAGGTGGTGGGTATCGCTTTGTTTTTTTCCAGGATCTGTTGAAGTGTGAAAACTTCATCGGTTGTGAACTTTCCTGGTCTAAAACCACACTGATAAGAGCCGATCAGGTTGTTGGTGAACGGTTTCAGGCGTTCACATATTATGGCAGATAGGATCATGCAGGTGATGTTGAGAAGACTTATGCCTCTGTAGCTGACGCAGTTCCTTTTTTGTGGAACGGGCAAACGATGCTGGGGTTCCATTCTTTAGGCATGCTTTCATCCGAATATATTTGGCTTGTGAGTTGTTGGATGTGACTTACCAAGTCATCTCCGCCGGCTTTTATTAAGCTTCAGTTTAGATATTGCTATCCTTACCTCACTCATGTCTGGTGGTTTGCAGTTTTCGCTGTCGTTGCGCGTATTGAATGTTTCGTTCTGCCTGACAGCGGATTGTTTTTCGTCATCGCCGTTTAACAGTCTGCAGAAGTGGTTCTTCCATATCCTCAGCATCGACCGTGTCTTAACTACGATATTTGCTTGTTGATCTCGACAGGATTCTGTTCGAGCCTTGTGTCCTTGGCATTGACGTTTTACACTTAGGTAAAACATGCGAACATCATTCCTGGAGTGACACTTCTCTATATCCTCGATCGCGCGCTTTTCTTGCTCTTTTTTCTTCTTTCTGGAAAGCCGGTGTTCTTCTCTGCCTATAGAGCTCTAAGGCAGCTCTCGTATTCACCTGCAGCTTAGCCTTATAGGGATCGTTCTTGGTTGCGAGCATCTGTCGGCATTCCTCATTAATCCAGGGGTTTCTTGATGGTGGGCGTGAGAATCCTAGCACAACAGGGTAGGGGTCCGCGTCGATGTTTGGACCTCAGAATGTTTGGACATCCAAAATACTAGATGGCTGACTCTTGTCTAGCACTATGTCATCAATCTTATTGAATGTTCGTTGATCTTGAGACCACTATGTCCCTTTATGGATATCTGAGTGACGAAACGGTATGCTGGCTATATAGTGGAGTTTTTTTCTGAAGCAAAGTCAATAAGCCTGATTCCGATGCCAGACGATTTATCGTGTAAGCTGTGTTTTCCGACAATTCTCCAAAAGATGTCTTCTACGCCTACATTTGCATTAAACCTGAAACCTATGTAAGGGAGTTCAATATTTACCAATGAAGAATGACTTCAGTCATTGCAAGTGATAGTACCGGAAAATCCTGGGTTTTGTTCTTTTTTTTAGCTTATCTTTTTTTTAGAAAAGTCTGCTGAGAATAGACTTTAATGACATTAGCTACTATCTGTGATATGACGACACATTGGAGGATGTTTCGATACACCCTAGTCTTAGAACACATATCCAGCAACGAAACGAAACGAAATTTAATTAACTCTCTCATTCCCTCTGACTGCTAACTACCTCTATAACCAGACATTCAGCTATCCCGGCGAAGAACGATAAAATAACAAACTTCCAACATGTATCTATAAATCTATTTATATCTACTCGCATGTCTACGATGTCAAAATTGGATTTATGTCTACGTGTTGATATAAATTCACAACCACATCAATTAGGTTACGTTCGGCAACGGTATAAGCAATTTCCATTCACAATACCACCCAATTGTCGCGCCTCCGAAACCACATATACTAATGAGAAATTCCTACACAACCATACATATATTTACAATTAAGCTTACCCAGCGCCATTATTTTACTTCGCCTTATCCTTACGCACACAACACGTCTGGTAAATCTTTGTCAAAACACAATCTATCGATGCCATTCACCAGCACAATATCTGTCCAATTAACGCCGGCCTAAAATCAATTCAAGCTCATTTCGTCCGTTTGACAGCACATAGTAACGGTAATCACTTAAATTTGCTGAATTGCATATTTTCCATTTTCCCCGTGATGAACCAGTAAAACATAATAAACCGCAAAACCACAAGTCTATTTGTCTGTGTGTGTGTTCGGATGGGTATATTCACACGACTTCACAGGAGGTTAGTATGCTTGATGTTGTGTCTTGCGGAGTCTCCTCCTTTGACAGCGGGAACAACAAAAACCAAAAACCTCACCCGGGTTAAATGTAAGTCGTCCGTCTTGACATGTGTACCTCCAATGAGATCGAAATTCTCAAAAACCACACCAGCAAAGGTAGCATCGGTCACCCCCACCCCCAACCAACCCCTGGCGAACATCACGTTGCTTACGTGTATCAACTTCATTTGTCACGACCATCCATCAAGTTGTTCTATAGCTACTGGAGTCGTCTGTGTGTCTGTGGGTTTGAGTCGGTGCTTTCAGATTTACCGACGTGTAACAGCGGAATCTACTTGGCACACCGGAAGCATATACAAGTAGTACATTGTGTTCCCACGGGACGCGGGATAATCAGCACACGATGCAGTTTTTATAGTCCTCGCTGGGATGTTTCACTTTTTTACTTCAATTTTTTTTTTTTTTTGAGTTTTTCGTTATAAAATTTTTGGCTCATAGTTGGGTGGGGGTCTGCTCAAGCTCGCACCTTGCAGGGGCATGGTGTTGTGGGGGGTGATATTTAATTTGCTTTAGGTTTCACACCTGCAGGCATAAATCGCTAGGAGAAACGGTGATAGATGCGCTGTGAAAATTCGGTGACGTGTGCAGGTAAAATGTCCCTAAAATGGTATCCTTCGGTTTTAGGTACGTGTTTGCTAAGCTATCATATATTTTCTACAGGTCTTGACTCGTTCAACTGTCTTTTCAAGTCACTGCCTGTGTTTATAATTAATTTCAGATGTGACTAATGCGAGGGTTTAATGGCTTACATGGGGGGCATAAGTGACACTCGTGCTACATTATTTCATCTCGAGATAGGGACAGTAAGTACACCCATCAAAACGGTGAAGACCAATCCACCTGGTTCCCCACCAGGTTGATTGCACAGAATTCTTCATGGCTTACGAATATCGTAGGGCTTTTACTCACAATCATTCATGTGTGCGTGTGTATTTTTTGCACGATGCAGGAACCTAATGTTTTATGCTGATTTCGATCGGCTGAGTTGGGATTAGCTTTTGTAGAAAATTGATGCTGCTGTGGTGATTTGTAAAATCATTGCGAAAGGAGGACAATTAGGTCATTCTAAGGCTGGGAATCGAACCTAGACCCTCTGCAAGGCAGACGAGGGATTAAAAAAAATAATCATAACAAAATACAAGACCCGTCATGGATGTTGCGAAGCCCTATAAATCAAGGCACTGCTTTAGTTTTATGCCTGATGCGTGTTAATGTAGAAGCATCTGTTACTTGAAGCAAAACCAACTGGGTTTAGCCAAAAGTAGTTACGAGGATTGTTATGGGTTTGATAAACGTAGGAAGAGCCGAATGTTGGATGCACTATGAGCTAATGGATGAATTAGCAAGCTTTCGGTGAATCATCAACGGCACAAGCTGTGGATAGACACAAGCAACCACTCAATGTTCACAAAGCTTGCAATGTGCTTGTTGCCAAGGCTAGTTGTGTAGTCAATGGTTCTTCAATAGACTAAACGGATCTTACACCTAAGCCTCTTCATGGTCCACCTTCTCTCTCAGACGGGAGTGGACAGACTTATTATTACCAGGCTAACTGATAGACTGTTGGATGCTTTTAGGTAGCAGAGTTGGAATTTCGATGCTAAAATTAGAAAGAACTACTTTAGGTCTGGTTCAAGTAGTTCGATTATGTAGCTTTCCTAGATTAAGTATATGGCGGTCTCGATAATTTGGTAGCGTAGGCATGGATTGAATAGGTTGACCACTTTGGTCCATTGTGATAACACGTGGATCTTGTCCATCCTGATTTCCATTCGTGGGAAAACCATTCTGAGCTTTCGATGAAGCCCAGGAGGCTTTCACTTTCGTTTTTGTCAAATCACTGAGATTTTGGAAAGATGTAGATCAGATTTTCACATTTCGGCATATCCTTGAAAAAACCTAAGAGGTCCGAATCGATACACATCATCTATTCATTGATTTCAAAGCCGCATACGACAGCATTTCAAGAGACGAACCGTATAGAGCCGTGTCTAGTTTCGGTGCACTGCCCAAACTCGTTCGTTTGTGTAGGATGGCGGTAGAGAATTCTCGTTCGGTTCGGAAACGACCTCAGCGAAACATTCGATACCAAAAACGGATTAAGGCAAGGCGATGCGCTGCCATGTGGAGACTTCTTCAATTTGATTTTTGAGAGGATTATGCAAAACCCCCGAGCCAACATCAGAGAGACAATTTTTCAAAAATCGTTACAACTACTAGCGTACGCCGACAATATTGACATCATTGGTAGGACTCAACGTGAAGTCATGGCCACGATTGCTTGTATAGAGAAGGAAGCGGCAAAAATGGTTTTAGCAGTAGATGAGGGTTAGACTAAGTATATGCTGTCGACACGAAAGGGTACACAGGAACGATGAATTGGACAGAATATCACCATTGACAGATATGACTTTGAGGTAGTACGGGACTTTGTCTACCTCGCCACCGCTATTTACTCTAAGAACTACATCTCGTCAGAAATTTAACGAAGACTATATCTGGCCAACCGATTTTTCCTCGGGCTAGCAAGGCAATTAAGAAGTAAAGCCCTCACACGATCATCCCAGTCCTGCTCTACGAAGCTGAAGCATTTACAGGGTCGGAAGTGGATGAAGAAATCCTTGATCGATTTGAGAGGGAAATTCTTCGGTCCCGTTTGCGTTGACGGGCTATGGAGATGAAGATTCAACAAAGAACTATACGAACTATACAGCGACATGCCCCTGGTCAAAAATCTCTGCATAGGACATTTAAGATGGCTGGGACATGTATAACGAGTGGACACCAGTACTACGGCTCGCAGAGTCTTCTATTCCTAGTCAGACGTCGGATATAGCAGAGGAAAACCTCGCCTTAAGAGCCGCGCACAAGTAGATAAAGCTAAGGACCGGGCTAATTATAGAGGCTGGTTGGTTGAGGCCTAATTTCATTCCGTACAGTAGCTCCACTTAAGTAAGTAAGCAAGTTTTGTAGTAAAGTCCTCACTCGAACTACTCAGGACAAGACCCTCATCATCCCAGTCCTGCTCTACGGCGCTGAAGCGTGGACAGTATGAAAAGCGTATTACGGGCGGTATAGCGCTGATTTCGTAACAAATATTAACCTTAATCATGTCAATGGTCAGAGGCTTGCTGGTGTACACTTTGCTTTTCACATAACCACACAAAAAGAAGGCCAGAGGGGTCAAATCTAGAGATCTGGCACAATGTTACCAGTTCTTGACAGCAGGCTTCCAGAAATGCATGCCTATCGCATGACTTTTCCTGGGAAACTTTTCCCATTCAGCAATCTGATTTACATTGCTGACAAGGAAAAAATTCCTGGGAAAATTTATTCGCGATAGGCCTGATTGCATCGACTGTTTCGCATTATCTGACAAAAAAATATCCCAAATAGTCAATTTTTGGTCATGCAATTGTGTTTCATGGATCCTCGTTTTGACTCTGCGTTCTGCCCCAGAGACATGACCTCCTCTGTCATTTAAATTTGCGTCCAAAAATAACGTTCAGTTTCAACCCTTCGAGCAACTGTTTTACCATATTTCATGCGGCCTGGGAGGTCTCTCGGAGATATCCGAGTCAATTGCTTTGTTCAATACCTATGTAAATAACCTGCCGCTAGGTGGCTTCAATGACATCAAAATGCTGGTGCGATGGATCCTCGGTAAAATACTCTCTCTAACCGCTTCAGCCTGTTTATTGGAATGTCAAGGCGTTGATGAACAGCATTTCGACGTTCCCCCTTTGTCATTTGTTGTCAGAAGGACACTGTTGTTGGTCATGATATTTTCAAAGATTCCCAAGTCAAGTTAACAAAGCTGAACTCTAATTTTCAATGTACAACTTCACTATATCGGTGTGAATCTATTCATGATTTAATGACTGGTACGGAATTGACGTTTCAAAAACATGTCTACTCAAGTTAATCGGTTGACAAATTTCAAACAGGCCTATCGCGACAAAGTTTTAATGGAAAACTGTTCGAATTCAGCAATCTGAAAGGGATAAATCCCCGAAAAAATTGAATCGCGATAGGCCTGAAATTTATTCAATGCCTACACACGGGCATTATACCTTTGATACGCTGGTGGTATCAATTATATAGTATACGGATGTACCACCTATGTGTCATGAAATACCACACTAATGCCACGGGAGCAGCATGATATCTGCTTGGCTTGATGCTAGCATTTTCACCGTGGTATACATAGAATTCCATTGGTCGCAGCGCCATTCTTCCTTAGTGGTACGTTGATGAACTAAATTTTGTATTGGAATTTCTCAACTCATACTGCATGAAGCATGTGTCACAACCCCAGGGTATTGCCAACTAAATGGTACCAATGCCATGGTATCGGGTTTTCAACAGGGACGCTACAAAGGTTAAGCGACAGGGATAGCAAACGACGCCATATTTCTTGCCGCTCTTTTGACATTTCTCTTCAGTAAGGTTTGTCATTTCATGATGGAAAGATATACGATCCAACAACGACTCAAAATTATTAAAATTTACAATCGAAATTCGGAGTCAGTGGCCTCAATGTTAAGAGCGCTACGTCCAATCGTCCTAGCAGATCAACAAATAAGCGTCTAGTGGAAAAATTTGAGTCCACAGGCACAGTACAAAATGTTTCCGTGCAGGTGAGACAAAGAAGTGCCCGTAGTGTCGAGAATATTGCTACGACTGAGGCTTCAGTTTAAGAAAGCCCAAATGGGTCTCTCACACGTAGTTCTCAAGCGTTGGGCATCTTTGTGACGTCGTTGTGGCGAATTTTGCGAAAAGATCTCGGCCCACAACCTTACAAGATTAAATTGACGCATGAACTGAAGCCGCTTAACCACCAGAGGCGTCGTATGTTCGTGAATTGGGCTGAGCAACAACTTGAAAATGATTCGGATTTTCATCGAAAAATCATCTTCAGCGATGAGGCTCATTTCTGGCTGAATGGCTTCGTCAATAAACAAAATAAGCGGTATTGGTCAGGCAGCAATCCACACGTACTCCATGAGTCATCATTGCATCCCGAAAAAATTACGGTTTGGTGTGGTTTATGGGCCGGCGGCGTCATTGGGCCGTACCTCTTCCGTGATGATCAAGACCGGCAAGTTGCTCTGAATGGGAATCGCTAGCGTTCAATGATAACCGAATATTTTTGGCCCCAATTGGATGATATGGACTTGGAGGACATGTGGTTCCAACAGGACGGCGCCACAAGCCACACAGCGAATGCCACAATCAATTTATTGGAAACCAAGTTTGGAGAACGTGTTATCTCACGAAATGGTCCAGTCGCTTGGCCGCCTCGGTCGTGCGATTTGACGCCGTTAGACTATTTTCTGTGGGGCTACGTCAAGTCTTTGGTCTATGCCAACAAGCCAGCGGCGATTGATGAACTTCGTACGAATATCGAACGTGAAATTGCAGCAGTATCGGCCGATTTATGCTTGAAAACCGTCGGAAATTGGGTTCAGCGTCTGGACTTTTGCAAGCGTGTCCGTGGTGGCCATGCAAAAGAAATCGAGTTCCATACATAATGGCATCGAAAGTACTTTTACAGGAATAAAGAATTTCCATTGATATACAAAACCATTTTTGGTTTTATTTAAAAAAAAACTTTTGTAGCGCTCTTATTGAAAAACCCTTTATTTATACCACCAGTGTGTCAAAGGGTTAAGAGATGGTGCACCCTGTATACTGCTGAAAATATATTTTTAATAAAAATATGTTGTTGTCAGTCATATTGGCCCATAACAAGAAAAACAGTCAGAAAGGCATTAGAATTAAGAAAGCTAGTTAGGTTGTTGTTAAGTTGGCTAGTTTTTATTAAATTTTGTCTAGCATTTAGTTAAGTTAAGCCTAAGATAGTTTTATGTTGAAGAAAATAAAAATGAATTAAAAAAAAATTACAAGAAAATTTGTTCACTACTGGGTTAGACATACATATAACAATTGACAGTAACACCATTCATTTATTGCACAGAGATGCCAAAAATTCTGTTCAAATACATTAGAAATCCATGCTTATACCACCATACATTTTTTCAAAAATTTTAATCACCCACACACAATGGTTTAAAAAAACATTTATTCGCAGAACTTAACATTTCACCTTTAAAAGTTAACAACAAAAATGTATCGTGCATCCTTCGTACACCATCTTCCTTAAATATGACGTATCTCTTCAGAGGGACCAACATTCCGACGATTATTCTTAACAAATTAAAATACTTTCCGTTTTAAGCAATAGAGAGGGAAATTTATCCTTTGGTTCTGCGGTTCATATTTATTTTCACTCAAAAGAAATCCTTGCTGTGAACTTTTATTAAAAAATTAAAAGGAAATAAGATAAAGTCTTGGCAGTGGAAGAGGTAAAAAAATCCTGTACAACCACACAGGAATGGAGTCATTTTTATACTTCCCAACTGAGGATTAAGGATGAATATGTGATGGCAACGTCTTTTTCATGTTTTATAAGCATACCGCTTTGTGTATCCTTTTTGTGAGCGTGGTTGATTATGAAGGTTCAAATAAAACGGTAAGCGAAATGTAAGTGGATTAAAAATCACGAGCGCTAATGGAGATACATTCTGCGTTCTGTAAGGTAATACCTATGCATTAATTCTGTACAGTGAACTTCATAACCCCTTTACTGATTCAGTGCTTCAAACAAACAGGTTTCAAACACACTTTTGATCCACACCCAACTAACAAATTTTTTTTTTTCTAGAAGGCATGAATTTCAAATTTCAAGAAGCAATTTCTTGTTTTAAGCTAGTACTTGTGCGAAAAGTTCAGCATGTCTAATAAGTCTTTTAGGTAAATACCCAGGCTTTATATTTATATTACTTCGGCGGAAGCTCTATAAAAACATCATTTCAACCATCACATGTACAGTGTACACACATCACCGGAAACTTTTTAGAAGCCATATACAAATAAGTTATAATTGTCATTTAGAGAAAACGTGGTGCGAAAACGTTCCATACTTCATCGAATTAATTGGTCTGATGGGCAATTATGCTGACCGTAAAATAGACGTAGTGCGCCATACGTATTAAGACTATCAAAATAAATTCGAAAAATTAGGAAGCGTTGTTCAGACATCAGTCTATTCATTTCAAAATGCCAAACCAAACTATAAACAAATCATTTGACAGCTGAAAAATGGATGCCAGTTAGAATAGTGTTGTCATTTAGGGAAAACGCCGTGCGAAAACGTTCCATACTTCATCGAAATAATTGGTCTGATGGGCAAGTATGCTGACCGTAAATTAGACGTAGTGCGCCATACGTATTAAGACTATCAAAATAAATTCGAAAAATTAGGAAGCGTTGTTCAGACATCAGTCTATTCATTTCAAAATGCCAAACCAAACTATAAACAAATCATTTGACAGCTGAAAAATGGATGCCAGTTAGAATAGTGTTGTCATTTAGGGAAAACGCCGTGCGAAAACGTTCCATACTTCATCGAAATAATTGGTCTGATGGGCAAGTATGCTGACCGTAAAATAGACGTAGTGCGCCATACGTATTAAGACTATCAAAATAAATTCGAAAAATTAGGAAGCGTTGTTCAGACATCAGTCTATTCATTTCAAAATGCCAAACCAAACTATAAACAAATCATTTGACAGCTGAAAAATGGATGCCAGTTAGAATAGTGTTGCCACTACCCTTGCGAACTTTAGAGTTTTTTTTTACGAAACAGTGTGTCTTTCTTCTGGAGTTGTAAAGGGTGATCCAAGTAGAGATACTTTTTTCAATAGCCTTTTTTGACAGATCACGTGTGAGTCGTGTCATGCTGTCATGTTATTTTTGTTTAGTATTGTTTGGCATTTCATAATGGAAAGACTTACGCGTGAACAACGTTTACAAATTGTTCAACTTTATTATGAAAATTCACGTTCTGTGAGGAATGTGTTTCGAGCACTTCGCTCAACTTATGGTCAACATAATCGGCCTACTGAGCGTACTATTCGCAAAACCATCACCCATTTTGAGACCCAGCATTCATTATTGGATAATAGACTTTTTTAGACTTTTTCCTGTGGGGATATGTAAAGTCAAAAGCTTATGCCGACAAACCCGCTTCGATTCAGGCCTTGGAGGAAAAAACATCACGCGTGTCATTCGCCAGTTACCAGTCGAAATGCTCGAACGAGTGATCGAAAATTGGACTCAACGGATGGACCATCTGCGACGTAGCAACGGCCAACATTTGATAGACATAATCTTCAAAAAATAAATGACAAAGAATGTTCTTTCAAATGATAATACCAATCTCCATTAAATTTGAATTTTTTGTGTTTTTTTCTTTAAAAAAGTAGGGAACCTCGAAATGGATCACCCTTTATTTGAAGCTTGAATCCAAGCAGGTAAATTTGATCGAGTTTCCGATGTGTATGTGATTAGCGATATTGAAAATGTATTTTTGGAATTGGAGTTGCCTTCAGGAAAGATGGTGCTTTTCATATGAGGACATTTTTAAAACGAGATGCTAGATATCGTGAACGCCTCTAACCTTTCTGAGTGTAAATAATACAAATCGCGGTTACTTTAAAAAGGATGAATTGGAGGAGATAGCCCACATGCCCGAAATTATATTTAAGCATTAATAACATAAAATTATCCTTCCAATTAAGTCAAATTTAATTCAATTCGAAGTTCTATATCTTTAAAAAAACACCCTCTATATGAATGTTTGACAGGTAACGTTCCTTTAAGAGTTCCTGCTTGATCCGCAATTTATAGCGCGGTTTGTGATTATCGGGCTAAATCCAAGGGGTTAGTACTTTGACGAAGCCGCAACAAATTTGTTTTGTCAATAATTTGCAGGACCGTTTTGTTAACGTGTCCTAATAAACATTTTTTTTATTTTTTCAAAAATTTTCGTTTCTTCTTCAACCGGGGGAATACCCAGATCTTTGCGTAGATTTTCCTTATATACCACGGCGCATAGACGAATGATCTTAACATTTAATTTTCAAAAGTTTGTAGAATGTTAAGATTCGTTCCACCGGTCCAACTTCAAAGTTGTATACCATATGTCCAAACTGGCCTTAGAACTTGCTTGTATAATAGCAGCTTGTTGTCGAGATTAAGCTTCGAATATTTTCCGAGCAACTAACACAGTTCTCAGAAATTAAACGAAGAATTGCTCTTCCCAACCGCAGTTTCTTGGGGCATAGAAGGCAATTTTGTAGTAAAGCCCTCACTGGACCGTATCAAAATTGGATGAATAAATCCTCGGCCACTCATGAAAAACAGCACCTTTCCTGTGAAATGTTGGACAGCTTTCAAATCACTTTACGCCAAATTGATTCAAGAGTTATAACAATTGAATATCCGCGAACTTGAGTAGCATAGTGGTCAAAGGCCTATTAACGTATTTCTTCTCCTTATAAATATTCAGATAAAGCTTACAGTTATGGCATCGGCAAAACTAAATTTTGCAATAAATTCTTCGGTGGTGCTACCACTAATCCCTTACAACTTTAACGTTCCAGCTAAATGTTTAGAAATCAATTTTTTTTTTTTTTGTAAATATTTTCCCAATTTAAGGACATTTAAGCCCATGTGCCAGACCACACTTCCCCACGAAGAGAATGTGACAGAAAACGACAAAATTAATCTCAATTAAACCATAGAGCACAAGTAACCCAACAGCAACATCAGCAGCCGGTGGCCATGGCACTTATAAGTGCCTCCCCGGCTCCAACATCGACTTATGTCATAGTAACACACAAAAACCCGCTGCAAAAACCGCAACAGAACAAAATGTGTGCGTCACACCACAGCAGGCGGCATCGTCGCCATAGCAGGACTACCTCCACTGCCAGTCCTGTTCCTGTGCCATCATCGCACCCAGAATAGCAAGTACCAAGCTCTGACTGCTTGTTTTTGTCGCCTAGATGGACCACCAACAGCAGAGATTCATTACATCCACATGCACATAAATAACTGTTATCGAAATATTTCCCGTCTTATTATTAATTAAATTCAAAATGTTTGCATCAATAATTTATCCATAAAAGCCTCGACAGTCGCTCGTCGTATCTGAGACTCTTTGTGTGGAATGGCAATGGCGTTTTCGGGTCTGGCCAGCTAACCGGCATGAATTGCTCGAGGAAACCCAAAGAGGAGTGAGACTATAAATTTCCCTTGTTATCTTGCCGTTCTAGAATGGTACATTGCCCAAGAAGAGCGAATTGTCTTCGCCACTATCAAGGTCTGTCTTGGTCTTGGGTTCGTCTTCTCTATTCTCGTTCTCTAGAATAACCTCAACTAGCTTGGTGGTTGTAACCCTAAGTGGTAATTTTCGAGGATGGGTGCACCTCAGTATACATGTAGTTGGAGATGAAAAGTCAGTTAAATGTAGAAGAAGATGTGTGTAGTCTATGGTGATGGTACTCCCACAAAATGGTTCGACACCCCAAAAGATACATTAAGCCATTGCGCATTGTTACATCTACATGGGAACATAGATGGGAGAGGCACAATGGCAACGGTGGTGGCAACAACTTTGCCGAGCAATGAAAAGGATATGAAGTGAAATTTATATTACATTCTAGTTCAGGGAATCAAAAAAGGAATTCATCACATGTGGCAAAGGAGAATACCTTAGATACATCGTGTCCTGAATTTATGTTTGGAGCGTTTTCATTCGGCAGCACACACAATCGAGGAGAGCTGATATAGCTGTGTGAGCAAAAAATCTTTGGTTCATTGAGCAAAAGCGAGGTCAGCTATTATCACAGTGTGTGCAACAGGTTAGCTCTTGTAATAGTTATACAAGATGCCACAAAAGAAAGTTTAAATTAAGTGGATCTGGTAAAAAAAATGTAAGCCATCTATTGAAAAACTATTCATTGAATATTTAAGAACAAAACTTAGGTTAACATCAAAGAAAGCTTTGTGTTCGCGGCACTCATTTAGTTTGACAGGATACCCATTCCGTAATTTTGAAAAATAGGCGAAGACGAGACTTTTTGGTTACGTAACGTGTAATTTGTATACATGTGGACACACACAACTAAAATCTAGCTGGCAGCCATTTTTGTTCACCTGCGACGCCAGTGAAGTCGATAAGCGTAAACTTCAAATTTGAACAACCCCATAGGATAAAATCCACAGGGGGTACATCTACATCAGAACTGCGTGGAGGCCAATATATGTCACCTCTCCTGTAGATCAATCTACTTAGTTACTTAAGTGGCACTACACTCCGGAATGAACCTGAGCCTCAAGCAACATGCCTCTCCAATTAGCCCGGTCCATTGAGGTCGGTTTCCACTTGTGCGCGCCACTTAAGGCGAGGTCTTCCTCTACTGAGTCCGGCGACTAGCTGGGAACCGGAGACTCTGCGAGCCGGAGTATTGGAATCCATTCGTTCTACATGTCCAAGCCATCTTAAACGTCCAATGCGGAGTTTTTTGACAAGGGGAATGTCTCTATGCAGCTCGTATAGTTTTTGGTTGAACCTTCGTCTCCATAGTACCTTAACGCAAACGGGGCCGATGATTTTTCGAAGAATTTTCCTCTCAAATCGATTAAGAATTTTTTCATCCACTTTTGATACCGTCCATGCTTTAACCCCGTAGAGCAGGACTGGGACGATCAGGGTCTTATATAGGATCTAATTATTAGTTCGAGTGAGAGCTTAACTACTAAATTGCCTTCTTAGCCCGAAGTAACAGCGGTTGGCAAGAGGAATTCTTCGTTTCATTTCTGATGAGATGTTGTTGTCAGAGTTAATAGCGGAGTCGAGGTTTACGGAGTCCCCTATGACCTCAAAGTTATATCTGTCAATGGTGACGTTCTGTCCAATTCGTCGATGTTACGTGTCCTTTAACAGCATCTATTTGGTCATACCCCCATTTATTGCTAAACCAGTTTTGTTCACATTGAGTCCTACCAATGATGTCAATATCGTCGGCGTATGCTAGTAGTTGCACCGATTTTTGGAAAATTGCGCCTCTGGTCTTGTCTCGGGAGTTTTGCACAATCCTCTCAAGAGTCAAATTGGCGAAGTCGCATGACAGCTTATCGCCTTGCTGAAATCATTTTTTGGTATCGAATGAGCCGGTGAGGTCGAGAAGCGAGAATTCTCCATCGTCATCCTACACAAACGGACGAGGTTGGTCGGTATACCAAAACTAGACATGGCTCTGTATAGGTCGTCTCTATATTTGCTGCGCCTATGAATTCGATGAAAAGGTGGTTGGTATCGATTTGGACTTCTTGGGTTTTTTCCAGGATCTGCCGGAGTGTTAAAATTTGATCGGTTATATACTTTCCTGGCCTAAAACCACACTGATAAGGGCTGATCAGGCTGTTTGTACTCGGTTTCAGGCGTTCACATTACGGCAGCTAGGATCTTGTAGGCGATGTTGATGATGCTTTTGCCTCTGTAGTTGGCGCAGATCAGAGTGTCTCTTTTTTTGTGGATTGGGCAAACGATGCGAGTTACTAAGTCATCTGCGCCGGCTTTATAAAGCTCAGCTAAATTTTCACTGTCTTCGACCATATTGAATTTTTCGTTCTGACTGATAGGGGAATGTTGCTCATCATCGCGCATATAAGACTAATGTTGGCGAATTTGGCCTTGATGCGGATTGTAACAATGCGTTCGCTTATGTCTTGGAAACATAAGATTTGTTGCCCGGCCTTTGTAAAAAATCCGAATCCGAATAGTCGCTGTTTCTGCTCAATATAACACCGTCCATAGTAGATGTCACAGTTTTTCATCCTCTCTGCCGGAAGGCAGTTATGTCTGCTTTGTAGCAGTTTAGAGCTTTCGCTAGTAGTTCGCGTGCACCTCTCCTGTTTAATGTTATCACATTCTAGGTGCAAATACGGACGTCGTTATACTTTTCCGTTTATCAGGGTCGTCAACAAAAAAATCAGTCCTTTCCGAGGCTGTTGGTTGCTTCGTAGCGTACATTTTTTCCATGGTTGGGTACTTAACCCAAAGCATAACCGCCAACCTGCAGGGCCAGTTCCAATTTATAAGATACCCCTAGGACACGGGGCCATCGATATCCACTACGGGATAGAGCGCTGCCGTTGGCCTTTCGGTTCATCCCCCACCATCTCAATTCAATGGGCCTGACTAACCCTTGAAATTCCTAGACAACGTCTGGTCCGAATATGCCGAAGCAGCTTGTATTGGTCCGCCTGGGATAGCAGGCCGTGTATTCATATCGTTACAATCTGACCTGGCTGTTAATAGTGTTGCTGGTTTTCGTGTCTTGTTATCAATACTCGCGCTTATCGTTTAGCAAGTCAAATCCGGTTGGATGAGACCATTACCCGAGGGGTACCACTTGGATGTTAAAAATAAGCACTTGATGTGTAGTCAGAGTTACAACCACTGGGCGTTGCCAAGTTAAAGCCAATCAGATTCTACCAGCGTTCTACAACACCCAACAGCTCCTGCGTCAGTAAAGTTCTGCACCCTCAATTACAAAATACAAAATTTTGGGCGCAACAGGATCGTTCGTATCCAGGGCCGAGCTTTCTCGCAACCATTCTTGTGTGCGTGTTTACTTATTACACGATCGCGGGACCTCCTGTTTCATGCCGACTCCGAACGTTGAATTTGAGAAAAGCGTCTCTTAACAATCGATACTACTCGGATGATTTTTCAGATCATCATGAGGGGAGGTGTTGCTACGACTGGAAATCGAACCCTGACCTTCTGCACGGCAGTTCATTGCACTGAACATTGCGCCACTGAGCTCGTCAATTCACTTCAGGTTCAATTCACGACCCGAATTCGCCATGTTGTGGTCTGCGAAATGCCGAGTTCTTGTGATCGGCTTGAATCCACCTTAACGGACCTGTACGGTTATTGGTTTATCGTTTACTGAACCAGTGGACTCAAATTTATCCACCACTTTAAGAATATTTCTCTTAGTAAGACGATTATGGCGACCGTAAAACGGGCGAAGCGCGCCGGACGAGCAGCCATTTTGATAAAATAATTTTGACATAAGCAAGTGTTGCTGAACGCTTTCTCCGTCCTTGGTGATTTTTCAAAGCAGACTGAATCAATAACAGCCATTTTCACAGATAGAACTCCAACATTATGGCCGCTAATAACTGTCAGAGTTGGAAGTGTCTATTGGTGATCTTCGGATCACCTAAAACTAATTTTGTGTGGAGAATTTCGCAGATAGAGCTTCAACATTATGGCCGCTAATAACTGTCAGAGTCGGAAGTGTCTATTGGCGATCTTCGGATCACCTAAAACGAATTTCGTGTGGAGAATTTCGCAGATAGAGGTCCAACATTATGGCCGCTAATAACTGACAGAGTCGGAAGTGTCTATTGGTGATCTTCGGATCACCTAAGACACATTTTGTGTGGAGAATTTCGCAGATAGAGCTCCAACATTATGGCCGCTAATAACTGTCAGAGTTGGAAGTGTCTATTGGTGATCTTCGGATCACCTAAAACGAATTTTGTGTGGAGAATTTCGCAGATAGAGCTTCAACATTATGGCTGCTAATAACTGTCAGAGTTGGAAGTGTCTATTGGTGATTTTCGGATCAACTAAAACACATTTTGTGCGGAGAATTTCGCAGATAGAGCTCCAACATTATGGCCGCTAGTAACTGTCAGAGTTGGAAGTGTCTATTGGTGATCTTCGGATCACCTAAGACACATTTTGTGTGGAGAATTTCGCAGATAGAGGTCCCACATTATGTCCGCTAATAACTGTCAGAGTCGGAAGTGTCTATTGGTGATCTTCGGATCACCTAAAACACATTTTGTGTGGAGAATTTCGCAGATAGAGCTTCAACATTATGGCCGCTAATAACTGTCAGAGTCGGAAGTGTCTATTGGTGATCTTCGGATCATATAAAACACATTTTGTGTGGAGAATTTCGCAGATAGAGGTCCCACATTATGTCCGCTAATAACTGTCAGATTCGGAAGTGTCTATTGGTTTTCTTCGGATTACCTAAGACACATTTTGTGTGGAGAATTTCGCAGATAGAGGTCCCACATTATGTCCGCTAATAACTGTCAGAGTCGGAAGTGTCTATTGGTTTTCTTCGGATCACCTAAAACACATTTTGTGTGGAGAATTTCGCAGATAGAGGTCCCACATTATGTCCGCTAATAACTGTCGGAGTCGGAAGTGTCTATTGGTGATCTTCGGATCACCTAAAACACATTTTGTGTGGAGAATTTCGCAGATAGAGGTCCCACATTATGTCCGCTAATAACTGTCAGAGTCGGAAGTGTCTATTGGTGATCTTCGGATCACCTAAAACACATTTTGTGTGGAGAATTTCGCAGATAGAGCTTCAACATTATGGCCGCTAATAACTGTCAGAGTCGGAAGTGTCTATTGGTGATCTTCGGATCATATAAAACACATTTTGTGTGGAGAATTTCGCAGATAGAGGTCCCACATTATGTCCGCTAATAACTGTCAGATTCGGAAGTGTCTATTGGTTTTCTTCGGATTACCTAAGACACATTTTGTGTGGAGAATTTCGCAGATAGAGGTCCCACATTATGTCCGCTAATAACTGTCAGAGTCGGAAGTGTCTATTGGTTTTCTTCGGATCACCTAAAACACATTTTGTGTGGAGAATTTCGCAGATAGAGGTCCCACATTATGTCCGCTAATAACTGTCAGAGTCGGAAGTGTCTATTGGTGATCTTCGGATCACCTAAAACACATTTTGTGCGGAGAATTTCGCAGATAGAGGTCCAACATTATGGCCGCTAATAACTGCCAGAGTTGGAAGTGTCTATTGGTGAACTTCGGATCACCTAAAATACATTTTATGTGGAATGACTCCGTCGTGAGTTTTTTATTCGCACTCGATGAACATGACTTATGTTGGATTTTAAGATTCTGAAGATTGTTGATCAGTGGCTGACGAGACTACCACTCCCTACTACTTCCGCTACTTCAAAAGTAGTTCTGAAACGAATTTGGGGAATAAGCTTGACCCTTGTTGCGTAAATTTTGAGGTAGGACACTCATCACTCCCCTTGATCGACAAATCATCCGAATGGTAACAATTATCATGGATCATGATTTTTTTTTTTTGGAAATCTCCTGCAGTAAGAATTTATTACCGGTACCACCCAGAGTGCCAAACTTTTTCTTGTTAATACGAAACCATTACAACTGCAAGTCATACTGTTGCTGGGAACACCACAATCCAGGACGTACATTTTTTATTGTGTTTTTTTTTTTTGGTTGGTAATATTATTGTAAGAGTACCATAACTTTGGCAATAAAACTCATCTGCTACTGGTTGGTGTGATAGGTGGGTACGGCACTGTTGCTAACTCTGGCTGCTGGCAATTCGTCCTTGGGAATAGCCTCTTGCCAATCGGGAGCTTATAAGGCACACTGACTCGCGCCATCTGGAATGCTGTTTTTTTAATGTTTGCTATTTTTCATTACGGCGATTTTATTTCATACTCGTTTTGATACATCCATCTCGCTCACTCTGTTAATCCCGCTGGTGGGATAATTCGCAATTTAGTAATGCTCGCACATATACAGTCTCGCCACGGCAATGCCAGTCAGGCTGAAGCCGCACGCAGCAAGGATTTTAATGAGTTTTATTTAGTTAGTCGTTAACAACACGGATGCGAATGGCAGAGCGTTGATATTCGGTTTATTTTTCTGCGCTGGTGAACACGTCCTGTCGGGAGCATAATGTAAATCCTGGCGCACTCTGAACCTCACTAAATAATTTATAAAATATGCACACCGAATGGTCGGGTCTGCAGCAATCCAAGAGTATGATACCAAGCGGGAGTGAAAATTGGATAAATTCCCTAAAGATATGGATGTTGATGTCGTGAAAGAAGTACAAATACGAATCGCAGTTAAGGACGACTGAATGGAATGGACTTGACATCTCGTATGCGCATTCAGCGCCACATAAATCAGACACGAATTCGTGGGCAAATGTAAATGTGCTTCATGATTGTAATTTAAGAAAGTATATGAGTGGTTCTTTGGCGCATCCTTCGTGGAGCACGACATGTACATCAGTATGGAAATTGGAAGCACTCGGCGGGATTCATTGAGGTTTGTTTAATGGGTGAATGAATCCAACATAATATTCATAAGAGTTTTGCTGGGAAAAATTATTCGGAAAGACTGAAGAAGGAATATGGTCGGACGGTTTTGACTGAAATGTTGCTCAGGACTTCAGGTCGTATGCAGATATAAAGTATAAATGTGACAGAAGGTGTCCTACAAACATCTGACTGAATAACTTATATTGTCACAGCTCATTGCCTTCGTTGGCAAGTAAAGTAACTCTCATAAGGAATATTGTCCCTCAATAGAGTGCTCAATGTGTTCATAAATATTGTCTTAGTCTAGTTGTCACACTGGAATCCAAATAAAATCCATTGGAGCAATTTTGAGGGTATATCCTGTGCTGCTTTTCGACACTACTATGAAGTTTTGAATTTTATTCACAAATTTGCCAGAATTACAACTTTTTTTTTTTTTTCACAACCGTCTAGCACGATGGTGGGGCCTCCTGTTTTATAACAAAATATCCAAATGGGTGATTTGAGAATTAGTACTACTTGGACGATCGAGAGGGAAGTGAGAGTGAAAAATCATTTGGGTGTTGCTAAGGTTGGGAATCGAACCCATAAATTTTGTGCGGCTGGTCCTCGCACCAATCATCGCGCCACTGTACTCGTCTGCTAGAATGGTTGGGTGTTGAAAAAGGAGGGTGGACACTGAGCGGCGCTTACTTTGGCTACACCCAATTGCTGTTATTTTGACCATCAGGTACTGGTCTCAAATATTTTAACCGGAATCGGTTTGCTTAGTTTATATAGGTCCAAGTGTTAGACGCAAAAGAAAAATACCAACTCTATTAGAAGCCCTGTCAGAATAACTAGCGCAGGTTTTCTGGTTAATACGTGGATCTGGCCTTTCAGCTTGGGAAGAATTATCGTTACGAAGCATCCAAAAGCTTTAGACAAAACCGATCTCATAGCTTGGGAAAAGTTATCGTTAAAAAGCATCCAAAACCTTTAGACAAAACCGATCTCATAGCTGACATACCAATTAACAACATGTGGGTGGCCGCGGTGTAGTGGTAATGTGTTCGTCTGTTGAGTGGAAGGTTGCGCGTTCAATCCCAGCCAAAATCCATTTCACTTTTATTTAAAAGAAATTAAAAGGTCGGTGTAATACCTAAAAGTATGCACACCATCTTGAATTTCTTCAAATTTAACGAACACAAGAAAAAGTGACTCCCCGAAGCTAGTTCGGACACCACCCATGGAGTTTAAGTCTCCACTACATCCAAAATCTTTCCTATCCTGTCTTTCTTCCCCTTCTCTTACGCTCCTACTATGGTAACATATAAAGGGTATTCATAACCCCTTGAGTACGTGTAAATTATAAAAAAAAAAAGACTTCGATGTCCGTATCTGTACATGAAATACAAGAGGACTAAACAGGAAGGCTGCAGTCAAACAACATGCAGAAGCTCTTATCTGATATAAATCAGACATTACTGCCATCCAGGAAATACAATGGCTTGGGCCTATTAAAAGGAAGGCAACAAATCGTGACACCCACTACGATTGGTGTAAGAGAAAACGGAATCAACAGGGTGGGATGTAGATTTGTAATAGATGGCAGACATAGCCACAAGGTCTATTGCTTCAATGACAAATAGAAGTTGCCACAGGGAATCGGAATGAAATTGGGTCTCAAACAACATGTCTCTCCAATAAGCTCGGGCCTTAGGTAATTGCTTTAAGTTGCCCAGTCAAGTTGGTTGTCCTAGATTTCCACTTAAGTCGATGTCTTCCTACACTGTGTCCGACTTCTGCCTGGGAATCGAAAACCCTGCGAGGCGGAATATTAGTGTCAATTCGCTATACATGTGCACTCCATCTTAAAATTCCATTTCGGAGTTATTTGACAAGGGGTATGTCGCTGTATAGCTCGCATAACTCGTAGCTGAATCTTCGTCTCCATACCCCGTCAAAGCAAACGTGACCGAAGATTTTTCGAAGAATTTTCCTCGACCAAGGATTTCTTCATCCACTTTTGATACGGTCCGTGCTTCATACCGCAGAGCAGGACTGGGATTATCAGTACCTTACATAGGATCTCCTTCGTAATTCGAGTGATTGCTTTACGTCTAAATTGCCTTTTTAGCCCGAAGAAACTGCGGTTGGCAAGAGCAATTCTTCGTTTAATTTCTGACGAGATGTTGTTGTCGGAGTTCTTACCGGAGCTGAGATAGTCAAAGTCCCGTACTTCCTCAAAGTTATATCTGTCACGGGTGACGTTATGTCCAATTCTTTGATGTTGTGTGTCCTTTCGTGTTGACAGCATATACTTAGTCTTGACCTCATTTACTGCTAAACCCTCATTTGCCGCTTCCTTCTCTATACTAGCAAACGTGGCTTAGACATCACGTTGAGTCCTACCAAAGATTATAAAGTCATACAGATGAGGCACTGTATATAAGTAAAATTGTTCTATGGCGGGTCGTACTAGCACAGCCCGCCAAATGTTTGGCTCTCGTTTCTCATGTGTGCACGTGCATACCACCCGTCCGCTCCATGAAGCTGCTGAGCAAAAGTTTTTGTTTTTTTGTCATCGGTATGACTTTATAATCTTTAGTCCTACCAATGATGCCAACATCGTCGGCGTATGTTAGTAGCTGCACCGATATTTGGAAAATTGTGCCTCTCTTGTTGGCTTGGGAGTCTTGCACATTCCTCTCAAGAATCAAAGAAGTCTCATGACAGCGCATCCCCTTGTCTAAATCCTGTTTAGGCATCGAAAGTGTCGTTGAGGTAGAGCAATGAGAATTCTCCATAGTCATCCTATACAAACGGAAGAGTTTGGGCGGTATACCAAAACTAGACATGGCTCTGTATAGTTCGTCTCTATAAATGCTGTCGTATGCGGCTTTGAAATCGACGAATAAGTGGTAGGTATCGAATTGAACTTCTTGGATTTTTCCAGGATCAGCCGAAGAGTAAAGATTTGATCGGTTGTGGACTTTTCTGGCCTAAAACCACACTGATAAGGGCCGATCCGGTTGTTGGTAAATGGTTTCAGGCGTTCACATATTGCGGCAGATAGGATCTTGTAAGCGATGTTGAAGACACTTATGCCTCTGTAGGTGGCGCAGTTCAGAGAGTCTCCTTATTCGTGGATCGGGCAAACAATACTGAGGTTCCATTTTTCAGGCATAATTTCTTCCGACCAGATTTGGATTTTGAGTTGGTGGATGTAACTTACCAAGTCATCTCCGCCAGCTTTACAAAGCTCAGCGGGAAGGCCGTCATTTCCGGCAGCCATATTAGGCTTCAGTTTAGATATTGCTATCCTCACTTCACTCAGGTCGGGTGGTTGGCTGTTTTCGCTGTCTCTGCCAATATTGAATGGTCCGTTCTACCTGACAGCGGAATGTTGTTCTTCATCGCCGTTTATCAGTCTGCAGAAGTGATTCTTCCATATCCTCAACATCGACTGTGTCTCAACTGCGATATTTCCTTGTTCATCTCGACTGGTTTCTGTTTGAACCTTGTCTTTGGCTTTGCTGTTTTAAACTTTTGCAAAACTTGCGAACATCGTTTCTGGGGTGGCACCTCTTTATAGCCTCTATTGCACGCTTTTAGTAGTAGCAGCTCTCGTCTTCACCTGCAGCTTAGACTTGTAGGCCTCGTTCTTGGATTCGAGCATCTGTCGGCCTTCCTCATCAAACCAGGGGTTTATTGCTGGTGGGCGCGAGAAACCTAACAGATCAGTTGTCATCGTTGCCGTCGATCTTTGTCATTCGATGCTGATAGGATGGTGTTCATTGAGAGGTCAAGGGATACGCGTTGCGCGAAGGTCTTGGAGGTCGCTTGCGATTGCATTCTATTGCTGGTGGGCGCGAGAAACCTAACAGGTCAGTTGTCATCGTTGCCGTCGATCTTTGTCATTCGATGCTGATAGGATGGTGTTCATTGAGAGGTTAAGGGATACGCGTTGCGCGAAGCTCTTTGAGTCGCTTGCGATTGCAGTCTATCGCTAATATTCTTTCAAATCTTTTCTGGTTTATAGTGTCTGAGTTGATGTTAACCCCTCGGAATGTTGGAACATCCAAAATATTCGATGCGTTCCTCTTGTCTATCGCAATGTGATTAATTTGATTGACTGTTCATTGATCTAGAGACGTCCACTTCCCATTATATATACGTGGTAAGGAAACCATATGCTGCCTATAATGGCATTTCGCCCCTCCGCGCAATCAATGAGCCTAAGTCCGTTGCCGTAAGTATTGTCGTGTAGGCTTCCGACAATACAGCTAAATATGTCTTCTCCTCCTACCGTTGTGTTCAAATCTCAACGTTCGATTGTACCTTCATACTTTAGTAGCTGATTATAGATTTTTTAAAAAAGGAGCTCGTCGACGGGCTCAGTGGCGCGATGGTAAGTGCGATAAACTGCCGCGCAAAAGGTCCGGCTTCGATTCCCTGCCGTAGCAACACCTAAATGATTTTTCACTGTTCCTCCTCTCGTGATGACCTGACAAATAATCCGAGTAGTATCAATTGTCAAAAGCTTATCTCAAATTCGCCGTTCGGAGTCGGCATAAAACAGGAGGTCCCACCATACACCTGCACACATGATTGGTTGTGAGAAAGCTCGGTCCCGGGTACTAGCGAGCCTGTTGCGCCAAAAATTTGTATATATTTTTAGCTCGTCGATGCAGTCTTGCTTTTTCTTCTTTGCCTCCATCAGTAGTTGCGAATTTGGCCATGATGCGGATTGTAACAATAAGTTCACTAATGTCTTCAAAGTATAAGACTTCTTGCCTAAGTCTGCATATATAACAAATCCGGTCCGTAGTAGATGCCACAGTTTGTCATCCTCTTTTTGCACGATTCGTCCCATTGTATTTCCTGGATGGCAGTAATGTCAGCTTATTAACCTGCTTATCGCTTACGTTAGTTGTTTGCCTACTCCTCTCCTGTTTAATGGTCTCACATTCCAGTTGCGGTTACGAACGTGTTTGTCCTTTTTTTGGTCGTCATGGTCGTCAACAATAAAATCAGTGATATGAGATGCTTTTGGTTGCTTTAAAGTTTTTGTATACGTTAGTGGGTAGATAATGCAAAGGAAAACCCCCCAACCTGTAAAGCCAGGCCAATGTTTTGACCTGGGAACAGCAGGTCGGATATTCCGTGCCAGTCATTCGGACCAGGCTATTTGTAGTTTTGCTGTTTTTAGTCATCTTATCAACACTCCGACTTATAAGTGAGACCAGTTTCCGTTGGTTACCACTGTGAGGTATTCGACATCAGATTCAAAAAAATTTGCAATCATCATATTAGGACTACCTTTCAGGGCTATAGGTTTGATTAAAAAGAGTTTGAGTTGAATTTTTCCAACAGTTTGTTACATGAGACCTTCCAAATGCTAGAATGACAAGGGTTATCTTTTACGACAAAAACTATTGGAGTGAAAAAAGTTGTAAAATAAAATAAAAGGTTCCCCAGAATTGTCTTCTATTTGAGACGCAATAACAATTAAATTTCTATACAAAAGTCTACGCCACAATTTAGAAATGCCAGACTTTATTCAAATCTCCATAATGTCCCCTTTGTTTAAGGATTCCTCACAATTGCGTGGTGCACTTTGACTCATCGACAAATGCCCCAATATACGATAATGTCCGTCATTTACCAATTGTTTTGTAATTTTCATTGAATAGCTTTCATCTTTCAGATTATGTTTCGTTTGTTGATTTTATATCACAAAGATACATTTCACCTTCATTATAAAGGTAGATACATTCCAAAGTAACTTTGGTCATTAAATTTCAGAAACTCCAATTGTATTTTTGTTGCCAATGGCAAAGGAAAATAATGATGGGCTACAACAATTTAAAAGTATCCTGTGAATGGTCTTTCTATAGGCCGAAGCGCAGATAACTAAAAACTATCTTTTCATAAAAACTTTTGTTAAGCACCTATTCAAGGGTGAAAAGCTGTTTTAAAATAGAGTGTGCAAAAACTTCAAATAAACACAAATTGGCCATTTGAGGGAAATTCATTTTAACCGAGACACATACTGAAATAATGTATCTACAGGAGGTACATCTACCTATCTGCCTTTAAATTCATTTACCATTGAATGGAGAAAACTTTTAATTCATTCCGTTTGTTCGATAAAGTGCGAAAGAACCGTTTCAATTCGTTTCACAGAAGATGGTTTGCAAAGGCTCATCTAAAAATGTCGGGCCTCCCCAAGCATGAGGATTGAGTGAAAGAGCACTACCCTTGATAGAGAGGGGTTGGAGATCGCTTATTTCTTGTTCGTTTTGGTTTTGTTAAATTTTCTTTTATGGACAAATATTAAATTCTCATGGCCCGTGGGTAAAGGACAACCACATTGGTAGGCACCGTTGCCGTTACCTCCTGCACTTAACAATTTCCACCAGTTGCAAAGTTAAATAGATGGAAAAACTTGCTCCCTTTCCTTTTTCATCAAAAGAAAAACACTAAAACGTAGAGACGCAGACATGTATAGTATACGTATAGACAACGACAAGAAAAACGACGACGAGGACGACGAATACGAGCACAGCAGAGTGGAGTCTAGAGTTGGGAATAAGACACAGGACGAACTAATTGAGATTATCTCAAGCAAAATTCATTTTGAAGACTTTTTTCGAAAGTATGTGTTGAGTAAGGGGTGCCAGAGAGAGGGAGAGATGATCGCCCACAATCGCCCATCCGCGCATAAAGTTTCCTTACTCTCATGGATATCACTTTGTGGATGATGTCTATCGGGGATACGTGAGTGATTACAACCCACCCATTCTGATTGAGTGGGGTTTCGTCAACTGGGGAGCAGCAATTAGCATTGTACGGATGAGTGTACATGGGAGTGGTGCTTAAGGAGCGCAAACGGGATAAACTCATAGATAATTGTTTAAGAATTAGTTCGTTGAAAGCGCGTTTCCCCAACCGTCTTTCGTTTGGCTCTCAACTATCTCGTAACGGAGGAAAGTGCGAATGGAGCTGTAGTTTCACAAGTTATTTTGACAATGAAAAAGATTTTACGAACCGCTCGCTCGTTTGTCGAAATGCTTTAATGCTATAAGACTATTGGATTTGCAATTTTGAAAAAGATTTACGATTTCGTTGGATGGTTTTATTTTTGTTTCGAATTGATCGGGAAAAGAGTGACAGAAAGAGAGAGAAGAGATAGTGTAGAACGGAGCTCTTAGAATAATGCAGATTGGATGGATTTGGATTTTAACATGAAAGTAATGGAATGCTTAACGTTTTTAGGGGAATAATTTGTGAGGGACATTCATAAATTCGTATGGTAGGGATAATTTGAAAAGTCTACATCTGCTCTGGTGTGACATTTGTCGATATTTAGTGCTAACTTTAAGTGGTACTGAGATTCCACTATTTAAGGTAAAGGGTTTTTCAATAAGAGCGCTACAAAAGTTTTTTTTTAAATAAAACAAAAAATGGTTTTGTATATCAATGAAATTCTTTATTCCTGTGAAAGTACGTTCGATGCCATTATGTATGGAACTCGATTTCTTTTGCACGGCCACCACGGGCACGCTTGCAGAAGTCCAGACGCTGAACACAATTTTCGACGGTTTTCAAGCATAAATCGGCCGATACTGCTGTAATTTCACGTTCGATATTCGTATGAAGTTCATCAATCGTCGCTGGCTTGTTGGCATAGACCATAGACTTGACGTAGCCCATCAGGAAATAGTCTAACGGCGTCAAATCGCACGACCGCGGCGGCCAAGCGACTGGACCATTTCGTGAGATAACACGTTCTCCAAACTTGGTTTCCAATAAATTGATTGAGGCATTCGCTGTGTGGCTTGTGGCGCCGTCCTGTTGGAACCACGTGTCCTCCAAGTCCATATCATCGAATTGGGGCCAAAAATATTCGGTTATCATTGAACGGTAGCGATTCCCATTCACAGTCACGTGCCGGTCTTGATCATCACGGAAGAAGTACGACCTAATGACGCCGCCGGCCCATAAACCACACCAAACCGTAATTTTTTCGGGATGCAATGATGACTCATGGAGTACGTGTGGATTGCTGCCTGACCAATACCGCAAATTTTGTTTATTGACGAAGCCATTCAGCCAGAAATGAGCCTCATCGCTGAAGATGATTTTTCGATGAAAATCCGAATCATTTTCAACTTGTTGCTCAGCCCAATTCACGAACATACGACGCTTCTGGTGGTTAAGCGGCTTCAGTTCTTGCGTCAATTTAATCTTGTAAGGATGTAAGCCAAGATCTTTTCGCAAAATTCGCCACAGCGATGCCACAGAGATGCCCAACGCTTGAGAACGACGTATGAGAGACACATTTGGGCTTTCTTCAACAGAAGCCCCAGCGGCAGCAATATTCTCCACACTACGGGGACTTCTTTGTCTCACTGGCACGGGAGCATTTTGTACTGTGCCTGTGGATTCAAAATTGTCCACTAGACGCTCAATTGTTGATCTGCTAGGACGATTATGACGACCATAAATTGGACGTAGCGCTCTTAACGTTGATGCCACTGACTCCGGTTGTTTCGGTTGTAAATGTTAGTAATTTCGACCGGTTGTTGGATCGTATATCTTTCCATCATGAAATGGCAAACCTTATTGAAGAGAAATGTCAAAAGAGCGGCAAGAAATATGGCGTCGTTTGCTGTCTCTGTCGCTCAACATTTGTAGCGTCCCTGTTGAAAAACCCGATAGTTTGAATCTGCCACACTAATTTGAAAGCAAAGCAAAATAGATTTTTGTTGTGTTCGATGAGACGCTCAATAAGCTACAGCGCAACGAGGTAAAAGTCGTAGCCTACTACTAGTTAAAGGAAAATTCCTACGCTCTATTTGTGAGCTGCTCGAGCATGCATTGGAAACTCTCAATGGACAAACCAATGTGGGCTTGGCAACAAATCCCAGAAAACTGAACTCGTTCTCTATACTTACTTACTTAAGTGGCGCTATAGTCCGGAATGAACCTGGGCCTCAACCAACATGCCTCTCCAATTAGCCCGGCCCTTAGTTAACTGCCTCCAGTTGCGCACTCCAAGTTGGTTGAGGTCGGTTTCTACTTGTGCGCGCCACTTAAGGCGAGGTCTTCCTCTACTGGGTCCGACGTCTGGCTGGGAAACGAAGACTCTGCGAGCGGGTATTGGTGTCCATTCGTTCTACATGTCCTAGCCATCTTAAACGTCCAATGCGGAGTTTTTTGACCAGGGCATGTCGATTCGATGTACAGCTCGTATAGTTCCTGGTTGAATCTTCATCTCCATAACCCGTCAACGCAAACGGGACGGGGGATTTTTCGAAGAATTTTCCTCCATGCTTCAGCGTCGTAGGGCAGGACTGGGATGTTTAGGGTCTTATATTGGATCTGCTTAGTATTTCGAGTGAGAACTTTACTACTGAATTGCCTTCTAAGCCCGAAGAAACAGCGGTTGGCAAGGTTAATTCTTAATTTATGACGCGATGTTCTTGTCAATGTCGAGGTAGACAAAGTCCCGTCCTACCTCAATGTTATATCTGCCAATGGTGACGTTCTGTCCAATTCGTCGATGTTGTGTGTCCTTTCGTGTTGACAGCATATACTTCGTCTTGCCCTCATTTACTGTTAAACCCATTTTTGCCGCTTCCTTCTCTATACTAGCAAACGTGGCTATGAAATCATGTTGGGTCCTACCATTGATGTCAATATCGTTCTCTATACACATAAGAAAAAATTGCAATATTTGACCTTCCTGTTATCGAGGGTAGTCTCTCAAACTATCCTATAGCGCATTCTTGACAGAATGTTCAGCCGGAACCTAAACGAGTGTGAACGCATAAAAAAGGCCACAGTAGCTTGATATACGTGTAACCGAATATTCGAACGTCAAGATAATCCTAAGGATGTACCCGGCCATTGTAAGACCTATAATAACATATGGAGGACTTGTCTGGAAGCAACCCACAAACAAAGTCACCAGTCTGAAAAATATGACAAAATTACAAAGGACAGCATGTGTAAGCGCTACTAGCATAATGAAAACCACACCAACAGCGAGACTGCAAAACATTCTAAACCAGCTACCGAAAGAGCTTTATATACAAGCATCAGCAGCCAAAAGTGCTCTAAGAATAGGCAAGCTCAACTGCTGGAAAATTAACTTAGAAGGACACGCTCAAATTGTAAACAGATACCTGGGCTCCGCTGTATCCTCTGACTGCATGCTGATTGGCCCTGACTTTCTAAGCACAGATACCTGTGCTCTGTGCTCAGCTGTATCCTCTGTCTACATGCAGCCTCACCTTGACTTTCAGAGACTCCTGCTTATTATCAAGTAGAGAGGATTAGGAGAGGAACGAACTGGACACCGAAATCATATCCAGCTAAACTGATGGTTAAAAATTGACGTAGGCCTTGGAGCTGGAGCTAAACAACACTTTTCGTCTTCCTGAGCAGGTAGTGTTTCCTGGCTGAGATAATAGAAGTAGCAGACGCAGCGAAGGCACTTCGATATCACCATCTGCATTGACATTCTGGCTGCGTATATTCTGTAGAAATAACATATAAGCTTGTGAAGTCGTGAAGGGCTAAAGGTACGTCAAGTCCAACATAATGTTAAGCTCTGCTGTGTCCCGGACGCATAAAGAGCAAGGAAATACCTGATGAACTGTCGTGAAAAGGATCTGCCTCCAGTATCGATTAGGCAGACCAGTCTGTCAAACCGCCAGTCTGTAAACCGCCAAATCGCGGGTGGGACAGAAGCGACAGAAGAGTATGACAAAGACAGAACCCATAAACTTCTTCAAAGAAACAGGAAATCTGTTTCGCCGTTAGTAGGGATTCTGAATGGACAGAGTTTACATAAAAAACACCACAAGTAGATGCTGCTGTCATGAAGAACTTCACGAGGATACGCTCCACTTACTGTGCCACTGCGCGGTCCTCAGCCAATTAAGAATTAGAACCTAAGGAAATCCTAAGGTACCTTTTGCCATGACACGCGGATCTATCCGAAATCCATTTCATTGATCTTTTTTAGGTCTGCAACAGCATCTGAATGGGTGGAAAGGGACTAACAAGAATGGACAGTAATGGGATAATGAAAGAACCAATCACACACCTGGACACCTAACGGGCATCACAATGGGTCTATATTGAAGCCTTCCTAATGAACCCACCAACCTAGCCTAACCTAACCTAATGGTGCAGTACAGTATCACCCGCGGAATTGAAACCCACGAGTCTTAACTCCAAAAACGGATTCAGACCCCTCTGGGCTTATTACTTTGGAAATGGAATTAAGTCCCTCGGCTTATAATGTCTTTGAGGCTTATTTCCATTGCACGTATCCAAAGACGCACGCATCCTAAATCCAACAGTGAGCACAAGTAGAGAGGTTGCAGGTTGCAGAATAGAATGGAAATTTCAAATGGCAATAACAGCTGTGGGGTTAATGCTTTATGGTGGCAGGGCTTATTTCCATTTCGAAAGGGAAATAAGGCCCACGGGGCTATTTCTTTTTTTTTTAATTTAGCCCGATGGGGCTGCATTGAAAGATAGAACGGTAAACTTTGAAAAATTGTGTTTATTTCTATTAAAGGCGACGTTCGAAAGTTTGGTTTTGAGCTGTTTATTGTGGTCTCCTACATTCACCCAAAAAGTGCTACCAATGTGTATGAAAAACACGTTAGTAACATAAGAAGTGTAGTTTATCATCTTGAAACCAATCAACAACCTTGTGTGTTGGGCGACCTTAATATTGGTGATATCATTTGAAGGTACATGAGTGCGGACATGTACTCATTGATGGACTTATGTCGGTAGATTTATTTTAAAAAAACAATATTCGGAAAAGATTTATTTACGTAATCAACGCTTCAGTACGAAACGAAACTGGGCCTCAACTAACATGCCGCTTCAATTAGCCATGTTCTTAGCTAACTGCATTCAGTGGCGCACTTCAATTTGGCTGGAAATCGAAGCCTCTGCTATCCGGAGTATTGGTGTCCATTTGTTCTATTTGCCGGCCGTAGCCATCTTAGACTTCCAATATGGAGTTTTTTGACCAAGGCCATGTTGCTGTACAGCTCGTATAGTTCTTGGTTGAATCTTTGACGACTCCATAGCCGGTCAACGCAAACGGGACCGAAGATTTTTCGAGGAATTTTCCACTCAAATCCACCACGGATTTCTTCATCCACTTTTAATACGGTCCATGCTTCAGCAACGTAGAGCATACAGGAGCTCCTAAGTAGTTCGAGTAAGCCCTTTACTATTGAAAACAATTCTAAGCCCGAAGAAGCAGCAGTTGTCAAGAGCAATTCTTCGTTTAATTTCTGACGAGATTGTTGTCAGAGTTGATATCGGAGCCGAGGATGACAAAGTCAAGTACTACCAAAAAGTTATGTCCGCCAAAGGTGACGATCTCTCCAGTTCGTCGATGTTGTGTGTCCTTTCGTCTTGCCAGCAAACACTTCGTCTTACCCTCCTATAGTGCTAAACGCATTTTTGTGGCTTCTTTCTCTCGATTTTTGAAAAATTGTGCCTCTGGTGTTGGCTCGGGAGATTTGCACAATCCTCTCAGGAATCAAATTGAAGAAGCCACATGACAGCGCATCGCCTTGCCTAAATCCTTTTTTGGTATCGAATTTGTCGGTGATGTAGAGCAGTGAGAATTCTCCATCATCACCATATACAAACAGACGAGTTTGGGCAGAATACCCAAACTATAAATGGCTCTGTATAGTTCGTCTCTATAAATGCTGTCGTATGCGGTTTTGAAATCGATGAATAGGTTGTTGGTATCGATTTGGACTTCTTGGCGTTTTTCAAGGATCTGCCGAAGTGTAAAGATTTTATCATTTGTGGACTTTCCTGGCCTAAAACCACTCTGATAAGGGTCGATCAGGATGGTGGTAAACGTTTTCAGGAATTCACATATTAACACAGGTAGGATCTTGAAGGCAATGTTGAGAAGTCGTATGCTTGGTGTAGTTGGTATCGTTTCCTGTGGATCGGGCAAACGATGCTGACATTCCATTCTTCAGGCAAACTTTCATTCGACCAAATTTGGCTTATGAGTAGGTGGATTGTACTTACCAAGCCATCTTCGCCGGTTTTCATGATCGACGCAAATGCCGTTATTTCTGGCAGCCTTGTTTAGCTAGAGTTTAGATATTGCTATCCGAAATTCACTGAGCTAAGGTGGTTGGTGTATTTCGCTGTCGTCGCCAGTATTGAATGGTTTGGTCTTCCTGGCAATGGTGTGTTGTTCATCACAGCCGTTCTTTATCCTCAGTTCTTCCTTCCTTTTTAGCCTATAGAGCTCAATGGCAGCTCTTGTCTTCCGATGCAGCACATCCTCGTTCTTTGCTGTGAGCATCTGTCGGAGTCCTCATTAAACAAGAGATTTCTTGCTGGTGGGCGCGAGAAACCTTGCACATCAGTTGCAGCTAATCTGACGGCTTGTTGTCATCATTGCCATTGTTCTTCGACATTTTATGCTGGTGGTATGGTGTTAATCTTGAGGTTTAGGGATACGCGTTTCGCGAAGGTTTGGGCGGTCTGTTGCGATTGCAGTCTTTCGACATTAAATTTATTCACATAATTTCTGATTTGTCGTGGAGTGGTGGATATCCTCATCCTTACCTTATCTGCAACAAGGTAGTAGTCCGAGTCGATGTTATCAATTCGGAATATCCAAGATGCTGGATCCGTGCAATGATATTACAGCTCGTTGATCTGGTGACAGCCATATCCAACCCTCTTTTTAATATGTAAGTGAGGAAACAGTGTGCTGGGTATAGTGGCATGTCGTTCTGCAGAGAAGTCAATTCGCCTAATTCTGTTGCTAAACGCGTTGTCGAAAATCATGTGTTTTCTAATAATACACCCATAGATGTACTCTCCTCCTACCTTTGCGTTGGAATCTCCCAGCACGATTTTAACATTGTATTTCGGTAGACGCTCATAGGTTTTGTCAAGGAGCTCGTAGAAGCAATCCTTAGCTGTATCATCTTTTTCCTCCGTCATGTCTTGGAAGCATAAGACATCTTGCCTAAGTTTGGCACTTATAACGAATCCGCATGCGAATAGTTGCCGTTTCTTCTCACAATAAGATGGTGCGTAGTAAATGTCATAGTTTTTCATCCCCTTTTTGCCCGGTACATCCTACAGTGTTTTCATGATAGCATTTATTTTTGCTTTGTAGCAGATTTGGGCTTACGCCTGCACATTCCAAGTGCAGTTACGAACGTCTTTTCATACAGCATGGTCGTCAACAAAAAAATCAATCCTTTCCGAGGCCTCGTAAAAACTTTTTTTCCGTGGGTGGGTTGTTAACCAAATCACAACCTCCAACTTGGATGCCATCAGTACCCACTGCAAGATTGAGTGTTGCCGTTGGCCTCTCAGCTCTTCAGCGATAAGGGTCCTGACAAAGCCTTTACGATGTTTGCTCATGAAACAAGTCCTTCCTTGCAGCATGCTGAGGTCTGATTGCAGAAGACATTCTGACAATGCATCCCGTCAGAAATTGTTATTTTAAATCGCTTTTCCTTCGAGCTAAGAAGGATATTTTGTAGTAAAGCCTTGATAGAAATAAAATGTTTCAGGTTATGAAATTGATCATCCCAGACCTATTTCGTAATGAACGATATATTACACAAGCTGTATAGCTACTCATGGTCAACAATTCTCAAAACCTATGAATCGGGCAATGATATTGGCTAGGACCTGCAGAATATGACACGCGTGTAGTTAGTCCACACAGCAAAGGAAGAACTCGCCTAGATTGAAAAATACAATTTGAACCGTCCGCAGTCAATCGGGACTACACAACTGAATGCAGACATAAAAGGAACGGTATAATTCAAAAGGCATTTAACTTGAGTCTCAGGTTCAAATCTAACTGCAGGCTCTTATTTTACTAAGTAAGACATCACATTTGGCGGACAGACAAGCAACGTAATGCATTATGCCCCAAACTGCTCCGGTTGTACATTTTTTCGAGCTATCAAACAAGGGATGCAACCATCGTATAATAATCTTTGATCCCAAACGCCAAGCGGTCTCTCCTCTTGAGGAAGGTCGTCATTGCCATGCTTGATAACTTGACAGTTCCCACATTCATTGCAATAAATACATACCATCAGCGCCCTTGTTAGTTTCCCATCTAAAAGTTATAGACTGAACCACTTATCATAAGGGTGAACATTGCATACTACATATCCCTAATGAGTTGAACTTCAAGGACCCTCCTAACTTAACAATTCTCCCAATACAATCAAATTCCTCGAATTGATGAGTTTCCACTTAAAAACTTCAACCCACCCAACAGCTGTTTTAAATAATAATTCCCCCTCTCCCATTCGAATCAATCATAGTAAAATCCTATAATCCTTTCAGCTGGGAGTAATCTCAGCCAAGCATCTTGGCAATAGTAGCAAATGTCATGACAAATCATTTCCCAAGGAAGGAAGCAACAATATTCATAAATAATATTAGGTACACTACGAGAGGGCCTCTCAAGACTTCCGTCCTCACAATAAAACTTAAGCGTTTCCTTAATGATATATTCCTGCTGTTTACATTTCATTTCAACCCCTCAACCCCCTACCAACGAATTGGACGAATAGCGCCTACCATCTGAAGAGTTGGGTCTTTATTACATCCACTCTAGGCAGAATCCTTTTAACCCAACGTACACATATGTTAGACATCATTGAGCTTATTGTAGTTCCACAAGAGTACTCAAAATGGTCGTCGTCGTCCGCCGCCCACCCGGCCATCCCCAACCCGTTACAACGAAGTGAATTAGCAGGCATGTCCGTTCGAGAAATAAACTAAATTCCCATCCGACGTCGTCGTTTGAAACGCTAACTTGGAACTCACAGTGGCCAAATGAAATTCACCGAAATACGACGATAGTTTGTTATCTCATGACACTGAGATGATTACTCGGAAGTGGAGGACATAATAAGGGAACAGGGAATCTCCGAGACAACAGTGTGTACATGCGAAATTGCTTAGCGTGAGAATGTTTGAAGGGTTCACTATGCACACGCACACAGCGTAGTTCGTGTAGAAGGGGAAGATGTTACATTTCACCCTTTAACGTTTGTAATCAAGGAAAAGGATTTTAAGTGACGTGGCAGATGATGAATTTTATAACTACCAGGACGGATATGAATTCTAATAATTTTCGCATGGAAAAATCAGAGAAGTGTACGTTTCGGTCTTTCGGTATAATTCGTCGACGTTGATAGTCCTTCCATATATTAAAATTAAAAATAGTCGCACTCGACGTGCATATCGTCGAAAATATCGCAGCCAACAACCAGCATCTGACAACGCTATTCGTTGTTTGGTGTCGAATTTTTTTAAGTAGGGAACCGAATATATCCTAACAGTCTCTCGAATCGTTGACACTGCACAACGACGTAACCCAAGCGATTGGGAAACGGATAACATACGCGAAATCCGTGAAACACAGTTGCATGACCAAAAACTGCTTTGGGCCGGCGGTGTTTGCGACAAAACTATCAATCGATGGGAATCGATGTCCGTGGACATGATGGCTGGATGTTATAGAAAGAGGATGGACTCTGATTGGCCTTAAATTGGAAATTCCAAATGGTTGTAACTCTGCCTATACATACATGGTACTTATTTTTACCTCCAATTGGTAACCATCGGACACAGGTCTCATCCAACCGGACTTGAGTTGCTAAGTGCGAGTGTTGAAGAAAAACAGCGACACTGAGACTGGTAACAATCGAAAGGGATACTTGCCTAGTGTACCATGAAGCCCTAGATGAGCTGCTTCCACATATTCAGAAAACTGGTTATCTAGGAATCTCACGGGTTACTCAGGCCCTTTGAAGAGAGATGGTGGCAGATGAACCGAATGACAATGGCAGCGCTCAATCTTGTAGTGGATACTGATGTCAACCTGTCCTAAGTGGAACTGGCCCTCTTGGTTGGGGGTTGTGCTTTGTGTTGTTGGTTGTGCGTAATTGTTACTAAGCAACCAGTAGCAGGAAACAGAAAACAGGACAACGGCGTTCGTATCTGCATTTGGAATGCGAGAATATTAAACAGAAGTGGTGGAGTCAAATGACTTGCGAAAGTCCTAAGATGCTTAAAATCATACATTACTGCCATCAAGGAAATACTACAGGATGGGCCGGGCAAAAAGAGGACGGAAATCTGTGACATCTACTACGGACCGTGCTATAGTGAGCAGAAACAGCGACGATATGGATGTGGAATTGTTTAAATCGCCAGACTAAGGCAAGAACATAAGAAGAACATAAGAAACATAAGGTTCTGACACATAAGCGAACGCTAGTCAAGGCCAAATCCACCACATATGTTAGATTTTGCGAACGACTGCTTCCACGAGCTCCTTGACAAAACCTTTGAGTACCAAGAGACTTTTGATATTTTGCAATTGTTTAATTGGTGGTACGTTCAGCTTAACTTAAGTTAAGTTTAAGCACGTAATGATTACCGTAATCTTTCGAATTGTAAGACATTTAGATTTGGTAGGATTAAGACCAAGACCGTTTATTTCTGACTAAAGCAAAATTGAACACCCACGATCACAAAAAAAAACTAGGAAGAGAGGACATCTATGGCGATATTATGGGAATATACAGCCTTAAAGAAAACACGAATGGCTAATTGACTTCGCTACGGGATGAAATGCCACTATATGCTGCACAAGGTTTCTCTCATCTCGGTATATATAAGAAGGCTTGGCGGTCTGCAGATCAACGAAAGGTCAACCTTTTCATAGACAAGAGGCATGCGGCTAGTATTTTGGATGTCCGTACATTCCTAGGGGCTAACATCGGTTCGGCCCACTACCTTGTTGCAACCAAGGTAAGAATGCGGGTATCCACAACGCCACAACAAAACAGAAATATTGTGAAAAAAATTAATTTCGAAAGACTACAATCGCAAGAGACGGCCAGTACCTTCGCACAACGCGCATCCCTAAACCACTCGATTAATACCATACCACCAGCATCGGATGTCGTAGAACAATGGCAACGATGCCAACAAACCATTAGATCAGCCACAACTCATGTGCTAGATTTCTCGCACCCACCAGCAAGAAACCTCTGGTTTGGCAAGTAATGCCGAAAGACGAGAGCTGCCATTGAGTTCTATAAGCAAAGCAGAAAGGAAGAAAACCAGCTTTTTAGAAAGAAAAAAAAAGAGCAAGAAAAGCGCGTGATGGAGGATATAAAGAGGTGCCACTTCAGGAACGATGCTAGCAAGTTTTCCCAAAGTGTTAAACGTCAATGCCAAGGATACAAGGCTCGATTAAAGGCTTTCGAGAAAAACAACTAAATATCGTAGTTGAGACGCAGTCGATTCTGAAAATGTGGAAGAACCACTTATGCAGACTGTTAAACGGCGATGACGCCCAATATTCCGCTTTCAGGCAGAAAAAACCATTCGATATATGCAAAGACAGCGAAAACTGGCAATCACCAGACCTGAGTGAAGTGAGGATAGCAATATCCAAACTCAATCTTAATAAGGCTGCCGGAAATGACGGCCTTCTCGCCGAGCTTTATAAAGCCGGCGGAGATGACTTGGTAAGTAGCATCCACCAACTCATAAGACAAATTTGGTCGGATGAAAGTATGCCTGAAGAATGGAACCTAAGCATCGACTGCAAGATCCACAAAAAAAGAGACCCTCTGAACTGCGCCAATTTTAGAGGGATAAGTCTCCTCAACATCACCTAGAAGATCCTATTTGCCGTAATATGTGAACGCCTGAAATCGTTTTCAACAACCTGAGCAGCTCCTATCTCAGTGATATTAGGCCAGGAAAGTCCACAACCGATCGAAATTTCACAATTCGGCAGATCCTGGAAAACACTCAAGGAGTCCAAATCGATACCCTCGAACTATTCATCGATTTCAAAGCCGCATACGACAGCATTTATAGAGTCGAACTATACAGAGTCATGTCTAGTTTTGGTGTACCGCAAAAACAAGTCCGTTTGTGTTGGATGACGATGGATAATTCTCACTGCTCCATCAGGGTCGGAAACGACCTCACCGACACATTCGATTCAAAAATAGGATTTGGTCAAGGTGATTCGCTGTCATGTGACTTCTTTAGTTTGATTCTTGAGATAATTGTGCAAAACTCCCGAGGCAACACCAGTAACACAATTTTCCAAATATCGGTGCAGCTACTAGCATACGCCGACGATGTTGGCATCATTGGTAGGACTAAAGATTATAAAGTCATACAGATGACAAAAAACAGAAACTTTTGCTCAGCAGCTTCATGGAACGGACCGCATGCACGTGCACACATGAAAAACGAGAGCCAAACATATGGCGGGCTGTGCTAGTACGACCCGCCACAGAACTATTTTACTTATATACAGTGCCTCATCTGTATGACTTTATAATCTTTGGTAGGACTCAACGTGATGTCTAGGCCACGTTTGCTAGTATAGAGAAGGAAGCGGCAAAAAAGGGTTTAGCAGTGAATGAGGTCAAGACTAAGTATATGCTGTCAACACGAAAGGACACACAACATCAAAGAATTGGACATAACGTCACCCGTGACAGATATAACTTTGAGGAAGTACGGGACTTTGACTATCTCGGCTCCGGTAAGAACTCTGACAACAACATCTCGTCAGAAATTAAACGAAGAATTACTCTTGCCAACCGCAGTTTCTTCGGGCTAAAAAGCCAATTTAGACGTAAAGCAATCACTCGAATTACGAAGGAGATCCTATGTAAGATACTGATAATCCCAGTCCTGCTCTGCGGTATGAAGCACGGACCGTAGCAAGAGTGGATGAAGAAATCCTTGGTCGAGGAAAATTCTTCGAAAAATCTTCGGTCACGTTTGCTTTGACGGGGTATGGAGACGAAGATTCAGCTACGAGTTATGCGAGCTATACAGCGACATACCCCTTGTCAAATAACTCCGAAATGGAATTTTAAGATGGAGTGCACATGTATAGCGAATTGACACTAATATTCCGCCTCGCAGGGTCTTCGATTCCCAGGCAGAAGTCGGACACAGTGTAGGGAGACATCGACTTAAGTGGAAATCTAGGACAACCAACTTGAGTGGGCAACTGAAAGCAATTACCTAAGGCCCGGGCTTATTGGACAGACATTTTGTTTGAGACCCAATTTCATTCCATAGCGCCGGAGTTAGAAAATCGATTCCCTGTGGCAACTTCTATTTGTCATTGAAGCAATAGACCTTGTGGCTATGTCTGCCATCTATTACAAATCTACATCCCACCCTGTTGATTCCGTTTTCTCTTACACCAATCGTAGTGGGTGTCACGATTTGTTGCCTTCCTTTTAATAGGCCCAAGCCATTGTATTTCCTGGATGGCAGTAATGTCTGATTTATATCAGATAAGAGCTTCTGCATGTTGTTTGACTGCAGCCTTCCTGTTTAGTCCTCTTGTATTTCATGTACAGATACGGACATCGAAGTCTTTTTTTTTTTATAATTTACACGTACTCAAGGGGTTATGAATACCCTTTATATGTTACCATAGTACGAGCGTTAGAGAAGGGGAAGAAAGAGAGGATAGGAAAGATTTTGGATGTAGTGGAGACTTAAACTCCATGGGTGGTGTCCGAACTAGCTTCGGGGAGTCACTTTTTCTTGTGTTCGTTAAATTTGAAGAAATTCAAGATGGTGTGCATACTTTAAGGTATTACACCGACCTTTTATTTCTTTTAAATAAAAGTGAAATGGATTTTTGTTGGGATTGAACGCGCAACCTTCCACTCAACAAACGAACACATTACCACTATACCGCGGCCACCTATAAAGGATAGGATAGCCTATATAAGACCCTGATCATCCCAGTCTTGCTATACGGCGCTGAAGCATGGACCTTATCAAAAAGGGATGATGAAATCCATGGTGGATTCGGGAGAAAAATTCTTGAGAAAAATCTTCCGTCCGATTTACGTTGACTAGCTTTGGAGACGAAGATTCAACCAAGAAGTATACGATCTGGACACATTGGACAAAAGCAGAAACCGACCTTAACCAACTTGGAGTGTGCAACTGTAGGCAGTTAGTTAAGGACCAGGCTAAGTGGAGAGGCATATTGGTTTAGGCCCTCGTTCCTTCCGGACTCTACCGCCACTTAAGTAAGTAAGTAAGTTCAGTTCAGGTCTACTTTTGGATAAAGTTGACACAGTTACTTAGCTTGGTGCTTCAGACCAACGCCATTCAATTTTAAAGGCTAAATGTGCAGGACTTCCTGTTTCTTGTTGAATAGAACTTTTTCGGTTTTCGAAGGTTCGCCCCCAGTCCACATCTGGCAGCCGTTTTGGAGAGTGGCCATTTGGTAATATTTCTTTAATGATAAAAAGGATCTTCCCTTATACAGCAATTGCCTCGTCGTCTGTCTAGGCAATCACCTTCTCTTTGTAGATTAACTAGTAGCTCGTGTACCAGTTGGTCACAGAGAAGAGGATACAGGAACTCCCTGGTGTTATGCCACAGCTCAAAGATATGTGACGCCAAATTTTGTTATTAATTCGGCCGGTAAATAGCTAATTTATTAGCACTCCTAGCGAAACATTTATATCTGATAGCGGATTAGGGACTGCGTCCGCTTTGACATTGGTAAATGTTTAGAGTTGATAACATTTTAGTAGATTGGAATATCCACGAATATGTTGCTGCGAAATTATATACGAACAACATCTACACTAGATTTGAAGTCACATAAAATGTAAATAGATCACAAGAAGATATTTTTGCTAATACCACCTTTGGCAACCCCAAAATCCACCAAAAATGCATCCAAATCTATCATCCTACAAAGCAAAATTATTCTCCACTCTAAGATGGAAAAGGATTTGAATTCCAGAATGAAGTTGTACTAACAGGTAATAGAAGACGTCTTCCTTCCATGCCAATCTATCAGTCGAGGTCCTACGACCATCAAATTATCGACTTTCATTCCCATCGTCCTTTAATTAAAACTTTCCAAATGAACTGATAATACTTGGAATATTTGATCTGCCTACTTGACATCTCTTTCTAATTTCCTGGAAATATAAAATGGCAGTCGAGAAGGAAACATTCAACCACTTTTCAGGAACAAATGGTTCCATCCTTTAACAATAAACGTCGACTTGAAAGTATTTCCTCCCCAGAGGCAAGGACCAACTTTACTACCAAGCAAATATGTTGAGGGAAAATATTACAAAATACGAACTGGATTAGATAATCCCTACGCACAAGTTCATCTTGTGTACCAATAAAATCCCTGATAGTCATAACTCTTCCATAAAGCTTAACAGCATTTATTTTATATCACTTTCCTAAAGTTTATCAACAATAATTGCATTTCAGGATAATTACCTCGGATGTCACCTGCAGACATCCAAAGTGCAAAACTCCTGTGATGGAAGGACTCATTCAGTTGGGTGTGATTTGTGGCACTGCCATCGAGAGTCCCGCAAATGTAGGTTTAGTTCCTGTAAAAATTGTTATTTCGAAAGCTTTCTTTTCGAATTCGAAATCGTGAAAATCTTTTAATTTTTCACAAAGAGAAGGTTTCTCAGTGCTCTCGTTTCATGAATACTCAAAAGAATCGCACATTTGAACGGCAACAACCGCAGTTATGTCCTTTCGTAAAGGCAAAGTGATTTTCCAGAGCAATCATGCGCACATGCGCCACAACCACCCCCAAGTCATCAATAATCAAATCCAACTAAGAGCACATCCCGTATTCTTCGACTTTTTGTGGAACACATTTATTCAGCTAAAGCTTTTCGAAATTTGCTCATTCGGCCAAGTACCAGGCCAAGTACCAGGCAGCATCCCTCTCCATCAATCCCGAAGAAGTGGGACAATTTTTGTGCTCCCATGTGTTTTTAGCTGGAAAAAAATGAGAGATGCTCTGTGTGTAGGTTTACAGGCTCGATAGATACCAAGAGATGCTGGGCATCAATGGTGCAAAAGATTTCGCTAAAAGTTGTCAGTTAAGCTCCGACATTCGGTACCACCGGAGTATACGGAATATTTACCTCTCTTATCGTCCTTGGGTCCTAGAATCGTCCCATTTTGCATGCACTTGTAAGACCAGCAATCCGCGGTTTGAATTTGTGTATTCTGAAACCATAAAGTGACTTGGATCCGGATAGAGTGCTCAGTTTCGTTTTCGTTTTCGTTTTGTATCGCGTTCGGGTAGGTGTTCGGTTGGACCGTGACTCAATAAACAGAAATTTTATTGACCCCGGTTAGGGTGAGACCAACCAGCTCACATAAAAAAAGATTGAGGATATAACGATTCCAAAATCCAAATCGAGTATAGATAAGGGTGGCCGTTCGCTGTGTTTATATCGATTTCGCTCGAATCTGGTAAAGGGATATCTATCTTCTACACCGGGCGGTGACAGTGAGTGTTTGTAAGTGTCGAAGAAATGAAAATTTAAAAAAAAATCCCAACATTAGTGAATTACAAAAAAAAAATCATTTAAAAAGGATCACCCTCAGTGCTCTGCGTGAATTACGAAAAAGGAAATTAAATGTCTTCTCCTAACAAGTGCTCGACAAGGAAGTAACAGGATCTGTGTGTTTACGTTTGATAGAAATGCAAGAAGAAAAAAAAATTTCTCAAAGAATCGCAAAATTGTAAGCAAAGCAACACACCCGCATGCTAAGGATATTTTTATTCTCGCTTCAAAACGGGAAGATTTATTGCAAAATCGCACAAGATACGGTCCTCAAAAAAATTAGAGTGCCTTCGATATTTCAGAAAAATAATTTCCTTTCACCGAGACACGAAATCAGATAATTTTACGCCCACCCATCCATATCGCAAGAAGGTCCTCTAAAAAAAAAGTCCTCCCAAGTGCTCCTACTGTATTTGCCAATTCATGTGGAAATTTTATTCTAAGAAGGCTCTCGCAAGGCAAAAGAAAAGTAAAATTAAGTTTGTTATGGTAAAATACTTTTATTTTTTTATTTCTCTGTTAGTTGGTATCCTTTGTGTCTGAAAGTGAAAATTATCCTCAGTTCAGAGTTATCATGAAAGAGGTGAAGTGAAAAACGGTGTGCAAAAAAAATAAAATCAAGGAAAATTGTTATGATTGTGAATTTAGTGAAAAGTGCCACAGATTATCCGACTTAAAAAAAAAATTACAAAAAAAAAAGTAGATATACCATCGTCATTGGCTGGATGTTTAAAAGGATTCACGATATTTTTTTCTCGTCTACTGTGTAATATCCTTCGCCATTAGTGCCGTTTAGAAGCACCAGTGCAACAGGTTAATTGGGAAAAAATTAAACAAATAGGAAAGAGACGGTGTCCTTGTGCAGCGAGGAGCTTGAGGAATTTTAATTGAGGTAAGGTGAATGAATTATTGGACAGCTTGGATTATTTCACTTTATTAAGTTTTTGAATTATGTATGCCGGTGGTGTTGAGGTGTTTTTAAAATTAATTGTAGAGGGTGGTTCGGTGGCGTGGTGGGGTATTTTATTAGCTTTGATCATGGGGGAGACTTTAATGTACATGCGGGTGTTGATGGAAAAGATTTACCGGGGAGATTTAATTTTTTATATTTGATTTTCTTAAAAAAAACCTTCTTCTGGTAATCACTTTGGATTTATTATATGGACCACTTATGGAATTTTAACGTCATGAATATTTCAAAAAGGTGTTATTTTAACAACACAAAGCATTTTTTTTATTTATTTAATCTCATCAAAGCTCATAGTGTGGCTTTCTTAGATATACAAAATTTACAATTACCTACAGTTACAAATTTTTTTTTGGAGTGAGCATTCAAACTTGACTGTATGTAAGGGCCTTGAGCCAGATCCTTTATAAACTAACGGGTGGTTAAATTTTAAGTGTCGATGTTGAATGTGAACCACACCTAAACGTCAACCTTTTTTCTGCATTTCATTTGAAATTTCTCAATTTCAGACGAACTCAATTTGAACCTTGGAATGATACGCAATCGAGCAACGCGCTAAAGTTATTCAGGCTTATTATGAATATGGGCGTTCAAATCAAAATGCATATCGTGCACTTCGTGATTTTTTCGGTCAATTTAATCTTCAAAATGTGCGTATAATCGCAAAAATCGTGCAAACATTTTAGAAAACCGGGTCTGTAGGAGATGTGGAAACACCAGCGCAAGCTCCTACAGCTCGTACTGCAGATAATATTGCTGCTGTCCGCGATAGTGTGGCTGAAGAGTCGTCCACCTCAACTCGTCGTCGTGCCCAACAATTGCACCTCTCACGCCTCGTCGTTGATGAACATTATGCATAAGGACTTGCAATTACACGATTACAAGGTGCAAATGAGTCAAGAACTAAAGCCTCTTGACCATCTCAAGCGTCGTCAATGGTCAGAATGGTGGCAAGAAATGGCAACAGCCGATGATCAATTTTCGAAGAAAATCATCTTCAGTGATGAGGCATATTTTCACCTCAGTGGATTCGTCAACAAGCAGAATTGCCGCAATTGGGCCAACGACATTCGAAGAGTGATTGTCTAGAACCCAATGCACCCACGAAGAGTTTGGTGCGGATTATGGGCTGGCGGCATCATCGGGTCGTATTTTTTCCAAAATGAGGCCGGTCAGGCAGTAACTGTGAATTGTGTTCGCTATCGTGAGATGATAAAGAACTTTTTATGGCCCAAATTGGATGATATGGATGTGGACGACATGTGGTTCCAACAGGACGGTGCCACTTGCGTCACAGCTAACGAAACAATGGCGCCAATTTATTGTCGCTTAAGGTAGACTTTAAAATTATTTTATCACGTACTAACACGTTTTGATAATTGTAGTCGTCAAAAAGTGTACTTTAGCGTTATCACTCTGCACTAAAGTTAAAACAACCGAAACCTCACTTTAAATATTTTATGCAGAGTTAGCGTAATGTCATCTGTCATTTGCAAATCGGGAAACGGGCAACGACACAAACAGGTGAAATATTTTTCAATGTCACTCTTATGCAACTCTTGTCAATTGCGTTAAAATTTTAGCCAGTGGATACATTTTGACATTAGTATGGTGACTAGAGACTTCAAAATTTTAACCTGCTTAACAGCTCGCTAAAATGTATCCGGAGGCTAATTTTTGACATTTGATATACCTACTGCGGGGCGACAGAGATGGAAAGCAACCGTAGAAATGTAAAAATTTGCCATTGGGTAAAGTTTAACCCCCATTTTAACGCAATTGACACACGGCCTTAGGTGTGTTTGAGAGTGTTCACTGAAATTGGGTTTGTTTGATTGTCAGAGCTGTCACTTTTTAGGTGAGTTTGACTTCGAGTTCGTAAGTATACACTTATTAACGCCACGTTAAAAAAGTGTTTTTTGATAAAAATAAGTTAGTGCAAGCTTTTAATTTTAATTAGATGTTAACTAGTTCGGAGTTAAACCCTTAACCATCGATTGATTATAAATTTGCGCCAATGGTCGCGTTATCTCACGTGGTGGCAATGTCAATAGGTCGCCAAGATCATGTGATTTGACACCGTTGGACTTCTTTCTTTGGGGTTATTTGAAAGAAAAGGTGTACATCGATAAGCCAGGATGAGATAATTCGCACATTTATGGCATATAACTTCAATTATGCTGAAATGTCATCGAAAATTTGGACAATCGGATGGAGGTGTGCCGCCGTAGTTGTGGCGGCCATACATAATTCCATACATAATACTAATATAATCATAAAAAAAGGAAAGTCGATGACTTCCTTAATAATTTGTATTTTATTCAAAATCAAACATCGGCCCTTTAAATTTAAATAAAATTTACAAGCAAGTGCTAAAGCCGGTCTGCACATATAGTAAACAACTATGGCATTGTACCAGTGAAATGAGCCTAAGCATTCTACAAACATTTGAAAACAAAATGTTAAGATCATTCGTCAATGCTCCGTGGTATATGAGGAAAAAGAGATCTGGGTATTCCCGCTTTTAAAGCTGAAACGAAAAAGTTTGCACGCAAACATAAAAAACGTATATTGGGACACGGTAATACAACGGTCCTCCAAATTTTTGACGATACAAATTTATTGCGGCGTCTTCAAAGAACTTAGCCTTTAGATTTCGCCCGATAGTAACAAACCGCGCTATAAATAGCGATAAAAGCAGGAGCTCTCAAAGGAAAGTTACCTGCCAAACATTCATTACTCGTGATAAAAAAAAAAGCTAGATAAGTCGCATACTTAGTTTTAATGGGTTAAAGTCCCAAATTACGTTGAGCACGTGCTCATCGTGTCTACTAAGATTTCCATCAGCCAACAAAAAAAAATGTAATCGATTTCAATTTGTCCCTTACTAAAGGGTGGTTAATTGATTCCATTCTGATATGGCTGCTACCCCGTCCAGTCTTAACACCGGGGTGTAAAAGTATATATTAATCGTAGTACGTAAACTATTTTAAATTGCGCACATTCTAATCGTAGGTAATAAAAATTTGTTCTTATGTTTATATTTATGTTCAAGAATAGACAAACAAATTTTCAATATATAGAGTATGTTTAAAAACTAAATATTCGTTTATAAATAATTATTACTACAAAGAAAAGAGAAACTCAAACAAAACAACATAAAAAATAACTTGAAGTACATAATAAAGGGTGATCCAAGTAGAGATACTTTTTTCAATAGCCTTTTTTGACAGATCACGTGTGAGTCGTGTCATGCTGTCATGTTATTTTTGTTTAGTATTGTTTGGCATTTCATAATGGAAAGACTTACGCGTGAACAACGTCTACAAATTGTTCAACTTTATTATGAAAATTCACGTTCTGTGAGGAATGTGGTTCGTGCACTTCGCTCAACTTATGGTCAACATAATCGGCCTACTGAGCGTACTATTCGCAACACCATCACCGGCCGGTCGATTGGCCACCAAGATCGTGTGATATCACACCGTTAGACTTTTTCCTGTGAGGATATGTAAAGTCAAAAGCTTATGCCTACAAACCCGCTTCGATTCAGGCTTTGGAGGAAAACATCAAGCGTGTCATTCGCCAGTTACCAGTCGAAATGCTCGAACGAGTGATCGAAAATTGGACTCAACGGATGGACCATCTGCGACGTAGCAACGGCCAACATTTGATAGACATTATCTTCAAAAAATAAATGCCAAAGAATGTTCTTTCAAATGATAATAAACATTCTCCATTAAATTTGAATTTTCTGTGTTTTTTTTTTTCTTTAAAAAAGTAGGAAACCTCGAAATGGATCACCCTTTATTATACAAACAAAAAATTTTATAAATTATATTCGGTTTTTTTTTGGGGGGGTCGTCGTTAATTGCATTGCTATTCGTCCTTATATCCTCTCATGACGAATGCATATTTCTTTGTTTTTACATGCGTGCATATTGTCGATTAACATTCTATGAGAGACCTCTGAAGGTTTTGAAATTCTTTGCGTGATGATGATCTGAATTTCTTTTCTTCAGGGTTATGTCGCTGCTGGTCGTGGTATTCATTGTTGAGTTGTTGACGAACTTCCTTGATACCTGTGGTGTCTTGGGCTGTGATAATCGTTCGCTTGCCTCGCGAACCCGCCCACTAAACCGCATTGTCGCCGCTGAGCGAACTGGTAGGGCAGAATTCGGCAGGGATATCGAGGCGCAGGTTTAAGACGTGAATTGGATTTCTTACAAGATGACAGTCTGTCAAAGGCGTTTCTTGATTTATTCAAATCCATGCTAGGTTTTATGATAGCTTTGCTCTTGAATTACTCACGAGTTGTGGCGGCGCCTGGCTGAATTTATTCCTAAGAATTGATACCTTACCAGCGGTTTCGGGGGATCACCTTACGACGTTTACCCTTCTCCTTTGTCAGATTGCTTTCGAGAGATTTCTTACGCATTTTAATGGTGTTGATTAAGTTTGATCGCATTATCGGAACTATTTCTGTGGTCATGGCTACGTTTTTGTGCTCCATATTGGGATCAAGGTCAGGAGAACTAAGCAGCGGAGATTTTGTTTGTTAAATTTTAAGGGCCGATGTTGATTTTGAATAAAATACAAACTATTTAGGAAGTCATCGTCATTTCTTTTTTTTATGATTATATTGGTAAGGTTCAATTATGTATGGAACAAAAAATCGGCCAAATGGCCGCCACAACTACGGCGATAGACCTCCATCCGATGGTCCAAATTTTCGATGACACTTCAGCATAATTGAGGTTATATGCCATAAATGTGCGAATTATCTCATCCTGGCTTATCGATGTACACCTTTTCTTTCAAATAACCCCATAGAAAGAAGTCCAACGGTGTCAAATCACATGATCTTGGCGACCTATTGACATTGCCACCACGTGAGATAACGCGACCATTGGCGCAAATTTATAATCAATCGATGGTTAAGGGTTTAACTCCGAACTAGTTAACATCTAATTAAAATTAAAAGCTTGCACTAACTTATTTTTATCAAAAAACACTTTTTTAACGTGGCGTTAATTAGTGTATACTAACGAACATTCTCTAAGAACTCTAAGTCGAACTCATCTAAAAAGTGACAGTTCTGACAATCAAACAAACCCAATTTCAGTGAACACTCTCAAACACACCTAAGGCCGTGTGTCAATTGCGTTAAAATGGGGGTTAAACTTTACCCAATGGCAAATTTTTACATTTCTACGGTTGCTTTTCATCTCTGTCGCCCCTCAGTAGGTATATCAAATGTCAAAAATTAGCCTCCGGATACATTTTAGCGAGCTGTTAAGCAGGTTAAAATTTCGAAGACTCTAGTCACCATACTAATGTTAAAATGTATCCAATGGCTAAAATTTTAACGCAATTGACAAGAGTTGCCTAAGAGTGACAGTGAAAAATATTTCAGCTGTTTGTGCCGTTGCCCGTTGCCCGATTCGGAAATGACAGATGCCATTACGCTAACTCTGCATTAAATATTTAAAGTGAGGTTTCGGTTGTTTTAACTTTAGTGCAGAGTGATAACGCTAAAGTACACTTTTTGACGACTACAATTATCAAAACGTGTTAGTACGTAATAAAATAATTTTTAGGTCCACCTTAAGCGCCAATAAATTTGCGCCATTGTTTCGTTAGCTGTGAGGCAAGTGGCACCGTCCTGTTGGAACCACATGTCGAAATCACGAAGTGCACGATATGCATTTTGATTTAAACGCCCGTTTTCATAATAGGCATGAATAACTTAAACGCCTTGCTCGACTGCGTATCATTCCATGTTTCAAATTGAGTTCGTCTTGAATTGAGAAATGTCAGATGAAATGCAAAAAAAAGCTTGAAGTTTAGGTGTGGTTCTCACTCAACACCGGCCCTTAAAATTTAACCACCGTTATTTGGACATTCCCATGGATAAAAATTACAAGTCCTGGGCTCCTAATTGTGTTTGTAAATCTTGTGTTAAATACTTTCGATTGTGCAAATGTGGTAAGAGCAGTTTTTTTTTAATTTGGAATTCCAAGTATTTGGTGAGTTCTTAGTTCCTTCGGTTTCGCAGAGAAATCAATTAAAATATCTCAACCTGAAGGATAATAAGATTTGGAATAAGACCATCAGAAAATTTAACTGACTTTGAATGTTTACTTTAGATAAACCCCAACGATTTTTACAGAGTGAGCTAGATGATCCAGTAAGGGTTTTGAGTCTTTCAAAACAAGGCGCAAAAGTTTCTTTATATCGGGAATGAGATAAAGAGTTATGGGGCTATTTTTCCCAAGAAAAAAACCTTTTTTTTTGCTCTAGTATTACAAGCATTTGATAAAAATTGGTTTGACACAATATCAACCGATTGTTTTTTTTATTTTTACACAATACGCATGGATACCAATTACTCACAGTACAAAGTACAAAGATGTGGAAGAATTTAAGTATAATGCCCAGAAGTGGGTAATATATTTGGATTTAAAAATGGTGGATGTTCTTCTTGGTAAGCAAGTTGGTTACTGTAGGTTTTCCTACTTCATGTGTCTCTGGGACCGCAGAGAGCAAGCACATTGGGTAAAAAAACAAGGTTCCCTATAAGCCATGTGACAATTGCGTTAAAATTTTAGCAAGCGGATAATTTTTGACATAGGTGTGGTGAATACAGATTTCAAAACTTTAACCTGGCCTACAGCTCGCTGTAGTTTACTTACTTACTTAAGCACCACTGTAGCACCACAGTCCGAAATGAAAGTTTGCCTCAACCAACATGCCTCTCCAAACAGCCCGGTCCTTAGCTAACTGCCTCCAGTTGCGCACTCTTAGTTGGTTGAGGTCGGTTTCTACTTGTGTGCGCAACTTAAGGTGAGGTCTTCCTCTACTGCGTCCGACGTCTGGTTGGGAATCGAAGACTCAGATAGCCTAACCATCTTAAACGTCCAATGCGGAGTTTTTTGACCAGGGGCATGTCGCTGTACAGCTCGTATAGTTCTTGGTTGAATCTTCGTATCCATAGCCCTTCAACGCAAACGGGACCGAAGATTTTTCTAAGAACTTTCCTCTCAAATCGACCAAAGATTTCGTCATCCGCTATTGAGACGGTTCATGCAGGACGATAGAACAGGACTGGGATGATCAGGGTATTATAGGATCTCCTTAGTATTTTGTGTGAGGGCTTTACTACTGAATTGCTTTCTTAGCCCGGAGAAACAGCGGTTGGCAAAAGCATTTCTTTGTCTAGTTTCTCACGAGATGTTGTTGTCAGAGTTAATAGCGGAGCCGAGATAGAGAAGGTCCCCAGATAGGATCTTGTAGGCAATCTTAAGGAGACTTATGTTTCTGTAGATGGCGCAGCTCAGAGGGTCTCCTTTTTGTGTACCCGGCAAACGATTCTTGGATTGGATTCCTCAGGCATACTTTCATCCGACCAGATTTGGCTTATAAGTTGGTGGATGTTACTTACAAAGTCATCTCCACCGGGTTTATAAAGCTCATAGGGAGGGCCGACATTTCCGACACCCTTATTAAGCTTGAGTTTAGATATTGTTTTCCTCGCTTCACTCTCGTGGGTGGTAGACAGTTTTTGCTTTCGCTGCCAATATTTATTGGTCCGTTCTTCCTGACAGCGGAATTTTGTTCCTCATCGCCGTTTGACAGTCTGTAGAAGTGATTCTACCATATCCTCAGCGTCGACTACGATATTTCTTTGTTCATCTCGACAGAATTCTGATCGCTCCTTGTATCCTTAGTTTTGAAGTTTTACACTTTGGGAAAACGTTCGTATATCGTTCCTGGAGTGGCACCTCTCTAGGTCCTCGATCGCGCGCTCTTCATGTTCTTTTTTTTTCCTTCTAAAAAGCCGGTGTTCTTCCCTCTTTTTGCCTATAGACCTCAATGGCAGCTCTCGTATTCACCTGCAGCATAGCCTAGTTGGCCTCGTTCTTGGATGCGAGCATTTGTTCGCATTCCTCATCAAAACCAGGGGTATCTTGCTTGTGGGCGCGAGAAACCTAGCACATCAGTTATGGCTGATCTAACGGCTTGCTGGCACCGTTGCATTGTTCTTCGACGTTCCATGCTGGTGTTATGGTGTTATTTGCGAGGTTAAGGAAAAAGGGTCGCGCAAAGGTCTTGGCGGTCTCTTTTGATTGCAGTCCTTCAACATTAAATTTTTTCATAGTATTTCTGGATTTTTGTGGCGTGGTTGATATCCGCAAAGTTACCTTGGCTGCAAAAAGGTAGTGGTCCGAGTCGATGTTAGCTCCTCTTATTGTTGGGACATCCAAAATACTGGATGCGTACCTCTTGTCTATCGCAATGTGATCTATTTGTTGATCTGGAGACCGCCAAGTCCCCTTATGGATATAAAGGTGAGGATATCATGTTCCGGCTATAGTTGCATTTCGTTCCGTAGCGAGGTCAATTACCTGCCATAAGTCCTTGTCGTGTAGGCTATGTTTTCCGAAAATACTGCTTAAAATGCCTTCTCTTCCTACCTTTTCGTTAAAATCTCCCAGCACGATTTTACCATCGTACTTTTGCCTTGATGCGGATTCTAACAATGCGTTCGCTAATGTCTTGGAAACATAAAACTTCTTGCCTAAGTCTGGCACTTATCACAAATCCGCATCCGAATATACGCTATTTCTGCTCACTGTACCACTGTCAGATGTCAACAATTTTCATCATCTTTTTGACCCGCCCATCCCATTCCTGGATGGCAGTAATGTTTGCTTTGTATTAATTTAGGGCTACCGTTAGTGGTTCGCTTGCACCTCTTCTGTTTAATGTTCTCATATTCCAGGTGCAGATACGAACGTCGTTGTCCTTTTTTGTTTGGCAGCGTCGTCAACAATAAAATCAGTCCCTTCCGAGGCTATTGGTTGCTTCGTAACATAAAAGTTTTTATATGGGTGGGTAAGTAACTCAAAGCAGAACTACAAACCTATAGGGCCAGTTTCAATTTATTAGATACCCCTAGGACATGGTTCCATCAGTATCCACTACGGGATTGAACGCTGCCGTTTGCTTTCGGTTCATCCGCCACTGTCGCTATTAAAGGGGCCTGCCTAACCCTTGAAATTCCTAGACAATTTCGAAGCAGCTTGTCTAGGTTCGAATGTGATAGCAGGCCGGGTATTCATTCCGTGCCATTCTGACCTGGCTGTTCATAGTGTTGCTGACTTTCGTCATGTTATCAACCCTCGCGCTTAACGTTCAGCAAGTCAAATCCAGTTTGATGAGACCAGTACCCGATGGTTACCACTTGGAACCATCTGACTTGATGTGTAGTCAGAGTTGCAACCACTGGGCATTGCCAAGTTAAAGCCAATCAGAGTCTACCCTTGTTCTACAACACCCAAACCCCATCCTAATGGCAATGAAATATTGAAAATGATGACAAAATATATTTTGTGGTTCGACAGAAAACAACGTTTTTCTCTTGCATATGTTATGGCGTAGGATATACAAACTGTTTTTGTATGAAAACGCCTCCAAAAGTTGGGCGTTGGTTGAAATGACATATGGACGAAATGTTGATATTATCACAGCCAACTATTTTGCACCAATTTTCTTTGGACCATATAAAAATTTGACCGAAAAACGTTTTTTACAGAAAACGCCCCCAATAAGTGTGCGTGCCAAAAACACTTTGTATTTACGAAATATAGATATTGGGATTGTCTAAAAATCGCGTTCACAAACATTTTCAAATGTCCTTACTGTTTTGTCAAAAAGAACATTTTTCTTGAAATTGGGCGTGAGGATGTACGGATTCCAAAAATTTTTACACGTGTCCTGCTTCTTCGGATAGAGAGTCTATATACCAAATTTTAAAACTTAAGGCCCAAAATCGGTGACACATAGACGGACGGACGGACGGACAGAGATGGCTAAATCGACTCAGCTATCGATTACGAGTCGATCCATATACTTAAAGCTATATCTAGCTAAATTATTTCTCTATGTTACAAGCTATGTATCGAAATATTAAACCCCTATAGGATAGGGTATAAAAACAAAAAAAAGGCAGAAAAAGTCAACAATAGCGAAAGAAGGCAAAATGAAATACATATTTGGATTCACCAGGTCTTGAAACATGTTTGTGTTAGGTCGATTATATCTTCCGTTTAACAAGAAATTTAGAGGCAAATTTAGCAAAATCCTATGCCTGGTAATAACCATGCAAACAACTTTAATGTGGTGGGAACTACTGTCCAACATCTTCAGGCAAACAGTCTGCAAACAATTGGCATGAGTCTGAAAATAAATGTCAGCGAACTTTTAACTTTTAACTTTTAACCTGGCCTACAGCTCGCTGTAATTTACTTAATTACTGACTTACTTACTTAAGCACCACTGTAGCACCACAGTCCGAAATGAAAGTTTGCCTCAACCAACACGCCTCTCCAAACAGCCCGGTCCTTAGCTAACTGCCTCCAGTTGCGCACTCTTAGTTGGTTGAGGTCGGTTTCTACTTGTGTGCGCAACTTAAGGTGAGGTCTTCCTCTACTGCGACCGACGTCTGATTGGGAATCAAAGACTCAGAGAGCCGAAGTATTGGTGTCCATTCCTAACCATCTTAAACGTCCAAACAATTGGCATGAGTCTGAAAAAAAAATTTCAGCAAACTTTTTGCATGAAAATTTAGCTTACGTGTAAGCAACGATGCAAACTCTTGCCGTAAATTGTTTCTGCAATTGTTTGCTAGTATGTACGTAGCTTGAAGTTTGTTACCAGCAAACGGAACAAAGACCTAAAAACACTGATAAAAATTTACGCTATTTCCCAAAAATGAAAAAATTAAAAAAAAAATGAATAGCAAAACCAAATGGTCCCTACAGTTAAATCTTTTTGGCAATAAATTCAATTCGTTGCATGTTTCCATTGCTTAGCAAGTCAAATGTTATTTAATTGTCATTATTTTTGTATCTACAAATGCAATAAATTATTTGCAATTATTTGTACATTGCAATTGATAAAAATCCCTTGTTATAAGCCTGACAGGGTTAACATAAATGCAAATTAAACACCTCACATGCAAATGCCAATTAACCACATAAATGTAATCTTATAAAAAAAAATTATTCGTACTTTTTTTTTAGATAGTTATTTGTTGAAATACAAAAAAATCCAACCCCCCACCAACGCACCGTTCATATTTAATGGTTGAGAATTTTTTTTTGCATTTTGCGGTTAACTACCAAAAAGCAATTTTATTTGCTAAATGTCCCGTCAACTACCTCGTTTAGAAGTGAGTGTTTTTAATTATTTAATGAAAAGTGAATTAATGAACGTACTGCGATGTTTCGAGCCCAATGGGAGTTTAATACACGCACACACACGCGCAAAAGTTGTATCGGTATGGGCATAAAATGCACGCACGCACTTATTATGCCAAACCGCAGAACTCTGTTTATGGATTTTGAAATCCTAATTGGATTTCCCAGAGGTGTATACGTGTTACGTATATGTGCCATTTTCAGGCACAACAAGCGGCAGGACCTGCTGACATCCTCGTCCCCCATAAATGGTTCGTGTTTTTTAGGGTTGGGCCATATTATGTATTTCAATTGGTGTAGTGCAACAAAATAAAATGAAATACTTTCGCATTGGATTGGAGGGAAATTATTGAAAACCATCTGATCGCGTGCAGATATGATTGCATAATTTATACGAGTGTTGTGGCACATTATAGTGTTGCGGTTAATATTTGCGGTTTTATTGAACATTTTCTGTTTATTACGAGAGTTCGTATCTCTGAAATGGTTCCTCAATTCGAATTGCTATACACATGTGGTTACACAAATTATGGAATGCGAAATGTTTTCTTTTTTTTTGGATTTGTCATGTGCAGGAATTAACAAAAAAAAAAAAGGAAATCAACTTAAATTGGAATTAAATTTGAGGTCAATCACGTCAAGGTTATTGACAATTTAAATGGAACGTGTTTTTGGTTGAGTTTTAATTTTTCTGAATTTTAATTGTTTGACATGAGTTGACGGCTGGCAGTTTTTTAAAAAAAGGGAAGCTTTTCTGAGAGATCCACTGCTTGCATACCTAAGTGGCGCTACAGTCCGGAATGAAGCTGGGCCTCAACCAACATGCCTCTCCAATTAGCCCGGTCCTTAGCTAACTGCCTCCAGTTGCGCACTCTAAGTTTGTTCAGGTCGATTTCTACTTGCGCGCGCCACTTAAGGCGAGGTCTTCCTCTACTGCGTCCGACGTCTGGCTGTGAATCGAAGACTCAGCGAACCGGAGTATTGGTGTCCATTCGTTCTACATGTCCTAGCCATTTTCAACGTCCAATGCGGAATATTTTTGAACAGGAGCATGTCGCTGTACAGCTCGTATAGTTCTTGGCTGAATCTTTGGCTCCATAGCACGTCAACGCAAATGGGACCGAAAATTTTTCGAAGAATTTTCCTCTCGAATCGGCCAAGGATTTCTTCATCCGCTTTTGATGCTGGCCATTCTGGTGGGCGCGAGATATCCATTGACATTGACTATATTCTAGCTGGACGGTCCGGTTTCGTCTGTGAGTCTTTTAAGTGCATGATATGAAAAAGTTGGCATGAGCTTTCGTTATAGTTAAGTACTTGGTTGAATCTTCTTCTCCATAGCCGGTCAATGCAAATGGGAACGAAGATTTTTCGAAGAATTTTTCGCTCAAAGCGGCCATGAATTTCTTAATCCGATTTTGATCCTGTCAATGTTTCAACGTCGTACAGCCTGACTGGGATATTCAGGGTCTTGTATAGAATCTCCTTAGAAGTTCGAGTGAGGGTTTTTCTAAAAAACTGCCTTCTTAGTCCACCAAAAAAGCGGTTGGCAAGAGCAATTCTTTGTTTAATTTCTGAGCAGATGTTGTTGTCAGAGTTAGGGGCGGAGCAAAGGTAGACAAAGTCCTGTACTACCTCAAAGTTATACCTGTCAATGTTGACGTTCTATCCAATACATCGATGTGGTGTCTACTTTAATGTTGACAGTATCTACTTAGTCTTAACCATTTCTGAGGCTTCCTTCTCTTATTAGGAAACGTGGCTTTGCAATTACGTTGAGTTCGACCAATGTTGTCATTATCGTCGACGTATGACAGTAGGTGCACTGATTTATGGAAGATTGTGCCCCAGTTTTAGCTTCCGGATTTCCTCTCAAGAATGTGATTAAAGAAGTCACATGACAACGCATCGCCTTACCTCAATCTTTTTTTGTTATCGAATGTGTTGGTGAGGTCAACGCCCAACGGACGAATTTGGGCGGTATACCAAAACTAGAAATGGCTCTGTGTAGTTCTTCTCTATAAATACTGTCGTATGCGGCTTTAAAATCGATGAATAGGTGGTGCGTATCGATATGGACTTCTTGGGTTTTTTTCCAGGATCTGCCGAAGTTTGAAAATTTGATTGATTGTGCACTTTCCTGGCCTAAAACCACACTGATAAGGGCCGATCGGGTTGTAAGTTTCAGGCGTACACATATTACGGCAGATAGGATCTTGCAGATGATGTTGAGGAGGCGTATACCTCTGGAGTTGGCGCAGTTCGGGGGCTCCTTTTTTGTCAATCGGACAAACGATGCTGAGGTTTCATTCTTCAGGCATACTTTTATCCCACCAGATTCGGCTTATGAGTTGGTGGATGCTACTTACAAAGTCATCTCCACCAGGTTTATAAAGCTCAGCGGGAAGGCCGTCATTTCCGGCAGCCTTATTAAGCTTGAGTTTAGATATTGCTATCCTCACTTCACTCAGGTCAGGTGATTGGTAGTTTTCGCTGTCGTTGGTGATATTAAATGGTTCGCTCTGCCTGACAGCGGCATATTGTTCGTCATCGCCGTAGAACAGTCTGCAGAAGTGGTTCTTCCATATCCTCAGCATCGACTGTGTCTCATTTACGATATTTCCTTGTTCATCTCAACGCGAGTTCGAGTTCGAGTCTTGTATCCTCGGCTTCGACGTTTTACACTTTAGTAGACTAGTAGACACTTTAGACTTGCGAACAGCGTTCCTGGGGTGGCACCTCTCTGTATCCTTTATCGCGCGCTTTTGTTTCTCTTTTTTCTTCTTTCTAAAAAGCCGGCGTTCCTTCCCTTCCTCTTTGCATATAGAGCTAAAATGCTGCTCTTGTCTTCACCTGCAGCTTAGCCTTGTAGACCTCGTTCTTCGCTGCGAGCATTTGTCGGCATTCCTCATAAAGCCAAACTTTTCTTATTGGTGGGCGCGTTAAACCTAGCACATCAGTTGCGGCTGATCTAATGGCTTGTTGGCATCGTTGCCTTTGTTCTTCGACATCCGATACCTGTGGCATGGTGCTAATCGAGAGGTTTAGGCATACGCGTTGCTTGAAGATCTTGGCGGTCTCTTGCGATTGCAGTCTTTCGACATTCAATTTTTTCACAGTATTTCTGGATTGTTGTTGCGTGTTGGATATCAGCTTCTTACTTTGTCTGCCAAAAGGTAGTGGTCCGAGTCTTTATTAGCCTCTAGGAATGTTCGGACATCTAAAATACCGAATGCGTGCCTCTTTTCTTTCGCTATGTGATCAATTTGATTGACCGTTCGTTGATCTGCAGACCGCCATGTCCCCTTATGGATATCGATGTTAGGAAACCGTGTGCTGGCTATAGTGGCATTTCGTTCGAAAGCGAAGTCGATAAGCCCTATTCCTTTACCAGACGTGATGTCGTGTAGGCTATGTTTTCCGACAATACTGCTCAAGATGTCTTCTCTTCCTACCTTTGCGTTAAAATCTCCCACCACGATCTTAGCATCGTACTTTGGTAGTCGCTCATAGGTTTTGTCACGGAACTCATAGAATCAATCCAAAGCTATATCACCTTATGATGGCGAATTTTACCTTGATGCGAATTTTTACAATGCGTTCGCTAATGTCTTGAAAACATAAGACTTCTTGCCTAGGTCTGGAACTTATATAGAATCCACATGAGAATAGTCGCCTTGTTCACTATAACACCGGCTTTAAGATCTCATAGTTTTTTATCCTCTTGTTTCTTGGTCCATCCCATCGAATTTCCTGTATGGCAGTAATATCTGTTTTGTAGCAGCAGCCCTGGCAGCGCTAGTTGTTGGAATGCACACCAACTGTTGATTTTTCTCACGTTAAAGCAGCAGATACGAACGTTTTGGTCCTTCTTTCCTTTAGCAAGGTCGTCAACAATAAAATCAGTTCGAGACTCTTGGTTACTTCAAGAAACGATTTTTTTTCCGTGCTTGTGTAGTTGACCCAAGCCACAACCCTCAACCTAGAATAACGGTCGTAATTTCTTTGTTACTCCTAGGACACGGTGCCATCAGTATCAACTACGGATTGAGCCCTGGCGTTCAGGCATTCAAATATTACAGAAGATTGGATCATGTAGGCGATAATGAAGAGACTAATGCCTCTGTAGTTCAGGGGGTCTCTTTTTTTGTGGTTTTGTAAAGCTCTGATAAATTCCGTCATTTCAGGCAGCCTTGTTAAGCTTAAGCATTGATATTGCTATCCTCGCTTCACTGAGGTGAGGACAGTTTTCACTATCGTCACAAATATTAAATGGTTGGATGCACCTAAGAGCACCTCTGTTAAGGGTGCCTGACTTACCCTTGAGATTCCTGAATGACCTGTTTTCCTAATAAGGCGAACCAGGCAAATTGGGCTATTGAATTTTTTCGTCGTAACATCTTAGGAGCTCTTGCGCTGCCGACTGGAAATAAAATATTGGGTTTGGTATTCCTTTATCTCGCACCCGCCAAGACTTTGCGCAGGAATTGAAACCCTATCTGTGGTCAACATAGAAGGCACTCAGCGGTCAGCACGTGAAGGCTGACATTAGGAGTTGGTAGGCATAAGCAATGAGTATAGGGCTGCATAGAGTGCGCATCTCATACAACGAAAATTTTCTATGTGGGGTACTGATATTGATACCCCAGTATTGACATTGTTATCCCAGCATCAGGCAACTGCATAGCCGAAGCATACGATAGACAAATTTCCCCTTTGCACTTAACGCCCGCGTCCTAAACGGCTACAAATTTTGTTTGTGATGAGTACTCTATGTAGTTCTATACTTTTTGGCATTAGTTAGGTGAAAACTCAAGGTTTCATTTAATTGCATTGCCTACCATTTTCGCAGGAGCTGGAGCAGTGAGAAAAACCCCAGGTGCTGTCACCTTTGGGCTTTAAACTACGGACCCCAAGCTTAGTAGGCCCGTGCACTTACCAAGAGGCCACTACAGCCATAATCCATCAGTGGAACATAACAAAATCTGGTGGATAAATCCTAGGTTGATCGAAAAATTATTTGGCACATTTTTTTTCGATGACGGGCTATGGAGGCTATAGTTGAACCAAAAACTTTACGCGGCTTACAGGGACATAGACCTGGTAAAAAAAAACTCGACCGTGCAGAGTGAATGGATTCACATCCATACTCGAATGAAGTAGAAGGGGATCTCGCATGAAGGGGTGCTCACAAGAACAAAACTACCTCAACCACGTTGTTGAGTGCACATGTATGCAGATAAATGGAGACTGGGACAATTGAAAAGGCCAAGTTCATTCCGACCAGTTGCTTTACTTAAGTTCGTAATCAAGTTCGTCTTTATTATGAACCTCCCCTTATAACTACCTCTCTAAATTCCTTCCAATCAGGTGGAATAGAATCAAGTTAACAAAGGATCAAATATCCACTCAAAAAATTAACTTGAGCTTAAAACATGTTCCATGTGTCCAATTTATTTAAATCTACTCGTCCACCTTCATCCTCCATCAAAACCTTTTACTATCCCATCTCGTTCCAAAAAAAAAAAAATCTGCAATGCCTGTCTTTCATGCTCATCCAATCTTACGTAATTCTTCCTGACAAGAGGATACTTTTTGCATGTTTTTTTCCCCAATTAAATACTTTTCTTCACAATATTACCATAGTGAGATGTCTCCCGGAGCCATATATCTCATCATTGCTGCCATCATATGAATACAAAAGCGTATATCCTTCATATTGAATTAAATAACGTATGCGTGCACCCATAAGTATCTTTTACTTTTCTCATATTTCAGAAAAAGCAATGACGTATCTAGGTTATGTTGTACGAGTATATCTAAATTTTCTTTCTTCGTACTTTACGTGTGTATGGTTTCTGCACACAGTTGATAAAGAAAAAATATCCTTTCTACTCCATAGAACTCCAAAAATGGCATGACTTAACCGCACCCTCCAAAGAGTGAGAGTCGGGGACAAAAAAAAAAAAATAATAATATAGCGGTGAGACTATAAATTCTCATTCTGGAATAAATTACATCAAAGATGACACGACAAGATAAAGGTTTATATACCCATGCCTGTGTACATGTGTGTATCTGCGTTATCATCGATAATGCTTATACAAATATTTGGATCACGTTGTGGCATCCCAGACACAATACCCGATACACACTTTACGGTCTCGGTATCATCGACGACAAAAGAAACAACTTCGTATGTTGTTCCATTACAAGGATATTCCATATATACATATACATCACCTACTACATATCCTAGGAGTTTATCCCGAAAAAAAAACCGCAAACCAAGGATTCACTGATACGAAGAGCATGCTGAGTTGTAGTGGGCGCGAAAGTAGATTCTAATACACAAAAAAAAAAAAGAGGGCGGACAACCCAACACTAACGGCATTAGCAATAGCAACCACCCCCTAGAACCCTCAAACATCCTTGAAACGCAAATACGAGCACATACACATGGTTTTATTCAGTCTTCTGATGGGGTTGCTGAAATTTGTAAAATCTAAAAATAAAGCTTAACTCAGCATCAGCGCGTCCCCTGTATCTGTGATTTAGAATCCTTTTTGGTGGTAGGTATCCTGGAATGAAATTTTGCTTACCCAAAAACCGAAATTGATAAATTGATTTATTTACTTTGTGTACTAGTATTGTTATGTAAGCATCAATCCCAATCCTAAACATCAAAAAGGATATGAATCAGGGATCCATCTACACCATGTCGATATGATAACGTTCTGGTTTGGATTTCATAAGCATCCAAACTTTCTTTCAAAAGGAAATCAAAGTGCTTGACGATGATGAGTTTTGTTTGTCATTGTGTTGGATGTAACAACAAAAATAAAACAAATGAAACTGAAATCATATCCTGGAAGTGCGACGTGGTATTGCTGTATCCTTTTCTTTTCTTTTTTTTTTGCAACAACAAAATTGGTATGAATTTTAATTTTGGTATCCTTTTACTTTTCGCCACGTTATGAATGTTGTGATGTCGCTTTGTTGTCCCTGTTGTTGTGTGTTTGTTTTTAGTTGACCCATTTTGGGCAGTCTTTAGAATCAGTTGCCTTGTAAAATACTCTCGTTGTCATTTTAATGACCAACGTTGTGTTGCCTAAACATGACGAAAACAAAAATAAAATACACAAACACACACAGTCACACAAGATGTAGGTGACAAGTTATGTAAATAATCCAAATTGAGGTCAACCTCTCTAGGGGACGGGGGAGGATTAGAAACATGTCAGGGATACTGACACAGTATTCCTTCGTAAATTTACACAGAAGCTAATAAATGCACAAGAGGAACTCCGTGAGGCCGTCGATAGACTTGTTTAGATGTTTCGTTGATGCAAATTGGTTGTGCATACATATTTACAAATCGAGAGCAGCAGGAACGGAGCAAGTATGTGACAAGATACGGTGTTCCATAAAGCTGTGCTTACGTTGTGTTAAGGTTGATCAAAAGTAAAGTTTAGAGCTAGGCTATGCCAAGATTTTATCGATTTTTTCTTTTTGTTTACATACTTTGAGGGATTATTTGTCATTTGATGATTAAGGGACATTATGGTTTAAGTGTATTGGAAGATACACTGGTTATCCCATTTGTTGAGCGTTGGTGGCTGAAATTGCGATAAAACCATGTAGACTTACTTACTAACTTAAGTGGAGCTACTGTCCGGAATTAACCTGAGCCTTAACCAACATGCCTCTCCAATTAGCCCGGTCCTTAGCTAACTGCCTCCATTTGTACACTCCAAGTTGGTTGAGGTAGGTATCTACTTGTGCGCGCCACGTTAGCCGAGGTCATCCTCTACTGCGTCCGACATCTGGCTGGGAAGGACAATGTATAGCAGTAGATATTTTGACGATGTTCAAGGGAAACTTCGGAGTTCGCTATTCCTTTGCCTCCTAATAGTTATTTCGCAAGCATTTGAAACCTATCTACCGGCCAGACGTGTGTGTTGAACTCAAGTTGGACACAAATAAACGCTTCCTACTGCATCCAGCTCAGAAGGGGTGAAAAGTGCTCAACCATTGTTTGCTGAAACCAAGACATTTTGGTGCCTTTTTTAGGGACTGGTCGTTCCGAAGTACGTCATTACAAACCAAACATCACAAACTTTTCAAATTTAATTTCGCTTTACGGACAGAAGACAGAACCGTTTCTTGGAATTGCACTCTGTTGGCTCAATATCAAGGTACGAATTCAATGTTCCTAACATATCTCATCATTCAGAAGATAAGGGACTTGGACCTGAAAACGAATATGAGAAGCTGAGGGTTCTGTCATCGGTGAAGGAATAAACTGGATTAGAAGTTTCAGAATTAATTATTTACTTTAGAGACGCTACAGCCCGCAATAAACCTTTACAAACATGTCTCTACTATTAGCCCAGTTTTGAGCTCACTGCTTCCAGTTGCACACTACAAGTTGGTTGAGGTCGGTTTCTATTTGTTCGATCCACTTAATGCGAGGTCTTCATCTACTTCGTCCGACGTCTAGCTGGGAATCGAAGTCTCATTGAGAAGGAATATCGGTGTCCATTGTTATTAAATGTCCCAGCAAACTTAAAGGTAAAATGCGGAGTTTTGACCAGGGCATGTCGTTGTACGGCTCGTAAAGTTTTTGGTTGAATCTTCGTCTTCATAGCCCGTCAACGCAAACGGGACCTCTCGAATCGACCAATGATTTTTTCATCCTCTTTTGACACGCTCCATGCTTCAGCGCCGTTAAGTAGGACAGGGATCTCCTTATTAGTACCAGTGAGGACTTAACAACTGAATTGCCTTCTTAGTCAGAAGAAATAGCGGTTGGTAAGAGTAATTCTTCGTTTAAATTCCGACGAGATGTTGTCGTGAGAGTTCATGAGCCGATCTAGACAAAGTCCGGTACCAGCTAAAAGTTATATCTGTCAATCGTGACGTTCTCTTCAATTCGTCGATGTTGTTGTGTCCTATCGTGTTGACAGCATATACTAAGCAGCTTAACCCATCTTCTCCACTTAGTTCTCTATATTAGCAAGCGTGGTTATGACATCACGTTGAGTCCTTCCAATGATGTCAATTTGATAGGCGTATGCTAGTAGTTGTATCGATTTTTGGAAAATTGTGCCTCTGATGTTAACTTGGAGTTTTGCACAATCCTCTTAAGAATCAATTTGAAGAAATCACTTAACAAGGCATCACCTTGCCTAAATCCTTTTTTGGTATCGAATGCGTCGGTGAGTTCGTTTCCGATCCTGATGGAGCAGCATGAATGCTCCATTATCATCCTACACAAACGGGCGAATTTGGTTGGTATACCAAGACTTTACATGGCTCTGTATAGTTCGTCTTTATAAATGCTGACGTATGCGGCTTTGAAATCGATGAATATGTGGTGGGTATCGATATGGACATCTTGGGTTTTTTCCAGGATCTGCCGACGTGTGATAACTTGATCGATTGTGGACTTTCCTGGCCTAAAACCACAATGACAAGGGCCGATCAAGTTGTTGGTAAACGGTTTCAGGCGTCACATTTTGAGAAGTCGTATGCCTCTGTATTTGACGCAGTTCAGGGGATCCCCTTCTTGTAGATTGGGCAAATGATGCTGAGGTTCCATTCTTCGGGTATACTTTGTTCCTACGGGAAGGCCATCACTTCCGGCAGCCTTATTTAGATTGAGTTTAGATATTGCTATCCTCACTTCACTCAGGTCGGGTGGTTGGCAGTTTTCGCTGTCGTTGCCAATAATGGTTCATTCTGCCTGACAGCGGAATGTTGTTCATCATGATGTTGTACAGCATCAGCTGTGTCTCAACTACGATATTTCCTTGTTGATCTCGACAGGATTCTGTTCGAACCTTGTAACCTTGGCTTTGACGTTTTACACTTAGGTAAGACTTGCGAACATCATTCCTGGAGTGGCACCTCTCTATATCCTCGATCGCGCGCTTTTCTTGCTCTTTTTTCTTCTTTCTGAATAGCCGGTGTTCTTCCCTTCTTCTCTGCCTATAGAGCTCAATGGCAGCTCTCGTTTTCACGAGGTGCCAAGGTGGATACCCGCATTCTTAACTTGGCTGTATAACAAGGTAGTGTTCGGAGTCGATGTTAGCCCCTCAGAATGTTCGGGCATCCAAAATAGTTGTACCGTGCCTCTTGTTTATCGCAATGTTGTTGACCGTTCGTAGATCTGGAGACCGCCACTTTCCCTTATGGAAATCGTGGTGAGGAAATCGTATGCTGGCGAAGTCAATGAGCGTAAGTCCGTTACCAGACGTGTTGTCGCGTAGGTTATGTTTTTCGACAATACTGCTAAAGATGTCTTCTCATCCTACCTTTGCGGTAAAATCTCCGTAGTCTCTCATAGGTTTTGTCAAGGAGCTCGTATAAGCAAGACTTAGTTGTACCATCTTTTTTTCTGCGTGCGGGGGCGTGAGCTCACATAAAGCTTATGTTGGTGAATTTGACCTTGATGCGGATTGTTACGATGTGTTCGCTAATGTCTTGGAATCACAAGACTTCTTGCCTAAGTCTGGCACTTATAGCGAATTCGCATCCGAATATTCGCTGTTTCGGCTCAATATAACACGGTCCGTAGTAGATGTCACAGTGATGTAGATGTCTTTTTGCCCCGCCCATCGCATCGTACTTCCTGGATGGCAGTAATGTCTGCTTTGTGGCAGTTAATAATGCTTCAGCAAGTTGTTCGCTTGCACCTCTCCATTTTAAAGTTCTAACATTCCAGGTGAAGCAGATACGAACGTCGTTGTCCTTTTTTTATTTACCAGGGTCGGCAGCAATAAATTCATGCCTTTCCGAGGCTATTGGTTGCTTCGTAACAGTTTTTTTTCATGGGTAGGTAGTTAATCCAAAGCACAATTTATTAGATACCCCTATGACATGGGGCCATCAGTATCCACTACTTGCGCTGCAGTTGGCATTTCGGTTCATTCGCTACCTTCTGTGCTCAAGGGGCCTGAATTACCCTCGAGATTCTTGATAACCTGTTCTCCAAATATGTCGAAGTAGCTTATCTATGTTCGCTGGGGACAGCAAGCTAAATATTCCGTGCGATTCTTGCCAGGCTGTTTATAGTGTTGCCGTTTTCGTCGTGTTATCAACACTCGCGCTTATCGCTCAGCAAGCCTATCCTCGTTCCACAACACCCAATAATCGATTTTCTATTTTATTTATTTATGAGTTGTATCCCAACGTTTTAAAACTTTCCCTACACACTTGTCTCGTTATCTACAGCAAGAAGGACGCTTTCCCTAGATGCTGCTCATTTAAACGCAACTCATTTCAATCCCCTACCCCCCAAGATAAAATTTGCCATTACATTTGATCTATCCTTGCTAATATCCATTAGTGAACTAATTTACAAATTAATTAAGCACAAGTCTTGAAATAATTGAAACAAATACAATTCCAATTACCCTAAGCTCTACAAAGATTCATGACATCATCGAAATATCAGATACCAACCCTCGATTTACCCAAAGTACTAGCACATGAATCTTTTATATTTTAATTACCAGCATGCTGTCCGCAAAAGTTTCCCAGGCCACCCCCTCTCAAAATTGTGTCATCATTTTCACCGAGGTTCAATGACATAACAGGACTGAGTTCTTGGCATAGATCCATCGCAATCATTCCCCTTTAAAAAAAATAGATAATTCAACAAAGTATCTATGGTCTGAATATCCATACAAACATACATTTGCTAATGGATACTAAAGTTTTTTAAATGTTTTTCTCGTTTCCGATAATTTTGGAATTTTCGGAATTCCCTGAAATATGGGGAGTGAGTGGATTTTCTGTTAGTTTCCTTCGCCCTTCATCCAAGAGCGTCTGGATAATGGCCAATAAAATTGAAAATCAATTCCACATCACATGCCAGCTTGTCGCTGTCAACCATGACTTGCATGATGACGAAGTGCATTCTAAAGTGCATCCTAAGAGTTTTCTTCTTCCATATACCAGTATATACAAGGATGTGCGGAGAACTCATAGAAAGGATGTTTATTTTTTTTTTGCACTTATTCGATGCGGGCAATCTTTCATGTCTTGTCTTTATGTGTCGCAGATTTTGAATCGCTTTTTGTACAAAGGAATTTTTATCTTCAAATTCATAACGCTGTAGACGTAGCTACATACATGGATGTGTGTGTCATATTTAATACTCCCGCACTTGTTGTCCTTTTTAATAATTTATCTTCAGTATGCCTTTTGCATCGTTGTGCCAGAGTGCTGGAGTCTTATCCATCGTGAGATACTTCGAAATGTTTCTTAGACTGATAGTGGCCCCAGAGCAGCACCATCATCAGCGTTCATTGTGCCTTCCCTTGGTAATTGAACCACTTGTCTTTGTAGCGGGAGTTTTTTTTTTAAATCGATTTTATGGTATGGTACGGTTTGGAGTGCCAATGCGGAAGAAGTTCAAACATCATTCTCGTGAATGGTCTGGTGGTTGGTGCTACTCCGACTGGGTGTAATCAGAATGTTCCAAAAAGATTATCATCATCATCATTAAACTGAAGAAATAGAAGACAACAAAAAGGATCTGCTCGTACGAGGTAAAGTTGTGCGCTTTTTTGCAACTTCAATTGCATACGAACTAAAAATCATCTACAATCTGACGACAGAGGGATTTAGTGCACGGATTGTATCTTACCCTCACTGTTCGGGGTACATCCATAATATTACTCACAATGGAGTGTTTTTATCAATTTCACTTATTTCGTTATAATGCCATTCTTATATAAGAGCGCGTAAATTTCCTCAAAGGATGTAATAAATTTTCGCGTTCCATCTACTCACGTGTTGTTATGTTCCTAATTCCTGTAGATAGTATTTTTCGCACGTTATATAGCAGGAACAGAATGCTCATCCTCATCCTTATGCTGGTGTTCTTTTTCCTCTTCATATATTCCTTTTTTTTGTCGTTCTATTATTTATTTTCCTCTTTTGGATTTTATTCCAAGTCTCAGCTAGGAAAGAGATATCCTGTTGAAAAAAATAAGTTTATGTGTGTAAAATCCTGCGGGGAGTATGATTCTTTTTTTTTTTGTGTTGCTTTTATGACTGTGGGCGATTTCAGCAAGGAAGTTGTAAAATTGTTAAGATATCCTCATTTGTGGTTGTGCTTTTTTTTTTGTATTTGCATGCCTCTGTGCCGAAAGGATGTGTTGCCTCGCTTGAGGTGTAATCACTTTGATAGTTTCAAATAGAGTAATGTGTACTTTTCCACTCAACGCACACTCATAAAAATGTGAGTATTTCACATTTAGGATGGTATTAGAGCATTGCTGTAAGGGAAATAAATTTTTTCATTTAAATGCGTGATATATGTTTATACTCAGAGCTACATAGACACATGTAGTAATAAAAAAAATAAAGCTGAACATCTACTGATATAAATTTTAGTTGGAAGATTTGGTTAAGAGCCTTGTGTGAGGGAAGTTTCTGATTGTCATTGAAGATTAGGAAACTTATAGACGCCTATAGCATCGCTATTCCGATTGTAATATTTTTAAGTTTAGGATCGTACATCGTTTAAGGACAACAAACTTTACAACATACTAGGAATTTCTTCTTCATAGGTAGCGCTAACCAGTCAGTGTAAGCCTAGTTTGTAATAAAAATGCGTTTCACCCTGTAACTGATCGCCTTCAGCTACGCACTCCAAGTTGGTGAAAGCCGGTTTCCTTTTGTGTGGGCAACCTAAAGCAATGTTTACTCCGTCGGTCATGTTTTTTGAGACGCGAGGATTGCTTTTCGTTAACCCTAAATGTGTAAGTCTTGCCAGAAGCTCAGATCTTTTTTTAACATATCTTCGTTACTTGTAGTTAATTCTTCGTTTCCTAGGCCCTGACTTAGTCAAGAAGTCTTATCTTTCCAAGACATTAGCGAACGCATTGTAAAAAATCCTTTTACGCGCTCACTCCCCAATGGAGGTAAAAGATGATAAAGCTAAGGATTGCTTTTACAATTTCCTTGCCAAAACCTATGAGAGACTACCGAAGTACGATGTTAAAATAGTACTGGGAGATCTTAATACAAAGGTATGAAGAGAAGACATCTTTAACAGTATTGTCAGACAGCATAGCCCACACGACAAGACGTCTGGTACAGAACTTAGGCTAATTGAATTCAATTCGGAACGAAAGGCAACCATAGCCAGAAACAGGTTTCCTGACCTCGATATCCATAAGTGGACATAGTGGTCTCCAGATCAAAGGACTGACAACCAAATCGATAACATTGCGATGGACAAGAGGCACGCATCCATTATTTTGGATGTCCGAACATTCCGAAGAGCTTACATCAACTCGGACCACTACATGCTTGCATCCAAGGTAAGAATGCTTGATGAACAAAGAAATATCGTTGTTGAGACACAGTTGATGGTGAGGATATGGAAGAACCACTTCTACAGACAGTTAAACGCGATGACGAACAACATTCCGCTGTCAGATAGAACGAATCATTCAATATTGGCAACGACAGTGCAAACTGCCAACCACCTTACCTAAGTGAAGTGAGCAATACCTAAACTCGAGCTTAATAAGGCTGCCGGAATTGACGACGGCGGGAAGGCGCCGAGCTTTATAAAGCCGGCGGAGATGACTTGGTAAGTAACATCCACCAACCAGCCAAATCTGGTCGGAAGAAAGTATGCCTGCAGAATGGAACCTCAGCATCGTTTGTCCGATGCACAGAAAAAAGTGACAACTATAGAGCACAAGCATTCTCAACATCGCCTACAAGATGCTATCTGCCACAACATGTGAACGCCTGAAACCAAAAACCTGATCGGCCCTTATCAGTGAGTTTTTAGTCCAGGAAAGTTCACAACCGATCAAGTTTACACACTTCGGCAGATCCTGGAAAAAACCAAGACGTCCAAATCCATACCCACCGATTTCAAAGCCGCATACGACAGCATTTATAGAGACGAATCATACAGAGCGATGTCTAGTTTTGGTATACCGCCCAAACTCGTCCGCTTGTGTAGGATGACGATGGAGGGTTCTCGCTGCTCGACCAACACATTCGAGATCCCAACATGATTTAGGCAAGGCGACATGCTGTCATGGGACTTCTTTAATTTGATTCTTGAGAGGATTGTGCAAAACCCCCGAGCCAACACCAAAGGCACAATTTTTCAAAAATCGGTGCAACAACTAGCATACTCCGACGATCATCGTCGGACTCAACGTGATGTCTTAGCAAACTTTTGTTAATTTTGAGTAAATTAGGGTAAGACTAGGTATATGCTGTCAACACAAAAGGTCAGTCAACATCGACGAATTGGATAGAACGTCACCATTGACAGATATAATTTTGAGGTAGTATGGACTTTGTGTACCTGGGCTCCGCTATTGACTCTGACAACAACATCTCTTCAGAAGTTAAACCAAGATTTACTCTTGCCAACCACTGTGTCTTCGGGCTAAGAACGCAATTCAGTAGTAAGGCCATAACTAGAACTACTAAGGAGATCACATATAACACCCTGATCATCCCAGTCCTGCTCTACGGCGCTGAAGCATGGACCATCTCAAAACCGGATGAAGAATTCCTGGGTCGATTCGAGAGGAAATTTATTCAAAAAATCCGAGCTCCCGTTTGCGTTCATGGGCTATACAGACGAAGATTCAACCAAGAACTATATGAGCTGTACAGCGACATGCCCCTGGTAAAAAAAAAACTCCGCATTGGACGTTTCAGATGGTTGGGACAAGTAGAACGAATGGTCACCAATACTCCGGCTTGCACGGTCTTCGATTTCCCGCCAGACGTCGGACGCAGTAGAGGAAGACCTCGTCTTAAGTGGCCCCACAAGTAGAAACCGACCTCAACCAACTTGGAGTGCGCAACTGGAAGCAGTTAGCTAAGGACCGGGCTAATTGGAGATTCAAGTTTGTTGAGGCCCAGGTTCATTCCGGACTGTAGTGCCACTAAGGCAAGTAATATGGTTATACTTTCAGACGACATGGGGCCGTACCTCAGAGGTTTCTGAATGAAGTAGATATTTCCTGCTGGTTGTCAGCTTTTCATAAGGTCTGAGTGACTCATCAAATAAAATTCCCAATTCAGAGCTCAAAACCCGACTTCTCAAATCGGTTTTGCTTATTAGGTACACTTTCACAAGACATGTGCCGAACTTTTGTTCTTTCTGAATGACTGCAGCGATTAGTTTTGTGTGTTTTTCTTCAAAATGTAGGACAAATGTGGCTGAATGGTTGCTGCCACAGACTGATGCCATCATTTTCCTATTATGAGGTCAATAAACAAAAAACTTTGAACAAATCCATACCACTCTCAAAACTAGAGAATACCGAGAAGACATTGAATAGAAAATCATGACAATCAGAACTTCCCTTATCTATTGAGATACACAACAGAGGAGCTTCAAAGAGTCCTACAATCCAATTATCCCTCAACCTAACGCGTGTGTACCGCTCCCATATATCTAAAAATATAACAATTCTCCTAACCAATCATGAATGTGTGTGTAGTTTTTGACATCAACACATCTGTCTAGAGTTCAAAAGTCCCACATATACTCAAAACGAATTCTATACAATTCCTAGGGAAACGAATTCCATCCTCCATTGAACGACAATAACTCCAACAGTCCCACCCACGCTATCTACTCTCTATACACTTCCTGCAAGGTACTTGTGTGACAAACATCGTTTGTCATCATATTCGGATTCCAATTCATTTTATTTGATGTTCGTCCCATTGGTGTCTTGCAATTTGCCTGCATTCCCGCATGAATTATGAATTTCCGTTCTGAAAGTAATTCCCCACACGGATATGAAGCGACATGCAAATTTGGATTTCTCTAGTGGGATTACACAGAGCTTACCCCGACCCCATCCAGCATTAGAAAAAACGATTTTTCGTTCGAATTTTGACGCATTTCTCAGAGAGCTGTGAATGCTTAATATTGTCCTTGCATGATGTTGCGACATTCAACGAATTAATCTCTCCCACTAAAGATGCCAAGTAAAAATGTTAAGTTACTACCCAAGTCTGAGTGCTTGTGTGGGAGTCGATATTTCCTTGAAGTCCTTTTCAGAATAATAATCGCCAAAGCGATACAAAGTCAAACACACTAAGCGCAGACATTGAAAGGAATATCATCCACAAAATGTCTTCGCAAAGTATTTACAACAAAAAAAAAAAAAAAAGTATCTGCAACCGACTGAGTAGATCCCATGTCACAGTAGATAGAAAAAATCCTTTTTAGCTACAAAATATTAGTTGTGAATAATGCATGATGCTTCTTACAACATCGAGCTTCTCCAAGGCATCGAGTGTAATAAAAAAAAAAAAAAACATCGTCCTGATATCCATAGTATATTCATAACTATACATTTTAAATGTTTTCACATAAATGCATGAATTTACATATGAGGTGGTTGTGTTTGTGGCTGAGCAAAGGAAGCGACCTCAAGGAAAATAGATCCTCCCTATTCCAACGACGAGCTGAATTTAAGAAGGTCTTAAATTCTCAAGCACTTAGCTCATGCAGTTGGTGGGGCAAGGATTTTCATGTGGATATAAATAAGCATGGGCATAAGAACAAACGAACACAAGCACACACACAGTGTCTCGTTTGTGTATGCATTTATTCACATGCGAATGACATGTGCCCAAAAAGTAACATATCTCAGCAGAATGTCGTGGGAAGAGCAACAACATAAAAAGCCAGCTCCGACTGTCTTCTTAGCCTTATCCATTTTGGGTTTGTTTGTAACGGAAATCTCGCAGGATGTGCAAGAAAAAAGAAAAGAAAACTTCTTATATCTATCTGGGAAGGCAACTGTCACAAGCAGGTCCTAATCGCACACGTTCACTTTTTGTGCTTCACAATGCTGCTGCAAAAAGGACTTACGGCAAACGAGTGACAGTTGGAGTCGGCTTTTCAAAGAAAATCTTTGCGAGTTTGGGTAGTTTAAGTGTCCTTGTGGGTAGTTGTGAGATGATTTCATTCAGCTAGTTAGGGATATTGTTCGGATAGAAATAATTAATAGGAATGTAGGCATAGCATCGGTTTGAAAGAAAATTATAGTCCCACGAAGGACCGGGCAGCAATGCCTGGTCCTTTGTGAAATAACAGACGGCATAGTTTGTTACCATAGTACGCTCGTACTATGGTAAAAAAAAAAAAATATATAAAAGGGTATTCATAACCCCTTGAGTACGTGTAAATTATAAAAAAAAAAAAAAGATGAATCTATATTGCTTTCGGACTTGTTAAGGCGGTAAGATTCTTGAAAGTTGATTACTCTCATTTGGTTATTTTTTATGGTTATGGTGAAGCCTTTGCAAATAACAGCCGGCGCATTTTGAAATTATGGCGAATCTATACTGCTTTCAGACACGTTAAGGCGCTAACATGTCTGAAAGTTGATTACTTTGCTATAAAACAGCAGAATTGTCATCACAAAGCGCGGTGGTGCTTCGGCCAGAAGATATGTCAATAGTAAAGGAGGTGTCCTAACCCCTCTTCTCTGGAACTGGAGGTGTTACTCATCCTGAAAGCAGAGAGTTGTCATGTGATTTCCTACGTGGATGACGTTGCTATTGCAGTCTGAGCGAAATACTTAAGTATACTGAAGGAACTTCTCCAAAACGCACTATCCAAGTCAACCCCCAATAGACTTAAATGGTGCTGCAAACTAGGAAATACAAAATTCCTCAAATGGACCCCCGCATAAATGGAATCGGATTAGCCTTCTCTGACAAGGCAAAATACCTGCGGATCTTATTTTGGACAGAAAGCTTAGCTGGAAGCTTATAGTAACAGGAAGAGCAATGAAAGCGATTGCCGCGCTTTATTCATGCAAGAAAGCCTTAGGAACGAAAAGTGGAATACAACCTCGTAGCATGGAATGCCTCCATATCTCGTTTATAATACCGATATTTCTCCATGCATCAGTAGTATGATGGACAGCACTAGAGATAGCTATACTGGGTGCAAAGACCTGCGTGTCTTTGTATCGGTGGTGTACTTCGTAAAATAGAGGCAGCACTTGGTATTCTTTTTCAACTTTTTTTTTAAGTGGCGCTACGGTCTTGAATGAACCTGGGCCTCAACTAACATGACTCTCCAATTAGACCGGTTCATAGCTAACTAACCCCATCTGCGCACACCAGGTTGGCTAACGTCGGTTTATACTTGAGCGCGGCACCAAAGGCGAGGTCTTCCTCTACTGCGTCCGACGTCTGGCTGGGAATCGAAGACTCAGCAAGCCGTAGTATTGGTGTATATTCGTTCTACATGTCCTAGCCATCTTAGGCGCCCAATGCGGAGTTTTTTGACCAGGGACAAGTCTAAAATCTGCTACAGATACGTCAAATTGATGAAAATTTTAAGAAATTCGCTGTACAGCTTGTATAGTCCTTGGTTGAATCTTCGTCTCCATAGCCCGTCAACGCAAACGGGACCGATGATTCTTCGAAGAATTTTCCTCTCGAATCGATCAAGGATTTCTTCATCGGCCTTTGAGACGGTCCATGCTTCAGCGCCCAGGACTGTTATGATCAGAGTCTTGCATAGGATCTGCTTACTAATTGCCTGCTGAATTGCCTCCTTAGCCCGAAGAAACAGCGGTTGGAAGAGTGATTCTTCGTTTAATTTCTGACCAGAAGTTGTTGTCAGAGTTAAAAGCGGAGCCGAGGTAGACAAAGTCGCGTACTACTTCAAAGTTATATCTGTCAGTGGTAATATTCTCTCCGATTCGAGGTTGTTCTGTGTCCTTTCGTGTTGACAGGATATACTTCGTCTTGAACTCATTTACTGCTAAACCCATTTTCGTCGCTTCCATCTCTATACTACAAAACGAGGCTAGGATATCACGTTGAGTCCTGCTAATGAGGTCAATATCGTTGGTGTGTGTTATTAGTTGCACCGATTTTCGGGGTATTGCACAATCCTCTCAAGAATCAGATTATAGAAGTAATACGACAGCGCATCGCCTTACCTAAATCCTTTTCCGACTCTGATAGAGCAGTGAAAATTCTCCATCGTCATCCTACACAAACGGACGAACCTGGGCGGTATACAAAAACTGTATATGGATCTGAATATTTCGTCTATATAAATGGCATTGTATGCGTATCCTTTGAAATCGATGAATAGGTGGTGGGTATCGATTTCAATTTCTTAGATTTTTTCCAGTGTCTGCCGAAGTGTGAAAATTCTATCGGTTGTGGACTTTCCTGGCCGAAAACCACACTGACAAAGACCGATCAGGTTATTTGTAAACGGATTCAGGTGCTCACATATAACAGCAGACAGGATCTTGTAGGCGATGATTTAATGCCTCTGTAGTTGGCGCAGTTTAGAGGGTCTCCTTTTTCATCCGACCAGAGTTGGGTTATGAGTTGGTAGATGTTACTTACCAAGCCATCTTCGCCGGCTTTATAAAGCTCAGCGTGAAGGCCGTTATTTCCGGCAGCCTTATTAAGCTTGAGTTTAGATATTGGCTATCCTGACTTCACTAAGGTCGGAGGGTTGGCAGTTGCCAACATTGAATGGTTCGTTCTGCCAAACAGCGGATTGTTATTCGTCATCGCCGTTTAACAGTCTGCAGAAATTTTTCTTCCATACCCTCAGCATCGATAGTGTCTCAACTACTATATTTCGTTGCTCATCTCAACAGGATTCTGTTCGATCCTTGTGTCCTTGGGTTTGACGTTTTACACTTTGGTAAGACTGGCGAACATCGTTCCTGGAGTGGCACCTCTCTATATCCTCGATCACACGCTTTTCTTGCTCTATTTCTTCTTTCTGAAAAGCCGGTGTTCTTCCCTTCTTCTCTGCTCTTCTCGGCTTAGAGCTCAATGGCAGCTCTCGTCTTGACCTGCAGCTTAGAACTATAGGCCTCATCCTTGGCTGCAAGGATCTGTCGTCATGCTGGTGGTATGGTGTTATTCGAAAGGTTAAGGGTTACGCGTTGCGTGAAGGTGTATAGGCGGTCTCTTGCGATCTCAGTCTTTCGACATTAAATTTTACACGTGGTGGATATTCGCATTCTTTAATTTGCTGCACCAAGGTAGTGGTCCGAGTCGATGTTAGCTCCTCGGAATGTTCGGACATCCAAAATACTGGATGCGTGCCTCTTGTCTATCGCAATGGGATCAATTAGGTTGACCGTTCGTTGATCTGGAGACCGTCGAGTCGATGTTAGCTCCTCGGAATGTTCGGACATCCAAAATACTGGATGCGTGCCTCTTGTCTATCGCAATGGGATAAATTAGGTTGACCGTTCGTTGATCTGGTCACCGCCGTGTCCCCGTATGGATATCGAGTTGAGGAAACCGTGTGCTGGCTATAGTGGCATTCCGTTCCGTAGCGAAGTCAATTAGCCTAAGTCCGTTGCCTGACGTGTTGTCCTGTAGGCTATATTTTCCGACAATACTGCTAAAGATGTCTTTTCTTCCTATCTTTACGTTAAAACTTCCTTTATGATTTTCAAAACGTACTTCGATAGTCGCACATAGGTTTCTAGGAGCTCGTAGTTAGAAGCAATCCTTAGCTATTTCATGTTTTGCCTACGTCGTCTCGTAAACGCATATAACGCTTATGCTGGCGAGTTTGGCCTTGATGCGCATTGTTACAATGCGTTTGCTAATAACTTGGAAACATAAGACTTCCTGCCTAAGTCTGGCACTTATAACAAATCCGCATCCAAATAGTCGCTGTTTCTACCCACATTAACACAGTCCGTAGTTTTTAATCCTGTTTTTGTCCGGACCATCCCATCCTATTTCCTGGATGGCAGTAATGTCTGCTTTGTAACAGTTAAGGGCTTCCGCTAGTTGTTCGCTTGCACCTCTTCTGTTTAATGTTCTCATATTCCAGGTGCAGATACGAACGCCGTTGTACTTTTTTCGTTTAGCAGGGTCATCAGCAATAAATTCACTCCTTTCCGAGGCTGTTGGTTGCTTCGCAAAGTTTTTCTTATTTGTGGGTAGTTGACCCAAAGTACAACCGCCAAACCGGAGGGTCAGTTTCAATTTTGGACTTTCGGTTCATCAGCCACCATCTCTTTTTAATGGGCCTGACATACCCTTGAAATTCCTTGACAACCTGTTGTCCGAATATGTAGAAGCAGCTCGTCTAGGTTCTCCTGGGAAAGCAGACCATGTATTCAATCCATGCCGTTCCGACCTGGCTGTTTATGGTGTTGCTGAAGAAATTTAATGTCTCAAGACTACAATCGCAAGAGGCCGAAAAGTCCTTCGTAGGCCTCTTCGACTATCAAAAGTCGCACTTATCGTCGAAAGCCTGTTGGTTGGGACCAATACCGGATGGTTACTACTTTGAAGCTAAAAATAAGGTCTTGATATGTAGTTAGAGTTACAACCATTGGGTATTGCCAATTTAAAGCCAATCAGAGTCACACCAGGTTGGCTAACGTTGGTTTATACTTGAGCGCGGCACCGAAGGCGAGGTCTTCCTCTACTGCGTCCGATGTCTGGCTGGGAATCGAAGACTCTGCGACCCGGAGTATTGGTGTATATTCGTTCTACATGTCCTAGCCATCTTAGACGTTAAATGCGGAGTTTTTTGACCAGGGGCATGTCGCTGTACAGCTCGTATAGTCCTTGGTTGAATCTTCGTCTCCGTAGCCCGTCAACGCAAACGGGACCGATGATTTTTCGAAGAATTTTCCTTATCGTCGAAACCTGTTGGTTGGGACCAATACGGGATGGTTACTACTTTGAAGCAAAAATAAGTACTTGATGTGTAGTTAGGGTTACAACCATTGGGCATTGCCAAGTTAAAGCCAATCAGAGTCTACCCTCGTTCTACAACACCCAAACATCAATGCAGTTAATATTGCTGGAGGGGATATAGCGTTGATAGTGCTTTTTCGAAGCGAAATTTTTAGTTAGGAAGTCATTCCTTGTGCCAAGCATGCTGTTGCAAAAGCGATATACATTAACGTGTGACAGTCGGTGTCGGTGAAGGTATCCACCGATTTATCACCAGGGTCTAGCTCTACATAAGTAGGTTTTTTTTTGGGACTGTACTCATTTCCATCGCATTCATCTGTAACGGCCAGGTCATTTCGATCGCATGCCAACCTTTTGACCATCTTGTAATGCTCGTAATATCCAGGAGAGTTAACTTTGAAGCCTTCATTAGATAAGATTCTTTTCATATTTTTTTATTTACAAAACCCAAAATTGAATTTTAAACCTCCTTAGCAAAGTTATTTATGAACGATTTTCCGAAGCTTAACCTTTTATCCTTAATAAAATGAAAGACGTCAACTCATCCCTTCCAGTCATTTCACGAAACAAACACCCAAGCCCCCCGTTTCATCTCTTGGCTAACGATCAACATTTGCCCAATTTTCCATAAATATTCACTCGGACTTAATTGTACCGTATTCGCAAGAGAAAAACTCTTTTCCATTGCCCATCCATAAAGCAGACATTCAGAAGATATCTCTATCATAATCCCAAATCTTAATTAGTTTGAAAAAAATTAAAACAACAAAAAAAAAAAAAACAAATCCCGAAAAAGGAACTTTATTCTGGCGCGCTCATTTAAAAAGGTTTTTTCTCGTAGCCATTCTCATCCGACAGTCGACACACAAAAATCATTAATTGTAGCGAATGGCGGAGAAAGACCGAAATTGCACTCGATTAAACAGGCTTTCAGGACCGCCAAGACCCCGCTGAGTCTGGTGGGTGGACAACCGACTACACGACCTACAAATCCATATGCTTATTCAGAGTGAGAGAGCAAACAACACCCCGGCACAATTAATTGCTTAACAACTTTTCCATTCTCCAGCAACCATCCACCCTCCCCCCGAAAAGCATTTAGGCTCACTATCTATACATCGCTATCCTGCATAATTTTCCAAATGAATAAATACACGACCTTTTGTGCGCTCCTCACGTTTCCTCTGGCCGGATTTCACGAAACCATTCGGATTCAAAGAAAATGAAATATCGTAGTAATTTGGATTTTTTCTGTCAGATCCTCGGATTGGCAAACACTCTCTCAACTTTATTCGAGACCTGGATTCCTTCTTTTTTTTTCATACATGTATGGGTGCAAAATAAAAGCCAAAACAAATTGAGGCCTCGTGTGCAGGCTGTGTGAATCCTCTTCAAAATTAAAATCAGTTTCGAGGATAACAAAATCTCTACGAGTATATTATGAGGGGAAGCGAAAAAAAAAGAACTACCAGCAAGGATATGCGAGGTGTGTCTGAACAATAAAAAAAAAAAAAACTGAAACTCTGAAATGTGATGAAGAAAATTTATATCTGAAAAAAAAAAGTGAACCAGAGTGTCTCGTTCCGGTTGTACCTAGTGGCAGTTCGTGGATCCATGTCCAATGGTCAATGTTTCAGTGTTAAAATGGACTTTAACCCTTTTCCACATGCAACCCCTTGAACTGGTCGGTAGTTGGTGGCCGCTGCTGCTACTGATGTTGGTGTCTCTGGATTTTAATACCCTTGTGGCCATTTCGAGATAACGGTGAAATAAATAAATTGTAATAAATAACTTGAGCTTGGGCAATAAATCCTGGTCCGGACATTTGCATTCTAAATCATCTACCTATTTATTACGGTGTCATCTGTGTGTCGGTGTGATGGAGTGGATCCGGCTTATGGAATTATAGTTACTTTTCTCTATTTTGATTGGTCCTGCACTCGCTGTATGGCGTGTGTTCTGAATATTTCTATGTTTTTGATTTTTTTTTTTTGGATAAAATCCTATTTCATTCGAATATGGGTTCAGTGAAACAGGTGCGATTTATATGATGAGAGAATAATGTGTTTTCCTAATCCATTGGGTAAAATGAATTGTTTTATGACAACGTGATGAAATATTTATTTAAGAGCAATGGATATGCTAAAAAAAAATACCCAATTGGGACGGCTACAATCCGGTGCGCATCATAAAACACCTTATATCAGTCCTAAAGCCTAATATACCGATCGAGATCGTTTTTAACGTCAGTCATCTAAACTTGGGCAAATGGTAGGCAATGCCATTTTATGAAGAAAGAAAAGTTTTTCACCTAGCTGATGCCATTCAACTCCGACTCTCAGCCTTCTTATGCCGACCGTTGGATGCCTAGTACCTAGACTTTAGATAGGGTGTATACCATTTTGCCAAGTCTTGGCAGCAGCAGATTAGATGAGAACGGTAGTAGGATGTGTACACATGCTAGGACATTTTTTTTTACTTTTTCATGACTGCCCCGAAAGAAATTCCAAGATGGACTCAATGGTGGCGTCAGCAGTCTCAGATTGGGTTGACAAAGTGGACAACCTACATGGATGTTTCGACATATTCGAACAACAGGTCATTTAGGAATCTCAAGAAATAAGCAGACCCCTTAAAAGCAGACCATTTAAATTGAAGCCCTTAGGTGAAGAAGGAGATAAGTAACATTTGCATAGTTTCGGGATACTTGAGTTTAAAGTTTTCAAACCGTAACTTTGATTGTAAAGGGTGTTTTTTTTAAAGGTAAAAAACTTCGAATTGAAATTAAATACAAGAAAATCCGTCAATGTCCATTAATTTAACTTTTTTTGAAAGGATAATTTGATGCCATTTATGTTTAAGTATAACTTTGAGCTAGTGGCTGGTTGGAATAAAGCCAAGTCTAGAGATCCAATTTTCAACCACTTTTCGAGCATTTGGGTACGTATGTCGGCAATAACGCCACGAATTTTGGCTTCCAAGTCCCCTAACGTTTCTGATTTGTTCACGTGGACAAGCGACTTCACATATCCCGAAAAAAAATAATCCAATGGTGTCAAATCAAACCAAATCTTGGTGGCCAATTGACAGGTCCATTCCGCGAAATTATGCATTCATCGAATCTTTTCCTTCAATAAATCGATTGTGACGTACGCTGTGTGGCATGTACCGCCGTCTTGTTGGAACCACATCTCATCCACATTCAAGCCATCCAATTCGGGAACATAATAGTCAGTTATCATGGCTATATACCGGTCTTCATTAACGGTAACTGACTCTCCAGCATCATTTCGGAGGAAGTATGGCCCAATGACTTCACCAGCTCATAGTGCATACCAAACAGTAAGTTTTTGTGGATGTAATGGCGTCTCAAGGGTCTCATGTGGATTCTCACCCAAAATGCGGCATTTTTGCTTGTTGATGTAGCCATTCAACCAAAAATGAGCCTCATGACTGCAAAAAAATTTTGCGATGAAAATCAGCATCAATCTCATTTTCGGCCCATACACCAAAATTACGACTCATTACATGGTCTCGCGGCCTTAATTCTTGTGCAAGCTGAATCTTGTAAGCCAAGACAAAATCTTCCATAAAGTTACTGGACAAAGCTCCAATTGCTGTGCGCGGTGGCGAATCGATTCATTCGGGTCCTCTTCAACACTTTGCTCTACAGCGGTACGCACTGTTCAACGTCTCTGCGGATGCATACGCACCGAGTAAATGTAGTGCAAAAACGATCCATGGTTAACCGAATAAATTGCTCTGATGGACGATTATGTTGACCATAAAATGGGCAGAGCTTGCAGTAAACTTCGCGAACTGAAGCATACATTTTCACGATTTGCAAGCGATGTTCATTTGTCAACCTGTTCATGATGAAATGGCAAACCAAGCAGAATATAAATGACATACGACTTTCCCGATTTGACTACAAAATGTCAGTTTACTATTTTAAAAACCAACATCTAAAAAAACACCCGTTATATATCTAGTGACCTAGGTTATATTGAAAGACTGCAATCGCGAGAGACCGCCAAGAATTTCACGCAACACGTATTCCTTAACCGCTCGATTAAAAACATATCGCCGACATCGAATATCGAAGATCAATGGCAACGATGTTAGAAGGCCTTTAGATCAGTCGCAACTGATGTGCTAGGTTTCCGGTGAAGATTAGAGCTGCCAGTGAGTTCCATAGGCAAAAAAGAAGGGAAGAACGCGAGCTTTTTAGACAAAAAAAGCAAGAAAAGTGCGCGATCGAGGATGTAGATAGGTGCCAATCCAGGAACCTCAGCATCTTTTGTCCGATCCACAAAAAAGGAGACACCCTGAACTGCGTCTACAACATCCTACATGTCTTAATATGTGAACATCTGCAACCGTTTACCAACAATCTGATCGGCCCTTATCAGTGTCGGCTTAGGCCTGGAAAGAACATAACTGATCAAATTTTTAGATCCTCGAAAAAACCCAAGACGTCCAAATCGGTACCTACCAACTATTCATCGATTTCAAAGTGGCATACAACGGGCTGTATAGAAAAGATATCTAGTTTCGGTATACCGCCCAAACGAGTCCGTTTGTGTAGGATGACGATGCAGATTTCTCGCTGCTCGACCTTACCGACACGTTCGATACCAAAAAAGGGATTTAGGCATGCTGTCATGGCACTTCTTTAATTTGATTCTTGAGAGGATTGTGCAGAACTCCCGAGCCAACATCAGAGGCACAATTTTTCAAAAACCGGTGTAACGCCGACGATATTGACATCATTGGTAGGACTCAACATCTGACCAGGAAATAAGTCATTGGGGCCTGATGGGTTGTAGTTGGCATCGGCTCATATATAGTTTTAATCGACTCCTTCAATTCGGTCAAATTCCTTTCTTTACAAAACACCAAAAATAAAGTCTGGTGTAGTCAAGTCAGGTGACCCTAGGGGCCAGCGGAAAGTTGAGTTTCTGGATTTTAATTTGCTTTGGAATTTTCCTTTTAGCCCTGATAAAGCCAAATCCCGATGAGAGAAAAAAATCATCGGCGAAGTACTGTGTAAAAAAAAACTGATTCGACATCTTTAAATAGCTGCCCCAGTGACAGTATTTGTTAGACCGTTTTCCTCAAAGAAATATGTGTCGACAATGCATTTTTATGATACCCCACACCACACAATGACTCGAACTAGGTGTAGTTCATTATCATGGAGCATTACTTGATTAGATTCACTCCATACATGGCTATGGCACTTTTGATTGTTTAAATGGCCGCTAAGATCAAGATTAGCCTCGTCAGACGCCGATTACTCAAACAGAAAAAGTTTTAACTTGTCTTTTTTTATTAGCACGATTCATGCGGCACCCTTTGCCTCCCTAAAAACGGCAGTCTTTGAAAAACGATGCCATTTCCATGAATTCAAGCTAACAGATGGTCGTCTTGCATTTTATGCTGAAAAACTATTTCAATACCTTCATACGGAATGTGGAATAAATTTGTAAGCACTACCCCACCAAACTAGGTCAATCATTTAATGGTACAGGGTATTTCTAAAATCCTAAAAGCATCCTTATTACTTCCACATGTTACGAGCTGCATGCATTTAAATAAACATTTCCATATCGAGCAAGCATTTAAATAAAAACACATGCTGCTCTTAGATTAAAATTTATGCATGAAGACTAAATAAAATAGACCGACGCTAATATACTGACCAACGTCTTTCCCACCCCTCCACACAGCTATAGAGCAAGGCTTCAAACTACATATAACCGTCTTCAGACATATAAACTATGCCAATGTACCCACATATGTAAATTTGCTCCTCTATTGTTGGGTCATGACTGATGAATACCAAAAAAAAAAAAAAACTAAGAAAAGGGTTAAAGGCAATCCTTTGCAATTGTATATGCATAGCATAGTCACATCACAGGCTCTATATGAATACTTGAGTTTGAAATACTCAACACACATCTGTCAGATACACTTAAAATTAAAGCACAAACATTTTTATTGCCAAATACGTATTTTCCTCCCCAAGCAAAGGGCCTTAGGTTGACATTTTTATGACAGATTAGGGTCACATGTAATACCGGACCGTACCGGCAATGAAGCGCTCTCTCCGTTTGTGATGCAAAAAGGAACAATTTAAGGCAAAAAGGATTAATTGTATGCTGCGTGTGTTTACGAAATTGTAAGATAAATTATGACGTTTCCCAGTGGAGAATAGGAAATTGTTGTAGGAAAATACACACCGTAACGGACATGCCGACAGCGAGATGGAAAATGGAAAGAAGGATCAAAACCCCATTTGTCTGTATGCCCACCTATGTCATCTTGAGAAAGGGTTTCAAGGATATTTATTATGGTGTTTGAGATTGTTATATATTTGTCGATACGGTGGCTTTGTTAAAAATTTGAAAATAAAGTTAAATCGGATTTGGAATAAAAGGTCAAGGATTGAAGATTTATTTCTACTTTTATGGTTGAGTTCATCTTCTCTAATTATTGGTGGTACCTTCGGTTGGAAAGGTGAATGCAAATACGGTGGTATTGTCAGAGAATGACATGGGTGATTTGATTTAAAGAATTAGGCAGGTTTTGACATGGGTTTGAAGTAATGGGGTTCTTGCGTGCGTGATGTGTATAAATTTATAACGGTTATCTACACAGACAATTTTAAAAAAGAACTATCTAGACCCATGAATACGTTTAAAGGCGAATGATTTATATTTTTTTAATAGGTGAACATATCGATAGAAAGGATCATAACCCAGTATACTCCATCTTTTCAAGATTACCGGTGATATTAGATTTAGATTTATTCAGCTACAGCCACAGTCCGTAATGAACCTGGGCCTCAACCACGAACCTAGTTTTCGTTTTTTCGTTTACCATGTTTGTCCAGGATAAAAGCTGTCCTTTCCAACGCTCTTAGTTGCTTCGTGGTGACATTTCGTTTTCTGCAAAATCAGTTCCTTCCAATGTGTCGTGACAGTAGTTTTTTTCCGTGTACAGTCCCCAACCTGGAAGGCCATTTGGATTTTATTAGATACCCCAGGGACACGATGTCATCGGTTTCAACTACGAGATTGAGCGCTGTCGTTGGCCTCTCAGCTCTTCCGCCACCATCTCTGTTCAAGTGGACTGACTAACCATTGACTCTCCAATTAGCCCAATCCTTGGATAACTAACCCCAGTTGCTCACTCTAGGTTGGTTGATGTCGTTTTCTACTTATGCGCGCCACTAAAGGTGAGGTCATCCTCTACTGCGTCCGACGTCTAGTTGGGAATAGAAGATTTTGCGAGCTGGAGTATTGGTTTCCATTCGTTCTATACGTTCTAACCATCTTAATCGCCTAATGCCAAGTTTTTTACAAGGGACCGAAGATTTTTCGAGGAATTTTTTTCTCGAAACGACGAAGGATTTCTTCATCTGCTTTTGAGATGGTCTATGCTTCAGCGCCGTAGGGCAGGACTGGAATAATAGAGTCTTATATAGGATCTTCTTAGTAGTTGAAGTGAGAGCTTTACTACTGAATTTCCTTCTTAGTCCTCAGAAACAGTGGTTGACAAGAGTAATTCTTCCTTCATTTTCTGTCGAAATGTTTTTCTGAGAGTTCATGAGTCGAGCTAGATAAAGTCCGGTATGAGCTCAAAGTTATATCTGTCAAAGGTGAACTTCTGTACAATTTGTCGATGTTATGTGTACTTTCGTATTGAGAGCATATACTTAGTCTTGCACTCATTTACTGCAAAAACCATTCCTTCTCTATGCTACCAAAAGTGGCTATGACATCACGTAATACCAACGAATTCAATAGTCAATATCGTCGGCGTATGCTAGTAGCTGCACCGATTTTTGGAAAATTGTGCCTCTGGTGTTGGTTCGGGAGTTTTGCACAATCTTCTCAAGAATCAAATTAAAGAAGTCCCCTGACAGCATGTCGCCTTGCCTAGATCATTTTTGGGTATCGAATGTATCGGTTAGGTCGAGCAGTGAAAATTCTCCATCGTCATCTTACACACGTAGACGAGTTTGGGCGGTATACCAAGCCTAGACATGACTCTGTATAGTTCTTCCCTACAAATGCTGTCGTCTGCGGCTTTGAAATCGATGAACTGATGGCGGGAATCGATGTGGACTTCTTGGGTTTTTTTCCAGGATCTTCCGAAGTGTGAAAATTTGATCGGCTGTGGACTTTTCTGACCTAAAACCACACTGATAAGGGCCAATCAGGTTGTTGGTAAACGGTTTTAGGCGTTCACATATTACGATTGATAGGATCTTGTGCGATGTTGAGGAGGGTGTTGCTTGGATGATCTCCTATTGAATGTTTCGTTCTGCCTGACAGTGATTTGTTGTTCCTCATCGCCGTTTAACAGTTTGCAGAAGTGGTTCTTCCATGTCCACAGCATTGACTGTGTCTCAACGATATTTCCTTGTTCATCTCGACAGGATTCGGTTCGTGCATTGTCACGCTGGCTTTGACTTTTTACAATTTGGTGAAACTTGCGAACAGCATTCCTGGAGTGTCAGCCGTCTATATCCTCGATCGCGCGCTTTTCTTGCTCTTTTTTCTTGCTTCTGATCGTGTGCTTTCCTCCTTCTTTGCCCACAGAACTTAATAGCATCTCCCGTCTTCACCTGCAGCTGAGTGTTTTAGGACTCCTTCTTGCCCGCTAGTGTCTTTCGGCGCTCTTCGTCAAACCAGGAATTTCTTGCAGGGGTGTGCGAGAAACCTTGCGCATTAGTTGCGGCTTCGTTGTAATTATTTTTTGACATTAGATGTTGGTGTTATGGGGGTCATTGGGAAGTAAAAGGATAGCAGTCTTGCGATTGCAGTCCTTCGGCATTAAATCTTTTCACAGTATTTCTTATCCATTAAGGGATGGCGCATTCTTATCTTAGATGCAATAGGGTAGTGGTTTAGTAGTCACTCATATTACCGAGGAGCTCGAAGAAGCAGTCTTTCGCTATATCATTGCTCTATAAGGGCCATTGTTGCGAATTTAGCATTTGTTTGGATTGGTACTATGCCTTCGCTTCCTAAGTCTTCATGCCTAATTCTGGCACTTGTAGCCAATTCAATCCAAAAATTTAATGTTTCTGCTCACTATGAGAGTAGTAGATGTCACATCCTCTTTTTGCCCAGCCCATCTCATCGTATTTCCTGGATGGAAGTAATGTCTGCTTTGTAGCAGTTTAGGGCCGACGCTACTTGTTCGCTTGCACCTCTCATATTTAATATTCTCACATTCAAGGTGCAGATACGAACTTAGTTTTCTTTTTTTCGTTTGCCATGTTTGTCAAGAATAAAAACTGTCCTTTCCAAGGCTCTTAGTTTGCTTCGTGTTAACATTTCTTTTTCTGCCAAATCAGTTCCTTCCAAGGTGTCATGACAGTAATTTTTTTCCGTGTAAAGTCTCCAACCTGGAAGGCCATCTGGATTTTATTAGATACCCCAGGGACACGATGTCATCGGTTTCAACTACGAGATTGAGCGCTGTCGTTGGCCTCTCAGCACTTCCGCCCCCATCTCTGTTCAAGTGGACGGACTAACCATTGAGATTCCTAGATGACCTGTTGCCCGAATATGTCGGGACAGCTCAAATAGTTTGTTTACTTAGTCCATCTTAAATGACACTTTAAATTTCATCGTTAACTCCATCTTGTGAATTCTTTCGCTGTCATCTGTGCAGGTTTGTTTGATAGGGGACCTTACCCTTAGCAATTTTTGTATTATGTACCACCTACCCCCCATGTATGAATTGTCTGCACTATTTACCTATCTATCCGCCACTATAGAAAAAAGAAAGGTGAGTGCATGCTTGTGTTTTATAGGTGGCTGATTTAGAATTTCTTGAAATTTTCACAGGATCTAGCTGCATATCAAAGAGAAGCAATGTCCATGCTATTATATTGGATGTATGAAGGGGGCATGGCAGTTCCGGCAAAGTGGTCATAGCACCTCCAATAGTTAGTAAATATTTTATGCCATATATCTTGAACACTATTATATTGAGAGCTTCAATGTTTTGTTTGAGTCCATAGGCTATTAACATGGTAAACTTAGTGTCCCTAATAAAATATGTCCTTTTTTGTTTTCCTAATAATGGCCTGTAGTTTTCTAATCAATTTCACAATAAGTGTCGCGAAGGACAGCAGGATATAGCTAGTACCCAATATTCACTTATATAGGGTCCACCGAAAGTGCTTAAGGAAATTCTAAAATGAACATCACAACGTATGAACGCAGCAAAAGTCATACGTGTTTGAAAATTTGACTGATTATACCAGAGTACCGGAATATAATTTACAAGAACCCGACTCCCTAGTTACTCTATTTACGGACTCTCTATATAATTACCAAAAATCTATTCAAAGTTGCTTATGTTTGACAAGGAAAAGCACATCAAGCACATCGTATTCCCATGCTCGAAAGATACTAAATTTAATGGAAAAAAGGAAATCGAAAATATATTTGACGTCTAAATACCTTCACATCTACCCAACATCCCCAAAATCAGACATCTAAGCACTTTTCGACAAAAATCTCTCTCTGCAGTGGCACACATCATCCCCACCACCATCACCACACACTTGTAGTTTATTGAAATTCAAGAATTTTATTCCGGTCCTCAACTCACTGGTCTGCTCTTTACGATCCACTGCCCTACTACCACATCTCTATCTGGTGTAGCCCTTATCCACCACTACATTCATACCAAAGCCAAAAACCTACAGGAACTGGCCAGAGTGGTGCTGATTTTTCGACGACGACACACCAATCCGCAAAATTGACAAAATACGAAAGCATTTTTCGGAGCCAACTGCTTTTTCCGGACCACGACGATACGAGTGTGTGCCATTGGTCCAGCATATGGAGGGATATCCTTCCAACAAAAAAGAAAAAGAAAAAAAACTCCACAATACCATCAGCGTTCAATTACTCAGAGAAGTACCTTTTACTTTGGTCTGTTTCAGAAAAGTCGAAGCCATCAGCTGTTATATACCTACAGATGACCGTAAAGTTGTCCCCAGAATGGTATAACGTCGAGTGCACTCGGACTCAAATTGGATATTTCCTGCAGGAAATTGTCGTCAATTCGATTTTATTGTTCGCTCAAAATCAAATGCATAAGTGGAAAAGGGTGAGCAACAACACGATCCTGAAAGGGAACTCAATATGAATAGCCTGAGTGTTGGTAGTGTCCTTCGGAGAGGGATACGAAAATGTGGGCTATAATATGTTGGGCTGTGTTTGTTTTATCAAAGGTACAAGAACAAATTTTAGTGTGGGTACTGTACATCGCGATGTTGATAGGATCAATTAATTGTCCTTAGTTGCGGGATTTTTCCAAAATTGCTTTGCGTAGGGCAAACAGGTAGTCCTTGGAGAACAGATACCATTTCGTGGTACACGTTGTCGGTCATAATGTTTCCTGAAGACATAGACTTAGGTCTGCTAAAGTGGATTTTACCATCCATCCCAATTTAAGAGAAACCGTATGTTTCTACAATCCTGCAAAGCGGAGGGGTCTCTCTTCAACTGGGTAAGGAACACGATATCCGCATCATAAGCCCCTCCCAGCATGACGTTGGAATAGCGTTTCCGCTAAATGAAGCAGAATTGGATACTGAAGTGGAAACCCTCTCACGACCCCTGAACAATGCAAGAACATCAGCCTGGGCTATCACGCGGCCCCATGGGAAGGCCACTACGCTGTGTTGGAACTCCAACCTAATTACTATCAGTACTCTCTGAACTCCCACTATCCTAGTAGCTCATGTATACTGAAGGGTATGAAGAGATGATCAGTACATCAGTCTACTCCATACATCAATGTAATCATCATCAAAGAAAAACTTAATTGGGCCATTAAAAGCTTCAAACCATTCATACCTGCGGAGCTTCAAAGCAACCTTGATGTCCTGCTAGAATGATTAATTGATCTCAACCTCTGTACTGATATAGCGACGACTGTAATCTAAAAATCTCAACATACAAATTGATGAATCGTTCGTAGAGCTAATAAATCAGCTACTTACGGTCAGAATTATTAACACAAATCTTGGCGTCTCATCCGCGCAAAGATCTGTAAACTGTGGCACCGCACAAGAGGGCGTCCTGTCTCCTTTTCTCTGGAATCTACTGGTCAATGATCTACTAGTTAATCTAGAAAAAGAATCCTGCAAGGTGATGATCTACGTAAATGAAGTTGCAATAGCTGTATCAGGGAAACACCTTAATACCCTTGAAGAACTATTGCAAAACGATCTCTCTGTACTCTCTAATTAGGCCTCCAGATGTTGACTTCGCACAAACCTTTTTAGCGGGCCAAACTAGTGATCCACGACAACATGTCTGGTAACGTACTTAGGTTAATTGACTTCGCTACGGAACGGAAGGCCACTATAGCCAGCACACGGTTTCCTCAGTTCGATATCCATAAGGGGACATGGCGGTCTCCAGATTAACGAACGGTCAACCAAATTGATCACATTGCGATAGACAAGAGACACGCATCCAGTATTTTGGAGGTCAAAACATTCCGAGGAGCTAACATCGACTCGGACCAATGCCTTGTTGCAGCGAATGTAAGAATGCGGATATCCAGCACGCCACAACAATCCAGAAATACTGTGAAAAAATTGAATGTCGAAAGACTGCAATCGCAAGAGACCGCCAAGACTTAGCGCAACGCGTATCCTTAAACCTCTCGATTAACACCATACCTTCAACATCGAATGTCGAAGAACTATGGCAACGATGCCAACAAGCCATTAGATCAGCCGCAACTGATGTGCTAGGTTTCTCGCGCCCACCAGCAAGAAACCCCTGGTTTAATGAGGAATGCCGACAGATGCTCGCAGCCAAGAACGAGGCCTACAAGGCTAAGCTGCAGGTGAAGACGAGAGCTGCCGTTGAGCTCTATAGGCAGAGAAGAAGGGAAGAACACCGGCTTTTTAGAAAGAAGAAAAAAGAGGAAGAAAAGCGCGAGATCGAGGATACAGAGAGTTGCCACTCCAGGAACGATGTTCGCAAGTTTAACCAAATTGTGAAACGTCTGGCTAGAACAGACTATTGTCGAGATGAACAAGGAAATATTGGAGTTGAGATACAGTCGATGCTGAGGATATGGAAGAACCACTTCTGCAGACTGTTAAACGGCGATGAAGAACAATATTCCGCTATCAGGCAGAACGATTGATTCAATATTGGCAACGGCAGCGAATATCTAAACTCAAGCTTAACAAGGCTGCCGGAAATGACGGCCTTCCCGCTACATTAAGCCGGCGGAGATGACTTGATAGCAACATCCACTAACTAAGCCAGATCTGTTCGGGTGAAAGTATGCCTCAAAAATGAAACTCAGGATCGTTTGCCGGATCCACAAAAAAGGGAACTCTCTGAACTGAGCCAACATCGCCTACAAGATCCTATCTGCCGTAATATGTGAACGCCTGAAACCGTTTACCAACAACCTGATCGGTCCTTATCAGTATGAATTTAGGCCAGGAAAGTCCACAACCGCTCAAATTTCACACTTCGGCAGATCCTGGAAAAAACCCAAGAAGTTCAAACCGATACCCACCGCCTATTCATCGATTTCAAAGCCGCGTATGACAGCATTTATAGAGACGAATTATACAGAGCCATGTGTAGTGTTGGTATACCGCCCATACTCGTCCGTTTGTGTAGCATGACTATGGATAATTCTCGCCGCTCCATCAGTGTCGGAAACGAACTCACCGACACATTCGATACCAAAAAAGGATTTCGGCAAGGCGATGCGCTGTCATGTGACTTCTCCAATTTGATTATTGAGAGGATTATGCAAAACATCGAGCCAACATCAGATGCACAATTTTCCAAAAATCGGTGCGACTACTAGCATACGCCGATGATATTGACATCATTGGTAGGACACAACATGATGTCAAAGCCACGATTGCAAAAAGGAAGAATAGAGAAAATGAAGCGGCAAAAGTGGGTGAAGCAGTAAATGACAGCAAGACTAAGTATATGCTGTCAACACGAAACGACACACAATATTGACGAATTGGACAGAGCGTCACCATTGACACATGTAACTTTCAAATAGTACGGGACATTGTCTATCTCGGCTCCGCTATTAACTCTGACAACAAAATCTGGTCAGAAATTAACCGAAGAACTACCCTTGCCGACCACTGTTTATTTGGGCTAAGAAGGCAATTTAGTTGTAAAGCCTTCATTGGATCTATTATGGAGATCCTATATAAGAACCTGATCATCCCTGTCGTGCTCTACGGATCTGAAGCATAGACCGTCTCAAAATCGGATGAAGGAATCCGTGGTCGATTTGAGGAAAATTCTTCGAGGAGTCTTCGATCTCGTGGGTTCATGCTGATCCGCCACCCCTACCTAGAGTTATTCTTCCATTACTACAAAAAAAGTGGCACCATTAACTTACATCGACTTGTACAATCACCACACTAACACATCGCTCATCCCAGCTATCCACTGATCGTTTGTATATACTAAAACAGAGCTCCAAGCAACTCTAATAAACTCCAACCACCACATTCGAAACACACAATTGTGCTCGCAAAACATCAATGTCGGCACTAAGGATCTTCGGAACTGCGAACTCCAGTTAACCAACATGCAGGATAACCCCCTACAACACATCAGATTCAACCGTTTCCCACAATTAAACCGCTCATACGTGCACATCAACACTCATCAGAGGTATCCACTCGACAGCAATTACTGGAGGCGCATACTTTCCCCACATAACGCGAGTGCAAGTATTCAAAATTCATTACCCAACAATTGAGATTAAATGAACTTGATTAATGCAATTGGTGTGCGCCATAGCACACAAACACACCTATAGGCCAGGATGGCGGATTGTTTACTTTTCAACTAAATACCTGCTGTGAGGTTTTGTTGGCCGATACCCTAGTCTCTACCAGAGGACAACTGTATTCCCTGAGTGTCACTTAATCACCCCCGGTGTATTTAATGATGAAAAATCACCTGCATATTTTCGGTTACGCAAGGACAGCTTCCATGACTTCATCATCAGGGACACAGCCCCACATACACACACACATACCATACAAATGAAGTGCGATATGAGTACTAGCGCGAAATGTGCTTACCGTCACTATGCCTTGTGTCGAATGGAAGTTTACACTGAAGGGCGTTTCATTAGTTAAGGATGATAAATGGTATTCCCCATGTTGGGGGAAAGGCGCAGCAAGGATCCGCCGAGATTTAGATGGCAGATTTAATTTTTTTAATTAAAATTGCGGATACGGAAGTTTATGAGTGTGCATTTGCGTTTTGCTTCGTTTTGCAAAATAATCATGAAATCAATTTTTTTTTTTGTCGTGATGGGAGGACATGTGACATCCTTGAATTCAAGTGGGCACACAATTACACATGCAATTCTTAACGCTCTCTTCTGTTGATGAGTTACTTTGGCAATCGAGTTGAACGGGGAATTCAGGGATTTGTTTAAGTGGTTTTCTCACCTTGTGGTGGTTTTTAAATGTAATTTGCTTTTCAAGGCTTGACTTGGAAAAGATTTAGGGAAATGTTGAAACTTTTCCTCGAAAGTTCTTAAGTGTGTCAACAGAGTGTATGGCTTGGGGTGTGTAAGATAAGGCATTGGTTCAATGGGGGGCTCAAAAGGAACACCAATATCAGGATATTGGTTCAATGGGGGGCTCAAAAGGAACACCAATATCAGGATATGCTCGAAGGGTGTTATTTTTCTCCTTCGACTTTTGGGAGGGCAGCTAAAAATTGGTTAGGAAGATCATAGCCAATTGTGTGCAACTCCCTAAAAATTATCTATCGACTGTAGACCTTTTCGATGGGTTGGAACTTTCTCTGTTTCAACTTCAATGTCTGCTCAAGAGGTAAAGGAGATGGTAAACATTTTAAGGCTTGCTGTAATAATAGGTTAGGTTGGTTCACAATGCTGTATGCGATGTACGCTCACACTTAGACCAGAGGGATGAGTTGTGGATCTGTCGAATTTTCCTATATTCGCTTGCCTAATTGAACCATCCAGAGCTGACTTATAGCGTATGGGGTTTCTCACATTAGTGCTAGCCAACTCCCCTAGATTATCAACAGAGTAGTCTCCCACATGGAGTTTTCTCTTGTTAGAGGAAGCTGGAAAAGGGCACAGAAGGTGAGAAATACATTTTTCCTCTTCTTCGTCAAAGCAGCTTTTACAAAAGTCATAGAAGAGGCCAAGTCTTATGGCTTTACTATTAAATTGACTCCCTAGCCCACTCTTCAACTGTTAGCAATTCTTCGTTTAATTTCTGTCGAGATGTTGTTGTCAGAGTTTATAGCATAGCCGAGGTTATATCTGTCAATTCTAAAGTTCTGTCCGATTCGTCGATTTTGTCTGCCCTTTCGTGTTGACAGCATAAGCTTGCTCTTACCGTCATTTGTTGTTAAACCCATTTTTGCTGCTTCCTTCTCTATACTAGCAAACGTGGCTGTGACATCACGTTTAGTCTGACTAATATGATAACGATATCGTTGGCGTATGCTAGTAGTTGCTCCGATTTTTGGAAAATTGTGCTTCTAGTGTTGGCTAGGGAGTTTTGCACAATCCTCTCAAGAATCAAATTGAAGAAGTCAGACGACAGCTTATCACCCCTTTATCCTTTCTTGGTATGGAATGTTTCGTTGAAGTCGTTGCCGACCCTGATGGAGCAACCAGAATTCTCCATCGTCATCCCACACAAGCAGACGACTTTGTACTGAATACCAAAACCAGACTTGGCTCTGAATAGTCTGTGTTGCTACTCGCAATCACTCATATTCGTTTTATTTCGCACCACAATTATTAGCAATGCAAAACCAAGGTCATCACCAAATACACACCACGGCCTGCCAATGCATTTCGCACAGCAACATCAACAAGTAGCGGTACCTGCGACCGAGATTTAAGTAAATGGTACAGAAGTCAACATCATCGACATTTTCGCACAGCAACTCAACATCGGTCGGTCCCAAGTAGCGGTACCTGCGACCGAGATTTACGTGAGTCGCACAGAAGTCATCATCGACCGATGTCGAGGTCGCTACCCACAAGCGAAAAATTGGAGCGACAACAAGCTGCTATCGGTGGTGCCCTTGACACATCATCATTCATCATCGTATGTGTCGCTCCCGAATAGCGGTAGGTGCGACCGACAACGAGAACATAGTTTTGTTCTACAACAAACAGTAGGTGGTACCGATGAAGATGGGGTGATATATCAGTAAGCAACAAGTGCCACTGATATAAAAGGCCTGTGTTATGAAGAAAAGGCATGCAGTCCATTATACGTAGTCACCAGGTCAAGAGGACCGTATCGGCGTTCCTCTTGATTTTGAATAAAGTTTGTTAAAATTAATTGAATTTTGCGAGTTTTATTTAAATTGTTTTCGGTCAAATATTCGGCTAAAAAGCTAGCCGCATCATGAGGTCCTTCGAGCCGGATATTTTGCCAGTGTTTCTTGACATAAATTTCGCATATTCGCAATCCAATTCGTACATTTGCCAGTGTTTCTTGACATAAATTTCGCATATTCGCAATCCAATTCGTACATTTGCCAGTGTTTCTTGACATAAATTTCGCATATTCGCAATCCAATTCGTACATTTGCCAGTGTTTCTTGACATAAATTTCGCATATTCGCAATCCAATTCGTACAATTAATTCAACGTGTGAACAATCGCTATTTTGGCAACGAGTGAAAAAAAAAAACCCGATGAGTCGTGTGAACCAGAATTACGGGCACTTCGATCTCAACGTGCTGTAATTCTTGGACAACAAACCAAGGCCAGAAACTTTCTGTCCTCTAATTTGAGTTCCCTTAATCGTATCCAGGTTGAAACCAAAATGCAGATGCTTGAGACGCAGAACAACAACTTCGAGAAGATCCAGTCACAGCTTGAACGTCTTGACGAAGAAGAAGTCACTAGTGGTAAGAGAGATGCTTACGAGGAGACTTACTACATCCTACGGTCAGACATGCTGAAACATCTAGACTCCGTTTCCACACCAAATTTGACAAACGACACCATCGGCCCCAATAGCACCAACACTTCACATCATTCCCGCTTCAATTTGCAAAAACTAGCACTTCCATCATTTTCAGGATCATACACAAAATGGATGGATTTTTCAGACATGTTCAATTCGCACATTGCACAAAACCTCAAGCTTAATCGCAGTCGCACATATCTAGACGTCAATGGGATTGGACAAGTTAGCACCATTGCTTATCAACGAGCACAAATATGTGTTACATCACTGCAGAATTCGTTCAAGGTATACCTATATGTAATTATACTTCCAGAGATCACTTCACCCCAACCAAGTCGTCATATAAGCACCAAGAATTGGAAGATTCCTTCAAATACTCCACTCGCTGACCCTCGATTCAATATCCCTGGCGCTGTTGACTGTCTTATCGGCGCAGGGATTCACTTCGATCTCCTACAAGTAGGCCAAATACATTTGGGAGAAAATCTTCCAAGCCTACAAAAAACGTCACTCGGATGGATTGTGGGTGGCACAGTAAAAAATCATCAAAGGGGGACCATCGCATCTTCGTTAGACCTAGCACCAGTTGGACCAAAATCACCTAGCATCAACTATACCTGTATCACCACCACTACAACTCCATCCTTAGAAAAACTCCTACAACAATTTTGGACAATTGAAGACAACAATACACCGGCGAAAAAATTCTCGATAGAAGAAGTGGAATGCGAGACATTCTTCAAATCAACAACCACCCGCTGCCCATTGACCAACAAGTTCATCGTACGATTACCATTTCGTGAGGATCGCACATCGCTCGGGAGCTCATATGAAATTGCAAAAAAAAGGTTAGCATCAATCGAACCCAAATTATATCGTTCTCCATCTTTACAGAATGATTATTGCCGCTTTATTGACGAGTACGCACGACTAGATCACATGAGCAAATTAGATGCGGCAAAGGCAATTGACGAGAATGTTAACTATATTCCTCACCATTGTGTCCTGAAACCTGACAGCTCAACAACAAAATTGCGAGTCGTCTTTGATGCATCTTGCAAAACATCATCAGGCAAATCGCTAAATAACATCTTGATGGTCGGTCCAACCCTTCAAGATGATATCTTCACTATCCTCGTTCGGTTTCGCACCCATCGTTTCGTAATAATGGCAGACATAACTCAAATATATCGACAAATATTGGTAAGTCCTGAAGATACTAACACACAGTGCATTTTGTGGCGCAATTCAAACACAAAAAAGCTCGAAAGCTTCGTATTGAAAACGGTCACCTATGGAACCAGTTGCGCCCCATACTTAGCAGTGAGATGTCTTCGACTACTGGCAGAAGAGTGTTCACAACAATTCCCGGTAGGTTCAGCCACGACGTTGCGTGACTTCTACGTGGATAACTTGATGTCAGGGGCTGACGACTGTAGTAAGGTGATTCAAATAAAGGAAGAGACAACTCGCCTGCTTCTGAGTGGCGGTTTTCATCTTCGCAAATGGGCATCAAATGATCCCACGATCATAGCAGACGTTCCGGAAGGAGACAGGGAATCATTCATTGTTCTAGGGGACAGTGAAATCATTAAAGCCCTTGGAATGGGATGGGATCCAAAGGAGGACAATATTCGCTTCAGCTACGTCAAGTCTCCAAGTTGCAAATCGAACAAACGTAGCATTCTGTCACAAATTTCGCAATTCTATGATCCACTGGGTCTAATGAATCCTTTTATCGTGAAGGCAAAAATCTTCATGCAAACGCTCTGGAAACTCAAACTCCATTGGGATGAGAGTCTCCCAGAAAATCTTCACACTCAATGGTTGGAATATAAAAATCACCTCAAGGACATAAACCAAATAAAAATCCCTCGGTATGTATCAATTTGCACTTCGAACTCACAACTCCATGGATTTTCAGATGCTAGTACAAAGGCCTATGGAGCATGCGTGTACCTCAGAACGATAAACGAAAGGGGAGAAGTATCTTCAAACTTGGTGTGTGCAAAGTCAAGAGTAGCACCGATTGCGGAGACAACAATTCCCAGACTCGAACTTTGTGCTGCACTGCTACTGGTGGAACTTCTGGATAAAGTCACAGGAATTTTTGAACAACAACAAATACAAACCTTCTGCTGGACGGACTCAACAATCGTCCTGGCCTGGCTAGCATCTGAACCATGTCGATGGACTACTTTTGTAAGCAACCGAGTGGCAAAAATTCAAACCTTTCCACATTTCACGTGGAACCACATACCAACGTCAGATAATCCAGCGGACCTGGTTTCTCGAGGAGTATTCCCACAAGAACTCATAAATAATAGATTTTGGTTTCAGGGTCCTACATTCTTGGTTCGATCTGAAAGAGATTGGCCTAAGCTTCACAACATAACGACCGAAGAGGAGATTCCCGAACAACGGAAACAACATATGGTGTTGTTTGCTCATCGCAATTTAGATATCATTCTCAAATGCAAATATTATAACAATTTTTCTAAATTAATCCGCATCTTTTGTTATGTTCGCAGGCACATTAACAACCGTGTCTTCAAAACCAAGCCCAAGATCAATGGCCCCATAACAGCATCCGAGTTTGATAAAACTCTTCTGTGCCTAATCCGCACAATTCAACACAACACATTCGTTGAAGAAATCAGCAATCTAAAAAGGGGAAAGGTTAACAAATCAAGTATCCAACAACTTTCGCCATTCATCAAAGATGGACTTTTTCGAGTCGGAGGACGAATCGCAAACTCATCATTACCATACGACACAATGCACCCACTTTTGCTTCCAAAATCGCACCTATTCATCATCACCCTTATTCGACATCATCACTACAGCAACAAGCACGCTGGTCCTCAAACACTGCACAACATCTTAAGACAGCGCTTTTGGATTTTAGACGCCAAAGGAACAATTCGAAGAATCATTCACCAATGTTTGATGTGCTATCGCAATAAACCCGTTCTAGCTCAACAAGTAATGGGAAACCTTCCATCTGACAGAGTTACACCATCTCGACCCTTTAGCAAAACAGGGTTAGACTACTGTGGACCACTTTATGTATCACATCGCATCAGAGGACGAGCACCATACAAAACATATCTGGCAATCTTCGTTTGTTTTACCACTAAAGCCGTCCACCTGGAATTAGTATCAGATCTCTCATCATCAGCTTTCGTTTTGGCCCTGAAGCGGTTTATTGCACGCAGGGGTAAGTGCATAAAAATATATTCTGACAATGCTACTAATTTCACAGGAGCGAACCGAGAATTGAAGGCACTACACACATTGTTCATGTCAGAACAGCACAACGAGATCATTCGCCAAGAATGTCTTCAAGATGGAATTGAATGGAGTTTCATTCCACCACGATCCCCAAACTTCGGAGGCCTCTGGGAGGCAGCTGTGAAGGTTGCCAAATACCACCTTCGTAGAATCATTGGTCAAGCTGTGCTATCGTTTGAAGAAATGACAACAGTTTGCTGCCAAATTGAGGCAGTCATGAACAGCAGACCTCTCAGTCCAATGTCCAGCGATCCCAACGACTTGACGGCCCTCACCCCAGGACATTTTTTGATTGGAACCCAATCACCAGCATTGCAGAACCTCGCATTGAAACTAGCAACATTAGCAATCTTAAACGATATCAGTACCTTCAATGGATCCAACAAAATTTCTGGCGAAGATGGACACATGACTACCTTCAACAACTTCAAATTCGAAAGCAATGGAACTCTTCACAACCTAACATCCACATTAACGAGCTGGTTCTATTGAAAGAAGATAACACGCCACCTCTAAAGTGGCCAATGGGACGAATTGTTGAAGTCTACACAGGAGATGATGGCAACATACGCGTGGCTAATGTCAAAACAGCCACTGGTATCTACAAACGTGCAATCACCAAATTGTGTCCTATACCACTCGACCTTGATCATGAAGAAGCCAACAAAGAAGTATAAGGTATTGAAAGCAGGACCTTTCAAGGCGGGCAGTATGTTGCTACTCGCAATCACTCATATTCGTTTTATTTCGCACCACAATTATTAGCAATGCAAAACCAAGGTCATCACCAAATACACACCACGGCCTGCCAATGCATTTCGCACAGCAACATCAACAAGTAGCGGTACCTGCGACCGAGATTTAAGTAAATGGTACAGAAGTCAACATCATCGACATTTTCGCACAGCAACTCAACATCGGTCGGTCCCAAGTAGCGGTACCTGCGACCGAGATTTACGTGAGTCGCACAGAAGTCATCATCGACCGATGTCGAGGTCGCTACCCACAAGCGAAAAATTGGAGCGACAACAAGCTGCTATCGGTGGTGCCCTTGACACATCATCATTCATCATCGTATGTGTCGCTCCCGAATAGCGGTAGGTGCGACCGACAACGAGAACATAGTTTTGTTCTACAACAAACAGTAGGTGGTACCGATGAAGATGGGGTGATATATCAGTAAGCAACAAGTGCCACTGATATAAAAGGCCTGTGTTATGAAGAAAAGGCATGCAGTCCATTATACGTAGTCACCAGGTCAAGAGGACCGTATCGGCGTTCCTCTTGATTTTGAATAAAGTTTGTTAAAATTAATTGAATTTTGCGAGTTTTATTTAAATTGTTTTCGGTCAAATATTCGGCTAAAAAGCTAGCCGCATCAGTCTGTCTTTATCAATTCTGTCGTGCAGCTTTGAAATCGATGAATAGGCGGTGGGTATGGATTTGGACATCTTGGTTTTTTTAAGTATCCGCCGAAATGTGAAAATTTGATCAGTTGTGGACTTTCCTGGCCCAAAACTTCTAATTCAGGAGTTCACATATTACGGCAAATAGGATCTTGCAGGCAATGTTGAGGAGACTAATGCCTCTGTAGTTGGCTCAGAGGGTCTCCTCTTTTGTGGATCGGGCAACCGATGCTGAAGTTCCATTCTTTAGGCATTCCTTCATCCGACCAGGTATGGCTTATGATCTCTCTCCCAAGTCATGGCGGGAAGGCCGTCATTTCCGGCAGCCTTCAGTTTAGATGTTGCTATCCTCACTTCACTCAGGTCCGGTGGTTAGCCGTTTTCGCTGTCGTTGCAAACATTGAATTGTTCGTCCTGCCTGACAGTGGAGTGTTTTTCTTCATCACCGTTAAACGGTCGACAGAAGTGGTTCTCCATATCCTCAGCATCGACTGTGTCTCAATTACGATATTTCCTTGCTCATCTCGACAGGATTATGTTCGAGCCTTGAATGTTTGGCTTATTTCTAAAAAGCCGGGGTTCTTCCTTTCTTCTCTGCTTATAGAGCTCAATGGCAGCTCTCGGCTTCACCTTCAGCTTAGCTTTGTAGGCTTCGTTCTTGACTGCGAGCATATGTCGGCATTCCTCATCACACCAGGGGTTACTCGCTGGTGGGCTCGAGAAACTTAGCACCTCAGTTGTGAATGATCTTGGAAAAAAAAGACTTATTGCCTAACTAGAAACTTAGCACCTCAGTTGAGAATGATCTTGGAAAAAAAAGACTTATTGCCTAAGTCTGGCACTTATATCAAATGCGCATCCGAACAGTCGCTGTTTCTGCTCACTAGAACACGGGCCGTAGTAGATGTCACATCCTCATTTTGTCCGGTTCGTTCTATCGTATTTCCTGGGTGAAAGTAATGTCTACTTTGTAGCAGTTTATGGCTTCTGCTAGTTATTCGCCTTCACCTCTCCTGTTTATTGGTCGCACATTCCAGGTACAGATACGAACGTCACATGAGCTCATACGAAACTTTTATTTGTGACCTCGTTCTTAAAGCGTATGCATAGCAATGCGTTTACTGATATCTTGGAAGCATAACACCTTGTGCCTAAGACTGTCTTGACAAGGTTAAGTAGCTTTTTAAAAGAAGTTCGCAAATTTGTTACCATAAACGGAATATATAGCTTAGATGACGCCTTGTCACACACAATTATTTTGTTTTATGTTTTCCAGCAGAAAAAAATTGTTTAAATATTTCAAACACCAGAGGACGTTTTTTTTAAAAAGCGCAACAATTATCGATTGAAAGTCATATTAATATTAACCCTAGAACACTAATCTTTTTTTTTTGTCGCTAAACACTAATCCTCGCCTGGGAGGCTACTTTTGAAAGAAAGCCTAATGAATCATTTAAAGCTGTTATTTTTACCATTTAAAAGTATTTATCATACTTAGCAAAACGTTACTCTTTTAGAAAAAAACACTAAATTTGAAGTTTTATTAGAACTTTAATAATGAAAACCTAAAATTAAAAAAACACATTTTTGAACTTTTTATATAAGTGACGACTTCACAAAAAAAGGAAAAAAAATTAATATCGTAAAAATTGCACATATACTTTGCAAAACCCAATAAATAAATAAAAACTCTTTCATAGCAAGAAAAAATCAGAGCTGTATCACAAGAATTGTGGCCTCCATGTTAATTTAAAAATTAGCCTTTTTTAGGAACTCATTTCTCTGTACATCCGAAGCAGTTCGGCGACCTATGTTCTAGGCAATAAGTACTGTTGCAATTTGCACATTTGTACACGCTCATGCGTCGTTTTTTAGCAGGACAAAAGCTGCACACTGATCTCCTTCCTTTTTTAATCATCGATTCTTCAGGACAAGGTGCAGAATCCTCATAAGCAGGCAAATTAAGCACTTCGCGTAAGGCTTCACGAACTCGTTTCTTCATAGTGGGGCGCACTATCGCACAAATCATTGCTTAATCTTATCATAAAGTTTCTCCTATTCATTGGCTTGATTTTTTTAGCATAGCAATTGGAGACATAAAGGATATAGCTATTCAAAGCCGCCATATTCAACATACCGTAAAATACACACTGTGGCCATCGCCTTGTCTTACGACTACAGCTTAAGTGACCACACATTTGTTGAATTGTACGACTCTATTACAGATGGTTTTTTTGACACTGGATCAATAGCTGGTTCATCGTGCATGGTCGAAAGAAGAAGAACTGTTTTTTGAGCTTTAGGTTTGAAGCGGACAAGGGTAAGCTTATCATGAAAGCCAAACATAGACGTTCCGACCAAACGGGATGTATTGTGTTTGAACTCCACAGGGATTTCTTTTTTGTTACTCCTGATTGTCCCAAGAAGGGTTAACTTGAATGGTTCAGCAAGTAACTGTTCAGCTAAAGGCACTGATGTAAACCAATTATCTGTTGTAAGATTCCGGTTGGTCCCATGTATTGTTTTTGTAAGCAGCTTGCAATAGTAGCTGCCAAGAGGATTGCCAGTAGCGGACGAGTCTTTGTTTTTTCCTAAATATGGGCAAGCATCAAACATATATTTAGTGTTGACATCACATGCTAGGACGATCTTTATTCCATATCTAGCAGGTTTGTTCGGTATATACATTCTGAAAGGACATCGTCCTCTAAATGCAAGAAGTTGTTCATCTATCGTGACATAGGAACCTGGATTGTATAGATCACGACATTGTTGGATAAATGTTTCCAATATACCTCGGATTGAAGCAAATTTGTCCTCCTTTTTTCTTTCCTCTCGGCTGCTACGATCATCAAAACGAAGACATCGTATGAGGAAATCAAAGCGTTCGTGACTCATTGTGGCAATATACTTAGATCCGCAAAGTGAAGAATCAAACAGTTCCTTACTTGCTAGGTGATTATTTTTCATCGCACCGGTTAAAATTAATAGTCCAAGTAGTGCCTGAAGTTCTTCTTTTCTAGAAGTGGACACAGTGGATGTATGTACTTTATATTTTCCTGATTTGACCTCAATATCTTCTTTAGTACGAAGGAGTATTTCGCTGATCATATCTGGCGTAAAAAATTTTTCAAAACACTCCAATGGTTTTATAACATTCTTGCCACATTGTTTTGGTCCTGGCATAAAATGAATTATATTCCTTGCAGCCATCCTGCCTGAACTTTGCCGAGATGAAGCTGGTTGCGATGACCAAATATAGTTGTTCTTAGTTCGAGTAATGTGTGTCGATGGCGAAATGATGAGATGTTCACATTCTGCATTCGATGAATTTGATGCTCTAAGAACGCCCTGAGGTCTATTAAAAGTTGAAGTTGATGGCGTGTTAGCATCACCTGGATCATCTACATCTATATTAGCCAACTCATCGTCAGAATCTAAATACGTGGGGTCAGCCAAACTATCATCAGAATCGAATTCTTGGATTTCCAAATTATCCTGATTTTCATTTTCATCGTCGGACAGTTCTTCTAACCAATGGCTTATTTGCTCTTCATTGGAATACATCTTTAAGAAATTCAATTTTCAATTCAATTTAATTCCATGAAAATAACATAAATATTACAAAAAAGTAAAATTAAAGACTTGAAAAAAACTTATCTTAAACACAAATGCTCGCCTCTCAGGCGACACCGAACTCTATAACTGGGAAATTAACCACTGAAATTTTACAAACATCCGCCATCCACCGCACCTGATTCCCAACTGAGTTGGCAAGGAGACAGAATAACATAGAAGTAGTATATTATGAGAAAAATTCAGAAAACCGGTTGTGAGCGGCCTCACAGGCGAGGATTAGTGTTCTACGGTAATGGATATCCACCAATTATTTTACACCATAATGTCCTTGCTGCATAAATATTTTCATTCTTATGGCATTCGAGTCAAAATTAAATCTATCACCGCGTAGTTTTGAGTGTTTGATGGCTTCTCTGATTTCATACAAAACAAAATTTTGACACATTTCATTGGCAACTATCAGATGACTTCACATCAATTATTATTTCATTAAACACACCCACACACATTCACACTATTATTTCACACAAATTTCACTTAATATGTCACTCAAACATGCCGTTATAATATATTTCGCCAGCCATACTTGTATAAATATTGTAACAATCAATCAACTGGAAACATAATAGCAACCTTCTGACGAATTTACCGTTTGTCGGGATTAATTGTTTTATGAACGAGTGTTCGTCCTTGTGAGCTCATAGCAAATTAGCCTTATGGCATTGATTTCATGTTGAGTGTGCACAAATGGTTTGCCATGCTTACTTCTAAGTTTATTAGGAATACAAGTCTTCTTTATCCACCCCTAGGGTTGAGGGCTTGTGTGTCGTTGCGAGCAAGCTGCTGAATGATGGAAGACATTGTTAGGAATTCTGTTTTCTCGATTGTCTGTATCCAAGTAGTTGTTTTGGAATCCTCTTAAATATTTCCTTGTGTCTTATGTCCTCAAAGCGAGGTAGCTAGGATGCTACGTTGTGACACTGAGACAATTGTAAATTTGTGTTAAATTTATTTTACAGAGTGAGGACATGATTAATGATTGCTTTACACAGAGGGGTCTAACTATTTGATTATCAGGATTCTTGTTAAGATAAACCTGCCAAGGTTGATGTGTCAGAGAGGATTTACTTTGTTTGGGAAACTATGAAACGAAGCTGACATTTAGTTAACACAAATTTATTTCTATTAAAACTATATAAGGCGAACAATAAATCACGCTCTTGAATAGGACGCAGGACCATTCTAAGGCTTTTTTGGTATCCTCATATTTATTTTGTAGGTTGCTGTATATATGCGAATATGTTAAGGGAAGGCTGAGAATTCACTAACAGGAAATTGAAACTAAAGGAAGTAGAGGCCCAGGAAGGAAGTCTGGAAGGGATAAAGATTTATCAAGAGAAGGTTACTGTTTTGACCCAACATCATTGTGGTTTTGACAAAAGAAGTAGGCTGGGTGATGTTGAATAACTTGTAATTTTGAAATAGGCAGCTTTCTTGCGAGAAAACGTGGTTAAAATACAGGGTGGCTGATGAATATTGCTACATAAAGAAACTCAAATAACTTTTTTTTCAGTGTATGGATTTTTTTTTATTCATGAAGCTCATGCGATTTTATTAAATTAAAATTAATTGGTTCTTAAGATAAAGGGATTTAAATGTCCCCCCTTGCCCCTTGTGCATGTGCGACATCTTGCCAAAAAGTTGTTCATTACTGCTTCGAGAGTCGAGGCAGAAAAAGCTGCAATTGTTTCTCAAATGGATTGCTTAAGTTCATTCAAATTTGTTGGTTTTTTTTTGATGCCTTCCTGTTTGCAACAACCTCACAAGAAAAAGTCAGGTGCAGAAAGGTCAGGCGACCTGGTTGGCCTATGTGAGGAGTAGCATCATCTTGCTGAAACCACACAGAATTGAAAGAGATTCTCATTCGGCGTAATTCTGGATAGAAAAACTCTCTCAACATGCTCAAGTGATGGTCTCCAGTAACCGTAACGGTGTGACCATTTTCTTCGAAGAAGTGAGGCCTGACACGAAGTGGATGCAGTTCCATCTAATGGAGTATCTGTGGGTTGGAAGCACTCCATAATTGACACGTTGTACTTATGTTGTCGTTTAAGTCACAACGGGCCTTACTTACTGAAGTCAGTGGCGCTACAGTCTGGAATGAACCTGGACCTCAACAAACTTGCCTCTCCAATTAGCCCGGTCATTAGCTTACTACCTCCAGTTGCGCACACCAAGTTGGTGGAGGTCGAATTCTACTTGTGCGCTCCACTTAAGGCGAGGTCTACAGCGCCTGACGTTTGGCTGGGAATCGAAGACTCCGCGAGCCGGAGTATTGGTGTCCATCCGTTCTACATGTCCTAGCCATCTTAAACGTCCAATGCGGAGTTTTTTGACCAGGGGCATGTCACTGTACAGCTCGTTTAGTTCTTGGTTTAATCTTCGTCTCCATATCCCGTCAACCTAAGCGGAATCGAAAAATTTTCCATCGTCATCCTACACAAATCAGTTTGGGCGGTTTACCAAAGCAAGATATGGCTCTGTATAGTTCGTCTCTATAGATGCTGTCGTATGCGGTCTTGAAATCGATGAAAAGGTGATGAGTAACGATTTGGACTTCTTGGGTTTTTTCCAGGATCTGCCGAAGTGTGAAAATTTGATCGGCTGTTGACTTTCCTGACCTTAAACCACACTGATAAGGGCCGATCAGGTTGTTACAGCTTCATGAGTTCACATATTACCGCAGATAGGATCTTGTAGGCGATGTTGAGGAGATGTATGCCTCTGTAGTTGGCGCAGTTTAGAGGGTCTCCTTTTTTGTAGATCGGGCAAACGATGCTAAGGTTCCATTCTTCAGGCATACTTTCTTTCGATCAGATTTGGCTTTTAAGTTGGTGGATGTTACTTACCAAGTCATCTCCGCCGGCTTTTCAAAGCTCGGCCGTCCATTCCGGCAGCCTGGTTAAGCTTGAGCTTAGATATTGCTATCCTTGCTTCACTCAGGTCGGGTGGTTGGCAGTTTTCGGTGTCGTTGCCAATATTGAATGGTTCGTTCTGTCTGAGAGCGGAATGTTTTCCGTCATCGCCGTTCAACAGTCTGCAGAAGTGGTTCTTCCATATCCTCAGCATCGACTGTGTCTCAACTACGATATTTCCTTGTTCATTTCGACAAGATTCTGTTCGAGCATTGTAGCCTTTCGTCTTTTTTCTGAAAAGCCGGTGTTCTTCCCTTCTTCTATGCCTATAGAGACGAACGGCAGCTCTCGTCTTCACCTGCAGCTTAGCCTTGTAGTCCTTGTTCTTTGCTTCGAGCATCTGTAGGCATTCCTCATCAAACCAGGGGTTTCTCGCTGGTGGGCGCGAGAAACATAGGAAATCAGTTGCTGGTGATCTAATTGCTTGTTGGCATCGTTGCCATTGTTTTTCGACATTCGATGCTGGTGCTATGGTGTTAATCGAGAGGTTTAGGGATATGCGTTGGGCGAAGGTTTTGGCGGTGTCTTGCGATTGCAGTCTTTCGACATTAAATTTCGCAGTTTTTCTGGATTGTTGTGGCGTTTTGGATATCCGCATTCTTACCTTAGCTGCAACAAGGAAGTAGTCGGAGACTATGTTAGCTCCTCGGAATGTTCGGAAATCAAAACTACTGGATGCGTTCCTCTTGTCTATCGCTATGTGATATATTTGGTTGACCGTTCGTTGATCTGGAGACCGCCATGTTCCCTTATGGATATCGAGGTGAGGAAACCGTGTGCTGGCTATAGTTGCATTTCGTTCCGTAGCGAAGTCCATTTGTCTAAGTCAGTTACCAGACGTGTTGCCGTGAAGGCTTTGTTTTCCGACAATGCTGCTAAAGATGTCTTTTCTTCCTACTTTCTTTCTCCCAGCACGATTTCAACATCGTACTTCGGTATTCGCTCAGAGGTTTTGTCAAGGAGCTCATAGAAGTCATCCTTAGCTACATCATCTTTTTTCTGCGTTGAGCGCTTATAAGACTTATGTTGGCGAATTTGGCCTTGATGCGGATAGTTACAATGCGTTCGATAATGTCTTGGTAACATAAGACTTCTTGCCTAAGTCTGGCACTTATAACAAATCCGCATCCGAATAGTCCCTGTTTCTGCTCACAATTGGTTCGTAGTAGATGTCACAGATTTTCATCCCCTTTTTCTGGGCCCATCCGAACGTGTTTCCTGGATGACAGTTTTGTCTGTTTTTCAGCAGTTTAGGGCTAACGCTAGTTGTTCGCTTGCACCTATCCTTTTTAATATTCTCACATTCCAGATGCAGATACGAACGTCGTTTTTTCGTTTAGCCGATTCTATTGCTTGCTTCGTAACAATTTATTTTATCCATGTTCGGGTAGTAAGCCCAAGGCACAACCCCCAACCTCGAGGGCCAGTTCCAATTTATTAGATACCCCGGGACCAGCAGTATCCACTACGGGATTGAGCGCTGCCGTTGGCCTTTCGGTTCATCCGCCACCATCTCTGTTCAAGAGGCCTGACTAACCCTTGAAATTCCTAGACATCCTGTTGTACGAATATGTCGAGGCAGCTTGTCTAGATTCGCCTGGGACTGCAGGCCGGGTATTCATTCCGTGCTATTCCGACCTGACTGTTTATAGTGATTCTGCTTAGCAAGTCAAATCCAGTTGGATGACGCCAGTACCCGATGGTTACCACTTGGTGGTAGTAAAGTCTGACATAACAAGACAGTTCAACATGTTTCCGTTCTCCTCCACCAACTGACACATCTTCTGCCAAGAATCCAAGCGAATCGGCAAGTCTGCTGCATTCAGTTTGTTTGCCATTTGAATCTTATATGGGAATAAGTCCAAATCATAGTGCATAGTTGACTCCAATGACTGTCCCATTTGCTTATACCCATTTGAGCAGATCAGCTTCTTGTCGAAACTCTTTGATTGTTTTGTAAGGCATCAGCTACGGCAGCGATTGTTTCCTGCGTCCGAACTGAAGTGTTTCGTTGGTAAGGTCTTCTTTTGACTGTCCCATGCTAGTCTAAATTGTTAATAAGTCTCATTATGGTCCATCTGCTGGGAAGATTGCCGCCTATACTCTCTTTGAACCGAACCTACGGACTCCAGTGCGTAATAGCGGCGGAAAATCCAAATTCTTGTTTCCGTTTCCTCTAATATCATTCTTAACAATCGCTACGTTTACGCCGTTTACTCTAACACGTCAGTTGAATTTATGGTGTCATCTATGCGCAAAGTATAATTAACCAGTTTGGCTTCAAGGCTGGACATGACTGCATTCATGCCGCCTCCAAACTCGCTTCTGATATACAATGGAACAAAGCCAAACAACAGTGCACGGGTGCATGTCTGGTTGATTTAGAGAAGGCTTTTGAGCACCGTATGGTTAGAGGGCCTCTACCTAAAGCTGACCAGACTTGGCATAAGTAAACCCCTGCTATATATGCTTCATGACATGCTGACTGGTAGAACGTTTGTTGTCAAAAGTGACAATTTAACTTCTACCACAGAATTTTTCATCAAGAATGGTCTGCAACAGGGCGCGGTAAACTCGCCGATTCTCTTCAGCATTTACACCAGTGATATGGTAGGTACTCTTACTCAGGCAATTGCATATGCGGACGATCTTATCGCGGACAGAAAAGCCCCTACTGTCGAAGTCATTCGAACTCTTTTGCAGCGGGACTTCGACAAGATCCAGAGATATTGTGATGACTGGAAGTTGAAAATCAACTTTCAGAAATCAGAAACTATCCTGTTCAGGACACCGTTGTCTAGGGCCTCTAGGGATACGAGAAAGAACTGTCGAAAGCTGGTGATCGTTGGACCAAACGGACAGCCACTGGCGAGTAAAAGTGTAGTAAAGTACCTTGGCATCTGGTTAGATCAGAGTATCTATATTTCGGAAGACATGTAGATGCTGCTCTGGCTAGAGTTAGGGGAGCAATTGCCCTGACAAGACTATTGTTTTATAGCAGTCGTCTTGACAGCAGGGTGAAGGTGATTTGCTACATGGCCCTCATTAGGCCGATGATTGTCTATGGATGCCCGGTGTTGTTCAACGTTGCCCCATCTGAAATGGAAAAGATACGGGTGTTTGAGAGGCAGTGTCTGAGGAGCTGCCTTGGACTTCACAGAACACCAGTATCTGACTACACAAAATACTATTCCAACCAGGTCCTATACAACGGGGCCAACATTAACCGAATAGACAATTTTCTGGTGAAACTCATTCGGTTTCACGCTGCAAGAGCGATGGCTTCGAACAATAGTCTCATCTTTGGGGCCTTCTATCCCAATGATGAATATTTTGAGAGTGCGCGTTTAAGCGGCTTTATTCCGCCCGAAGCTTTCCTATATTTGGATAGTCGAGGGCTGATACAGGATAGATCGGTGGTTCCGCTAATCTACCACGTCTTCCGACGAACTGTGGATAGGCGGCTCCTATACGACCGAGACGTCGTCACTCAGAGCGGAGGAGAGCGCCTGCGGTTCAGCAGGAGTGTGTCCGATTGGGACCGCCGGAGTAGGTTGCAACAGGAGAACCTGTTGTGGTGGTTAACGTAGTTATAGTTAGTTTTGACTTTTGAAAAGATATGGCCGACTTGCATAGTTGTTTAGGTTATGTTAAGGGAAACAGTCGTGGTGGCACCAAAAAAAAAAAAAAAAAAAAATCAAAATCAAAATGCTTGCTGTGGCTGTTCTAGTTTTTAAGTTTAATTTTTTTTTTTTTTTTTTAGTTAGATAGATGTAAGTAGTTTTAAGTAGTTTAAGTTAGTCGATAAGTAGGTTTAATAAGCATGTAAGTTTAAATTAAAAAAAAGACAAGAAACCAAGTTTTTCTCAAATGTTTCTTGGTAAACATCATTTTATTACTATTAGATTTACTTATTAGATAATAGGCCGAAAGGCATTAGAATTAAGTTGTTATCATTTAATTTAGGGCGCCCGCATAGGGCCAGTAAGTTATTTAAGTAGTTGATAAGTAAGCTAGGTTTTCATGAATTTTTGTCTAGCATGTAAGTTAGTTTTAAGATAAAGTAAAATAAAAATGAATATCAAAAAAAAAAAAAGAATAAACTTTTAAATTCATTAAAGCCCAGGTCTGTATACCTCGGCTCCGCTCTTAACTCTGACAACAACATCTCTTCAGAAAGAATTAAAGAATTCAGCAGTAAAGCCCTCGAGCTACTAAGGAGATCCTATATAAGAGACTGATCATCCCAGTCCTGCTCTATGGGGCTGAAGCATGGACCGTCCACTAAATAAGTTGACTGACCTAAAAAATGTAGTCCTCGTTCTATGTGTTTACACCGATGGGACGTACATCAAATGTAGGCTCTGTCCCGGTTATGGTCCACGGTATAAAAAAAGCCAATAAGATGAGAGACAACCTCGTCTTCAATGAGCCGGCTGATTTCAGATGATTTATTAACGATGCCTGGTTACATGAAAGCTGTACCAAAAGTCCAATTTAGCTTCCAAGGAGGCTACAATTTACTAGATACAGCTTACGGTAAAAACCAAACTAAAATACGGATCCTTCTATCAGAAAATGATAATGTGATGCTGGAATGGATAATATTTCATAATGGTTCAGGTACTTTGGCCATCGATCATTGAAAGAATAGAGAAGGTTGGTCCAATTTATGCAGAAAATGAGGAACCAGAATCAACAATGCGAAAGCATGTCTAAATGGGAGTATGCTCTGGAAAACGAAATGCCGGATCCGAACGGCTAAATTGAGATAAGTATTTCTTTACAATTGATGTTAATCGGTTTATTTGTCAGATCATTACGAGAATAGGGCCAGTCCAAGACCAACGTATTTCCTGAGAACAATTTTAATAATGGACTTCATTGGTTTTTGCCTACTCCTTCGCCTCCCTGCTTCTCATGAAATTTTTCTCTTCTCGGATTTTTGTTAGACTTTCCCAAGAGATAGGGCAGTGAAAACGGCAGGTGTTGCAAATTTCGGGATTTGCTCAGACCCCACTTAGCAGTACAAAGCAAAAGTATGACAATTGTTTGTACATTTTGTACATTTCTCTCAATTACCACATGTAAACCTAAAAAATGTTTATTCTGAGAAAAAGGTTGTTTTTGTCTAAGTAAATAGCACCGTACTTCTGTCGTTTCTATTGGCAACGTTTTCCTAAAGTTCATTTGACATTAGCCTGCAGTTGTTTGTCTTTGTCAGTTGACAATCAGTCCTGAATTTCGATTATCCTACCTACCATTTGTATGGAATTAATTGTCAAGCGTTGCCAACGACAACTTAGAGTCAATCAGAAGCCCTTTCGAAAATACTTAAATTGAGCATCTGCATGAACTTATAAGTACCTAGATACATGGATGATTTATCAATTGCTACATCGTAGGCAAATAAATAAAAAAAAACACACATTTTTAGACGATAAGCCCGATAACGATAAGCTTTTTCAAGGAACAAAATAAAAATGTTCATCATAAAAAAAAAACAATTTTTTCCTAAATCTACTCAGCTCTATCCCCCAACAAAAGGTTCTATTCTGTGCAATACCTTTCCCTCCTCACCTTGATCCATCTTTATGCAACATATAATACATTTGAGACAACTTTTATAAAAATAGTCCATTTGGATAAAAGATGTCCAACAGAATAGCAAACGCGTCAAGTGTATTGGAAAATCTTCAAGAGCAGTACATATTCGAGTATTTTTCAACCGAAAAAAAAATAAAAATCATCATCCTAAAGGAATAGTCCTTTTGTTGTCTGAATGTTGGTCTAAGTCTCTTAGAGAACATGTGTATTCATTCGTTACAAGCAAACACAGCAATGATGTCAAGGGAGAACATTTTGAAATTTCCCTCTAAATGTCAAATGGTTTTCAACAACCCACACCTCCTGAGTACTAATCATTGAACCATAAACAGAACAAATATCTTGAAAATGTTTTCTTCCACAAAATGTTAAACTTCACTGTCATCAGCATTACAATCAATTTATCTTAAGGATACACACATAATAAAGAAACCATCTCAAGGTATAAAAGATACAAATGTGAAAAGAATAACAAATTACAAAAGTTTTTTTCGGACCGTCTTAATAAATGTAAGTGACGTGTAATACCATTCGTATTTCCCAATACCTACCTCAAGGCTTCTTTGAGGACATTAATCATAATGCGACAATTCGTTATGTGGTCATAATTCATTTTTAATAAACTGAAAATGTATCTGAAGAGGTTTTTTTTTTTTTTCATTGGCCTGGGGTGTTTCTGCTTTAAGTTGTCCATATCCTGAGTGTATTTATAATTTGCTCAGCAAAAATAGCTATTTTTGGAAAAAAAGAAATGTCTGCCTACCAGCCTTGATCTGGAAATGTGATAAATCACAATCGTTTACAATGTCCTCTCTAGTTAGCTATTCCACTAATAGAGTTCCTTTCTCTCATACAGCCTAGATACTCGTATACCGCCCAGGCCAACCTCAACTTGACACCGGGACATAGTTGGTACTTCATGTGAAGGACTTTCTTTTATTCACTCATGTCTGCCTTGCCTGCCAGATGTGAAAACATCTTCATGGCTGTGTGCTAAAAAGGCAATTTTTCTTCTTAAAGCTCTTACTTTTCAATTTCGAAAAAATGGCGACTTACTTTGTGAATGTGTCAAGCGATGGGAAAATTGCGTTCGTTTAAAAATTAAAATGAAAGTAAAAGTGTTCATGTTGGGTACTTGCTTTTATGAAAAAAAAAAAAAAAAGAACGTGAATAATGCTTATTCAGAGATGCTGGGAACGACGAAAAGGCTTTTCATTTGTCGGAATACATTTTTAAGCTGTTGACATAATATTTGAATATTCAATTTTATTGAGGAAGGTATCTCGATAAATTTGGAGACACACTTTGGGGGCGAAATTGTTTTTGGGGGTTTATTTCGGGAATGAACTGAATTGTATGTTATGAAGGGAGATATTGCAGAGCAGTTTATGAAAGCTGTCAATTGTTGGAAAAATTTTGTGGAATTTATCGCCCACTAAGAGCTCAAGTCAAGTAGCATATTGTGCAATTCGGGAAATACTATTTGAAATTTAAAACCAAGTTTGATGAAGCGTTGCTTATCTCATTCGATGGGGTATGTTGCTGTTGCTGGCGTTGATGGACATGCGAATCGGAGTCTTCCAAGTTTCTCTAGTCCCATTGGGTTTCCTTATTATCGAAGAATGTAGTGCTGAAAATTGAAAAATAAATGTGTAACGCATTAAGTTCCATAAGTTACATCACCATCGCAATCCCTCATCTTCATTTCCTCGTGTGTCGTTTTTTTTAGGGCACCAGGTTTTGAGTTTTGAACTTTGAGCTAGGTCTAATAATTGTTCATACGAATTTCATTATATCCAGTAGAACTAAGGAAATATTTTAAAAAAAAAACAATCGTCATGTGCTTCGCCCACCTTAAGAAGGACCATCTCTTTTGGAACTTCAAAGTGTGCTTAAAGAACAGACGACAAAAACATCAACACTATAAACAGTCAGGTCAGAATGGCACGGAATAAATACCCGGCCTGCTGTCCCAGGCGAACCTAGATAAGCTGCTTCGACGTATTCGGACAACAGGTTGTCTAGCAATTTCAAAGGGTTAGTCTGGGCCCTTGGACAGAGATGGTAGCAAATGAACCGAAAGGCCAACGGCAGCGCTCAATCCCGTTGTGGATATTGATGCCCGTGTACTAGGGTATCTAATAAATTGAAACAGGCCCTCCAGGTTGGGGGTTGCGTTTTGGGTTAACCACCCAACCATGGAAAAGAGTAATTGTTACGAAGCAACTATTAGCCTCGGAAAGGACTGATTTTATTGTTGATGACCATAATAAACGAATAAAGGGAAAACGACGTGCACCTGGAATGTGAGAACATTAAACAGGAGAAGTGCAAGCGAATAACTTGCGGAAACCCTAAACTCATACAAATCAGACATTACTGCGATCCAGGATAAGCGATGGGATGTACCAAGCAAAAAGAGGATGAAAAACTGTGACATTTACTACGGACCATGTTATAGTGAGCAAAAACAGCGACTATTCATATGCGTATTAGTTATAAGTGGCAGACTTAGGCAAGAAGTCTTATGTTTCCAAGACATTAGCGAACGCATTGTAACAATACGCATCAAGGCCAAATTCGCCAACATTAGCCTTATATGCGCTCACGCCCCAAAGGAGGAAAAAGATGATGTAGCTAAGGACTGCTTCTATGAGCTCCTTGACAAAATCTATGAGCAACTACCGAAATACGATGTTAAAACCGTCCTGGAAGATTTTAACGCAAAGGTAGGAAGAGAAGACATCTTTAGCCGTATTGTCGGAAAACATAAACTTCAGGAAAACACGTCTGGTATCGAACTTAGGCTAATTCACTTCGCTACGGATCGATATGCCACTATAGTCAGCATACGGTATCCTTACCTCGATGTCCACAAGGGTACATGGTGGTCTCCAGATCAACGAAAGGTCAACCAAATTGATCACATAGCGATAGCCAACAGGCACGCATCCAGTATTTTGGAGGCCAAAACATTCCGAGGAGCTAACACCGTCTCGGACCACTACCTTGTTGCAACCAAGGTAAGAACGCGGATATCCATCACGCCACAATAATCCAGAAATACTATGAACAAATTTAATGTGGAAAGACTGCAATCGCAAGAGACCGCCAAGACCTTCTCGCAACGCGAATGCCTATACCTCTCGATTAACACCGTACCACCAGCATCGAATGTCGAAGAACAATGGCAACTAAGCCAACAAGCCATTAGATCAGCCGGAACTGATGTGCTAGCTTTCTCGCGACCACCAGCAAGACACTCCTGGTTTGATGAGAAATGCCGGCAGACAATCGCAGCCAAGAACAAGGCCTATATAGCTAAGCTGCAGGTGAAGAACAGAGCTGCCGTTGAGCTCTATAGGCAAGGATGAAGGGAAGAACATCGGATTTTCATAAAAAAGAAAAAAGAGCAAGAAAAGCGCACGATCGAGTATATGGAGAGGTGCCAGGAACGATGTTCGCAAGTTTTGCCAAAGTTTAAAATGCCAAGAATATAAGGCTCAAGCAAAATCCTGTCGAGATAAACAAGGAAATATCGTAGTTGAGACACAGTCGATGCTAAGGATATCGAAGAACCACTTCTCCAGGCTCTTAAACAGCGATGACGAGCAACATTCCACTGTCAGGCAGAACGATCGATTCAATATTGGCAACGACAGCGAAAACTGCCAATCACCCGTCCTGAAGTGAGGATAGGAATATCTAAACTAAAGCATAGTGAAGCTGCCGGAAATGACGGCCTTCCCACTGAGTTTTTTAACTCCGGCGGAGGTGACTTAGTAAGTAACATCCACCAAATCAAAAGCCAAATCTCGTCGCATGAAAGTTTGCCTGAAGAATGGAACCTCGAAATCGTTTGCTTGATTCACTAAAAATGGGAACCTCTGAAATGCGCCAACTACAGAGACGTAGGTCTCCTCAAAATCGGTTATAAAATAATTTTTGGCGTAATATGTAAACGCCTAAAACCTTTTACCAACAACTTGATCTGCCCTTATCGGTGTGGTTTTAAGCCAGGAAAGTCCACATCCGATCAAGTTTTTACACTTCGGCAGATAATGGAAAAAAAACCCAAGAAGTTAAAAATTAAAAACAATACCCGCGACCTATTCATTGATTTTTAAGCCGCATACGACAGCATTTATAGAGACAAGCATGTCTAGTTTTGGTATACTGCACCAACTCGTCCGTTTATGTAGGATGACTATGGAGAATTCGCGTTGGTCAGGGTCGGAAACAACCTTACCGACACATTCCATACCAAAAAAAAACGGATTTAGTCAAGGCGATGCACTGTTATGTGACTTCTTTAATCTGATTAGAGGAAGAGCTTTACTTGAAACAATTAAAGAATGTGTCAGTAAATATCTTTCGGCGGGAAAACCTACCTACTGGCCAACAGATAGGAAAAAAACCCCAGATCTTGTCGACTTCTTTATAACAAAAAATATCTCCTCAAATAATATAAATGTGGAAGAAGGCCAGACCTACAGTCAGATAACTCTTCAATTCTTTTCACACTTGGCGATAAAATAATAATGAAAGAAACAAGTCCAACACTAGTTAATAAGCTAACTGACTGGAGCTACTTCAGAGAGAAGTTTGAAGAAAATACCCAAATGATAGCTATTGAAACAGAAGAGCAAATAGAGGAAGCAGTGCAATTATTTACACTCAATATACAAAAAGCTGCGTGGGCTGCAACTCCAAAAATAAAAAACAAAATTCATACCCTCCTGTTATATGTGAAATTATTGCAGAAAAGAGAAAAGCTAGAAAACGTTGGCAACAAACAAGGGCTAAAATTGACAAAAACAAACTAAACAGGCTAAATAGTAAACTCAGAAAATCAATAATTGAATTCAGAAATGAGTCACTAAAAAAATACCTTACAGGCCTAACAAATGATGCTAGTACTGACTACTCGCTCTGGAAGGCAACAAAGAAAATGAACAGGCCAACAGCTCACATCCCACCAGTGAAAACCACAGAAGGCAACTGGGCAAAAAGCAGTCAAGAAAAAGCAAATACTTTTGCTGAGCATCTTGAAGGCGTCTTCCAACCATATGAAGATAAAGACTATCAAGGAATGGAAGAAACGTGCCAGGAAGATGTACCAATTCGACCGGTTACGTCTAAAGAACTTGCCAAAGAAATAAAAAGGTCGGTGTAATACCTAAAAGTATGCACACCATCTTGAATTTCTTCAAATTTAACGAACACAAGAAAAAGTGACTCCCCGAAGCTAGTTCGGACACCAACCATGGAGTTTAAGTCTCCACTACATCCAAAATCTTTCCTATCCTCTCTTTCTTCCCCTTCTCTAACGCTCGTACTATGGTAACATATAAAAGGGTATTCATAACCCCTTGAGTACGTGTAAATTATAAAAAAAAAAAATAATACAAGAAGGTATAAACATAAAAAAGGCCCCAGGGTTTGATTTAATAACGGGGAAAATTTTAAAACAATTCTCAAAAAAAAAATACTGAAACATCTAGCGCAGATCATAAACGCTGTATTTAGAATAGGATATGTGCCAAACATATGGAAGGTCGTGGAGGTTATAATGATTCCAAGACCAGGTAAACCACCTAGCGAAGTAACCTCATATAGGCCAATATCGATACTACCAATGTTGTCCAAGCTATTCGAAAAGATGCTGGTAAAACGCCTGCAAAATATTATTGTAAACAAATCGCTAGTACCGAGCCATCAATTTGGGTTCAGGAATAAACACTCAACAATTGACCAAGTGCATAGAATCACTGATAAAATTGAAAATGCTTTTGAAGAGAAAAAAGTATGCTCTACAGTATTTCTTGATATATCCACAAGCTTTCGACAAAGTATGGCACAAAGGATTGATCCATAAATTACAAAAGCAACTGCCGAAGCTGTATTCAAAAATACTGGAGTCGTATATTCTACAGCGATTTTTCAGAATTAAACAAGAAACAACGTACTCAACATTAAGAGCAATTAAGGCTGGTGTACCTCAAGGCAGTGTTTTAGGTCCAGTACTATATCTCCTATTCACTAGTGATCTACCAGAAAGTGACGAAATCACTCTAGCTACCGTTGCAGATGATTCTGCTATACTTTCTGTAGGAGAAACTGTCGAAATAGCTACAAAAAAAGCTTCAAAAGGCAGTAAACAATATCTCAGAATGGACTAAAAATTGGCCGATCAGATTAAATGACCTGAAGTCAGTTCATATAAATTTTACGTTAAAAAATGTACCACACATTCCAGTATACCTAAATAGTTATGTAGTGGAACATTCAAATACAGCTAAATATTTAGGGATGACTCTAGACGCCAAACTGCGCTGGAAAGCACATGTAAAGAAATAAAGAGATTAGTCAAACAGTAAAATGTATTGGCTTATTGGGAGATACTCACCCTTATCCAACTACAATAAATTATTGCTATATAAGCAAATTCTTAAACCAGTATGGACCTATGGGCTCCAGCTGTGGGCATGCACATGCAAGACAAACTTACTAAGAATGCAAACCTTCCAAAACAAAGTACTACGGAGCATAGTTAACAAACCGTGGTACATACGTAACACCGATCTACATAGGGATCTATATATTGAAATGGTTGAAGATGAAGCTAAAAAAGTAGCTCTGAGACACAGAGTTAGGCTTCTCAGCCATGTTAATTTAGAAATAGCACAGCTTTTAAGAACCGACAATATAGTCAGGTGATTAAGACGGGTTCAGCCCCTTGACCTATGTAGTTATATATATATATATGAAAAAAAATGGAAATACTGAAACTTAAGCACAATTTCAAACAAAACTCATAGAAATCCGACCAACGTCGGAATTTTTTTTAAAATTTATAATTTTATAAAATATAATACATGTGAAAAATAAATTGCTGATTAGTCTAACGACAAGGTGCGATTCCTTGAAGACATACAAAAGTCAGTCTTCGGGAGGTTTTTTAGACCGGGTTAAAGTCCCTCACTATTGCAGAAGGTTCCCTCGCGATAAAACCTCTGCAATGTCTTTCGATGATTTTTCCTTCCAGCGAACCCCCACAATTCTTGATTCTTGAGATTGTTGCCGACCCAACACTTGGGGCACAATCTTTCAAAAATCTATGAAACTACTGGCATGCGCCGATGTTATTGACATCATTTCTAGGACTCAACGTGATTGTTAGCCATGTTTGCTAGTATTAAGAAGGAATTGGCAAAAATTGGCTTAAAAAGTATATGGTGTGAACAAAATTACACATAACATCGACGAATTGGACAGAACGTCACCATCGACAAATATCTACCTCTAAGGGACTTTGTCTAATGCGGGTCACCTCCTACCGTCACAGATAACTGATAACAACATTTCGGCAGAAATTAAACGAAGAAAAACACTTGTCAATGGATTTTTCTAAGGACTAAGAGGACTTTTCAGTAGAAAAGCCCTAACCCGAACTACTAAGGAGATCTTCTACAAAACTCTGATCATTCCAATCATTTGCAAATGCACTTAAGCTTGGACCGTATTTAAAGCCGTCGTCGTTTGAAAAGAACGTTTCTTTGAAAATTATCCGGTCTCGCTTGCATTAATGGGCTATGGCACTTTGAGTGGGTTTGAGCAGAAATTCTTTGAAAAATCTTCGGTCCCGCTTGTAGTGACGGGCAATGAAGTCGAAAATTCAACCACGGACAGGAGTACTGGCGTACAATCGCTCTAAATATCCTCTACTGGTTAATCAAATCTCTACATATTTGATTAACCAGTTCTATGTCGCTGTACGTACATAGAACTGTATGTACATAGAACTGGTTAAACAAATCTGTTCCAGATGGCTAGGATTCTTAGTGCGATCCTGCTTGCAAAGTCCTCGATTGCCAGCCAAACGTCGGACGCATTAGATGAAGACCTTGGCTTCAGTCTTGACCTCAACCAACTTCAAGTGCACAACTGCAGACAGCTAGCTCATGAAGTTGGTTAAGGTAGCGACTGAAGGCGAGGTCTTCCACTACAGCGTCCGACGTCTGGCTCCAAATGACACTAATAAGCGTTTTCGTTATAACTACAAGGTGGCGCAAAAATAACCTTCCGATGTTTTTTGGCTGTAATTTAAAAAAACAAATGAAAAACTTTGATTCTTCTGGTGGATTATTTTTATTTGGTCTTTTAATTTTTTTTACATAAAGTCGAGAATATGATGTCATGTAAATGGCCGCCGCCACAGTTGATTGTCATTTGAGCCCTTTTTATGGCATTTTCCATCACTTTGGCCAAAACTTCCGGCGATAGGTCCTCACATTCTTGACGGATATTGTCTTTAAGAGCTGCAAGAGTGTGAGGCTTATTGACATAAACCCGCGACTTCAAAAAGGCCCACAAAAAGAAGTCTGGAGCGGTCAAATCAGACGATCTTGCTGGCCAGTTCGAATCGCCAAAACGGGAGATTAGGTGTCTGGGAAATGCATCCTTCAGCATATCGGTTGTGGCACGTGCAGTGTGTGCCGTTGCACCGTCCTGTTGGAACCACATGTTTTCCAATCCCAATTCATCAATTTGCGGCAAAAAGAACTCGTTGATCATTGCTCTGTAGCGCTCACCATTCACAGTGATCGTTTGGCCCGCGACGTCTTCGAAGAAAAAAGGTCCGATGACTCCTCCAGCGAAAACAGCACACCATACAGTGACTTTGAGCGGGTGTAACGGCTCTTCGTGGGTTACACGGGGATTTTCAGTGCCCCAGAAGCGTAAATTTTGCTTATTTACGTACCCGCTAAGATGGAAATGGGCCTCATCACTCATGATTTTTTGTGATGAAAAATCATCTTCCTCTTGGTGGTGATTAAGGATGGCTTGAGCGTATGTTAGACACGATTGGCGGTCAGCAGCTAACAGCTGATGCACCGTCTGGACTTTGTACGGAAACATCTTCAAATCTTGTACCAAAATTCGCTGTTAAGACCGTCGACTGATACCCATTTGCGTGGCACGTCGTCTGGTCGATGTCGACGGCGCTTCCATGACATCTTCGGCTACAGCAGCAATATTCTCAGCAAAACGGCTAATCCGGGGTCTGCCACACCTGGCAGCATCTCGTGTTATGCCAGTCTCTTCGAGGCGAGCGGCTAAACGTCGCAGTGTTTCACCAGTAGGCGTTGGACGGCTAGGAAATCTGCGATGAAATTCACGTTGTGCCAAAGGCACCGACCGATTATTGCTCAAACACATAGTCACCAATATTCCGCGTTCTGGAGCAGTGTAGCGTAACATTGTTTATCAACGTGTATTTCGCATGTGTTTGCTACACAAATGTCAAAACAGAACTGACATTAGGGGTCAATCCCAAAATTTATAGCATTTTCTGATAGGAGGATTACTTTTGCGCCACCTTGTACCTGCGGTTAAGTTGACTTGTCTTTATCTCTGCAGATGGTACTGTTCAGAGCGTCCAAAATTTTTGTTTTAACGTTCAACTATCCGCGAAAAAAAACTCTGATCGTTCGATGGCTTTTAATTTCATGCAGAGGTATGGCAGCGAAAAGAATGTAAGTGTTACTGTGACATTCGAATGGTCGAACTCTCGACTATTATACCAATAAGAAGACCACTGACTTCCCGAATCCCTAATTTGCTAATTATATCACACTTTCTACTTTCGCTGTAATTTTTTTTTATAAATCTCTTAAAACCCGAATTATGCTCTTCAACAAAACATTCGAAAACCCAAAACAACATAATTTTTATCACAACTTTTCATCTGCTATCACATTTGATCAAACACACAAAGCTGCCTCCAAATAATCATAAAATCCCTACCGCCATGTTATCTCCTTACAATGATTACAATAATGAAATAATAGGCGGCAATAATGGCAAAATATTCAGCAATTTGCCGAATAAGCCCACAAGCCATTTGTGAACATCAAAAGTACCCCCATATCCCATACCGAGAAATCCAACAAAGAATCGAACTGTTCCTACGGAATATTACCCCCCACCTACCAAAAAAAAAAAAGGAAATACCAACAGAAAATTAATTTAAATCCTTCCAATATGTACGCCTACATATAGATATACCTGGCTGAATGGATTGGCTTGTTGTTGTCAGCGTCATTGTCGCTCGCATTATCCTCGACATTGTCATATCAACAGCGCCAACGTCGACGACATCCGAATGAAATCCCTTTTTTATATAATTCCGATGGCAGAGAATTCCTGAAAAGTTCCAATTCCAATGCAGTTATACAAGGATATTGTTCCGGCACTGCGCCTTCCACCCACCATATGCGTAATTTCCATTGGATTACGTCGTTGAATGCTCAAGTATTTCCATTCGACAACAATATACCGAAAGGACGAATAGTTGCTCCCCCGAGGGTTGCTGCGGCTTTTCGCCGAGCATCAGAGAAAATGTGTCACAACAATGATCATAACTGCTTTTAACTGTACAAATATTAGCCTATTTATGTGAAATTTACATCCTGCGCGCCATACTAACCGACTTTATGGTATACCCTACCCTCACCAATCGAAAATTGGATGGTTGGCTCCAGCTGCTAGATGTGATAAGCAGTCCCCGTGGAATATCCAAGCGCAAAAAAAAAATACATACACACGAGGATACATATGTATTTTGTTTAAAACAATTTTAATTAACAACAAGAACTCGTTAACGCTATATAGATACGCATTGGCATACGAATATCCTGTCTGAGGATTGGCTTATATTCCATTTTGAGGATGTGGCATTCAAATTATACTCACATTCTACTGCTCAGGGGTGTCGGTTATTCGGTGACTTTTTGCTGTCATGCTAGAGAAGCGATATGTCAGTAAGAGTGGATTCCAAAAGACAGGATGTGTGTGCCACTTGGTGTGAAATGTTTTTCTTTCTCTGCACATACAAAGGACTTTGCTTTCTGTTTGCGCCTCTCATTGTTCTATTAAAATGTGTAATTGAAGGGCGCAGTGTGGAGTCTTTGCAAAGTTATGTTCATTTCCATGCAATGCCAGGATACGACCACATTCGTTTGAAACATAAGTGGGCTTCTTCCCATGAAAAGGGTTGTTTTCAACTTTTAAAAAATGCAAGTAGAGTATCTGTGAATGAAAAAGCTTTCCCACATGTGTGATGGGTTTTTTTTTTAGTAAATTTTAATATTTTGTTTGAGTTTCTTAGAAGTCTTGAATTATGCGGTTTCTTCATTTTTGGATTTCTCTACAAATGTATCCCGAAAATGAAAACGCCAAAGGATTAGGTGAATAATTTAATTCAATGGAATTGGTGAATGATTCGACGTCTTTTATAGCCAGGAGTTGAGACTTTCATTCATTTTTCTGGTGTGTTAAGCTGAACTAATTATTATAATTAGTTTCCATTAGCTGGATAATTGGAGTGCTAATGAGTTGTATAGAATGGAGCAAGGACTTATGAACTAACTGTAATAAGGAAAAATGAAGTCTTTTGATTTCAATAAAAGCACCGGCAAATAATCCGGATGGTGTTGGTGGGATATTAGTTGTCAAGTAGCATAGTTACATGCGTTTGGTGGTGTTGAATTTGAATCAGAAGGACTGACTACAGCTGGATTAGGATTAGGCTTTTGTTTTATAGTTCATACGGATAGAGTCCTTTGTAAAATTAAGATTTCTTTTGGATCCTAATAATATTGAATTTTTTTTTTGTTTTAGATTTTAACAAACATTGGACTGTGACTAATCGGACGGGGAAAGGTAAATTTTTAATATTTTTTGAAGTTAAGCAGAGCATCTCTTTTTATTTCGTCAGAATAAGTAGCAAAGGGAAGTTCCTATGTTTTGAATTAGCCCGAGTCGAAGAAAATAGTTTTTAAAAATTGTTCGTCTGCCGTATGGAGTCTGGAGTCAGTTTTTTTAATACTACAACATGAACTACTTCGTTGATTTCACTGAAATTTCGGATACCTATATGTGCTGTCGGTGGTCAAACAGATGGGTTTTTAGAATTCGACTTCTAGCATTAATATTAAAGGTACCTCCCATACAATGGTTTTCTTTAAACACGGTTAACTCGACTCTAACGGCTCTGCCGATTTTAATAAAAATTAATAACTAAGCTTCTACAAGTAAAGGGTGATCCATTTCGAGGTTCCCTACTTTTTTAAAGAAAAAAACACAGAAAATTCAAATTTAATGGAGAATGTTTTTTATCATTTGAAAGAACATTCTTTGGCATTTATTTTTTGAAGATTATGTCTATCAAATGTTGGCCGTTGCTACGTCGCAGATGGTCCATCCGTTGAGTCCAATTTTCGATCACTCGTTCGAGCATTTCGACTGGTAACTGGCGAATGACACGCGTGATGTTTTCCTCCAAGGCCTGAATCGAAGCGGGTTTGTCGGCATAAGCTTTTGACTTTACATATCCAAACAGGAAAAAGTCTAACGGTGTGATATCACACGATCTTGGTGGCCAATCGACCGGCCCAAAACGTGAAATTATGTGCTCACCATAATATTCTCTCAATAAGTCCATTGATTGATGCGATGTGTGGGAAGTGGCGCCGTCTTGCTGAAACCAAATGTCGCCGAGATCACGAGCTTCAATTTCAGGCATCAAATAGTCGGTTATCATGGCAAGATAACGGTCGCCATTGACGGTTACGTTCGCACCGGCATATTTTTTTAAGAAATATGGACCGATGATTCCACCGGCCCACAAACCACACCAAACCGTTGTTTTTTTCTGGATGAAGTGGCAGTTCTTCAATCTCTTCAGATTGCTCTTCGTCCCAAATGCGGCAATTTTGTTTGTTTACATACCCATTGAGGCAGAAATGGGCTTCATCGCTAAACAAAATTTGCCTCGAAAACGTCGGATCTTCTTGGAACTTTTCAAGAGCCAATAGAGCGAAGCCATGTCGCTTGGGAAGGTCGAGCGGCTTCAGTTGTTGCACAAGCTGTATTTTGTATGCTTTCAATTAAAGATCTTGACGTAAAATGCGCCAAGTCGTTCCATACGTCTGTCCGAGTTGCTGCGAACGGCGCCGAATCGACTCTCTACGGTCTTCGTGTACACTCTCAGCTACGGCCGCTATATTTTCTTCACAGCGTGCTGGACGTGGTCTATTCGGTCGAATATTATCCAATAATGAATGCTGGGTCTCAAAATGGGTGATGGTGTTGCGAATGGTACGCTCAGAAGGCCGATTATGTTGACCATAAGTTGAGCGAAGTGCACGAAACACATTCCTCACAGAACGTCAATTTTCATAATAAAATTGAACAATTTGTAAACGTTGTTCACGCGTAAGTCTTTCCATTATGAAATGCCAAACAATACTAAACAAAAATAACATGACAGCATGACACGACTCACACGTGATCTGTCAAAAAAGGCTATTGAAAAAAGTATTTCTACTTGGATCACCCGTTATAAGTTTTGAATGAACCTGTACCCCAACCAAGACGCATCTCAAATTAGCCCGGTTCATGGCTAACTACCTTCAGTTGCGCACTCCCAGTTGGTTGAGGTCGTTTCTATGATTTTCAAGAGTTAATTTTTTCAGAATGTCAGCACTGGTAAGTAATGGCGTCGAAACGTCATCTGTCAAATTGAAAAGTTTTCAGTATACTCTGCCATTTGATCATAGAAAGACTTAAAAACGTGCAAAGATTGCAAACTATTGAAATTTACTATATAAATTCGTTTTTTTTTTAAATTCATTTTTATTTTATTTTTTTTAAAACAAACTTACATGCTAGACAAAATTTCATGAAAAAACTAGCTTACTTATCAACTACTTAACTAACTTACTTGCCCTATGCGGGCGCCCTAAATTATACGATAACTTAATTCTAATGCCTTTCGGCCTATTATTTGATATATAAATATAGAAGTAACAGTAAATTTTTACCAAGAAAACTTTGAAAAACTTGGTTCCTCGTCTTTTTTTTTTTATTTTATTTAAACTTACATACTAATTAAAACTACTTATCGACTAACTTAACTTGCCACAGCAAGCTTTTTTTTTTTTTGTGCCACCATGACTGCTTTGCACCTAAACCTAAGCCTAAAACTATGTAAGTCGGCCATAAAATAACAATTTTAAGTCAACTATCTACTCATTCAACCACCACAACAGGTTCTCCTGTTGCGACCTACTCCGACGGTCCTAATCGGATACACTACTGCTGAACCGAATGCGCTCTCCTCCGCCCTGAGGGACGACGTATCGGTCGTATAGGAGCCGCCTGTCCACAGTTCGTCGGAAGACGTGGTAGATTAGCGGAACCGCCGATCTATCCTGTATCAGCCCTCGACTGTCCAAATATAGGAAAGCTTCGGGCGGAATAAAGCCGCTTAAACGCGCACTCTCTCAAAATATTCATCAATGGGATAGAAGGCCCCAAAAATGAGACTATTGTTCGATGCCATCGTTCTTGCAGCGTGAAACCGAATGAGTTTCACCAGAAAATTGTCTATTCGGTTAATGTTGGCCCCGTTGTATAGGACCTGGTTGGAATAGTATTTTGTGTAGTCAGATACTGGTGTTCTGTGAAGTCCAAGGCAGCTCCTCAGACACTGCCTCTCAAACACCCGTATCTTTTCCATTTGAGATGGGGCAACGTTGAACAACACCGGGCATCCATAGACAATCATCGGCCTAATGAGGGCCATGTAGCAAATCACCTTCACCCTGCTGTCAAGACGACTGCTATAAAACAATAGTCTTGTCAGGGCAAATGCTCCCCTAGCTCTAGCCAGAGCAGCATCTACATGTCTTCCGAAATATAGATACTCTGATCTAACCAGATGCCAAGGTACTTTACTACACTTTTACTCGCCAGTGGCTGTCCGTTTGGTCCAACGATCACCAGCTTTCGCCAGTTCTTTCTCGTATCCCTAGAGGCCCTAGACAACGGTGTCCTGAACAGGATAGTTTCTGATTTCTGAAAGTTGATTTTCAACTTCCAGTCATCACAATATCTCTGGATCTTGTCGAAGTCCCGCTGCAAAAGAGTTCGAATGACTTCGACAGTAGGGGCTGTTCTGTCCGCGATAAGATCGTCCGCATACGCAATTGCCTGAGTAAGAGTACCTATCATATCACTGGTGTAAATGCTGAAGAGAATCGGCGAGTTTACCGCTCCCTGTTGCAGACCATTCTTGATGAAAAATTCTGTGGTAGAAGTTAAATTGTCACTTTTGACAACAAACGTTCTACCAGTCAGCATGTCATGAAGCATGTATAGCAATGGTTTACTTATGCCAAGTCTGGTCAGCTTTAGGAAGAGGCCCTCTAACCATACGGTGTCAAAAGCCTTCTCTAAATCAACCAGACATGCACCCGTTCACTGTTTTTTGGCTTTGTTCCATTGTATATCAGAGACGAGTTTGGAGGCGGCATGAAGACAGTCATGTCCAGCCTTGAAACCAAACTGGTTCTCAGGTATAATATTATTGTCCTCAGACCACTTGAACAGTGCTCGATTGAGAATATTTTCGAAAACCTTGCTGATACTCGGACGGAGACTTATCGACCGGAAATTCGCCGGATTGGAGTTGTCCCTTCCCTTATAAAAATTCGTGCTCTGTGAAAAAAGTGCACCGTTTGTAAAGACCATATTATGGTTGTCAAAATCGACTTGGTGAATCAACAATTCGTGCTGTTATCACCAAATTTCGCAACAAATTTACTTTATTGGACATTAAACCATCGACTCGAATGCGCACAGTGCGTACAGAAGAGAATATTGCAGTCGTAGCGTCCAATGTTAATGAAGATCGTGAAATGTAAATATGTCGCCGTTCTCAGCAATTGGGCATGTATTACTCAACCACATGGAAAAATTGAAATGTCGATTTGGGTTTGAAAGCCTATAAAACTCACCTTGTACAAGAATTGAAGCCGAACGACCTACCACAACGACAAATTTTTGGTAAATGCGCCTTAGAATAGCTCCATGAAAATCCGCTGTTTTATCGAAAAACTGTGTTCAGCGATGAGGCTCAATTCTGGCTCAACGGATACGTAAATAAGCAAAACTATCACATCTGGAGTGATGAACATCCACATTCCATACAAGAATTACCGATATGCATCCTGAAAAACGACAATTTGGTGCGGTTTATGCGCTGGTGGAATCATCGGTCCATTTTTCTTCAAAGACGAGCGTAGAAGAAACGTTACCGTCAACGGCGAACGATATCGATGATACGCGTTTTTTTTGCCCCAGTTGGCTGCGTGTTACTGGTTTATGGGCTGGTGGCATCATCGTTCCATTTTTCTTCAAAGACGACCGTGGAAGAAACGTTACCGTCAACGGCGAACGATATCGATGATACGCGTTTTTTTTGCCCCAGTTGGCTGCGTGTTACTGGTTTATGGGCTGGTGGCATCATCGTTCCATTTTTCTTCAAAGACGACCGTGGAAGAAACGTTACCGTCAACGGCGAACGATATCGATGATACGCGGTTTTTTGTTTGCCCCAGTTGGCTGCGTGTTACTGGTTTATGGGCTGGTGGCATCATCGTTCCATTTCTCTTCAAAGACGACCGTGGAAGAAACGTTACCGTCAACGGCGAACGATATCGATGATACGCGATTTTTGTTTGCCCCAGGTGGCTGCGTTTTAACGGTTTATGGGCTGGTGGAATCATCGGTCCATTTTTCTTCAAAGGCGACAGTGGAAGAAACGTTACCGTCAACGGCGAACGATATCGATGATTCGTGGCTTTTTTTTTGCCCCAGTTGGCTTAGTTGAACTTGGTTGACATGTGGTTTCATCAAGACGGTGCAAAATGCCATACAGCTCGTGAAACAATACAAATGTTGAAGGATGATTTGGTGAGCAGCTTATCTCTGGATATGGGATTGTCAGTTGGCCGCCAATTTCATGCGATTATTTCTAGCGGAGGTATGTCAAGTCGTTAGTCTATGTGGACAAGCCGAACACGATTGAAGCCTTACAGGATAATATAACACGCGTAGTTCGTGGAATAAAGGCCGAAATGCTCGAAAAAGTGACGCAAAATTGGACTTTCCGAATGGACCATTGGAAACGAAGCCGCGGACAACATTTGCATGAAGTTGTCTTTGAAACGTAAATGGCAAAGACCTATCTATCGATTACAATAAAAATTTTGAATATTTCATTCAAATTTGAGTGTTTTATTCGACTTAAAATAAAAAAGCTCCGCTTAAAAAATCACCCGTTACTTGTGGCACTTAAGGCGAGGTCTTCCCAAACTGCGTCCGACGTGTGGCTGGGAATCGAAGACTCTGCGAGCCGGAGAATTTGTGTCCATTTGTTCTACATGATTCTACCCATCTTGAACGTCGAATGCGGAGTTTTTTTTTCCACCAGGGGCATGTCGTTGTATAGCTCGTATAGTTCTTGGTTGAATATTCGTCTCTATAGCCCGTCAACGAAAACGGGAACGAAGATTTTACGAAGAATTTTCCTCTCGAATCGACCAAGGATTTCTTCATCCGCTTTTGATAAGGTCCATACTTCATCGCCATAGAGCAAGACTGGGAGGATCAGAGTCTTATAAAGGATCTCATTGGTAGTTCGAGTGAGGGCTTTACTACTAAATTGCCTTGTTAGCCCGAAGAAACAGCGGTTGGCAAGAGTAATTCTTCGTTTAATATTTGACGATAGTCAGAGTTAATAGCGGAGTCGAGGAAGACAAAGTCCCGTACTACCTCAAAATTATATCTGTTATATCTGCTAACGTTCTGTCCCATTCGAGTTTGGGCTGCTAACTGGCTCCAGTTGCGCACCCCAAGTTGGCTCAGGTCGTTTCTACTTGTACGCGCCATTTAAGACGAGGTCTTCCTCTACTGCGTCCGACGTCTGGCTGGAAATCGAAGACTCTGCTAGCCTGGAGAATTGGTGACCATTCGTACTACGTATCCAAGCCATCTTAAACGTCCAATGCGGAGTTTTTTGACCAGGGGCATGTCGCAATACAGCTCGCATAGTTCTTCATTTAATCTTCGCCTCCATCGCCGTCAACGCAAACGGGACCGAAGATTTTACGCAGCGTTATCCTCTCGATTCCACCAAGGATTTCTTAATCCGCTCTTGATAAGGTCCATGCTTCAGCGCCATAGAGCAAGACTGGGAGGATCAGAGTCTTATAAAGGATCTCATTGGTAGTTCGAGTGATGGCTTTACTACTGAATTGCCTTGTTAGCCCGAAGAAACAGCGATTGGCAAGATTAATTCTTCGAGCCGAGATAGACAAAGTCCGGTACTACCTAAAAGTATTATCTGTCAATGGTGTCGTTCTGTCCGATTCGTCGATGATGTGTGGCTATTCGTGTTGACAGCAAGACATGCCCTCATTAACTGCTTAACCCATTCTTGCAACTTCCTTCTCTATACTAGCAAACGCGGCTATGATATCACGTTGAGTCCTACCAATGATGCCAATATCGTCGACGGATTCTAGTAGTTGCATCGGTTTTTGGAAGATTGTGCCTCTCGTGTTGTCTCTGGAATTTTGCACAATCCTCTCAAGAATTAAATTGAAGAAGTCACATGACAGCGCATCGCATTGCATGAATCCTTTTTTCGGTATCGACTGTGTCGGTTAGGTCAGGCAGTGAAAATTCTCCATCGTCATCTTACACAAACGCATGAGTTTGGGCGGTATACCAAAACTAGACATGGCTCTGTATAGTTTGTTTCTATAAATGCCGCACTGAAATCGATGAATAGATGGTGGGTATCGATTTGTCCTTTTTTTTTTTTTTTTTAGGATCTGCCGAAGTGTGAAAATTTTGATCGGTTGTGGACTTTTGTGGCCTTAAACCACACTGATAAGGGCCTAACAGGTTGTTGGTAAACTGTTTCAGGCGTTCACATATTACGGCAAAAAGGATCCTGAAGGCGATATCGAGAACACTGCCTTCAGTAGTTGGCGTAGTTCTGGGAGTCTCCCATATTGGCTGTAGCTTAATTCATTCGTTTGTAGGTAATATCAATCTCGATGTTATCCTTTGTGTTCAATTACCTCTGGAAGCGTGAAGCGCTAAGCAATTGAACTAATTTTCAGGTAGGTATGCATTTTCTTCCTCTTTTGGAAATCGGTAAGATTCGAGAAACCTTTCAAGCAACTGGAGAAAATCTTTTGATTGGACATGTAAATTAATCTGCAAGAAACAAATACAAGTTCGGCTGCGCATTTCTTAAGTGAAATATCTAAAATTCCTTCAGGTCCAGGCTTTTTTTACAGCCGAAATTGCTCATGATGCGTTTTATTTTTTTAAGGCCGGAGTCTTACTTCAACCGTTCTCAAGGGAACTTGCTCTGTCGTAATTGGGACCGCTTGGTCACAGTTAAATGGTGAACATTCCAAGCCTTCTTTTTTAATCCTTTATATTGGTGAGGATGACGTGCCAGAGTACGTCCAAGTATTTTCTGAATCCGCCATACTTGGTTAGAAACTGCTTAATATCGAAGTTATGATGGTTTTCAATGATAGTTTTCAATGAAAGCTATAACTAGTGGCTAAAGGTAGCTCTAAACGAGGATCTTGATCGCCGAACCTTCTCGTGCTCGCTATGTTTTTCTCGTGTAGGGGTTGATTTGCCATCCGCTCGCTATTCTGAATCCAAAAATTTGGATTTTTTCCGTGTTCGTTGGCTTCGATGGCCGCCGTGTAAGGCCAGCAAACATAATATTTGCTGTGAACGCCGCCGAGGTCATATCGTTGATAATGGACTTGCGCTTCTTTATTGCATATGTTCGCGGTAAGAAGAATCAACACGAGATATATGCTCGCCAAATGTGTTCGTCGTGTGGGGGATAACGCAAACGAGCAAGTTTGGCCAACAAGTTCGTCGTTTAGGGCTACCTTAAGTGAAGATCTTGATATACATAAGAATGTTGAGACACAAAAATATGAGAGACCGAAGTTGATTTTGATGTTCTATCGTTCTCTTAAATTTCGAATTGTGAATATGTGATGCTCACTTCGTTGGATTTCTGGAAACATGACGAGGTCACAATTTGCAGCCCAGGTGCTAATATTGGGTAGAGCAGCTGCCATGTTTTCACTTATCACAGATGGGAGTTTTTCTGACACTAGTGACCATGTCATCCATATACTCGACAACTTTGACCCGTTCGTCGTCCAGTGTAACGAGAATTTTATTCATTACCATTAGCCAGAGTAGAGGAGAGATGACGTTGCCCTGTGGCGTTCCTCTATATGGGCAAATTTGGTCTTAACTTAAAAATTCATTTTTTATTTACTAAAAATATTAACTTACTACTAGACAAAAATACTTAAATCTAACTTATCAATAACTGGTTTGCTTAATCTAACTTATCGGCCCTTAGTGGGCGCTGTAAGCTTATATTTAGCTGTTTATTTTGCCTTTAGGCTTAAATTTGTCAGTTTTTTGGTTTTATATTTAATTTTTAATTACAAAGAAAAAATAGAAAACTTTGTATAGTGACATTTTTTGTTTTATAAAAAAGATTATTCTAGATTATAACTAACTTAAGACTACTTAGACTACTTAAGCCTAACTTAAGACTACTTAAGCTACTAAAACCTAGCTTAAAACTACTTAACTACTTAAACCTAACTTAATTATAATCGGGGTGGCGAGCCCTCGTTGCGCATGCCCCGAGGGGTCGCCATCCTGATTGCGTCTTTCGGTCCCACGGCAGCCTGCGTTCAACCATATTGTACGCCAATATGGTGCACAAGCCCCGCCCCAGACCTTGTTCCTAATTTTAAAATCTTAAACATAAAGTTGGACTAAAAGTCCGCAAAGTACTGAGGAAGTGCAGAATCACCTTCCTCATATAGCCACCAGAATTCAGTCCGCTGTTTTGCAGCATCGATCCTATCGCGATCCGATACCGCCGTGCTAAAGTGGAGGAGCTCCGGAGCATTGTCGACGTACCCGTCGCGGATAAGCCGTTTGTCCCGCGCGTCACGATAGCGGTGGTATAAAACCGGGATACCGTTCCTACTTTGTACTAACCCTAACGAATCGATGTAAATGTGGAATAGAGCCCGATATGAGCATGCTCTCCATGTATAAATCATTGGGGTAATAAGCCCCAAAGATCAGGCTGTTGTCGCTAGCCATCGCCCTTCCAGCGTGCCTTCGCGTCACCTTAATCAGGAAACTGTCAATTCTATTCAACTGAGCCATTGTATAGAACCTTGTTGCGATAATATTTTATGTACTCGGAGTCCGGCGTTCGGTACAATCCTAAGCAGGATCGGAGACAACGTCTCTCAAACAGCCGTATCCTTTCCATGTAGGATGGTGATACATTGAACCACACGGGACAACCGTAAGCGATGATCGGCCTTATGAGGGCCATGTAGCAAATGACTTTCACCTTTGAGTCAAGTTGACTGCTTTGAAACAATCTCCTTGTCAGAGCATAAGCCACCCTAGCCCTAGCCAGACAAGCATCTACATTTTTGTTAAAATACAGAAACTTGTCAAGTCAGATGCCAAGGTATTTGACTTCACTTCTCAACGCCAACGGCTGTCCATGCTGTCCAATGATACAAAATTTTTTCCAGTTTTTTCTGGTATCCCTAGAAGCCCTATGCAATGGGGTCCTGAACAGAATCGTTTAGGTTTTTTGAAAATTGATCTTCAATTTCCAATCATCGCAATATCCCTTAATGTGATCAAAGTCACGTTGCAAAAGTATGTTGATGACCTCGATTTTCGGACCTCATCTGTACGCCACTAAATCATCTGCGTACGCTATAGCGTGTCTGTGAGAACCTACAAGATCACTTGTATAAATGTTAAACAATATCGGGGAGTTCACCGCCCCCTGTTGTAAACCGTTTATAATTTCAAAGACTTTACTCGAAGTTACGTTGCCACATTTGACAACGAACTTCTTTCCCATAAGCATTTCATAAATCATATAAGCATGGGTTTCCGCATGCCCATTCTGGTCAGCTTGTAGAAAAGCCCCTCTAACCATACGGTGTCGAAGGCCTTTTCAAAGTCAACAAGACAGGACCCTATGCATTGTCCTTTGGATTTATTCCATTGGATGTCGGCTTGAACCCAAGTAACACTTATGCGCCTGCTTGTAACCATGACTCGTGTGACCTTTGTAATGATGATTGTTGTGGATGTGATACAGGCGGTCTCTAGATCCAGTCTGTGAGGCTTAGATCTTGTATTATCTTACCCGATATGCCAGTAAGGTTGTCGAGAAATTGTTGGCCTAATGGCAGATGACATCGGAGAGGGCTTCCCACTCATTTGTGTTCCCGTAACTGCGGCATTGAAGGTTATGTGGGATTCCTAGTTTGGCCGCATGGTATCCTGACCATCGCACGAGATTGTGAGCAACAATTCCGATTGACGTTTATGTCCGAAATGTGATCAAATATTTGTACAAATCATTCATTCCTCTCGTGCGTTATTTTCTTTAAAGCTGCATTTATGATGCACACTGATCGCGCAGCTGAGCCATCGACGACCCACTGGTATATAGTGAAATCTTTAGATAATGCTTCCATTTTGTATCTGTCTAAGGAGGTACTGGTCGTTAGATCATGAAGGATTACCTTAATTGTTGCCCAAGAATCCATAGTTAAGGCTAAATTTAGTTCTTTCTAAACACGAACAATGCCATGAACCTGTTTTTTAATGCAACCAAAACCCTCTTCAACTAAAACAAAGGCTTAATAAAAATCTAACCAACCCCTAATGTAACACGCTTCCTTAAGAAATGCACGTAAAATAAAAGTTTTTGCTACTCGCATAAAAAAGACATCCATGTGAATATTCATGCTTCCTTCTTCATTCAGCATAACAATACTGGCACTGCATTCCCAAAAAACCAACACACAACTTCCGACCTTTTTACATAGCATTAACCTTACTGAGTGTGTACTGACTGTGCTCCCTCTTTATTGTGGGAACTAACCTCGAAACAGCAAGTATCTAAAGTTATTGCCGGTGGCACAATTAATTTTTGGATTCTTTTTATGAGTACCACCACAGCCCTGTAGTCAACATTCCCTTATGTTCAGATCTTCGAAACAATAAAAACACACATGAGAAGACTACAATTTGATGTGTGAATGGTAGTTCGTGTAGTTTTTTCCGAACGATGCCGTGACATAAGGCCAAAGGTCATAAGGCCAAATTTATACATTTGGTCTTATGAAGCTTTGTGAAAGTGAAATAAGGCCAATTTCTAGCATTTGGTATTATGACACCTTGATGAAGCGTCAAAAGGCCAATTTGGCTTTATGACACTTTCGATTGCATATAATATTTGCTTCCCCGATATATAATTTGATTTGAGATCCAATTGGCTTTATGTCGCTTTCTTCATTTGGCCTATTGTCGATTTATCGAAGTGTCATAATGCCAAAGGCTAGAATTTGGTATTTTTTTCACCTTTTTCAAACGAGGTAAGGCCAAATTTATCAATTTGGACTTGTGACGCTTGGCTATATGTCACGCCACAATTCTAAGTGTTCTTCGAGCACATCTCAATCTACTTGTATAGCCAAGTGGTCATGAATGCCATGGAATCAAATGTAGTGAAGCCTTGTTATGCGATGCCGCGCAGAGCAAGTGCTTTTTGCAACCAGAATAAGGCCCAAATAATCTGGGTGTCAGGAAGTAATGACATTTCGCACTGCGCCTTCCTATCCCTCGCTGGCGAAATACACACAAAAAGATGCGTAGATCAGATGGCACAACACCATTTCGTGTAAGCACACCAAAGATCCTTGGACGGAAATTAAAAAAAAAAAATTCTGGCATTAACCGCCCATACAGGTCCACAAAACGAACTCCTCCAGTTATTTGTCTGCGTGAAATTTTATTTTTGCAACAAAGAAGCGGGCCTCCACTCCAATTTTCCAAGACTTTGTTCGCACAAAAAAAGTTCAAAGGGGTAAAATCGCAGCTCTGAGGGTGCCAATTGATATCGCCAAGACGGCTAATAATACGTTTGGGAAATAGGTTCACAAAATATTTTGCGATGAAAATCAGCATCGAGATCAATCTGATCTTCGGCCCATACACAAAAATCACGGTCTCGCAGATTTAAGTCTTGCAGAAGCTGGATCTTGTAAGGTCGTAAGCCAAGATCTTTGCGCAAAATCTTCCATTAAGTTGATGGAAAAAGCTAAAATTGCTGTGCCCGGTGGCGAATCGATTCATTCGGGTCCTCTTCAACACTTTGCTCTACAGCGGCAATTGTTTTCTTCGGTGCGCACTGTTCGACGTCCCTGCGGAGTAAACGTAGTGCGAAAACGATCCATCGAAATAATTGCTCTGCTGGACGATTATGTCGACCATAAAATGGACGGATCTTGTGGTAAACTTCACGAACTAAACCATTATTTTCGAAATAAATTTGCACGATTTGCAAGCGCTGTTCATTTGTCAACGTATTCACGATGAAATGGCAAACCAAATTGAACATAAATAACACTAGAGTTGCCCGATTTGATAACAAAATGTCAGTTTTATCTCTATTCGAAAAAAACAACCTCTTAAAAAAACACCCGTTACTTATATTTCGTCAATGGTCCGAGATCCACTCCTGAAAAGAATCGGATGGAGTGACTTTCCCTTTCGGACTCCCGGATCAAAAAACCACTACCCCACTTAAGTATCATTTCTCCCATTTATCAACCACCATCCTTCTCTGTAACGGGTATCGCTAAATATCGCAAACAAATGCATGTTTGACCCCTCCAAAATCCGAACACCAAAATCTCATGAAACCAAACATAACCTAACGGTACTTCCATTTTTATGTTTTCTCTCTGTTACAAACCGTGTATTTAACATACACACCCCTACGGAATAGGGTATAACAACGGACGCGACTTGCCATCTATCGTATAACAACGGTAGCAACAACATGTGGGACACATTAAAGTTTGTGCAACACACACAATATGAAACTCGGTTCCTCAGAATCAGATGTATGCGGGTAGTTTCATAGCTTTATACACTTAGTCACCCGACCCATTATTGTAACAAGAAATCCGCATCGTACATTATAGGTAAAGGGTTCAGCATAACAACAACAACAAAAAGAATCCGAAGAAGAACGAATGCTCTTGTTCCCCAGATGCATGCATTATATTCCGTTTTAAATACGCACACATACACACTCACAAGAAAAAAAAAACATTTGCGAAATAGCATAGATCCGCTCCTGACCACCCTACGCCCCAAATCCACTCCATAGCGCTAGCATCGCGAATGTACCGTATCCGGCGTAATAGTTCACTTATCCTAGATACAAGATAATAAGAATAATGCACTCACTCGCTCTCGTTCTCTGCCTAATGGGAGGTTAAGGTCTACCAAAGGCAGTCCCGGTACCGTTCTGGATGCATATGTGCCACACATATGCTAATAGGATGCCTGCGGCGCGAGGGGCACACTCGTATTAGCCCATATCTCTCCTGATGCATCAAAGGAAGGAAAAGCAGTAAAACGAAGAAAAAAAAAGGAGAACACACGATATGGCAGATGATGAAGAAAACGGATAACAAACTGCGATATAACCTTATTTCGTAAGCTAAACCTGGTGCAGGCTTTAATAAAGTCATCCTACATTCAATAGATACTGTCAACGAATGGTGGCAGGGAACGTATTGTCATAAAATCCTCTATAGGATGGCGAATTTTTTATCAAGGATTGCTTGGATTAAATTAAACTAATGGAGGTTGGATCGGTGTCAGCACTTGTATAGCACTTCCTATGAGCCGGTGTAGGCTAGAGATGATACTCAATCCGTTTACTATCGCTAAGATTACTTTTTTTACTTGGGTGGAACTGCAGACCGGTATGAACCTTGTCCTTAACCAGCATGGTTCTCCAATTAATCTGCATCCATTCTGACTGGTACCAGTTGTGCACTTCAAGTTGGCTGAGCTTGATTTCAACTTGTGGGCTGAAGGTCTATATGACGTCAGCTGTGAATAAAAGATTTGAAAGGCGTAGTGGTGTTTATTAGCAGAAAGCCCAGCAGAAATTTCCAAAGAAAATGAAATAGCCCCCGTGGGGCTTAGTTCTTTTTCGAAATGGAAACAAGTCCCGCAGCTGTTAATGCCCTTAGGTTGTGGGGTTTATTTCCTTTTGCATGGTCTATCCGACGTCAGCTGTGAATAAAAGATTTGAAAGACGTATTGGTGTTTATTACCTAGCCGGTGCAGTGTAATAAGCCCAGCAGAAATTTCCAAAGAAAATGAAATAGCCCCCGTGGGGCTTAGTTCTTTTTCGAAATGGAAACAAGTCCCGCAGCTGTTAATGCCTTTAGCTTGTGGGGTTTATTTCCTTTTGCATGGTCTATCCGACGTCAGCTGTGAATAAAAGATTTGAAAGACGTATTGGTGTTTATTACCTAGCCGGTGCAGTGTAATAAGCCCAGCAGAAATTTCCGAAGAAAATGAAATAGCCCCCGTGGGGCTTAGTTCTTTTTCGAAATGGAAACAAGTCCCGCAGCTGTTAATGCCTTTAGCTTGTGGGGTTTATTTCCTTTTGCATGCATCCAAACTCGCACACATCCCAAAGTCAACAATTAGCTCAAGCAGTGGGGTTGCAGGGGGGCATCATGCCCCTCACTCACATTCAAACTTGAATAGAATTCCAATTTCAAATGGCAATAACACCTGCGGTTGTTAATCCTTTATGGTGGAGCGCCATATTTCCATTTCGAAAAGGAAAAAAGCACCGTGGGGTTTGTCCTTTATTTTGGGAATCAAGCCCCATGGACTTATTATCGCAGGGGTTATTACACTGCACCGCCCTAGCTATCTTAAATAACCAATGCGGCGTTTTTTTTTTTTAACAGGCCCAATGGCTACATGTCAGTGATTGGTGGCGCGTAATACCAAAACCTATATCAGGAATCTAAACAGGATGCTAGGTTAGGTTAAGCTAGTGGATTGTACGATGTACTTTTTCCCTCATCACACTCACGTCAATGGAGACCTATTGTCATGCCGGATGGGGTCAATGTCTGCGGGTGGGTCATTCATTTGTCCAGCTTATGTCCATTATTAGTCCTTTTCCAGCCACCCAGATATTGTTTCAAACCTGTTAAAACTAGAGTGGGAATTTTTTTACAGATACGTGAGGTCATGGAAAAAATATTTTCCAAAAGTTATTTTTCTTAGTTGACTGAGTCCTGGGCAGTGGTACAGAAATTGGAAGGTATCACCGCAGTCTCTACAAAGGTCATCATTTATAAGATGCATTTTCCGTTTGTGACTTTGAGTAAGTTGTGTCTAGTAAGTATCCCCACCAGTATCGAAAGAGACTTCCTGTTTTTCAAAGAAGTTTATGGATCCTGGACTTGTACTCCTGGATGTTTGACGGAAAATCCTATCAAAGTTAAACCTGGTAAGAGTGTAATCGGTGTTTCCATGAATATTTGTATATCCGTTTAGAATTTTTGAGTGGCCAGATTGAATAATTATTTGAATACGCTCACAGTGGCGCGATGGTAAGTGCGATGAACTGCCGCACAGAAGGTCTGGGTTCGATTCCCAGCCGTAGCATCACCTAAAAGATTTGTTAATGGCTCTCCTCTGGTGATGGCCTGACAAATCACCCGAGTAGCATTAATTGTCATGAAAAGCTTATCCCACTTAGACATTTGGATTCGGAATAAAACAAGCAGGTCCCGCCATCGTGCTAAGAAATACACTCGCACACATGAATGGTTGGGATAAAAAAGCTAGGCCCTAAGAACTAACGAGCCTGTTGCGCTATAAATTGCGCCTGTTGCGCTAGAAATTTTTTTTTTTGGTTGAATATTTGACCACTGTTGGATGGCTCTTAGCCGTATGCCTGAATTAGCTGCCATTTGCCGAAAAAATCTAGGGGTAGTAGGTGAAAAAGAATTTCTAATCCTACTGAGAGTGATGTAAGGGTTGCACAATCGATACACAGGAAGGCAGTTATGTTTACCTTGGCTAGTTTTTTTGCTGTTTATAGCTATCTATAGCGCTGTCCACCATACTACTAATCCATAAAGAAGTATCGATCTTATAACTGAGATATAGAGCCAATGTGTGATACGAAGTTTCAATCCTCATTTCAAGCCTATGGCTTTCTTGCAAGAATAAAGAGCGACTGTCGCTTTCTTTACTCTTTCTGCTATGCTAAGCTTCCAGTTAAGCTTCCTGTCCAAAATAAGTCCCAGGCATTTGGTTTTGTCTGAGAAGACATTTCTATTCCATTTAGTGAGGGGAGGTCAATGTGAGGAATTTTATATTACTAGTGAACAGCACCAGTTCATTCTTGTGGGGGTTGACAGACAATCCACAGCTGAATGCCCATCTGAAAAGTTTATGCCGTGCATTTTGAAGAAGTTCCTTGAGCATATTCGGGTGCTTTCCTAAGACAGCGGTAGCAACGTCATCCGTGTAGGCAATCACGTGGCATCCCTCTGCTTCCAGAATGGATAAAAGCTTGGGGTAACTTCTAACAACTTTCTCATTATCGTTCTATTGGCTGTATTAGGTTAGTAAGGCTTATAAATGTTTACTCTGAAACTCTGAAAATTTTATTAAGACAAAAACAATTTTTATTTGAATTTAAAAACAAGGAAACTTTGACTACATACCTAGGGTGGTTAAATTTTAAGGGCCAATGTTAATTTTGATTAAAACACAAATTATTTCAAAAAATATTGTCATTTATTTTTATTATGATAATATTGGAATGGTTCAATTATGAGTGGAAGAAAATATCGGAAAAATGGCCACCGCGACCTCGGAGGCACACCTCCATCCGGTGGTCCAAATTTTCGATGACTCTAACGCATAATTCAGGTTCTATGCCGGTAATGTGCCTAATCATCTCATCCTTTAGCTTTTGAATTGTTGCTGGCCTACCGACATACACCTTTTTTTCAAATAACTCCAAAGAAAGAAGTCCAACGGTTTCAAATTACCTGATCTTGATGGCCAATTGACATCGCCACCACGTGAGATAACACTGCCATTGAATTTGTAGCGCAAAAGAGCCATTTTGTGTGTTTAGTTGTGTGGCAAGTGGCACCGTCCTGTTGAAAACACATATCGTCCACATCCATATCTTCAATTTCGGGACATAAAAATTTCGTTATCATCTCACGATAGCGAACACCATTCACAGTAACTGCATGACCGGCCTCATTTAGAAAAAATTAACCCCTAACCCCTAAACTGCACCAAACAGTAACTCTTTGTGGGTGCATTGGTTTTTCGACAATCACTCTTGAAATGTCGTTGGCCCAAATGCGGCTATTCTGCTTGTTGACGAATCCACTGAGGTGAAAATGTTCCTCATGATTGAAGATGATTTTCTTCGAAAAGTGATCATCAACTGTTGCCAATTCTTGCCACCATTCTGACCATTGATGACGTTTGAAATGATCAAGAGGCTTTAGTTCTTGAGTCAATTGTATCTTCGAAGCGTGTAAATGCAAGTCCTTATGCCAAATGTTCATCAACGACGAGCGTGACAGGTGCAATTGTTGGGCACGACGACGAGTTGAGTTGGACGGCTCTTCAGCCACATTATCGCGAACAGCAGCAACATTCTCTGCAGCACGAGTTATACGAGCAAGCACTGGTGTTTTCACATCTGCCACAGACCCGGTTTGCTCAAATTTTTGCACGATTTTTCCGATTGTACGCACATTAGAACGATTAAATTGACCGAAGAAATCACAAAGTGCGCGACATGCATTTTGATTTGAACGCCCATTTTCATGATAAGCCTGAATAACTTTAACGCATTGCTAGATTTTGTATCTTTCCATGGTTCAAATTGAGTTTGTCTGAAATTCAGAAATGTGAAATGAAATGCAGAAAAAAACTTGACGTTTAGGTGTGGTTCACATTCAACCTCGGTCCTTAAAATTTAACCACACGCTATAACTGCCAAATTTTTCGACTTATTTTAAATTTGCTGTCGGCTTTTAAAGCTTCCAACGTTTCCTAATCAAGTAAATAAATTAGTTAAGCACAGGCGAACTATATCTAACTTTTGCAAGGGATTTTACAAAAATCGAATTTGAGGTCACACGCGGCAGAAGTGAAAAATGTCTGATTAATTATTCTCTCTCTCTCTCTCTCTGTTTACCACCTCGCTAGTTGCAAAGTGTATTCAACTCATTCGAGACGAGTTGGACTGAAATATTGACAATTGCCTTGGACACTTTTTGACAATTCCCAAGATCTTGGGATTATGTGAGAGTTATATGCAACTGAACTTATGTTGATTGTTCGAATCACAAAACGAGTATGGAAGCTATATGACATGCAATTTGGTTCAGACTTAAATTGGTGAAAAATGTGTGTTTGATTAGTAGTCAACCTTGTTCTACCGCAGAAACTAGGTTGAAGAATTTCTTACCCTGAACCTCAGTTCCCAAGCCTACAAAACCGGTTATATGCCAGTTGAACTCACCTCATTCTCTTCCAATAACCAACAATACGCGGAGATCCCAAGCGTTAGCATATCTGAGGATATCGGTGATCAGACGACAACCGATATTTTGTTTGATCTCTTTTTCGTTGTCCTTTTTCGATTCAATCAATCGAATTCACAACGTCCCAAAAGAAATTTCACTTCAAAAGGACAAACAAACAAATATCGCAGTTAGTCCCTTCTGCAAGATCTCCAGTGTGAAGATATTCTCTTTGTGTTGTGAGAACCTCACTAATTTCATCCAAGGCTACACGCTTCACCTTTCGTAAGGACTCCCAAATATGGATAAAACCAGATTCAAACATTCAAAAGGCAATCTTGGCCAAAAGAACCGTCATACAACCGATTACCTACATCATCAATTCTGAACACGTCATTCTATCCGAATCAGACCGGATACCAATTTTCATCTTGACCTTGCAGCCTCTCTCGTCCAATCTGTCTTTTTCAAAGAATCGCAATTTGTATTTACACCCACAATTGTAAGAGACGTTCCCGATATCTAGCATCTCGTTTTAAAATTTGTCGTCTTATGAAAACTCCGTCCTTCCTGAAGACAACACTACAATTCCAAAAAAACATCTTCTTTATCACCAATCACATACACATCGAGAACTCTATCAAATCTAATTGATTGGATTCAAGTTCCAATTACAGACTCCAGACGTCAGACACACACCTTCACTGAAACATATTTATCACACCAAAAGAAAGGCAGTACCATCGATCGGCTGTCATTCCAAAATTTAGACGGAAATAACCTTTGTAACCACCTACACATTACCAAATGTCGCATCCATATATCTAGCAACTTTCGTTTGATTCCTTACAACAATGGATATTGCTTTCCTGGACTCACCGATGATCTTCATAATTTGGTCTTCCTCACACAATCCCTTACTTACTTACGTATGTAGCGCTACAGTTCTGAATAAACCAAGGCCTCAACCAACATGCCTCTCCAATTAGCCCGGTCCTCTTAGCTAACTGCCTCCAGTTGCACACTCCAAGTAGGTTGAGGTCGGTTTCTACGTGTGCGCGCCACTTAAGGCGAGGTCTTCTTCTACTGCGTCCGACGTCTGGCTGGGAATCGAAGACTCTGCGAGCCGGAGTATTGGTGTCCATTCGTTCTTAATGTCCTAGCCGTCTTAAACGTCCAATGCGGAGTTTTACGACCAGGGGCATATCGCTGTACAGCTCGTATAGTTCTTAGTTGAATCATCGTCTACAAGGCCCGTCAACGCAAAGAACTTTCTTTTCAAATCTACCAAGGATTTCTTCATCCGCTTTTTAGACGGTCCATGCTCCAACGCCGTAGAGCAGAAATGGGATGATCAGGGTCTTATATAGGATTTCCTTAGTAGTTCGAGTGAGGGCTTTACTACTGAATTGCCTTCTTAGCCCGAAGAAACAGCGGTTGGCAAGAGTAATTCTTCGTTTAATTTCTGATGAGATGTTGTTATCAGAGTTAATAGCGGAGCCGACATAGACAAAGTCCCGTACTCCCTCAAAGTTATATCTGACAATGGTGACGTTCTGTCCAATTCGTCGATTGGGTACAATCCCATGTACCCAAATTTACTTATTGACCGACACCACACTTTCTTCGTGTATACCGGGAATGATAACGTTTCTTCCACGGTAGTCTTTAAATAAAAATGGACCGATGAGGCCACCAGCCCATAAACCACACCAAACTGTCGTTTTTTTAGGATGCATTGGTAATTCTTGTATGGAATGTGGATGTTCATCACTTCAGATGCGATAGTTTTGCTTATTTACGTATCCGTTGAGCCAGAATTGAGCCTCATCGCTGAACACAGTTTTTCGATAAAACAGCGGATTTTCATGGAGCTGTTCTAAGGCGCATTCACCAAAAATTTGTCGTTGTGGTAGGTCATTCGGCTTCAATTCTTACACAAGTTGAATTTTATAGGCTTTCAAACCCAAATCGACATTTTTCCATGTGGTTGAGTAATACATGCCCAATTGCTGAGAACGGCGACATATTTACATTTCACGATCTTCATTAACATTGGACGCTTCGACTGCAATATTCTCTTCTGTACGCACTGTGCGCATGCGAGTCGATGTTTTAATGTCCAATAAAGTAAATTTGTTGCGAAATTTGGTGACAACAGCACGAATTATTGATTCACCAGGTCTTTACAAACGGTGTACATTTTTCACAAATCACGAATTTCGATAATAAGTTACAAAACTTGCAATCGTTGCTCGTTTGTAAGTCTTTCCATGATTAAATGGCAGAGTATACTGAAAACTTTTCACTTTGACAGATGACGTTTTGACGCCAATACTAACCAGTGCTGCCAATCTAAAAAAAAAACTTAACTCTTCTCAAAAATCACCCTTTACTTGGATGGAGTACCAAACGGATCAGAATCCTGATGTTTTTAAGTTTCAAAAAATCCAATTCACTCCGTTCCAAAAGAAGTTTCACTTCAGAAGTTCGTCCAATGTGGCCATCCATTTTCTTTCAACGAATCACAAAAACAATCTTGGTTTCAGCGCCCCCTGATGTTGAGCAGTACGCATCACAGCTAATAATTTTGTAGCCGTTTCAGAAGCGTTCGGTAAGTTCGAAGGGGAAATTTCGTAGATCGTATGCATCAGCAAGGCTGTTGTTTGATGTTGGGATACTCTAAGATTTAACCCGAAAAATATTTTTTTTTAGAAACGCTTATATCAACATAGTTTTGGATGCAATATTATTTGGTGTGAAGTGGATATGTAGAAAAATTTCGTTTTTGGAGTTGTAAACTCAGTGAAGTCAATTTTATGGAACAAATACGGAGAGATGTATGATTTTGATGATTTTGGACAGTTCAGATTAACAAAATGACCCGTATTTCTCATTGTATATAGTTAAAGTGTTAAAATTTATTTTTTACGTTACCTAGAACTGTTCAGCTTTTTAATAAGTGGTCGACCATCAAAATCGGCCTAGGCATTAGCAATGTGAAGACTAGGGTATCAATATCAGTACCCCACATAGAAAATATGTTCGGTGTATGAGGTGCGCACTCTATGTAGTCCTATACTCTTTGGTAGGGTAAAAAATTATGAAGGCATTCAGATGACGATGCAGTGCGTCAAGAGAAATTGTTCTTTGGCGGGTCGTACTGGCAGAGCCCGCCATATCTTTTGATCTCGTTTCTCAGATGTTCACGTGCACACCGCCCTCCCGTACCATGAAGCTAGTGAGCAAAAGTTTCTGTTTTTTTTTTGTTCTCCATGCGTCATCTGCATGATTTTATAATCTTTGGTAGGATGTACTCCTTATCCCAACTCAATCTTCCTTTAAATCAAAAATTAAATAAGCCACTCATTTGCTGTATTTGTACTCCAAGTTTACTCCAAGCGGATTCTCACAAAGCACCTCTGATAAACTCAAAATTTAATTCCCAAAAAAAATCGGTGACACACAGACTGTCTATATTTTTGCCGTTGGCAAACACAGTAAATTAAAATTTTGCGTCAATCCTTGGGGACAATCCAACTAGATCGTTCCAAGATCCAGTATTAAAACAGTTGGACGCATATCTATGGTGATTAAACAACCATCAGCGTTTGTGTAAATCGTGCAGATACTTCACACTGCCATTAGGTCACACGTCCTAGAAAAAAAACACCACCCAACCAAACATCAAATCTCACATACATCACGTCAAAGACTTCCCTTGCAAAAGTCAGTAACAACTTTCCAGACATGTATGCCGACATTGTCTTCCGCAGCCATTGACTATCCAAACAATAAAATCCTTTTGCCACTGTCTGACTAACTTTCCAAATTGATGGATACATGTTCTATAGCGCCAGGCATAAAAGAATCATCATGCGGAGCAGTGAGAGATTACCGAATGCCTCCTCGGGGGAGGTATGCTTAGGAGTTGAAGTTGAAGTTGAAGTTAACATATCACTGGTTAACAGTATTGATGCTAACATTCTGACAACTATCTCAGGTTTTCACAAAAGCATTTCAATTCGAAAGTAGTTCGTGAATACGGAAATATTTTCGGCAGATTGAGTTTGAAATGTGAATGTGGAATTCTGTTCATTTGAAAATGCGTCCTACAGATGCAGGATTGGGAATTATTTGAAACGTAATTGGATTTTTGTTTGTTCATATATACTATATATCAACATGTGGGTAGTCAAGAAGACATGATATGTATATTAGGCCGCAGGGGTCAATAAATCAGTTCGAATTAACTTTAAAGCTTCCAAGGTAACATGTCAAGAATTGACCGCAATCTATGGTAAATAAATTAAATTGTAGACCCTATTGGAACTTTGGCTAGGATTTGATTCATATTTCGTAAAATTTGTTTCAAAATAATGGGATTCACTGCAAAATGCGTAGCCTATGGTCATACAATAAAGGCGCGCTCAAAGTTTGTTAGGTAGATAACATCTGGCTCGGCACATAGCCACACTGTAAATAATTTTGTACATGAATTCTTATGAAGGGCGTTCATACACCTAAAATCAAAAATTTTGTATGCAGTACTAGCTGCCTCGGCAAACGTTGTTTGCCTTCAAATTTCAAAGCGTGTTTTTGAATCATCATTTGTATTTATACAGGTTTGGGTGGAGTATGTGTTATTGGCATTTGAAATAACAATGAATCTGAATTATGATTGATAAATCGATATTCCGGTAACTTATCTGTATAAATAAAAATTAAAATAAATCCACAAATAATGTGGATGGCGTCCAGATACAGAAACAGGCGACATACAATTATGTATCATGCAAGAAGCTGCGAAAAGCATGGATTTTTAAGGTTAATCCAGCAAACACGCAAGGACTCCCCCTGAGATTTGTTGATATTCATTGCGAATGTAAGTCGTTCCGGAAACTGCAAGCGTTTTAAATGGAATGGCAACTCACTCGGAACCGTTGAGATTCGTGGTATTAAAACGTCTTCTTCTTTGTAAATCCCTATTGGTATTGTTGCTTCGATAACATTTGTTCATCAGCTATTTCACCGCAAGCTGAGTGCCACTACAAAGACTTACTTACTTACTTAAGTGGCGCTACATTCCGGAATGAACCGGGGCCTCAACCAACATGCCTCTCCAATTAGCCCGGTCCTTAGCTAACTGCCTCCAGTTGCGCACTCCAAGTTGGTTTAGGTCAGTTTCTACTTGTGCGCGCCACTTAAGGCGAGGCCTGCCTTCATTGCGTCCGAAGTCTGGTTGGGAATCAAAGGCTATGAGAATCGAGGTATTGGTGTCCATTCGTTCTACATGTCCTAGCCATATTAAACGGAGTGTTTTTGACCAGGCACAGTTGCTGTACAGCCCCTATAGTTCTTGGTTGAATCTTCGTCTCCATGGCCCGTCAACGCAAACGGGAACGAAGATTTTTCGTAGAAATTTCCTCTCAAATCGACCAAGGATTTCTTCATCTGCTTAGAGTAGGACTGGGATGATCAGGGACTTATATAGGATCTCCTTAGTAGTTCGAGCTCGACTACTAAATCACCCTCTTAGCCCTAAGAAACAGCGGTCGGCAAGAGTAATTCTTCGTTTAATTTCTGACGAGATTTTCTCGTTCGAGTAGATGCTTAGCTGAGGTAGATTAACTCCCATACTATCTCAAGGCTATATCTGTCAATGGTGGCGTTATGTCCAATTCGTCGATGTTGTGTGACCCTTTGTGTTAACAGCACATACCTGGTTTTAAAATTATTTACTGCTAAATCCATTTTTGCCGCTTATTTTCGCTATACTAGCACATGTGACTATGGCATCACGTTGAGTCATACCAAAGATGTCAAAGATGTCGGCATATGCTAGTAGTTGCACCGGTTATTAGAAAAATTGGGCCTCTGGTGTTGGCTCGGGAGGTTTGCACAATCCTCTCAAGAATTGAGTTGAACAAGTCACATGACAGCACATCGCCTTGAATAAATCCTGTTTTGGTATCGAATGTGTCGGTGAGGTCGTTTCCGACCCTGATGGAGCAGCGAGAATTCTCCATCTTCATCCTGCACAAACGGACGAGGTTGGGCGGTATACCAAAGCTAGACACGGCTCTGTATAGTTCGTCTCTATAAATGCTGTCTTATGCGGCTTTGAAATCGATGAATAGGCGGTGGTAATCGATTTGGACTTCTTGAGATTTTTTTTTTACAGGATCTGTCGAATTGTGAAATTTGATCGGTTGTGGAGTTTCCTGGCCTAAAATCACACTGACAAGGGCCGATCAGATTGTTGGTAAACGATTTCAGGCGTTCACATATTACGGCAGATAGATATTTTAGGTGATGTTGAGCATAGTTATGCCCTGTAGTTGGCGCAGTTCAGAGGGTCTCCTTTTTTTGTGGATCGTGCTATGGTTCAATTCTGCAGGCATACTTTCATCCGACCAGATTTAGCTTATAAGTTGGTGGATGTTATTTACCAATTTATCACCGCCGGCTTTATAAAGCTCACCGGGAAAGCCGTCATTTACGGCAGCCTTGTTAAGTGCTACCCGCCCTTCATTCACGTCGGGTGGTTGGCAGTTTTTGATGTCGATGTCAATGTTGAATGGTTCGTTCTGCTTGACAGCGGAATGTTTTTCGTCATCGCCGTTTGACAGTCAGCAGAAGTGGTTCTTCCATGTCCTCAGCATCTGAGACTGTATCTCAATTACAAAATTTCCTTGATCATCACGACAGGATTTTGTTTGAGCCTTGTTTACTTTGATTTGACGTTTTACTCTATGGTAAGACTTGCGAATATCGTTCCTGGAGTGGCACCTCTCTATATCCTCGATCGCGCGCTTTGCTTGTTCTTTTATCTTCCTTCTGTAAAGCCGGTGTTCTTCCCTTCTTCTCCGCCTTCAGAGATCAACGGCAGCTCTCGTCTTCACCTGCAGCTTAGCCTTGTTGGCCTAGAGCATCTTTCAATTTTCCTGTCAGCATTCAAAACAGAGGTTTCTTGCTAGTTGCGCGGGAGAAACCCAACACATCAGTTGCGGCTGAGCTAATCTTGTTGGCATCGTTGCAGACATTCGACATTCGGTGCTGGTGGTATGGTGTTAATCGAGAGGTTTGGGGATACATGTTGCGCGATGGTCTTGGCTGTCTCTTGCGATTGCAGTCTGTCGACATTAAATTTGTTCACAGTATTACTGGATTGTTGTGACGTGGTGGATATCCGCATTCTTACCTTGGCTGCAACAAGGTAGTGGCCCGAGTCGACGTTGGCTCCTCGGAATGTTTAGACATCCAAAATACTGGATGCGTGCCTTTTTTTATATCACAATGTGATCTATTTGGTTGACCGTTCGTAAATCTGGAGTTCGCCATTTCCCCTTATGGATAACGAGGTGAAGAAACCGTGTGGTGGCTATAGCGGAATTTCGTTGCGCAGCGAAGTCAATTAGCCTAAGGCCGTTACCAGACGTGTTGTCGCGTAGGCTATGGTTTCCGACAATACTGCTAAAGATGTCTTCTCTTCTTACCTTCGCATTAAAATCTCAAAGCACGATTTTAACATCGTACTTCGGTAGTCGCTCATAGGTTTTGTCAAGGAGCATCATTGAAGCAATCCTTAGATTTTTCCTCCATTGGGGCGTAGGCGCATATAAGGCTTATGTTGGCGAATTTGGCCTTGATGTGGATTGTAACAATGCGTTCGTTAATGTCTTGGAAACATAAGACTTCTTGCTTAAGTCGACGAACCGACGAACCGACACACGCACCGGCGAACCGACGGACGGAATTCCAAAAACCACTTTTCTGAGTTCCGCTATCGTCGTTATGTTAGATAGAATCAATCAAAATCTCGAGGTCGAAAATTTTCACAAAAACTTTCCCTTTATAAGAGAAATTTAAAAATGGTCGCTTAGGCCTTTCATCTTCTAAGTTTTTTGTTTCTGAATATTGTCCTCTAAGTGGTCGGTAAATTTGAGTTTTGAATGACTGGAAATAGGTATTCAATTCTATATTGACACATAAATGGCTTTTTCCTACCCCCAACTGGTTTATCTGTCAGCCACATATCCAGTCTCTTCACATGCAATTTATAAGTTACCTCGGCTAGTCTATAGGGAGGTTGTTAGATAATTTTGAATGTCAGTTGAAGATGGTAAATCATATCTTCAATCGTTTGGATTTGTCATATCGCCATTGACTGTCTCTGAGAAATTTTACCTTCAAGAACAATCCCCATCGATTTTTTCACCACCAAAACTTTAAATAGCCATATCTTCGAAACTATGGCTCCAAATGGTATAAGGTCCTAAGGCAGTGATCACCCATCAAAAATTATATCTATCTCGGAACTAAGGCCGTAATCACCCATGGAAAACTAGATTTTTTGATATTTGTGATAAAAAATCGATTTTTTAACTCCCAAAACTTTATATGGCCATAGATATCGTTGAAGCTAAGGCGCTAAACAGAATTCCGTTGAAAAGTTTGTCCTCTGTGTATTCAAATAATGGAATATACAATTTAATGCCGATTCTGAATGCCAAACTTTAGAAGCTTTTCGCAGAAAAAAAAGTTCTCTTGGTGTTGTTACCTTTTGTATGTTAACCTGGTACCCTAAATAGTCTAACGAACATGGCGGCAATCGTTCTATGTATTCAATGAACTTATCGTTGAAAAGTGGAGTGGAGTAAACGGCAGCTAAAATTTTTAAGTTAATGGGCTTAAGGCGGCATCTAAGACATCATTTCGTATGACCCATTCATATATGAGATTCAAATATAACTGCAACACAATTCACAATTTGTTGGTTGAAAACTATGGTTTCGTATAACCAACTCAGAACCTGTAAAGGACTAAAAGCTCATTTACATTAAAATTACTAACAGCAAGAAGGAGATTTTTAGATTGAAGGTTAATACTTCGAAACCAATGAATTTTGCACTACTACCTAAATTATTTATTTAACTGACAGCTTTACCCTTCAATTCTAACGCTTTAAACGAAGAGTAATCCCATTATGAATCACTAAGGGATTGCCTTCCTTTAATCCATTTTAAAGTACAACCGATCGAATTTTCTACCGCTGCGTACAGCAACATATTTCCAATAGCAATTAAGGAAAATTTCAGTGTAGGATATCACGGATTTAATTTTGTTGTATTTTTATACAGCCCGGTGTCGAGAAGGTGTAGTCGAGGTATAAATTTTGCTCACAAAATTTTGAGTCATAATGGGACGTTGGGTTAATCTAGTGGGTTTGTTGTGAGTCCAAATTAGCCACGGTAATATCAATGATGCAAGAGAGGAGTCGATTGCACGCCATCGGTTGCTCGCCTCAGCGTCGGACGGGGAGTTGTTTTTGTCCACTCACTCTGATTCCTTCTTCTACGAATATTCATTTCGTACAAAATTTGTTCATCGATAGCAGGGAAATAAAATAAGAAATTAACTTGGACTTCTGACAGACAAGGATGTTATGAACGGGATAGAATGATAGGAGCAAATGAAATGAAAAACCGATAGCTAAACTCTGCCACTAACACTAAAAAGGATCAGGAATTTAGCGCAATTCTAAAATTTCTTATCTAAGATAATCCTAAGCTACACTTGGAAGAAAAACAAAGTAAAACCTATAAAATGCGCCGGACCTTGAGTTTTCCGATCGTTTACTGAGGTGATTGTGCAGGAACTCTACAAAATATGAATTCGTTGTCAAATCTCGGAAGAAAGTAATTTCAATAAGCGGCGATTTTGAATAGCCAGCAAATTCCCCTGATACGGCCTCATGCAATTTTGCTGTCAGCTTCGAAATTCCCCATTTATAGCTGCAGTTGGAATTTGCCAATATTAGGATAGGTGAAGGCTAACAACTAGCGCGAACTAGCTTCTAACAAGCAGACTACTATCCTGAAAATACCATGGGATGGGAAGGGCAAAAACAGGATAAATAACTGTGACATCTACTACGGACCGTGTTATAGTGAGCAGAAAAAGCGACTTTTCGGATGCTGATTTGTTATCAGTGCCCGACTTAGGCAAGAAATCTTATGTTTCCAACACATTAGCGAACGCATTGTATCCATCCGCATCAAAGCCAAATTCGACAACATAAGCGTTATATGCACTCACGCCGCAACGGAGGGAAATGATGATAAGGCTAAGGATTGCCTAGACGAGCTCCTTGACAAAACCCATGCGCGACTACCGAAGTACGATGTTTAAATCGTGCTGGGAAATTGTACCGTAAAGGTAGGAAGAGAAGACATCTTTAGCATTGTTATCGGAAAAGATAGCCTACACGACAACACGTCTGGTAACGGACTTAGGCTAATTGACTTCGCTACGGAACGAAATGCCACCATAGCCAGGACACGGTTTCCTCAACTCGATACCCGCATGGATATCGAGATGAGGAAACCGTGTGCAACATGGCGTTCTCCATGATCAACTAACAGTCAACCAAATTGATCACATTGCGGTGGACAAGAGACACGCGTCCAGTATTTTGGATGTCCGAACTTTCCGAGGACCACTACCTTGTTGCAGCTTTGGTAAGAATGCGGATTGCTCGACGGCACAAGAATACAGAAAAACAGTGAAATACTTTAATGTTTTAAGATTGCAATCACCAAGAACTTCTCGATTAACACCATACCAGCAGCAGCGAATGTCTAAGAACAATGGCAACGATGCCAACAAAGCATTAGATCAGCCGCAACTGATGTGCTAGGTTTCTCGCAAGCATCAACAAGAACTCCCTGGTTTGATGAGGAATGCCGACATATGCTCGCAGCTAAGAACGAGGCCTACAAGGCTAAGCTGCAGGTGAAGACGAGAGCTGCCATCGAGCTCTGTAGACAGAAAAGAAGGGAAGAACACCTGCTTTGCAGAAAGAAGAAAAAAGAGCATGAAAAGCGCGATCTTGGATATGGAAAGGTGCAACTCCAAGAACGATGTTCGTAAATTTAACTAAAGTGTAAAACGTCCAAGCCAGGGATACAAGGCTCGGACAGAACCCTAGGAAATATCATAGTTGAGACACAGTCGGTGCTGAGGAATTGAAGAACCACTTCTGCAGACTGTTTAACGATGATGACAAACCACATTCCGCTGTCAGTCAGAACGAACCATTTAACATTGGCAACAACAGCGAAAACTGCCAACCACCCGACCTAAGTGATGAGAGGATATCAATATCCAAACATTAGAGTAACAAGGCTTCTGGAAAAAACGACCTTTTGGTCGAGCTTAACAAAGCAGCAGAGATGACTTGGTAAGTAACTTCTGGTCTGATGAAAGTTTGCCTCAGAAATGGAACCTAAGCATCGTTTCACAAAAAATGTGACCATCTGTTTCACAAAAAATGTGACCCTCTGAACTGCGCCAACTACAGAGGCATAAGTCTCCTCAACATTGGTTAAAACCGTTTACAAAAAACCTGATCGGCCCATATCCAAGTGATCTCAGGCCAGGAAAAACAACAACTAATCGAACGTGCACACTTTCGTTAGATCCTGGAATGAACCCAAGAAGTCCAAATCGATACCTACCCCCACTTCATCGAATTCAAAGCCGCTTACGAAATCGTTTACAGAGACGAGCTATACAGAGCCATATCTAGTTTTGGTATACCGTTCAAGTTCGTCCGTCTGTGTAGGATGACGATGGAAAGTTCTAAATCGCCCAAATTCGTCCGTTTGACCAGGTTGACCATCAGGGTCGGAAACGACCTCACTGACGCATTAGATACCAAAAAAGACTTAGGCAAGGCGATGCCCAGTCATGCGACTTCTTCAATTTGATTCTTGAGAGGATTGTGCAAAACTCCCGAGCCAACACATGAGGAACAATCTTTCAAAAATCGATGCAACTACTAGCTTATGCCGACGATATTGACATCATTGGTATGACCCAACGTGATGCCATAGCCACGTTTGCTAGTATAGAGAGGGAAGCAGCAAACATGGGTTTAGCAGTAAATGAGGGCAAGACGAAGTATATGCTGTCAACACGAAAGGACACACAACATCGACGAATTGGACAGCTCGTCACCATTGACAGATATAACTCTGAGGTAGTACGGGACTCTGTCTACCTCGGCTCCGCTTTTGACTTTAAAAACGACATATCGTCAGGAATCAAAAGGAGAATAACTCTTGCCAACTGCTGTTTTTTGGACTAAGCATGCACTTTAGTAGTAAAGCCCTTCCACGAGCGGAGGATATCCTATACAAGACCCTGATCATCCCATTTTTTACTACACTGATGCATAGACCGTTTCAAAATTGGATGAAGAAATCCTTTGTCGTTTCTAGATAAAAATTCGTCGAAAAATCGTATAGGTCCCGTTTGCGTTGACGATCGTTGGCGACGAAGATTCAACTAAAAAATACACATGCCCCTAGTCAAAAAACTCCGGATTAGACGTTTAAGATGGCTAGGGCATGTAGAAAAACGGACATCAATACTCCGGCTCGCATCGTCGTCGATTCACAGGCAGACGTCGGACAAGGTAAAGAAGGTAAGTGAACCGCAAGAGTAGAAACTGACCTCAACTAGCTTTGAAGTTCGCAACTGGAGGCTTTTAGCTAAGGAACTGGCCAGTTATCGAGGCATGCTGGTTGAGGCCCAGGTTCATTTCGGACTGTAGCGCCACTTTTGTAAGCAAGTAAGTACACCAACCGTCCAGGAAACCTTCAAGAATAGAAGGAATAGTATAGAATTTTACGTTTATAAGTTCTGTTATGTAAGAACGTCGTCTCCCCTAGTAGGAAACATAGGACGGGTTAACTTTCTATTAAGATTCAACATAAATAAAAATATCCCCACCAAATGAAACCACGTGATCAATCTCTACTTTCATAATCAAGTCATTCACCCCATCAGGGCATGCCACTTCACATACATGTTTAGACAGGATACCTACCTGACTCTACTTCCTAGATACTATTTTATAGTTCCTCCTCCGACTAATATATCATTCCGCACGTTTTTTGCTACCTCGAGACGAAATAGATCACGTGCCTCACATGTTCCAAGCCGTATCTCACAGCGAAATTCCCTTGCATCTCTCGCACACCTTCAAGATAAAAGGAATTATGCAATTCCATACGAATAATAAATGGCCCAGGAATGCACCCGCCCACGGCTGCGTGTGTCTCTGGAAATGTGGTCATTTATTTTAATGTTGTTCACGCTCTGTGCCGCCAGCCATCCTGCTCGTCCGCAAAGCGTCATTTACATCGTGATCATCATTCTCAGAGCCGGCTATACCTCAATGTCGGTCGTCTGCATATTTGCTGCACCCTCTCCCACGCATCTTTGCAGGACTTAAGTCGAATAATATATACTTTCATAAAAATGGATATTTTTACCATTGCTCTGGCCATTTCGAGGGATACGACTAAAATCCTTCCAAGATTTGTCGCAACAATAATATTCTTGAAAGTGATGGTGGAGGTTATTGAAAATTCCAAGAATCCTTGGCCATCACGTATATCTATGTAGAGGGACGACTTTAGCGAATGTAATTTGCATCTAATTTCCTTCGAGTGCATTTAGAGAGCGTCGCGTCGCGTCGTTTGGTCCTTCTACCCCCAGATCCTTGGCCAAGTTCGCATTTCACTTCGTAATCAAGCAAATTTATGCAAATTATCTTGAAGGAAACACAAAAAGGACGCACACTTCTTCGATTTTGAATGGGAAGGACGAGACGGTATGTTGGGTGTACAAGTCGATGTCTCACACTTTCCATCGTCGTCTGTCATTCATATGCTAAGCCGCACTGCCATCTTCTGTTTTTCGAGTGTCGACATGAACCCAGTCGGTCCTTCAGGTGAGAAAATTGCTTCAACACGTCTGCGACATATACCTACAGATACCTTCCCAGGAAGTATGAAATTTTGATTTTCCATCGCTGAATATGACGTGTTAACATCGCGGGTAAGGGATGATGCAGCACCTCCCAGCTGCATCTTAGGAAACGATTTCAAGAACACATTACTCATGGGCGATTACAAGGGTGTGGGTGTTGCGCTGGTGGGTGGTTAGGATTAGTTGGCAAGTACATTTCCGCAAAATTCAACGACAAACACACACACACATGAATTTCTTTAAAAGGACATATTTGCTATCCTTGTTATTATATGCACCAGTGATGCTATGTGCAGTTCCTCCATGAATGCAGGCATCTACCAAGAACTACCACGCTGTATATGTGAATGTGGTTGTGTTAAAGTATCTTAATCCTTCAACAGCTTTCAAACGAGCAAACACACAATACTGAAGGCAATTAACTCATTATACGAAACAGAATTGCAGAACAAGAGGATTCAAGTAACAACGCTGGTATAAGGGTGTATGGGGTGCCACATCAGGAAAGTGGTGCAATAGTCAGTCATCTCCTTTGAGGTTTTTGTAAGTGTAACGAAGCTATTCAGAGGGTGTATGTGTTCTATTAGAGTCCTATTTGTTTGACTTCTTAAACGAATTCAAATTGTTGCCTTAAATTGGGTTACAGTGCTAGCATGCAAAAGTGTGGCTTACATTCTGCTCGGGGGCTCAAAGGGAAATGACTTCGTTTTACATCCTTTAGTACATAAGGGATACTTAAGAGTGCAGGCTTGTTTTTTTTTTTTTTTCCTTTTTCCGGGATAATTAAGTTCTCACTTATGTATATGGGTATGGTTACGTGAGGAAGAGGCTGTTGTATGCGATTTGTGGACACGTGTTTCATTGTGGATGACTTACATTTGCATATGATTGGGCTGGTGTGTGGAAAAGAGAAAGTTTTTCATTCACATATACATAAGCACGCTAAGAGGTGTCTTTTAATAATCGATTTCATTAAATTACTTAAAAGAGATAGGGTAGCAAGTACGGTGCACTGACCTTTCAATGACAGGTGGTTCATTTGATTTGGTGTGAAAAGAAGCTAAGGTGGCAGTTAACCGCCTTTAAGTTATGAAATGTCCCTAGCTATAGTGTATAGGAGCTACGTTTGTCATTATACTTCAGGGATCAGTTCACATTTGCGGAAACTATATAAACATTTCCTACAGAAAGAATCCTGGAGTAACCTGGAAAAATTTTCAAGTTTAATGAGCATAGAACACGCCACGGCATTTGTTTACTGAATGGGCCTTGGAGCGTTTGAAGAAGAGCACCTTAACTTTGACCGAAAACTAATTTTAAGCGATGAGGCGCATTGTTGGATTAGCTGTATAAGCAAGCTAAATTGCCCTATATTGGACGATACTAACCCACATAAAGTTAACCAGGTGCCGATGCATCCACACAAAGATTATGTTTGCTTCTCATGGAAGTGTTACAGGGGAAGCAGTGAGAAAAAAAACCGCCTTTAGGGTACTAGGGTACTGCACCCCTGGATGAAGCTGATATTACTGTCATCGGGCTCCTTTCATCCAATTAACCTTTTCATCAGTAAAGAAAGCGACTAACTTACTTGAGTAACCAGTCCTAAGCTGCAGTCCGGAATGAACATGGGCCTCAACCAACATGGCTCTAGAATTAGCCCAGTCCATAGCTAAATGCCTCCAGTTGCGCACTCCAACTTGGTTGAGGTCGGTTTCTACTTGTGCGCACCACTAAAGGCGAGGTCTTCCTCTACTGCGCCCGACGTCTGGCTGGGAAGAGAAGACTCTGCGAGACGGAGTATTGGTGGCTATTCGTTCTAAATGTCCTAGCCATCTTACAAGTCCAATGCGGAGTTTTTTGACCAGGGGCATGTGGCTGTACAGCTCGCGTAGTTTTTGTTTTTTTCTTCATCCGCTTATGAGCAGGTCAATGCCTTAGCACCGTAGAGCAGGACTGGGATGATCAGGGTCTTATATACGATCTCCTTAGTAGTTCGAGAGACGGCTTTACACTAAATTGCCTTCTTAGCCCGAGAAACAGCGGTTGGCACGAGTAATTCTTAGTTTAGTTCCTGAGATGATGATGTCAGAGTTAAAAGAGGAGCCGAGGAGGACAAAGTCCGCTACTACCGCTAAGTTACATCTGCCAATGGCAATGTTCTGTCCAATTCGCCGATGTTGTGTGTCCATTCGTGTTGACAGCATATACTTCGTTTTGCACTCATTTACTGCTGAACCCATTTTTGCCGCTTCCTTCTCTATACCAGCAAACGTGGCTACGACATCACGTTGGGTCCTCCCAATGATGTCAATATCGTCGGCGTATGCAAGTAGTTGCACCGAATTTTGGAAAATTGTGCCTCTGGTGTTGGCTCGTGAGTTTTGCACAATCATCTCAAGGATCAAATTGAAGAAGTCACATGACAGCGCATCGCCTTGCCTAAATCCTTTTTTGATATCGAATGTGTCGGTGAGGTCGTTTCCGACCCTGATGGAGCAGCGAGAAATTTCCATCGTCATCCTACACAAATGGACGAGTTTGGGCGGTATACCAAAGCAAGACATGGCTCTGTATAGTTCGTCTCTATAAATGCTGTCGTATGCGGCTTTGAAATCGATGAATTGGTGGTGGGTATCGGTTTGGACTTCTTAGGTTTTTTCCAGGATCTGCCGAGGTGTGGACTTCCCTGGCATATAACCACAATGATAAGGGCCGATCAGGTTATTGGTAAACGGTTTTAGGCATTTACATATAACGGCGGGTAGGATCTTGTAGGCGATCTTGAGGAGACTTATGCCTAAGGTTCAATTCTTCAGGCATGCATTCTTCCGAACAGATTTGGCTTTTGAGTTGGTGGATGTTACTTACCAAGTAATAGCCGCCGGCTTTATAAAGCTCAGCAGGAAGTCCATCATTTCCGGTAGCCATATTAAGCTCGAGTTTAGATATTGCACTCGTTGACAATACTGAATGATTAATTCTGCCTGACAGCGGAATGTTGCTCGTCGTCGCCGTTTAAAAGCCTGTATAGGTGGTTCTGCCGTATCCCTAGCATCGACTTTGCCTCAACTACGATATTTCCTTGTTCATCTCGACAGGATTCTGTTCGAGCCTTGGCTATGACGTTTTACACTTTGGTAGAACCTGGGAACAGCATTCCTGGATTGGGACCTGTCTATATTCTCGATCCCGTGCTTTTCTTGATCTTTTTTCTTCTTTCTGAAAAGCCGGTGTTCTTTTCTTCTTCTTTTCCTATAGAGCTCTCATCTTCACCTGTAGCTGAGCCTTGTTGGCCTCTTTCTTGGCTGCGAGCATATGTTCGCATTCCTCATCAAACCAGGGGTTTCTTGCTGAAACCTTGCTTATCAGTTGCGGCTGAACTAATGGATTATTGACATTGTTGCCATTGTTTTTCGAAATTGGATGTTGGTGATATGGTGTTAATCGAGAGGTTAAGAAATAGGCGTTGCGAGAAGGCCTAATCGGCCTCTTGGGTTACAGTCTTTGCTCGTAGTAATTATCTTTAGCCATATCATCTTTTTCCTCCGTCGGGGAGCATATAAGGCTTATGTTGCCAAATTTGCCCTTGATGCGGATTCTTACAATGCGTTTGCTGATGTCTTGGAAACATTCTTCCTAAGTCTGGCACATATAGCAAATCCACAACCGAATAGTCGCTGTTTCTGCTCGCTATAATACAGATCGTAGTAGATATCACAGTTTTTAATCTATTTTTTCCCGGTCAATCCCATTGTATTTCCTGGATGGCAGTAATGTCTGCTTTATAGAAGTTTGGGGGTTCCGCTAGTAGTTCGCTTGCACCTCTTCGGTTTAATGTACTCACATGGCAGATGCAGATACGAACGTCGCTGTACTTTTTCGTTTAGCTGGGTCGTCAGCAATAAATTCAGTCCTTTCCGAGGCTAGTATTAGTTGCTTCGAAACATAAAGTTTTTTCCATGGTTGGATCGTTAATTCAAAGCACAACTCCCAACCTGGAGGGCCAATTCCAATTAATAAGATACTCCTAGGACACTGGGCCATCAGTATCAACTACGGGATTGAGTGCTACCGTTGGACTTTCGGTTCATCCGCCACCATCTTTGACTTGCCCTTGTTATTCCTATATAACCTGTTATCCGAGTGTGTCGAATGTGTCGAAGCAGCTCATCTAGGTTCGCCTGGGACAGCAGGTCGGGTATTCTGAGCCAACCTGACCAGGCTATGATTTTCGTCTGCGAGAGCTGGTGCACTGGATATTTCCAAGGCTTTCGATCCAGTTTCACACTAGACTGTGCTGCTGGGTAGAAAACATTCTTAAAGACAAATCTGTGCTTGTAGCGGTGGATCGAGTTACCTCAGATAGATTATCTAAGACTGCTGGTGTACCTCAAGGGTCAATTCTCTTACCCAATTTAAAGCTTCTGCATATTATTAAAATTTTATCTTACATTTTATTTTCGAGTGAAGCTCATCTGCCAAACGTGAATAAGCAAATTGAATGCAACAAATCCGAGCAAGCATCGAAAACCTCTTCATTAGCCTAAAGTGAACGTAAGGGCAGCGATGCGGGCGTGTGGAATTATTGGGCCTTACTTTTCTTAAATGAAAGGAATTATGTAGTTGCAGTGAATTCAGAGCGTTATGTATTCAGAGCGTACGTAAGACGACCTGAATTGCAAAACTTATGAGGCTATAACCAAAGAATTTGGCTGGATGAAGCATTGTGACACACGCCCATTACGTCTCTGCCACGAGTTCATGGAATGTTTTCATGGCAAACTTATCTTCAGCAAAGCTGGCATAAATTGGTATTGGCGCTGTGAAGTCTATCCCTTTATAATCCCAGATGATTTGTTATTTGATGTTAAAGCAGCTCATGTCAGTTGTTCATGTTGTCCATCCAAACTGTTTCCATCTTTTGAAGGAAATAGGTTTCGAAATTCATGGTTAAAGGACAACGAATTCAGTGACAGCCACTTGGATGCTGAGAGAAGATGTTGGTATTCATCAACTTTGTGAAAACTGCATTGGGAAGAGGTTTCGTAATATACGATCAAGGGAGTACGAATCCAGTGGAAGCCACTTGGAAGCTAAGAGACGATCTTGGTATTCATCAACTTGGTGAGAACTCGGACGCATCTTGGGAATTCTTCCATGTTTTCCTTGTTAAGGAAAAAGGTTTCGCAATTAACGGTCAAGGTACTACGAATCTAGTGGTAGCCACTTGGAGGCTGGCAGGCGATGTTGGTATTCATCAAGTTGGTGAAGACTAGAAATGTGGACGCAACTTGGGAATCTTCCATTTCCGTCTTGGAAAGGAAAGAGGTTTCGTAATATACGATCAAGGGACTACGAATCCAGTGGAAGCCACTTGGAAGCTAAGAGACGATCTTGGTATTCATCAACTTGGTGAGAACTCGGACGCATCTTGGGAATTCTTCCATGTTTTCCTTGTTAAGGAAAAAGGTTTCGCAATTAACGGTCAAGGTACTACGAATCTAGTGGTAGCCACTTGGAGGCTGGCAGGCGATGTTGGTATTCATCAAGTTGGTGAAGACTAGAAATGTGGACGCAACTTGGGAATCTTCCATTTCCGTCTTGGAAAGGAAAGAGGTTTCGTAATTTACGATCAAGGGACTACGAATTCAGTGGAAGCCACTTGAAGGCTGAGAGATGGTGTTGGTATTCATCAACTTAATGAGAAATCAGACGCATCTTGGGAATTCTTCCATTTTTGCCTTGTAAAGGAAAGAGGTTTCGCAATTAACGGTCAAGGTACTACGAATCTAGTGGTAGCCACTTGGAGGCTGGCAGGCGATATTGGTATTCATCAAGAATGTGGACGCAACTTGGGAATCTTCCATTTCCGTCTTGGAAAGGAAAGAGGTTTCGTAATTTACGATCAAGGGACTACGAATTCAGTGGAAGCCGCTTGAAGGCTGAGAGATGGTTTTGGTATTCATCAACTTAATGAGAACTCGGACGCATCTTGGGAATTCTTCCATTTTTGCCTTGTAAAGGAAAGAGGTTTCGCAATTAACGGTCAATTGGTATTCATCAAGTTGGTGAAGACTAGGAATGTGGACGCAACTTGGGAATCTTCCATTTCCGTCTTGGAAAGGAAAGAGGTTTCGTAATTTACGATCAAGGGACTACGAATTCAGTGGAAGCCACTTGAAGGCTGAGAGATGGTGTTGGTATTCATCAACTTAATGAGAAATCAGACGCATCTTGGGAATTCTTCCTTTTTTGTCTTGTAAAGGAAAGAGGTTTCGCAATTAACGGTCAATTGGTATTCATCAAGTTGGTGAAGACTAGGAATATGGACGCAACTTGGGAATCTTCCATTTCCGTCTTGGAAAGGAAAGAGGTTTCGTAATTTACGAACAAGGGACTACGAATTCAGTGGAAGCCGCTTGAAGGCTGAGAGATGGTTTTGGTATTCATCAACTTAATGAGAACTCGGACGCATCTTGGGAATCCTTCCATTTTTGCCTTGTAAAGGAAAGAGGTTTCGCAATTAACGGTCAATTGGTATTCATCAAGTTGGTGAAGACTAGGAATGTGGACGCAACTTGGGAATCTTCCATTTCCGTCTTGGAAAGGAAAGAGGTTTCGTAATTTACGATCAAGGGACTACGAATTCAGTGGAAGCCGCTTGAAGGCTGAGAGATGGTTTTGGTATTCATCAACTTAATGAGAACTCGGACGCATCTTGGGAATCCTTCCATTTTTGCCTTGTAAAGGAAAGAGGTTTCGCAATTAACGGTCAATTGGTATTCATCAAGTTGGTGAAGACTAGGAATGTGGACGCAACTTGGGAATCTTCCATTTCCGTCTTGGAAAGGAAAGAGGTTTCGTAATTTACGATCAAGGGACTACGAATTCAGTGGAAGCCGCTTGAAGGCTGAGAGATGGTGTTGGTATTCATCAACTTAATGAGAACTCGGACGCATCTTGGGAATCCTTCCATTTTTGCCTTGTAAAGGAAAGAGGTTTCGCAATTAACGGTCAATTGGTATTCATCAAGTTGGTGAAGACTAGGAATGTGGACGCAACTTGGGAATCTTCCATTTCCGTCTTGGAAAGGAAAGAGGTTTCGTAATTTACGAACAAGGGACTACGAATTCAGTGGAAGCCGCTTGAAGGCTGAGAGATGGTTTTGGTATTCATCAACTTAATGAGAACTCGGACGCATCTTGGGAATCCTTCCATTTTTGCCTTGTAAAGGAAAGAGGTTTCGCAATTAACGGTCAATTGGTATTCATCAAGTTGGTGAAGACTAGGAATGTGGACGCAACTTGGGAATCTTCCATCTCCGTCTTGGAAAGGAAAGAGGTTTCGTAATTTGCGATCAAAGGACTACGAATTCAGTGGAAGCCGCTTGAAGGCTGAGAGATGGTGTTGGTATTCATCAGCATAATGAATTCTTTTGTGTTTTCATATAACCGCATTGGCTGCCAATAATACCCTATAAAACCTTTTTTACATAAAAATATCAATGTTCACATCTACACAGTTTATAGGGTCACTATCTATCTCACTGTCTATAGACACTTTAATGTTCAACTTCAAAATGCCACAGCAAAATCTAAGTAAAGAAAAAAAAAATTAGAACCTACAGAGCTTGTGCTACACCCATGTCCCAGTTGTACCTCTTTTTGGATATTGTCTCGGATGCCGTATCCCAGATAAATCGCATTAATGTATCTATACCCTGAATCCTGTCCTCCTCATATACTTGCCATGCTGATGATCGTATCTATGGAGAGAAAACCAAAATCGAAATCAACGGTCTACAGTTTCAATCTCCCTAGACCTATCTATTCCGTGTGACTGATTTCTGCCTTCATTCCCATTGAAGAATCCTTTTTCGCCTATTGCTCTCCCTTATACTGGGTCCTTTTTGTTGATTTGTTTTCGGTGAAGGGATACTTTAAGTTGCCTTTTGCTTGTACGCAATTTTTTTTTTTAATTTCCATTATGTGGGCGCGTGGGTATATCCTCATGAGGCAAATTGGAGTTTTTATGGAGGGTTCTTGACTCATAAGAAAGCACATTTCCACCCCAAGAGAAAGGACATTTTTATGGAGCACATAATAAGATGGCAGAAAAATATATGTCACCTTCGCCAACGTTAATCGTATGCAGATGTAGAACTTTAAAGAACGTAGAAAAATATGAAATCCGCATCTAGGACTATAAGCCAGCTGTCAAATTTGCATCCAGAGGTGTCCCGCACGTCATTACCATACACATAAATGCGAAATGAGCTCCTTATGCAAAATTTGTTACCAAGTAAATTAAGTTTCCCTCAGCAGCAGCCATATTGTATTTTTTCTTAAATATATGCACTCCAGCATCACGGGGGTATTTAAGGTATCTGTCTGTGTGTGTGTGTGTGTGTTTGTGTGTGATTTTCTTTCAACAGTTAGGTAAGCTTGATTTATACTACCACCTGCTAACCATATTCATCGTGGCTTTGGCTAGGATATGGGGGAGGCCAGGGGACAGTGAACTCATTCGTGAGAAAGCTTGCATAAGTTTGTCACCAAAGCTGATGAGGATTTTAAAATTCTATCCTTGTGCCTAGTTGTGAATTTATTTTCTAAATCATTTATTCCTAGAAGTTTCATTATTCGACCAGCCTCTGGCCCTGAGTAGGGTTATTATTGTGGAACACATTCGAAGACAGAATTTAATCGCTTATGGCAATAGTGCTAGTTCAGCTTGCCATTGGGATAAAGGGGGCGAGTGCTAATGTTATGGCTTAAGAAATAGCTCAAAGGAGTTGTTTGTGAATGTGGGTGTGTTTGTGTATATCTGGGATTCCGAGATAGAAAAAGGGGAGAAAATTCGGGTCAGCAGATCCATTTTCGAGGTGTCAACAAAAGAATGGGATTTTGAATTGGTTGGCATTTACTTAAAGAGGATGCACATGGCCTTGGGACCTGTCAACAAGGCATCCCTTTTACAAGATTAGTAGATTCAATACGTGAACTCATTCATCCAAGTGCTTTGTAATATGAATGTATAACAAAGGATAACCGGGTATTGGTATACCAACTCGAATATTCCTGTGCAAATGGGAGACATTTATAAGCAGAATATCCGGCCAACGGACTGGAAACGACCTTATTTGCTGGGAATAACTTCATTTGATATTCAATCATTCGGTTATTCGTTGGTTGGTTACCACTGTAAAAGCATTTCTAAGGATATATTCGAATGTATAAATGGTGTTTACAAATAAACACAAATATGGTCACGAAATAGATTTTAGTTTGATCAAATCAAATAATCGGCTCGTCGAACGTAGCCTGAATAGGAAATTGAAAAAAAAAAACGGTTCTTTGACAATCCAATCGAATATATTTATAAGAAAAAAATGTATCTGTAGATCTGTCTGAATGTACAACAGTTCAGTGAATTTAATCAGTTGAAGGCAGAACAGGTATGGTTTTCTTTGTTATGATTATGAACAAGCAAACTTGTTTGCCTTTAATACTGGCAGGGGCTTACAACTGTGACATCTACTACGGACCATATAGTGAGCAGAAAAAGCGACAATTCGGATGCGGATTTGTTAAAAGTGCCCGACTTAGGGAAGTCTTATGTTTCCAAGACATTACCGAACGCATTGTAACAATCCGCATCAAGGCCAAATTCGCTAACATAAGCGTTATATGCACTCTGCCTCAACGGAGGAAAAAATTGATAGAGCTAAGGATTGCTTCAACGAGCTTTTTGACAAAACCTATGTGCGACTTCAGATGTTAAAATCGTCCGGGGATGCTTTAACGCAAAGGTAGGAGGAGAAGACATCTTTAGGAGTATTGTCGGAAAACATAGCCTTTACGACAACACATCTGGTAAGGCTAATTGACGTCACTACGGAAAGAAATGCCACTATAGCCAGCTCACGGTTTCCTTACCTCGATATCCATTAGGGGACATGGCGGTCTTCAGATCAACAAACGGTCAACCAAATTGATCACATCGCGATAGGCAAGAGACACGCATTCAGAATTTTGGATCTCCAATCATTTCAAGGAGCTCACATTATCTCTGACCACTACCTTGTTGCAGCCCAGGTAATCTGGATCTGAATATCCACCACGCCACAACAATCCAGAAATACTGTGAAAAAATTTTAATGTCGAAAGATTGCAATCACAAGAGACCGCCAAGACATCCGCGTAACGCGTATCCCTAAACCTCTCGATTAGCACCATACCACCAGCATCGAATGTCAAACAACTGATGTGAATGAGGCTTACAAGGCTAAGCTGCAGGTGAAGACGATAGCTGCCATTGAGCTCTATAGGCAGAGTAGGAGGGAAGAACACCGGTTTTTTAGAAAACGAGCAAGAAAATGGGCGATCAAGGAACTAGAGAGGTGCCACTCCAGGAACGATGTTCACAAGTTCTACCAAAGTGTAAAATATCGAAGCCAAGGATACAAGGCTCGAACAGAATCCTGTCGAGATGAGCGAGAAATATTGTCGCTAAGACACAGTCGATGCTGAGGGTATGGAAGAACCAATTCTCCAGGCACTTAAACAGCGAAGACGAGCAACATTCCACTGTTAGGCATAACGAACCATTCAATATTGGCAACGACAGCGAAAACTGACAACCCACCGACCTGAGTGAAGTGAGGATAACAATATCTGCGTTCAAGCTTAACAAGGTTGCCAGAAATGACGGCCTTCCAGCTGAGCCAAATTTGGTCGGATGAAAGTATGCCTCTCTGCTTTGTAGTAGTTTAGAACTTCCGCTAGTTGTTCGCATGCTTCTCTCCTGTTTAATGTTGTCACACTAAAGGTTCAGATACGATCGCCGTTGTCCTTTTGTCGTTTAGCAGGGTCGCAACAATAAAATGAGTCCTTTCCGAGGCTATATGTTGCTTCGTAACTAGTGGATTTTTTCCATTGGTGGGTAGTTAACCAAAAGCACAACCCCCAACCTGGAGGGCCAGTTAAAATTTTTTAGATACCCGTAAGACACGGGGTACAGTATCCACAACGTAGTTGAGCGCTGCCGTTGGCCTTTCGGTTCATCCGTCACCATATCTGCTCAAGGGGCCTGACTTACCCTTGAAATTCCTAGACAACCTGTTGTCCGAATATGCCGAAGCAGCTTGTCTAGGTTCGTCTGGGACAGCAGGCCGGGTATTCATTCCGTGCCGTTCGGACCAGACTGTTTAAAGTGTTGCTGTTTTTCGTCTTGTTATCAACACTCTCGCTTATCGTTTAGCAAGCCTAATCCGGTTGGATGAGACCAGTACTCGATGAATACTACTTGGAGGTTAAAAATAAACACTTGATGTGTAGTCAGAGCTGCAACATTGGGCATTGCCATGTTAAAGCCAATCAGAATCTACCCCCGTTCTACAACACCCAACCACGCCATAGAGCAGCACTGGGGTAATCAGGGTCTTATAGAGGATCTCCTTAGTAGTTCGAGTGATGGCTTTACTACCGAATAGCCTTCTTAGCTCGAAGAACCATCGGTTGGCAAGAGTAATTCTTCGTTTAATTTCTGACGAGATGATGTTGTCAGAGTTAGTAGTGAAGCCGAGTCATGCAAAGTCCGTATGACCTCAAAGTTATGTCTGTCAATGCTGACGTTCTGTCCAACTCTTCGATGGTGTGTGTCCTTTCCTTATTTACACCTGAACCCAGTTTTGCCACTTCCTTCTCTATACTGGTGGCTGTGATACCACGCTGCGCCCGACCAATGGTGTCAATACCAACGGTGTATGCTAGTAGTTGCAGCCCGATTAACGGAAGATGGTGTCTCTGGCATTAATTCAGGAGATTCGCACAAATCTCTCACAAATTAGATTAAAGAAGTCACATGACAGTGTATCGATTTGCTTAAATCCTGTTTAGGCGATGATAAGGTCGTGTCCGACCCTGGTGGAGCAGCGAGATTTCTCCATTGTCATCATTCACAGACGGTTGACTTCGGGTGGTATACCATAAATAGACTGTAATCCGTCTTAATAAATGATTTCATATCCTGTTTTGAAATCGATGAAAAGGTGGTGGGTAACGATTTGGACATCTTGGGTACTTTCCAGGATATGACGAAGAATGAAGATTTTATCAATTGAAGACTTTCCTGTTCCAGAACCACACTGATAAAGTTGTTGGTAGACGGTCTGTCCATTCCACCACGAGAGATAAAATATATGTCGCATGAAATGGCATCTCCTTCTAAAAATCTGTTACAATTTTTGAAAAGTTCAGATTAGCTGTTATTAAACTGAAAGTTGCATCGAGTGTCCTATAATTTTAAGCGAAACAGCTGTGCCAGTTTTGAAGGAATCCCAAATTCCGCCATAAATTTATAAAACTCTATGCGATGGATGCGTATGGATGGATGCGTATAATAGTGTCATTGTAATTGATAAAAAGGTGGTGTGTTTTGACTTGAAATTCATTGGTCTTGAAAAGGATTTGCCTTAGTGTGAAAATTTGGTCTATAGTTGATCTGTCGGGCCGAAAACTAAAATGTTATCTTATATATGACATTTGTAGTTTGTTCAAGACATGGGACCGCCTTTATTGTCTTTGGGACATATCGATCTGATATTCCCATCATCGGGCATACTCCTATCCATATAGAGTTTGTTATTGGTTTGATGCATGCCCACTTCTACGGCAATACCGTCGTATTTGTAGAGTTCTTCTGGTAATACATCAGAACTGACTGCACTTTTGATCTTCAGTTTCCAGTTGTTTTCGTTTCTTACCCTATCACTCCCTCGATATTAAGCCCCCACTAAGTAGATGTCTGAAATTCTGTCTGAATACATCCCTTTATCGAGAGACTGTTCGATTTTTGTGAGCTTCAGTCTCATCGGTCTCCTCTTAATTCACATCGGTAGAGCCGTTTGACCAAACCACACAAATCCGACATTATTTCAAATTCTTCAGAGCACCAAGTTTTTTTTTTTTTATAATTTGCGCGCATTCAAGGGGTTATGAATACCCTTTATATGTTTTAGCACAGTGCGGGCGTTAAGGAAATTAGGGATAAGAAGAAAGGAGATACCGATGCACATTGGTTTTAAATGTCTGTAAGTTATAATGGAAAGGAAAAACCGAGTTTGGTAGAGCATTCCACATTCGTGTTGTTCGGTTTATGTATGAATCTCTATATTTCCGCAAACATCCGAAGATAGGCTTGAGGGTAAACTGATTTGCATTCATTGCGTAACGAGTATTGCGGCTGAATTGTTGAATGGGAGGACTGCAGCTGGCTATTTCATTTGAACATTGGTTGTTAAAATAGCGATAAAACAAGGTAAGGCAGGAGATGTTTCGACGGTGTTCAAGCGAAACTAAGGAGTTCGCTATTCTTATGTCTCCTATAAGTTTTTTCGCACGTGTTTGAATCCTATCTAGTAGGTGCAATGTTGATTTTGGTGCACCTGACCAGACATGGGCGTTGAATTCAAGTTTTGGGCGTATAAACGCTTTATATATTGTGGCCAGATCAGAGGGGGTGAAATATTTCTTACATCGATTTAGGAAACCTAGACATTTCGCTGCGTTTTTAGCGACTTCGAATATGTAGTCGTTACTAACATACATACCTAGCATGAAAAGCTTTTCGGTTTCTTCGACGTAAGTGCCATTCATGGATAATGGCTCTAGATTTTGGTTACGCTTTAATGACAAAAGACAGCATTGTGTTTTGGAAGCATTGAATTCCACTCTATTAGATTTACCCCATTTGATAATGCTGTCAAGGTCGGAATTCAATGAGCTTAACATATTTTGGCGTTTAGAGTCCACGTTCGAAGGTGAGGGACGAGGACCTGTAAACGAATATGAGAAGCTGAGGGTACTGTCATCAGCGAAGGAATGAATTGGATTAGAAGTTGCAGACAGGAGATCATTTATAAAAATGAGAAAGAGAGTCGGAGACAAACCTGAGCCTTGAGGGACACCAGCATTTATTTGGTGAGTTACAGACTTGAAACCATCCAAAACAACTTGAATTGAACGTTTCGAAAGATAATGTCTAATCCATAGAAGAAGTTTTTCGTCGATTCCAAATGCACGCATTTTCGACAAAAGGGCTTGATGCCAAACCCCGTCAAATGCCTTTGAAATATCAAGCGCAACAATCTTGCTTTCGCCACCATGGTGGATTGATTGGCTCCACTTTTCGGTGAGATATGTTATCAAATCACCAGTAGACCTGTTGCTGCGAAAACCATACTGCCGGTCATTGAGAAGTTTTCGTGTTTCGAGATATTTCATAAGCTGACGATTTATCAGCGTTTCCATGACCTTGGAAAGAAGGGACGTAAGTGCAATTGGACGGTAGTTGGAGAGAGAAGAAGATTCGCCCTTTTTTGGTACAGGCTGGACAAATGCTGTTTTCCATCTACTCGGAAAGAGTCCTGATGAGTAGGATAGATAGAAAAGCTTACGCAGTGGTTTTGCTAGCGTAGAAGAACACCTCTTCAGAATGATGGGGGATATACCATCTGGACCAGCGGATTTATGTATGTCAAGATCATATAAAACTCTTGCAACTGTACGAGTACGAAAGTGAATTTGTCCCATAGAATGATCTACGTTCTCAAGTACAGGAGGAGACTGAACACAATCTGGCAATGTAGAATTGGCTGCGAAGTGCGCAGCAAGCAGATTGGCTTTGTCTAAAGAGCTGACAGCTGGAATGTCATTGTGAATGAGCGTCGGAATTGATGTTGATGCCGAATTTTTTATGTTTTTAACAAATGACCAAAAGTTTTTACTACCTCTGGGACATTGTAGAATTTTTCTCTTTTGGTATACAAGCTGGGTTAGGTTGTTTACCTCAGCAAAGATCTCAACATACCTTCCTTCGGGTGTTGTCTGTCCAGAGTGTTGAAGCCACGTAGAATTGTGTACATTGAAATCGCCCGCAATGACGATTTCAGTGTGAGGATGCAGGGATACAATTCTAGAGATGGAGTCAGACAGTGCATCAAACTCGTTAAGGGTTGAATTACTTTCAAGGTTTGGGCTTCTATAAATGAAACAGTATTGGATTAAATGCCTACGGACATGGAATTTCAGCCATATAAAATTAAATTCCGGATTGGAACATTGGCCGTATTGATGTTGAATTTGGTAGGCTACGTCACTACGTATATATATGGCGAGACCGCGGTGAGAAAAGAATAAAGGCACTAAATTATATCCAGGTAGGGTTAATTCTGATAAGTCAGTATTCACCCCCACCTGTGTTTCACTTAGTGCCAAAACAGCTGGTTTGTATTTACAAATGTGGGCGTATGCAGAAAAAAGATTCGAAAGTACGGATATAAATTTGGCAGCTCTTGATACCTCGAATACTGCGAACCTTAATGCCGCTCAATGTTGGATCACTAATTGCACCTAGAACTAACTTGAAGTGGCCAACTGAACTAACTGTAGAGCAGTTAGTATCGGGTGTTTTTTTTAGAGGTATAGAACTTCGAATTCAAATAAAACACAAAAAAATCGTTTAAATGTCCATCAGTTTGGCTTTATTGAGAGGGGATAATATTATGCCATTAATGCTTAAATATGATTTTGGGCATGTCGTCGCCGCGGCTGGTTCAAATAAAGCCAAATCTAGAGGTCTAATTTTCAACCACTTTTTCGAGCATTTGGGGCCGTATGTCGGCAATAACGCCACGTATGTTGGCTTCGAAGTCCCCTAACGTTTATGGTTTTTTGGCGTAGACGAGCGACATCACATATCCCAAAAAAAAAAAAATAATCCAATGTTGTCAAATCACACAATCTTGGTGGCCAAGTCACAGGTCCGTTCAGCGAAATTATGCGTTCATCGAATGTTTCCTTCAATAAACCGATTGTGACGTGCACTGTGTGGCATGTAGCGCGCGCCGTCTTGTTAGATCCACAACTCATCCACATTCATGCCATCCGATTCGGGAACAAAATAGTCGGTTATCATGGCTCTATAACGGTCTCCATTAACGGTAACTGACTCTCCAGCATTATGTCCGAAGGAGTATGGCCCAATGACTCCACCAGGGCATGGAGCACACCAAACAGTCAGTTTTTGTGGATGTTATGTCGTCTCAGGAGTCACATGTGGATTCTCTTCACTCCAAATGTGGCAATTTCGCTTGTTGACGTAGCCATTCAACCAAAAATGAGCCTCATCTGCCATCACTGAACAGAATTTTGCGATGAAAATGATCGTCGAGATCAACTCACTTTCGGCCCATGCACCAAAATCACGACGCATTGCATGGTCTTGCGGGTTTAATTCTTGCACCAGAAGGATCTTGTACGGTTGTTAGCCAAGATCTTTGCGCAAAATCTTCCATAAAGTTGATGGACAAAGCTCCAGTTGATGGACAAAGCTCCAATCTTCCATAAAGTTGATGGACAAAGCTCCGATTGCTGTGCACGGTGGCTAATCGATTCATTTGGGGTCCTCTTCAACACTTTGCTCTACAGCGGAAATTGTTTCTTCGGTGCGCACTGTTCGACGTCCCTGCGGATGCGTGTTATTACATAGAGTAAACGTAGTGCGAAAACGATCCATGGTTAACCGAATTAATTGCTCTGATGGACGATTATGTCGACCATAAAATGGACGGAGCTTGCTTCTGAACTCAACCATTATTTTCGAAATAAATTTGCACGATTTGCAAGCCTTTGTTTATTTGTCAACCTTTTCATGATAAAATGGCAAACCAAATTGAACATAAACGACATTAGAGTTGCCCGATTTGACCACAAAATTTCAGCTTTATTTCTGTTTGAAAAACCAACCTCTATAAAAAAAAGCATCCGTTATTTACGAGGCCCTATCTACCGCTTGCCATGTTGTAAGCCTGTAAACCTAGAAGAGAGGGACTTTGGATAAAACCTGTAGGTATTTTCGTAGAATGCTTAACTGACTTGGCGCAGAAAGTGAAACGACTCCTAGAGTCTTTTTCATCAGAAAAGATTCTGCAAAGCTCACTATAAGATGCATTTCCGATTTATGACTTTTCTATACGTTTTTTCCAGTAACATGTCAACTAGTTACGAAGGTTATACCCTTTTTCATACTATGGATACATCCTCTTAGATGTTTCATAGTTGCGGAGAATATTCCCTCCGCAATTATCCTTGGCCATATCAATTATATTTTATACTGATTGACTGATCGGAATCTGATTTTCCTCTTTCGAACCTTTTTTTGGAATTATTTTCGGCCTTTTGTTAAAAATCAAGAACCTTCAGTTCTCTTTGCGATACTGTTCAACTAGCTTAGGTGAAATTTCGCTAGAAGGGATCGCTTCAATTGACTAAGGATGGTTGTATCATCTAGTGGTATTGCCAACATTATGGTCACACTGGCTGCCTCGTCTATTGCCAATACATCGGCCTGGAAGATAGTACTGCGGTCAGGCAAGATAAATGTGCTTTAGTTTTATTTTCGAGAACACTCCCGCTCTAACGCCTACGTCCAGTTGTGAACCATCCTAATAGATGGACATGCATAGGTATATCGCTCTCCAGTTTACTGAAAATTAATCAAAACTTCCTTTCTACGATAACTTTGACATTGTGGTTGTTTTCCAAAATACGCCCATTACCCTACACAACTTTGTACTTAAAAATCCTCAATCAGGGTGCTCCTTGGCACTGAGCAGAAGGTGTGGCAACATAGTCGTCTTAAGTCCCAAAATTATTGCATTTTAGGCGCTGTTGTGGCGTTGAACGCACGCTTAACTGCGTACACACATCAACTAACAAACACACATTCACCCATAAGTACAGAGCCAAGAAAACACTTCTAAACGAATGAATGTGTGTTCGGGGAGTCCGTATTCCGTAGTACTCCTACGACTGGCATATGATGTCGTCGTTTTGTGTCGTTAAGAAAAGGACTTTATCGCCTCAAAGATTTCCATTTTTTTTTCTACATTTCCCCGCTTGTCCTTAACTCGTTTTCATCACACAATGAATGTGTGTGCAGCTAACACAAAAGCAAACAGAAAGCTCCACCGAATGGAAGACATAGCAGCGGCACAAAAAAAAAATCAAAATCACAATAAACAAACAAAACGGCATGGGGCGAATGGAGATGAGGCCATCCCAAGCCCAACCATATTACCACACATCGGTCCCGCGCTCCTTGCTGTGTGACTCTTTAGATATCGAGTCTTGAGCATAAGAAGACGAGCGACTCACAAGATGAAATTCTTGAGTTTTTTTCATTTTTTTTGCACTTTTTTGGCGTCTTTTCTTCTTGGTTCGCTTTTAAAGTAAGATGACGAAGACATGAAGGGACCATTATGTCGGATGAGGAAATATCTCTGATCCTTTCCATTTGGAGTTACGTTATCTGCATAGACATTCTTCTTTCAATGGCATTAACTCATATGAGTGGGTAGCATTACCGCATGTAGCACACTTTAAATGGATGCCCAGAGATTATGTGAAGGCTGGCGTATGAATGTGTGACATGTGCTTGGGGTATAGGGATTTGGGTGTTACCAGATTGCCTTTGAAATATTTATTCGATTGGATTTCTGGGTTCTGGTGTTATTGAATTGAACGCGTTCAACGCGTTCTTGGTGTGCAAATGTGAAGATTACCCAGACCGAGGCGGGTTGCGAAAAAAAGGGTGAACTCAAAGTGACTTAAGGCAAAGGGATTTCAGTACGGCGAATGTGTTTCTGTTTTTTTTTTTTTTGGAAGGACGACTAAATGTGATTTTGATTATGGAAAAGCAACAAGGTTAGGCATGAATGGAGGTAAAGGGTATCTACGCGCAAAGGTAGTGTAAACAAATTAAAAACGGGTCGGATGTGGACTGGGTGAATGACCCTTTGGGATAAATGGATTTTTGGGCATACATTCAGCTATGGACTTAACGAAGGGATTAGTGTTTCGGGTGTAGCTAGGTAGAGGGATGTTGTCGAGGATTTTTTTTTTATTAAATCACTTAAAGAGTTTCGTTAGATTTGGTTTTAAGGCTGTTCATGCGTAGTCTAGTTCGCAAGAGATCCTTGATTTTATTTCCAAATTAAAAAAAAAAAACAAAAATGCTTTCGGAGAACACTTTCTATCTAACCCGATCGCGTGATTTTCATGATTTATTCTGAGAAGCTGAAGAAAAGGAGACCGTTTTCCTTAACAAAGAATGCACAACGGCAACCTTTCGATAAAATCTACATCGTGGCTGTAAGCATATATCCCAATCATCATAAAAAATCTGCGATTTGTGAATAGATGGAGCAAGAATATCTATTGTGGCTGTACTTATGGGTCTCCAAAGATCTTCTTTTAATATTTAACTATACAGGCTTTAGCTGAAGATTCCTCTCTTAGTAGATTGCTGCTTGGTAGTCGAATGGTAGGCAAGGCGATTATATGAAATCTTGAGTTTTCACCTAACTGATGCCTACCAACTCCGACTATCAGCCTTCCCGTGACGACCGCTAAGTGTGAAGTAACGTATATAGGAACTCAACGCCTGTTGAATGTCTTAGCGGCAGCAGATGATAGAGAGGAGAAGACTGACACTAATGCATATAGTCCATTCCAAGCTGCAGCCGAAGAACTCCCATGATGGAGCCAACGCTGGCTCTCAGTTATTACAAACATATTGACTAACTTAAAAGAAACTGGGCAATAGAGGAATCTCAAGGCTTAAAAACCGCCTAGAATGCGTATCTGTAGCTGACGCTTGTAGCAGAGTCAAAAGTGAAAAAACAAGGCAAGCCGTACGCGCTTACGCAATGTCAATCTGTAGCTTGAAGTAGAATGAATGGCAACTTCATGCAAGAAATGTATCTCTCTTTTGACAGCGATACAAGATACCAGCTACAGATTTGCATTCCGGGCGGCCTTTTGGTCAAACCCCTTGACCAGAGGCGGTGGCGAATAATCGATTGTGAAATACAAGTAAGCTGGATGCAATTAAACGGGAAAAGTTCAGCATAACCTGAGTGAAATGCTAACTATCCTTGATTTGGAATTCAATTAAATGAGAAACAGTTAACTGTGTGCTACTGCAATTCCAAACATTGTCCCTAAATAAGTATCTTTCTCGAGATTACTGGTTACCTTAGGTGGATTTGGCTGCCTGTTTAGTCAATTACCTCACTTAACTGAGGATGACGCTTACAGTCCGGGGTGGCCTCAACCAACCAGCCCCTCCAACCGCTTGGTACCTAGCTAGCAGCCTCCATGTTCGCACACCAATTGTTGGCTCTACCTGAGGTAGGGTCTACCTCTGCTGTGTTTTCTCTCCGGGGTGGACTTAAGGACTCTACGGGCAAGACTCTACCGTTGAATTTTAAGCCTTTTGACTAGTTCGACGGGCTGTAAGCCGAGTACTATGTTGAATAAAGCCCATGCTAGCGCGTCACATTTTCCGACTTCAACTGGTCGGGTGGTGTTCTTGCTGATATTGACGGATCAGCGAGATTTCTACAACGTCATCCTGCACAACCGGACGAGTTTGGTAGGAATGCTGAAACTTATCTTGGCTTTATACAGTTTCTCTCTATAAACGCTATCATACTTTAAAATCCATGACTAGATGGTGGGTATCGACTCCTGGGTTTTCTGCAAGAACTTCCGGCGTATGAAGCTCTGGTCAATTGTTAACTTTACTGGAATAAAACAGCACTGATAAGGCCAAATCAGGTTGCTGACAGAGGGCTTAAGGCGTTTACACAGGATTTTATACGCGACGTTAAGGAGACTCTTTCCTTTACAGTTGTCGCAGCTCAGAGTGTCTCCTTTCTTTTTTTTTAGGAGGATAAATGCTTTCCGCGCCATAAAAAGGACCGTTTGCGTTGACTATCTTGGTGTGTTTTTTTTCCTGGTGGGAGGAGGAGAAATGCTTATACACCATAAGGAGGCCCGTTTGCGTTGACCATCCTGGTGTTTTTTTTTTTTGGGGGGAGGGGGGGGGGGTAGGAGAAATGTTTATACACCATAAGGAGGCCCGTTTGCGTTGACCATCCCCGAGTGTCCGTCTCTCTCCGCATGCTTTCTGGGCATACGGAATAAAACTCCTCCCAACCCTGTGGTTTCTGACACTCCTGGGACCACTCTTCGCATTCGGGGGGCTGTAATCATACACCCTTTTGTATTCACGTGCTTTCCCGATAGATATTGTTCTTCTTCTCTTTTCTTTCTTCTGAAAATGTCTTCTATAAACTGGCAAATTATTCCCCAACTCAAGTCGTCAGCATTTTGTCAACTATGCTTTCTGGGTTGAAGGCACCCATGCTGGTTTCTAGGACTGTGCGTTGGGCTTCCCATCTTCTGCAGGCAAAAAAACGTGTCATGTGCGTCGTCTGTTGGAGAGTCGCCGTACTGGCAGGTTGGGCTATCCATTTTATGGAGAAAGGCGTTAAAATTTCCGTGTCCGGTGAGGAACTGGGTGACAAAGTAATTGAATTCACCGTCTTTCCGGTCGTTCCACGGAGCCACATTTCTTAACAGCCTCTCTGTCCATCTTCCTCTGCTTTATTATTTGAATTTTGAGTTGGAGTTGTCTCTTCTCCTGGCTTTTCGTTCCCGCTTTGGTAGCGGGAGCCTGTTGTGTAAAATTTTTTATTTATTTTACTTGGGACAAACAAAAAAAACCTTGAGGGAGCTTAAGATACTAAGGTTCCATTCATCGGGTATACTTTTATCCGACCAAATTTTGAGGTGAGTTGGCTCCTAACAAATCTATCTCCCACTGCTTTAAATAGCTCGGCTGGCAGGTCATCTGCTCCAGAAACCTTGTTGGATTGCTCGTAAGCCTCTCTAGTAGCTCTGGTCTTCTTCAGCAGCATGGCCTTATAAGCATAGTTCTTTGATGCATTCGCCTTCTGGCACTCCTCATGGAACCAGGGATTTTTTTGTGGTGGCCGTGTGAAACCCAGTACATCAGTTGCGACAATGGTAATGGTTTGTTGGCATTGTTGCCACTGGTCGTCTGCACTCTTGACTCTAGCTGCATTGAGCTTGTGAAGAGGTTGAGGGAGACACGATAGGTTAAAGTTCTAACAGCTTCCTGCGACAGAAGCGGTGCGACGCCAAATCTTCTTATAGTATTTGTTGTGGCGTAATTGATATGCGCTTCCGTACTTTGGCTACCTTCGAACGTTCGGACATGGAAAATACGTTCGGACATGGAGTCATGTCTTGCGTCGATTGCAATGTGTCCAATTTGATTGACGATTTATTGATCTGGAGACCGCCAAGTCCCATTATGAATGCTTAGTTGTGGCAAAGATTATAAAGTCATACAGATGACGCACAGCATACAAGAAAAATTGTTTTATGGCGGGTCGTATAGGCAGGGCCGATATATGCAAAAGTTTCTGTGTTTTGTTCTCAATGCGTCATCTGTATGATTTTATAATCGTTGGTTGAGGGAATCGTGAACCGCCCCGTAGCCGCAAAGGCGATTAGCCGGAGTTCACTTTCCGACCTTGCAACCTCACGATTATGACGTCACTAAATCACCCAAAATGATTTCGACGTCGTACTTGGGGCACTGCTCGTATATTTTCGCTTAAGCAGGTGATGCTATACGGGCTATGCTTCGGGCACTTCTCGGATATGTTCGTTTAAGCAGGCCATGCTTTGCAGGCTGTGCTTTCCGACCGTGTAAACGAAAACGCCCTCCTTTCTGACTTAAACGCTTCAACCTCCCAAAATGATTTTGACGTCGTATTTGGGGCACTGCTCGTATATGTTCGTTTAAGCAGGTGAAGTTAAAGCTATACAGGCTGTGCTTCGGGCACTTCTCGGATGTTTTCGTTTAAGCAGGTCATGCCTTGCAGGCTGTGCTTTCCGACCGTGTAAACGAAAACGCCCTCCTTTCTGACTTTGACGCTTCAACCGCCCAATATGATTTCGACGTCGTACTTCGGTCACTGCTCGTATGTTTCCATTGATGCAGGTGATGCTGTGATGCTTTCCGACTGCGTATCCGAAGATGCCCTACTTTCTTACTTCGGCGCTTCAACCGCCCAAAATGATTTCGAAGTCGTACTTCAGGCACTTCTCGTACGTTTTCGTTTAAGCAGGTGATGTTGTGCAGTCTGTGCTTCGGGCACTTCTCGGATGTTCTCGGATGCTTTGCAGGCTGTGCTTTCCGACCGTGTAAACGAAAACGCCCTCCTTTCTGACTTTGACGCTTCAACCGCCCAAAATGATTTCGACGTCGTACATCGGGCACTGCTCGTATGTTTTCATTGATGCAGGTGATGCTGTGATGCTTTCCGACTGCGTATCCGAAGATGCCCTACTTTTTTACTTTGGCGCTTCAACCGCCCAAAATGATTTCGACGTCGTACTTGGGGCACTTCTCGTATGTTTTCGTTTAAGCAGGTGATGTTGTGCAGTCTGTGCTTTCCGACCATGTAACCGAAGATGCCCTCCTTTCTGACTTTGACGCTTCAACCGCCCAAAATGATTTCGACGTCGTACTTGGGGCACTTCTCGGATGTTTTCGTTTAAGCAGGTCATGCTTTGCAGGCTGTGCTTTCCGACCTTGGAAACGAAGACGCCCTTCTTTCTGACTTTGAGGCTTCAACCGCCCAAAATGATTTCGACGTCGTACTTTGGGCACTTCTCGGATGTTCTCGGATGCTTTGCAGGCTGTGCTTTCCGACCGTGTAAACGAAAATGCCCTTCTTTCTGACTTGGACGCTTCAACCGCCCAAAATGATTTTGACGTCGCACTTGGGGCACTGCTCGTATATTTTCGCTTAAGCAGGTGAATTCATACAGGCTGTGCTTCGGGCACTTCTCGGATGTTTTCGTTTAAGCAGGTCATGCTGTGCAGGCTGTGCTCTCCGACCGCGTATCCGAAGATGCCCTACTTTCTTACTTTGGCGCTTCAACCGCCCAGAATGATTTCGAAGTCGTACTTCGGGCACTTCTCGTATGTTTTCTCAAGTAGATTTTTGAAGCTTTTTTGGGTTCAATAATCTTTCTCCACTGTGGGGGCGTGGGCGCATATCAGCGATATATTTTTGACTTTGTCCCTGATGCGAATTGCGACCAGACTTCTTGCCATAGTCTTCCTCTGATCACCAATCCACATCAAAATAACCTCTGAATCTGCTCCTTGCGACACTCACCGCAGTAGATGTCGCAGTTTTTTTTTTATCCTCCTTATGCCTTCTCCATCCATAGCTGTAATGTCTGCCTTGTAGCAACTTAGGGTCCCTAAGTCAATAAGCAAAATTCAAATATTTTTCCACTGTTCTTTACATGTCTGCCAATTTAATTTAAGCCTCCTTTTCCAACATCCCTATCTCCCATCTCTATTTCTCTTTCATTCATCTTCAAATCAATTTACCCCCATCTCTCCCATGCGATATAGTTCAACACCGCACCGAACGTCTATTGACTGCACAATGTGATGTCATTACATTCATATCCAACAATTTCATAATTCACCACACGAACACCAGCACAATATGGGACCAACGAACATTTCATACGAAAGCCATAGGTGACCTTATTTAGTCACACATTGTAAGAGCTCATCAGGTAAATGAGTTTCACTATCAAAGTCCTTCATCGCGTTGGAAAACTTCTATTGCCATGGACCCACCATTGGGACTCACTCGAATGTCCCTTTTATTATCATTGTCCTTTTTTTTTATTGTTGTTGTTGTTCTTGATTGTGTTTTCTCAACGGAACGCAGTACTCATTTCCGGACACGTATGAGTATATCTGCTCCATAAGATCTGTGGACGTATCTCTAGAGTGATGGTGAAAAAAAAAATCCTGAAAATATAAGGACTATCTCTCAATGTAAAGGACCCCAGACGGGAATATACTATCCCCGTTCCAAACACATTCTCATGACTGTACACATGAAATCTCAATTTGTGTCCTTCTTTGTTGGCGCCCCTGTGCTTGTGTGAATGTGTGTGCCAAATAAATTGCGGTAAATTCATCTGAGCATTATGAAATGATAGGAAATTATATTCCATACAAAATATTATGCCACACCCAAGCCCCATTGCCGTTGGGGCCCTGATATTTTAACTGATTTCGATTCTTTACCACACACCCACTCACACAATCAACCGATCCACGAGTCGATATGATTGAGGGAATATGTTTGTGGTGATGCGGTGTGCAGCAGGATATGCCTCCTTCTGCTGGTGGTGGTTAATGATTTTGAATTCTGTCGAAAATTCTGAACACTACTTGTGTGCTTTGTAGTCGCATTGTGCGGTCAATGTGATTCTCGATTGCTTATCGCATCAGTGAATCCGACACCCTGTGCATTTGAAATCCATATCCTTTCAGCAGAGAATTCTCCTCGTTCAATCTTGAAAATATTCTTCTCTGGCACCAACCAGTCGTCAGTGTGTTCGTGTACAGCAGCGCACAGGAAGCAGAAAGTGCACTCGAAAGATGCAAGACGAACTTGAGCATGTTCCTTGTGCTTCATCCCACTCAAAGAGGGGGCTGATGAGGGGGATGTTGCCGGAATGATTGAATAGAAATTGAGACAGTCACTTCCTCTTCTTGGTAGTTTCCTCAATTCTGTGGTATTCTTTGTAAAGTTCTTGCCAGGCCTTTACAAAGAGGCGCTCCACCAAAGTGGGCTGGTTCAACTCCTTATATGTGCAATGCCCTAGGTGCTGTGGCATTGTGTCGTCCATGATGATTCAAATTGTTTTGCGGCGAAACACGGAACATTTTCGAAATGTCGGAACTGTTTTCGAAATTTACCTGTTTCTTGATATTAAGGTAGGTATACCGATGAATACTTGAACTTTGGGAAAGTGTGTACCATAAGATTCCGAAACAATCGAAATGGTAATGGAAAAATAAGAAGAAGACCACCTATAGCTGGGTATAAACTTTGTCCTGTTGTCCTTTGGATTTTCTTCTTTCTCGAGAAAAACGAGGTCTACCATTGTGTGGCTTGGGGTTAATCAGAGTGAAAGATTGAAATTCATGTTTCCCATGCACGATGGGACGGGGGGAGAGAAATATAAATTATTTGTTCCTTTAAAAGTTTTACTGGCTTACTTACTGTGTGGTATAGTGTCGTTAAATATCCTTGGGGGAAAGGTTAACAATATTTTGAAATTCTATGCATGTAGCAAATTTGATTAAATAGGGACATTGGCTTAGAATTGTAAAAGTCTAACATAGATATTGTCAACGTCATAGGTCGTGTTTGAATGGCAAGGACATATTGAGAACTTTTAAATTCAATTAAAGTATGAATGGGTACCTACCTCAGGCACAAGCATTCCATTATTTTTTGGAATATCTAGCATATATACCCATGCTAGGTCAAAATATTCATGGCAAAACAGATCTCCAGTTTTACATGAAAGTCTTGGGGAATGATTTCATATTCACACTGAGGAATTCAAGTGAAATGCCCTCAAGGATCTCAATTTGTAAAGTTTGAATAAAGCAAACAATTTAAAATAGAAGTGAGGAATTTATTTATAAGCAGACCTGTGCAATCATAATTGAAACAATATATGAACCAGATTTTAACCACGGCTCCGGAATCAGACTTCCATTTGTCTACAACCTGGAGGAGTAACTTACTCAGGTGGCGCTTCAGTCTGGAATAAACCTGGGCCTCAACCAACATGCCTTTCCAAATAGCCCGGTCCTTAGCTTACTACCTCCAGTTGCTTACTTGAAGTTGGTTGAGGGTCGGTATCTACTTGTGCGCGCCGCTTTAAGCGAATTCTTCCTCTTCTGCGTCCGACTTAGGGGAATGTTGTTGCAGAGCTTGTATAGTTATTGGTTGAATCTTGAATCTTTCGATAGCCCTTTTAACGTAGACGGGATTGAAGAATTTTTCGAAGAATTTTTTGCTCATGCCTCAACGCCGCAGAGCAGGTCAGGTTATTGTTAGGAACTCCATGTTGGTTCAAGTGATGGCTTTACTACTGAATTGCCTAGTTAGATAGAAGCAAAACTGGTTGACAAGCTTCTTCGTTTAATTTCTGACGGGCTCAGTGGCGCGATGGTTAGTAATATGAACTGCCACGCAGAAGGTCTGGGTTCGATTCCCAGCTGTAACAACAGCTTACTGATTTTTCCACTGGCCCTCCTCTCACTGGCCCTACTCTTCTGACAAATCATCCGAATGGCATCAATTGTCAAGAAAAGCTTCCTCGAATTCGCCTTTCGGAGTCGCCATAAAAGAGGAAGTCCCGCCATCGTGCAAGAAGTACACCAGAACACATGAATGGTTGTGTGAAAGCTCGGCCATGGGTACTAACGAGCCTGATGTGCCAAAAATTTGTATTTTCGTTGGTAATTTCTGATGAGATGTTGTTGACAGAGCTAAAAGCGGAGCCGAGACAGACAAAGTCCCGTACTACCTCAAAGTTATATCTGTTGATGTTCTGTCCAATTCGTCGATGTTGTGTGTGCTTTCGTGTAGGATAGCACAAACTTGGTGTAACCCTCACTTACTGCTAAAGATATGTTTGCCTCGTTCTTCTCTATACTAGCAAACGTGGCTGTAACATCACATTGAGTCCGATCATTGATGTCAATATCGTCGGCGTTTTCGAAAGTTGTGCCTCTGGTGTTGGCTCGGGAGTTTTGCACAATCTTCTCAGGAATCAAAAGTCAGATGACAGCGCATCGCATTGCCTAAATCCTTTTCCGGTATCGAATGTGTCGGTGATGTCGTTTCCAACTCTGATGGACCGACGAGTTTGGGCGGTATACCAAATCTAGACATGGCTCTGTATAGTTCGTTTCTATAAATGCTGACGTATGCGGCCTTGAAATCGATGAATATTTGGTGGGCATAGATTTCGACTTCACGGGTTTTTTTCCAGGATTTGCCGAAGTCTGAAGATTTGAACAGTTGTAGACTTTCCTGGCCTAAGAACACACTGATAAGGGCCGATCAGGTTGTTGGTAAACGGTTTCAGGCGTTCACATATTACGGCAGATAAGATCTTGTAGGCGATGTTTACAAGACTTATGCCTCTGTAGTTTGCTCAGTTCAGAGGATCCCCGTTTTTGTGGACAGGGCAACGATGCCCGTTCCATTATTCAGCAGAGTTTTATACGTATGCGGCCTTGAAATCGATGAATATTTGGTGGGCATAGATTTCGACTTCACGGGTTTTTTCCAGGATCTGCCGAAGTCTGAAGATTTGAACATTTGTGGACTTTCCTGGCCTAAAAACACACTGATAAGGGCCGATCAGGTTGTTGGTTAACGGTTTCAGGCGTTCACATATTACGGCAGATAAGATCTTGTAGGCGATGTTTATAAGACTTATGCCTCTGTAGTTTGCTCAATTCAGAGGATCCCCGTTTTTGTGGATCGGGCAACGATGTCCGTTCTATTATTCAGGCAGACTATCATCCGAACAGATTTGGCTTATGAGTCAAATCATATCCGCCGGCTTTACAAAGCTCAGCGGGAAGACCGTCATTTCCGGCAGCCTTATTAAACTTGAGTTTGAGTACTATTTTGCTCACTTCACTTAGTTCGTATGGATAACAGTTTTCGCTGTCGTTGCATGGATTGTTTTGCCAGACCGCGAAATGTTTTTCGTCATCGCCTTTAACCATCTGCAGAAGTGGTTCTTCCATATCCTCAGCATAGACTATGTCTCAACTAGGATATTTCTATGTTCTATGTTGGCTTTGACGTTTTACACTTTAGTTAGACATGCGAACATCGTTTCTCTGGAGTAGCACCTCTCTATATCCTCGATCGCGCGCTTTTCTTTTCTTTTTTTTTCTGCTTTTTGAACAGCCGGTGTTCTTTCTTCTTCTCTGCCTGTAGAGCTCAATGGTAGCTCTCGGATCCACCTGCAGCTTAGACTTCTAGGCCTCGTTCTTACCTTCGAGCATCAAACCAGGGATTTCTTTTTGGTGGGCGTGAGAAACCTAGTACAACAGTTGCGGCTGATCTAATGGCCTGTTGACATCGTTACCATTGGTGGTATGGTTTTAATCGAGATGCGAAGGAAAACGCGTTGCGAAGGTCTTGGCAATGTCTTGCAGTATTTCTGGATTGTTGTGGCGTGGTGGATATCCGCATTCTTACTTTGGCTGCAACAAGGTGGTGGTCCGATTCGATGTAAGCTCCTTGGAATATTCGGACATCCAAAACATTGAATGCGTTCCTCTTGTCTATCTTGATGTGATCAAATTGATTGACCGTTCTATAATCTGGAGACCGCAATGTCGCCTTCGTCGGAGCGTGAGCCCATTTAAGGTTTATGTTGGCGAATTTTGCCTTGATAGCAAATCCGCATCCGATAGACGCTGTTTCTGCTCAACATAACAGAGTCCGTAGTAGATGTCATAGTTTTTCATCCAATTTTTGGCCGCCCATCCCATCATATTTCCTGGATGGCAGTATTGTCTTCTTTGTAGCATTTAAGGGCTTCAATGTTCTCACATTCCAGGTACAGATGCGAACCTCGTTGCCCTTGTTTCGCTAAGCTCAGTCGTCAAAAATAAAATCAGTCCTTTCCGAGGTAATTTTTTGCATCGTTTTATAAAATTTTTTAAATGGGTGGTCAGTTAAACCAAAGCACAACCCCCAACCTGGAGGACCAGTTCCAATTCATTAGATACCCCTAGGTATCGGCTACAGGATTGAGTTCTGCCGTTGGTCTTTCGATCACCGCCACCTTCTCTGTTTAAAGGACCCGACTTACCCTTCAAATTCCTAGAAAACCTGTTGTCCGAATATGTCGAAGCACTTGTCTTGGTTCGCCTGGGACAGCAAGTCTGGTATTCTGAGCCAGGCTGACCAAGATATGTTTTTCGTATTATTATCAACAGTCGCACGTTTAGCAAGTCAAATCCGGTTAGATGAGACTAGTACCCAATGGTTACCACTTGTAGGTTCAAAATATGCAAATTTGATGTGTAGGCAGAGTTCCAACCAATGGGCATTGCCAAGTTAAAGCCAATCAGAGTCTGCCCTCGTTCTAGTTGCAACACCCAACTACTACCACCATCTCTGTTCAAGTGACCTAGCTCTCGTGATCCCTAGATGGCCTGTTGTCTGAATATGTCAGAGTAGCTAACGAAGATTGTTCACTTAGCCATCCTTATTAAAACTGTTGACTTGAGAATTGAGAATTCGCTGCGTCTTAGAAAAATGTCAGCAACCCTAGCATGAGTACTCATTGTAACCTCTTCAAAAGTTCAAATAGTTATAGAGTTCTACGACATGGGGCCACCTGTATCCACTACGGAATTAAGCCTCTCGTTTGCCTCTCGGCCCTTCTGCCACCATTTATACTCAAGTGAACTAACCCTTGTGATATTTGTTGTCCGAATTCGGTCAGAGTAGCTAACGAAGGTTGTAAACGAAGCCATCCTTACTAAAACTGTTGACCTGAGAATTGAGAATTCGATTCGTCTTCGAAAAATGTCAGCAACCTTAACATTAGGACTTTTTGTAACCTCTTCAAAATGTGTTAATGACAAAGTCAAAGTGCGTATCCTTGTTGCAATAAGTGGGTGTTACATGCACCATATTAGAGTTTAATTACAAATTTTTATTTCCTGGTACGAATGCGTCTTAAATTCTTCAAACAGACCATCGTTTTGTCTAGATAAGTCGCGTATCTCAAAAAAACATTGTGATATCAAACAAATCCGAAGGACTCAAACAAAGTTGTATACATCTCTTCACATCAACTAATTGGCATGTGCCATTTGATTAAAGATTCATGCATGCTTAACATCAAAGACTTGCACTACTCGTTCTTCCCATCGCAATTAGTACACCATTGCAGTATTTTCAGCTCAACTTTTCTGGGAAAATTCTGTCACGTTAATTTGATTAAAGCCACACACCCAAAAATACATCCATCACCCTGCCAATTGTTTACTAAAAGATTCTCAACACTCTCAACACACACCCACCAGGTAAAACTCAACACACATCAGCGCTTACGTCAAATGCAATTACCTCAGCTGCACGTAATCTATTTAACGGTAGCACTAAATTTCGACTAAGCACGAGTGCTGGAAACAGGATTCCCTCCCCGAGCTCATTAGAAATGCAACACTTTCCCTGTAACCACATAATTCCACCTTTGCACATTTACCAAACTAATCCACCGTCAATGTAAAGTGCAACCCTTCCTCAATCCAGGGTAGTGGAGCAAAAAAAAAAATAAATAAAGGATACAGGAAACTGCTCATCCTCTGCGATGAAAGTGGTTGTGGTGATGGCTGTAAAAAATTCATAGCACGTCAATATGGTAAACTACTTTACAGCAGTTAACTTCTTTTGTCATGGTAGTGCCTGTTCGCCTTACCCCACACTTGGTACACCATCAATATGCTTCCAAAGGATCGAACGTGCCATTTTGCTAATTCGTCCTCTGTGCGATGTTCCCTTGTGTGTATGAGGCAATAACAGCTCACCGACCAATTTTCGAAAGTTCACACGACAAAGCCGGATGACTTTCTGACTTTACCCTTCTCTCCGGGTGCATTATCGAAATATCGTTGCATTTGTCGTAAGTCAAAGTCAGTTCGGGGTGGGTGGTTTGAATCACCTGTCAGTTGTCATGGTCTTGAAAGTTTTACGTCCCCGCTGTATTGCACTACGGCAGAGTTTCAACGGATACTCGTTTATGCTGAAAGTTGCATGATGATCCTCGCGCACACGTAACATAACTCAGGGCCTTTTTTTTTTTTTTTGTGGCCCGGACGAGATGAGAAGTTTTGCCCTTTCAAATCCTTTCGTACGGATACCAACAACTACTTGGAAAACTTTTCCAAAAACAAACCCCAGTTATAGAAAACTCCATTCAGACCCACATCTCAAAAGTATCATCCTGCTTCGGAATAATTAGACGTAATAAAGTTGAAAAGATCAGGAGGATTATAAGGCTGACGGACGGGTCGGATCTGATAATTCGTCCGCAATGAATTGACAAAAGTTCCTATTTAACTGGTCACTGAACTTTTACCAACTTTTGACATTTACTTCATAGCCTCACAGGATATATGCAAATGGCTAATCACACCTCAATCCAAGCAGGGTTAACCGGTGCAAGTCGAAGTCGGTAAACGAGTATGCTATCTGGGGTTGGAGTTGAACTCTTTCCAAGTACCTGTGGCTATGGAACGATAGTTGATTTTCACCGTCAATATGTCCCAGAGCAGAGGTCCATTCATGGGTATTTCTCTAGTATTTTCCTACAACAAGGACATTGCTAGCTGAAATGCTAAAACGCTTTGAGCAATGATTCATGAGCGGTTGAGGCGGTAGCAAGGTGAAACGTAAGCGATATGAACTAAATTGCACATTATAACTCAAATCAATGGCAACAAAAAAAGTTTCTTTTTATATGTTCGTCCTTGCGCCGTTTGGGGTTCGTCGGTACGTTTTGAATCGTTCCGTTCCGCACCACGTTCAAAGTCGGGGAATGTGCTAAATAATTGATGAGAAAACTTTCCAACTTTTACCTTTTTTGTGTTTTGGGGAATTCAAGGGAGGATATCCACACGGACACAAGCTTTTCGGTGTAAGTGAGCAGAGAAAGCCTGACCGGAATGCAATAAAAAAAGTTTACGATATTAGTCTTCAATGGAATTAAGTTTTGTTTTAGTTTTCTGAAGTTGGTTGGAGATGGTGCGTGGAGGCGGAGACCGGTGACATGGGTTGAATTGGGTTGAATTGGGTCCCTGGACTGTGTTTTAATCGTATTAACCGAGGTTTGTGTTTCTTTTTAGGGTCGATGCAATGCACGTGTACCTAACGCTTTTGGTCGAAATTGAAAAATCGGGTGGGATTTGATTTTCTCGCCAGACAAGGTAGGGATGTGGGTACAGCTATGATGTCATGAAGAACATCTCATTTACATCGAAATAAGTCCGCGAATGATCTTAACGAGATCGCATGGGCATTTTACCATTCACCCCTTTTTGGTGTCGAGGCACAGAGATATCCCAGGGAACTGTAAGGCGGATGAGATTGTCAGACGGGGCACTAGCCCTGGTATTCGACCGCCAGTATATATGTTAGGTGGATGCAATCAAGAAAGAAAACCGCAGATGGATACGGGCCAACGTTTCTTACATCCAGGCAACTCTGGCCAATTATAACCAGAAACGTTATTTCTGTTTGATAATATGCTGATATCGCAGGGAACTGTAAGGCGGATGAGATTGTCAGATGGGGCACTAGCCCTGGTATTCGACCACCAGTATATATGTTTGGTGGATGCAATCAAGAAAGAAAACCGCAAGATGGATACGGGCCAACGTTTCTTACATAAAGGTAACTCTGGACAATTATAACCAGAAACGTTATTTCTGTTTGATAATACGCTGATAATTCAGATCCAACACCAGTACTACCATCGGTATCCTTACAGGGGACTGCCTTCTAGGCCTACATGCAGTAGGACTAGGCATTGATTTCTGTATCGACTTTTGCAGACACTGCTCTGACGAGGAGAAGGAGGAGTGTATTCCTCATCATTTATGCTCTTGTCCAGCTATATCCAACAAAATAAAACTCCATCTAGGGGACTACTTCTTTGACAAGCGACCTGCCCTGGCTAATATAATTGTCATAAGCCTCCTCCGCTTTATTATTAGCTCAGAATGGTTTACTTAGGCAAAAAAAAAGTCGTCAGATCCAAGTGCAACCACAGTGGACCTTTCTTGATCTAACGTAACCTAACATGATCCAAGCTGGATAAAAATTTGGAGTACTGCCCCGCAAATACCATAACAGAGGCTTCTTAGAAGTCCCAGAACAGAAGCAGTCAGGTATGTTAAGTTGGTAATGGGGAATAATACTCATATAACAGACCCTTCAACTTCCTTAGTTTTATCATCGGATAATGGTCTCAACCAACCAGATTAGACTTACCTAACTTATAAGAAAGAGTGTTCCAAAATAATGAAAAAGAGCGAAACGCTATTTAATAAGAGACCTGTCCTCTGCACAAAAGATGGGTCAGACTTCATAGCTTGGGGGTTGAGTTCAAAAGGAACAAAAAAATTTATTGATAACGAACATGCGAACATTTTTCTTCATCAAAAGCGCTACAGACTGGAATGAACCTGGGCCCCAACCAGCAGGACTTTTCAATTAGCCCGGTCCGCATTAAACTGCCGCCAGTTTCACACTCCAAGTTGGCTGAGGTTTAATTTACTGCGTTCGACGTCTGACTGCGAATCGAAGACTCTGCGAATCAGAGTATTGGTGTCCATTCGTTCTACATGTCGTTGCTAACTTAAACGTCCAATGCGGATTTTTTGACCAGGGGTCGCTGTACAGCACGAATATTGCTTGGTTAAATCTTCGTCTCCAAAGCAAACGTCGTCAACGCAAACGGACCGAAGATTTTTCGAAGAATCAGCCAAGGATTTCTTTATCCACTTTTGAGACGGTCCATGCTTCAGCGCCGTCATGGTCTTCCATTTGCTGTCCTTAGTAGTTCAAGAGATGGCTTTACTGCTAAATTTTGCCTTTATACCACGAAGAAACAGCTTTTGGCAAGAGTAGTTCTTCGTTTAATTTCTGACGAGATGTTGTTGTTAATAGCGGAGACGAGTTAGACCAAGTCCCGTAATACCTCAAAGTTATATCTTTCAATGGTGACGTTCTGTCCAATTCGTCGATGTTGTGTGTCCTTTCGTGTTGACAGCATATACTTAGTCTTGCCCTCATTTACTACTAAACCAATTTTTGCCGCTTCCTTCTCAGTAGAAGCAAGTGAGGCTATGATAGCAAGTTATGTTCACCCAAAGACTATAACGCCATACAGCTGAGCACTGCATACAAGAAAAATTGTTCTACGGTAGGTCGTACTGGCACAGCCCGCCATATAATTTGGATCTCGATTCTCATGTGTGCACGTGTTTTTTGTTTTCAATGCGTCATCTGTATGGCATTATCACCTTTGGTTCAACCAATGATGCTTACATCGTTGGCGAATGCTAGTAGCTGCACCGATTTAAGAAAGATGGTATCTCTGGTGTTGGCTCGGGAGCTTTGCTTAAGCTTCTCAAGAATGACGTTAAGGAAGTCACATTGATTGAATGTGATTAAATCCTGTTTTTGCATCGAATGTGAGGTCGGTGAGGTAGTTTCCGAATATTATAGAGCAGCGATAATTCTCCATCGTCAACCACAGATAGACGAAGCGATCCTGTCCTATGCTGCTGTCTTAATTTTCCACTTCTGCCGAAGTTTGACTTTCCATGCCTTAAACCACAATGACAAGGTGCGATCAGGTTGTTAGCAAACGGTTTCAAGTATTCACATATCGGTGTTTTCAACAGGGACGCTACAAAAGTTGAGCGACAGGGACAGCAAACGACGCCATATTTCTTGCCGCTCTTTTGACATTTCTCTTCAGTAAGGTTTGCCATTTCATGATGGACAGATATACGATCCAACAACGAGTCGAAATTATTCAAATTTACAACCGAAATTCGGAATCAGTGGCCTCAACGTTAAGAGCGCTACGTCCAATTTATGGTCGTCATAATAGTCCTAGCAGATCAACATTTGAGCGTCTAGTGGAAAAATTTGAATCCAAAGGCACAGTACAAATTGTTCCCGTGCCAGTGAGACAAAGAAGTGCCCGTAGTGTCGAGAATATTGCTGCCGCTGAGGCTTCAGTTGATGAAAGCCCAAATGTGTCTCTCACACGTCGTTCTCAAGCGTCGGGCATCTCTGTGACGTCGTTGTGGCGATTTTTTTCGAAAAGATCTTGGCCTACATCCTTTCAAGAATAAACTGACGCAAGAACTGAAGCTGCTTGACCAGCAGAAGCGTCGTATATTCGTGAATTGGGCTGAGCAACAACTTGAAAAGGATTCGGATTTTCATCGAAAAATCATCTTCAGCGATGAGGCTCATTTCTGGCTAAATGGCTTCGTCAATAAACAAAATTTGCGGTTTTGGTCAGGCAGCAATCCACACGAACTCCATGATTCATCATTGCATCCCGAAAAAATTACGGTTTGGTGTGGTTTATGGGCCGACGGCGTCATTGGGCCGTACTTCTTCCGTGATGATCAAGACCGGCACGTTACTGTGAACGGGAATCGCTACCTTTCAATGATAACCGAATATTTTTGGCCCCATTTGGATGATATGGACTTGGAGGACATGTGGTTCCAACAGGCCGGCGCCACAAGCCACACAGCGAATGCCACACACAATTTATTGGAAACCAAGTTGGAGGACGTGTTATCTCACGAAATGGTCCAGTAGCTTGGCCGCCTCGGTCGTGCGATTTGACGCCTTTAGACTATTTCCTGTGGGGCTACGTCAAGTCCTTGGTCTATGCCAACAAGCCAGCGACGATTGATGAACTTCGTACGAACATCGAACGTGAAATTGCAGCAGTATCGGCCGATTTATGCTTGAGAACCGTCGAAAATTGGGTTCAGCGTCTGGACTTCTGCAAGCGTGCCCGTGGTGGCCATGCAAAAGAAATCGAGTTCCACACATAATGGCATCGAACGTACTTTCACAGGATTAAGGAATTTTATTTATATCCAAAACCGTTTTTGTTTTATTAAAAAAAACTTTTGTAGCGCTCTTATTGAAAAACCCTTTATAACGGCAGATAGGTTCTTTTAGGCGACGTTAAGGAGGATTATACCTGTTGGCGTAGTTCAGAGGGTCTCCTCTTTTGTGGATCGATTTACCGATACTGAGGTTCCATTCTTTGGGCATACCTTCATCCGACCACATTTGGCTTATGAGTTGGTGGATTCTACTTGCCAAGTCATCATGGTTCCTGTAGTGGTACCTCTGTATATCATCGCACGCACGCTTTTCTTTCTCTTTTTTTTCTGCTTTCTGAAAAGCCGGTGTTCCTATCTTCGTCTTTGCCTATAGAGCTCAATGGCAGCTTTCGTCTTCACCTGCAGCTTAGCCATGTAGACCCCGTTCTTGGCTGCGAGCACCTCGTCAAGGTTTCTTGCTGGTGAGCGCGAGAGACCTAGCACATCAGCTGATCTAATGGCTTGTTGGCAGCTTGCTATTATTCTTCGACTTTCGATGCTGGTAGTATGGTGTTACTCGAAACGTTAAGGGATCCAAGTTACGTGAAGGCCTTATCGGTCTCTTGCGATTGCTGTCTTTCGATATAAAATTTCTTCACAGTATTTCTGGTTTGTTGTGGGGTGGTGGATATCCGAATTCTTACATTGGCTGCCTCTTTTCTATCGCAATGATATCAATTTGATTGACCGATCTGTTGATCTGGAGAGCGCCATGTCCCCTTATTGATTTCGGGGTAAGGAATCCGTGTGCTGGCTATTGTTGTCTTTCCTTCTGTGACTAAGTCGATTAGCCTAAGTCCGTTGCCAGACGTGTTGTCGTGTAAGCTGTTTTTTCGACGTTATTTCTAAAGATGTCTTTTCGTCCTATCTTTGCGTTTACTACTTCCAGCACGTATTTCGGCAGTCGCTCATAAGTTTTGTCATGGGGCCTGTGGAAGTGGTCTTTGGCTATATCCTCTTCAGGTCGGTCGGAACGTGATGGCATATAAGCTTATGTTGGTGAACTTTACCATGATAAGGATTGCTAAATTGCGTTCGCTGATGTCTTGGAAACTTAAGACTTCTTGCCTAAGTCTGGGACTTATTGTCCCATCCGAATAGTCGCTCTTTCTGCTCACCATTACATGGTCCATAATAGATGTCACAGTTTTTCATCCTCTTTTTGCCAAGCGCATCCCATTCTATTTCCTGGATGGCGATAATGTCTGCCTTGCAGCAGCTTCCGCTAGTTGTTGGGAAGTGGGTGAACTGGACAATGATTTGACATGACAAATCACAAGCGACAACAGGACGTTGACTTACAATTTCCAATTTTCAGGACTTTGTGACTGTGGGGTGAAGGAAGTGGGGCCATAGGAAGTCTCTCGGGACGGGAAGAGTGCGAAGGAAGCCTTGCCAATAACAACCGGTACGTCTTGGGATCAAGGCGAATCTTTACTCTTGATGAACATAGGAAAAAAGTTTTCCTAATCATTTTTCAGTGGTAGAGACATAGGTTTCTGATTATTTTTTTAGGCTTTTCTAGAATCTATCCTTTTTCTTCTAGAATCCTTAAGGTATGTATGTTGTCAACATTAAGTAACTTTCTTCCTCATTTGCACGGACAAAAATGTTTGCTGATCTGGGATGTTTGGTGAGAGCACAAGAACTACCCCCTTCCGACGAGTTAAGATGAGCAATAGCAAGCGTGCCGTGCCCTTTTCTCTTGCTTGAGGGATTTCTTCGTGGCCTACCGTGACTCACAACAATGGCGTTATCATTATTTCATTAGGCTTGGTGTTGTTCTCATTTGTTAAACCAATTTTACGTCTTCCTTTCCTACACTAGCAAACGTGGCCATAACACCAAATTCTGTCCGGCCTTAATAATTCCGCTTAAGTGATCTGGAAATCAAAGCAAGCATTCAATCTGGAAAGTGAGCTCCTTTTGATCAAATACACTTAGAACACGGGGCTATTGGTATCCACTTCTGGATTGAGCTTTACCTTTGGCCTTTTGACTCAGCCGCCACCATTTGTATTCACTTGACTAGCCGTTGACATTTTTTAACATCCTGTTGTTCGAATATGTCCGATCTGCTTACGTAAAATGTTCATTACGTGTATCCTTACTAGGACTGTTTGACGCATCGCTGATGTCATCTTGGAGGTTGTCTTACGACCGTTTGGGGAGGTGTTTGACGCGGTGCTTAAAGCGGTGACATCAGACCTAATTTTAATTCGCAAGTGGTGTATTTCAGCAGGAATACATTTCATTCCATCATCCCAGGCATTCTGTATTTTATTTAATATTTTCTCAGTGAAAAGTCCGATAAATCCACTAACAAACAGGTACCAAGGACCTTATGTTAACCTTCCTTAATTTAACACTCACACACGCACCACTTTAAACGATTTTTGTTTGTTTAACGGATCTGCTAACTTAACACCAATGTATGGACATAATGCAATTAGTCCAGTTACCTAAAGGACCTTCATCTCTGCGCTTTATTTGTCCATCACAAATGGACCCGCAATTCTCTCGAGAGATCTAACCCCCTCTAGACCAATTAATCACAATTGAGCCTTTGAAACTTGCAGTTCATTCCACAACCGCCTAATGTAATTCACCCAGCCGTTGTTCGAAGCACTAGGCCTAAACAATACTCGGCCATTTATAATAAAACGGATTACCCATTAGCGATTTCATCCAGCTAACGCCATTATCCACACAATACTCGAATACAATTGGGACTTCAGTTCGTCAGAGAGCCTACATCACTTGGTATTGTTTTACAGCTAAATACCCATAAATTGCCGTATTCCGAGCTTCAACCCCACTCCCGCCCCCATTCATTGGCCAACTTCTGTTCGATTTGTGTTCGCCAGTTTATTTGCGGAAGTTGTAGATACAAAAGTTTCTCAGGGGCCACCCGACAGGATGGCGGTGCTTCTTTCATCACGCTGACAGACACTGGGATAGAGCTCCTTGAAATCCAAATTGGCTTTGGTTGTCAGGTCGGTAAATCCGTCAGTTTGTCAGTCAGTCGTTAGAACAAAGTTGCCATCTAATGACGGGACTATTATGGGAAGTTTGTTGAACTTTTTCTTTTATTTTTTTTTTTTCAAAAGTCGGATTAATTTTTTCTCCACACTGTGGTGGAGTCCTTTTTCGAGGACTATTTGTATGTAGCAACAAAAATACCATCGTAACACTAACTAAATTGTTATGACTTTGTTTTTGTCATCCACTCAAAGGGAAGAAAATAAAATCATGTCTCTGTGGGGTACTTTCTAGTGTGTCCCGCAAGCCGCGCTTCCATTAGCCCTTCGGGTGGAATCGTAGATTGCCAGTCAATTGATTTGTCAGCCATTGCGAGCGACCCCAATGTTTGTCTGGCCAGATATAGTGGTGGTAATAATCATTTGGTTTGTATTGGGAATGGAGTGGTATGGGGGTGGACCATGGTAGGGCTAGAATCTCCTCTTTGTTGTCCGAGTACTTAACTTTCAGATAAATTTGAAAGAATAGGACGAAGCAAATTGAAACGTGGGACCCACTTTGCAAGGGTAAATATACATTTCTTGTTTCAATATTGTTTTGAAATTTATTTACCTTGGAATGGTGCTGTTGGAGCAGTCCTTTTGCTGTTCTGTTGTCAAAGTCAAGTTAGTACGGAGGAGCGGAATGATGCACGTGGCACGTATTCATTATTCAGAAGGTTATCTTTTGTTCATTAACGCGGTCTCCGCAGGACGGGTTTGGGCACTTGCTTTACCTATTTTCCTGAGAATATAATGAGCCATTGTTGTGTGTTTGGTTAATAAGGAAAATTGATTAGGTTTGCTTATCATTCCTTGTGATAGTGGATGTTTTCGTTTTCAAACGCCATTATCAGATATAATACGAGAGTTAGGATAAATAGAGTGTCGCACTGAATACGACGACCCGCATTTGGCAGGATTCGCATATTCAAATTATTTAAGCACGTAAAGAAGGATGATTTCTTTTTACTCCGGCTTTAATTTTGAAGGCAGAGAGATAACCGATGGCATCTTTGGACACAAAATGTGAGTAAGGTAGTTAGAATAGAACCACACTTATCTCCAATGCTGTTCAAGATGCTGGAAACAAGGAAATAAAAGGCAGGACAAAGGTTCAGAAGACCACATTTTACAACAGGCTTTTACTTACCTACCTGTATAAAGTTAGCTAGTGCTGACCTTTATTGCTTTATTTTTTTACTTTAAAAACTCAAGACGTCCGAATTGATGCCCACCTCCTGTTCATCGATTTCAAAGGTATTAAAAAAAAAGGATATAGATATCGAGTTATTTTGTGGTGTTACTCTAGTACAAAAATCCTAATGAGCGAATTGTCGACCACAGATCACTCAATCAAAGATTTGCAACGTCTCTTAGGTGGGCTATGTGAGGCTGGGCTGGCCTTTTACCGTTGAGGTGGTTTTACACTTATGGTCCCCATGTCATTTTTTTTAAATAAATTACGAAAATAAAAAACCGAGCAACCGACAAGAATTTTCAAAGGAAAAAAACTAAAGACCGCCGAAATGAAAAATAAAAAAAAAATGATGCCCTCACATATTTGCCACAATCACTAAAACGATATCTATCACGATATTCAAGGAGTGGATTTTCTTTTTCGAAGCTATTCCGCTTCAAGAATCGATCTGGTCGCACTTTTACATACATAATTGCACCCTTTGTACTCTTAACTCGTAAGCCTACAAGCTTCTCTCTACTTTCTACCCTTAAGCTGTAAAATGCGTTCGCTTTCAATCGTTGTGATATACTCGCCTGGGTGTTGTAGAACGAAGGTAGACTCCGATTGTCTATCAAACATGTGCTTATTTTTAACCTCCAAGTGGTAACCATCGGGTACTGCTCTCATCCAACCGGATTTGACTTGCTAAACGATAAGTGCGAGTGTTGATAACACGACGAAAAACAGCAACACTATAAACAGCCAGGTCAGAATGGCACGGAATGAATATCCGGCCTGCTGTCCCAGGCGAATCTAGACAAGCTGCTTCTACATATTCGGACAACAGGTGGTCTAGGAATTTCAAGGGTTAGCCAGGCCCCTTGAACAGAGATGGTGGCGGATGAACCAAAAGGCAGTGAATAATGATGGCTTTGTGTCCTTTGGGTATCTAACAAATTGGAAGTGGCCCTCTAGGATAGGGGTTGTGCCTTGGGTTAACTCTCATGGAAAAATCCAGTAGTTACGAAGCAACCAATAGCCTCGGAAAGGACTCATTTTATTGTTGACGACCCTGCTAAACGAAAAATGGACAACGACTTTTGTATCTGCACCTGGAATGTGAGAGCATTAGATAGGAGAGGAGCATGCGAACCACAAGCAGAAGCTCTTAACTGCTACAAAGCAGGCATTTCTGCCATCCAAGAAATACGATGGAATGGGCCGGGCAAAAAGAGGATGAAAAACTGTGACATCTACTACATACCGGATTTGTTATAAGTGCCAGACTAAGGCGATAAGTCTTATGTTCCCACGAGATTGTTATAATCCGCATCAAGGCCAAATTCACCAACATAAGCCTTACGATGATATAGATAAGGATTGCTTATACGAGCTCCTTGACAAAACCCATGAGCGACTACTGAAGTACGATGTTAAAATCGTACTGTGAGATTTAACGCCAAGGCAGGAAGAGAAGACATCCTTAGCAGTTTTGTCAGAAAACATAGCCTACACGACAACCTGTCTGGTAACGTAGTTAGGCTAATGGACTTCGCTACGGAACGAAATGCCACTATAGCCAACATACGATTTCCTCACCTCGATATCCATAAGGGGACATGGTGTTCTCTAGATCAACGAAAGGTCAACTAAATTGAAAACATTGCGATGGACAAGAAACACGCATCCAGTATTTTGGAGGTCCAAGAAACCGAGGAACCAACATCGACGCTGACGGCTACCTTGCCAAGGCAAGAATGCGAATATCCACCATTCCGCAACAATCCAGAAATACTGTGAAAAAAATTGATGTCCAATGACTGTAATCGCAAGAGACCGCCAAGACCTAAGCGAAACGCGTATCACTTAACCTCTTGATTCACCATACCACCAGCACCGAATGTCGAAGACCAATGGCAACGACCATCCGCAACTGATTTGCTAGGTTCTTCGCGCCAAAAAACAAGAAACCTCTGTCTTGATAAGGAATGCCAACAGATACTCGCTGCCAAGAATGACGCCTACAAGGCTAAGCTGCAGGTGAAGACGAGAGCTGCCATTGATCTCAGGCAAAGAGGAAGGGAACAACATCAGCTTTTCAGAGCAAGAGAAGCGCGTGGTCAAGGATATTAGGGTCGGAAACGACGTCACCGACACATTTGATACCGAAATAGGGTTAAGGCATGGCGATGCACTGTCATGTGACTTCTGCAATTTGATTCTTGAGAGGATTGTGCAAAACTCACGTGCCAACACGCTGAGGCATGGATCATCTCAAAATCAGATGCAGAGATTCTTGATCGATATAAGAGGAAATTTCTTCGAAAAATCTTCGGTCCTGGTTGCGTTGACGGGCTATGGAGACGAAGATTCAACCAAGAACGATACGAGCTATGCCCCTAGGCAAAAAAAAACGCATTGGACGTTTAAGATGGCTAGGACGTGTAGAACGAATGGATACCAATACCCAGGCTCGCAGAGTCTTCGATTCCCAGCCAGACTTCGGACGCAGTAGAGGAAGACCTCGCCTTAAGTGGCGCGACCTCAACCAACTTGGATTCATTCCGGACTGTTGCGCCACTTAAGTAAGTACGTATACCCGATTTCAAGCGTGGCATGTTTTACTGGACACTTTAGCGCATCGACCGACGGCGGTATTTTCCAAACGTGTGCCACTACACCATGACACCTCGCACTCACTCATTTCAATTTTGTACACCAATTGGATTATCACGATCATTGTTTGACAGTACAATATAACAGCTACCTTTGGACACATTGACAGTTGTCCTTAGACTGTCAAAATTGGCTCACCTTGTCATATTACAATCGAGTGTTCTGTGTCCATGTCTGGTGACCATTTCTGTTTGCTTTGCTTGTGGCGAAAGTGTTCATAAATGGCTGTCCGCCTAAACACCTCGTTTGCTTTTCCGTTTCTCCAGCGTTTGGGTAAGAGACCGTGTTACCTTAACCATCGATCTAGGCTTTTAATTCTATTGATCTGTTTTTAGGGGTGTCATTTCATAGGTGAAAAAGGAGATCATCTACTCCTTGCCACTAAACCTTTTCCGTTCATCGTGTTTGGGTCGACGATTTCTAGAGGTGATAATACGTGTTGATAAGGTATGTGATAGGGTGAGAGGTCAAAAACAAGTCCGGGAAGTTAGGGAGGGACTGTGAAAATCCAGAGATTGAATTTGCTCTGGTTAACCTCAGCCAAGATCACAACATACCTTCCTTCGGGTGTTGACTGTCCACGAAGAATTGTGTACATTGGAAATGATGATTTCAGTGTGAGGTAACAGTACAGGGATACAATTCTTGAGATGTAACGGGTGATCCAAGTAGAGATACTTTTTTCAATAGCCTATTTTGACAGATCACGTGTGAGTCGTGTCATGCTGTCATATTATTTTTTCTTAGTATTGTTTGACATTTCATAATGGAAAGACTTACATGTGAACAACGTTAACAAATTGTTCAACTCTATTATGAAAATTCACGTTCTGTGAGGAATTTGTTTCGTGCACTTCGCTCAACTTATGGTCAACATAATCGGCCTACTGAGCGTACTATTCGCAACACCATCACCCATTTTGAGACCCAGCATTCATTATTGGATAACATTCGACCGAATAGACCACGTCCAGCACGCTGTGAAGAAAATATAGCGGCCGTAGCTGAGAGTGTACACGAAGACCGTAGAGAGTCGATTCGGCGCCGTTCGCAGCAACTCGGACTGACGTATGGAACGACTTGGCGCATTTTAGGTCAAGATCTTAAATTGAAAGCGTACAAAATACAGCTTGTGCAACAACTGAAGCCGCTCGACCTTCCCAAGCGACATCGCTTCGCTCTATGGGCTCTTGAAAAGTTCCAAGAAGATCCGACGTTTTCGAGGCAAATTTTGTTTAGCGATGAGGCCCATTTCTGGCTCAATGGGTAATGTAAACAAACAAAATTGCCGCATTTGTGACGAAGAGCAACCTGAAGAGATTGAAGAACTGCCACTTCATCCAGAAAAAACAACGGTATGGTGTGGTTTGTGGGTCGGTGGAAACATCGGTCCATATTTCTTTAATAAGTATGCCGGTGCGAACGTAACCGTCAATGGCGACCGTTGTCGTGCCATGATAACCGAATATTTGATGCCTGAAATTGAAGCTCGTGATCTCGGCGACATTTTGTTTCAGCAAGACGGCGCCACTTCCCACACATCGCATCAATCAATGGACTTATTGAGAGAACATTTCGGTGAGCACATAATTTCACGTTTTGGGCCGGTCGATTGGCCACCAAGATCGTGTGATATCACACCGTTAGACTTTTTCCTGTGGGGATATGTAAAGTCAAAAGCTTATACCGACAAACCCGCTTCGATTCAGGCCTTGGAGGAAACCATAACGCGTGTCATTCGCCAGTTACCAGTCGAAGTGCTCGAACGAGTGATCGAAAATTGGACTCAACGGATGGACCATCTGCGACGTAGCAACGGCCAACATTTGATAGACATAATCTCCAAAAAATAAATGCCAAAGAATGTTCTTTCAAATGATAATAAACATCTCCATTAAATTTGAATTTTCTGTTTTTTTTCTTTAAAAAAGTAGGGAACCTCGAAATGGATCACCCTTTAGTTAGACAGGTTATCGAACTCATTAAGAGTCAAGTTGAGGGTCATATTTCGATTTCTGTAAAAAACACAGTAGTGGATTAAATTCCGGATTGGCCGTATTATTGCTGAATATGTCGGCTGGCAATGCGGAGATTTAAGCTATCCTCGTGTTCGACGGGATAGGGTCGACTCCCGGTAGAGGTAACAAGGTGCACGTGCCATCTGTTTGTCCGCTAACTTGTCGTCGACCCCCGGTTGAGGTGGTGCAGTGCTGGAGTGGGTCAAAGGATGCTATGTAGCACACCTGTATTTATTCAGCTGAATGGAACTGAACCTATAAATTAGAACCCCTTCAACAGCAGCTAAAAGAGCGAGGGATTCGTCATTTGCAATTATGAAAACCTCGCCAATTTGCCAACTATGGGTTGGAAGAAACGGATTCCTGTCCAGAATGTATTTTGGGTCGAATGGTTTGATCTGGGTTCTCGCACAACTCCGAGGGCGGTTAGGAATCTGTTCCAATTCCACTACCTCCAGCTGTGGTCACTACTAAATTGTACAGATCATCGGACTTCTGATATGCGTAAGCAATTCTTTTAATATCTCCCTGATAGGAACCTAGGTTGCGGCAAGTGTGCGCCGAAGGATTTTGAATAGGCTGGAGCCAAGTGTCACTTCTTCCTTCCTACATTTTTCCGTTGTTATGCTTCCATCCGGTTAACTGCGGTCAATTACCGCGAATTCCAGATGTTTTTTCAACATCTTGCTAAACGTTCTATCAGGGGTTCTGAGAGTCGAGGGATTCACAGCTTTTTTTCTTTTTGGCACTCCTTGTGGTGTGTTCCAACGACCTTTGTCTTTCGGCTACAGTATCCTCGGATAAGCTGGCGAAACGCTATAGCTGTTTCTTGGCCCAGCTGAGCGACTAGATGCCTTACAATCCGATCTGTGGATGGGGTATGTATATTGGATACGGACTATTATTTTGGTAAGTGCCCGTTTATACTTGTGTTCAGATTTGACAGGATGGAACTACTTGGACGGTAGGTTCTTTAATGATTTGGAGGGACCATCTGGTGTAAGCTCAATGGTACAGAGTAGTGATTGGAGTGTACCGCTCTCATATTTTGCCTATTGATCGGACCTGTTTTCAAAACCAATGTCTCTTCCGATGGATCCGATGTGTTATCAGCCATAGACTATGACCTTCAATGGCACACCCAACCACTACGTCTGTATCAGATTTTCCCAAAAGTCATTACGCTACCGGCGGATATACTGCGGGGAGAGGATACCAATATGCTGGACCAGGGTACGGTTCGGTGAAGTAAATGAACCAATATCGGTAGAGGTGGGGCTTCAACGCAGTGCGACCTCAAAGCCGAACAGCCGGTTGATTCTTTAAGGCTTATGATGATTCGAAGAGAGTCTCCATAGATAACGACGTACATATGTACGTGAATTTAGTTCTAAGATATCAAAATTTCCCCCACCCCACCGTGTTTTACAAAGCGACGAATAAGCTGGTTTATGTTTAGTTAGCCATGTGGACGTATGCCGAAAAGAGATTTTAAGTTTACTCACGAATATTGGTTACATCGACTCCAAAATTCTCATCTGATACCATTTTCAATAATAAAAAAATCTCAACACTGATGCAAACTAAGCAAAGCCGTCAACGACAGAAGATGTAACGTTTGGCTTCCAAAATTAGTTTTTCACAGGTGTTATGCCAATTTGCTTCGGTCACCCAAAAAATATTCACTCACGACCCTGCCATTCGCATGATGATGCAAGTCCGCGTATTGCGAAACATAAAGGACCTTTCACTTCAAAGCGATCTGTCAAAAGTTTTGAATTCGTTATAGAAAAATAGTTTGATGAGATTTATCTTATCTGCAGTTCCTTACGATTTGTATCGAAGGGTGGTTTATTTTTAGTCTGTAAGAATCTAACACTACTATGAGCACGTGCACTCTATTCTTAAAGTGCCTAGGAAGATTTTCACCTAGCCTCGGAAATGACAGACTTGAAAAAGATGGATGATGGATGCATGCTTTCCAATATACATTTCTATTTCAAAAGTCACGTTCTGCTGATAGACCCGAGTTATCCCACCATCATTCCTTTTAAAACCATATACCATTACAACCACCCATTCAATCCATCCCTCCAGTCTACAGACACCTTCAAATAATTTTTGGTAAAAGTGAAAATAATTCAATTTCGGTAAATACACACAGCAGTTCCTTGAAATAGAAAACAAGATCCCAAATGTTAAACGTGCTTCATATTTTCATGTCAAATTATGTAATGCAAACATGAAGTTTCTTCCTATTTGTTTATGTTTATATTTTTCTTCTAATTAAGATTCATAAAATTAAGAGCACTCCTACCACCCCTGGGCTCCTGTATTTATACAAAGTCCTGAGATTTTGCAATCAATGAACTTCGTCAAGAAAACTTTTGAAAACTTTATTTGATTTGCATACCAAAATACAAGAAGAGAGACAGTCCGCAAAAACTCATTGCCTCACCTTCCTCAGCTAGATACCTATTACCTCAACCTCCCAGCAGGATACTTGCTTCCAAAGACATTTTCTTTTGCAAATAATCCTTCCAGCATCCCGCCCGACTAACGAATTCGCATAATAATCAGTAAATAAATTTTCGTCAGTGTCTTATGTTCCGCAAAACAAACATCCTTTCGGAACATCTCAGGATAATGAGAAAAAAAAAACCTTGTCTTCATCGCACGTCACCGACATGCAACCTCGCCGGAGCATTGAAGAAGCCTGCCAAAGGACAAAAGAAACAAAAAATCAAATCAACTTTGAATGCATCAATCATCTTGGGATGGATTCTGCTTCGGTTTGTTGCAATCTGTGTGTTTTCATTTCATCTGTGGATGAATGCAGGATTAAAAGGGATATATTGTCATCGAAAGTTCATTGGTCCTTCGTCCTTGCTGAACTATAAATCACCTGGCAGTAATTACTCATCAATTACAATGGCGACGCCGCCGTTTGCTGCTGTCAGTTGTGGATGCTGTGCGGGATGGAGTCTGAGTCGAGTCGAGTTGTGCCAATTATACTCGAGTCAAATGCAGAGGAGTGCCAGGATCTGATGGGCAAAAGAAACCATCACCGAAAAGAAGCATCGATTTGACAGAGAAGAGAAATCGATGTACACTGGTGATGTGTGTCATTGATGGATGTGTGTGGTTCTTAATCATCAGAAGGATATGCGTCATTGGTGTGTGAAAATTTCGAACAATTGTTATTGTCCAACTGAAATAGGTCAATTGTTCAGATAAAAAGGAGTAGATGCGGCCAGCGATGAACAGAGTGATTGCATTAAATGTTATCATCAATAGGGTGGCATCAGAATGGGAAGAGGGGTGGCTTTTTATTTCGATCAACGGAGCATGGATAGATTTAAAAGTCTTACAAGAAAAGTAATAATTCTGCTTATTCAACCGTATATTCAACTATGATATACAGAAGTTTTATTGAAACTTTGAAGAGGTTTCGTATATTCTATAAAGCATGTGGATTTATCTACAAAATGACACAGACATGCCTCTACCGAAAAGATCGAATGTGAAAATGCTCGAATTTCAAGCACAAGTACTATAGAAGCACTATAGAAGTGTTTGCTTTGAAAAATTTAACTCATGAACATTGAGATTAACTGTGACAAAATTAATCCTTTTCGATGCGTCTATTTCAACTATCAAAGGAGCCATCCGGGAGACTATCACTTTGTGTGGAGTTACTAGTCTCCCAGCAGACGCGTCCTCAGGTGGCAAATGGAGAAATTTTCTGCTTAGGTATAAAAAAAAACACACATACAGCTATGGATTAGGGTATGGTCACCTATCAAAAACTTCACCAGATGGCAGCAAAAGAATTCCCAAGATCATGTTAACTGTGGCGTCTGAGGTCCCAGTTAGGACGGACAAAGTGAACAATTTATTTAAGCAGCTCCGATATATTCGGATAACAGGTCATATAGGAATGTCAAGGCTTAATCAACGCCATTAAACAGAGATAGTGTGTGGACGGAATTGCTGAAATGCCGGATCAGCGTTCCATCCCGTTTTTATATATTCTGATGGTCCCGTTTTCTAGTGGTATCTAATAATTTGGAACTGACCTCGAGGTCGAGGGTTGTGTGTTATGTTAACTGCCCAAAGAAATAAAAAATTTTCGCGCAACAGGCTCGTTAGTTCTCAGGGCCTTGCTTTCTCACAACCATTCATGAGTGTGTGTGTAGTTAATGCACGATGGCCTCCTGTTGCCGACTTCTAACAGCGAGTTGATACTACTAGCATTATTTCTCAGAACATCACGAGTGGAGGGCCAGTGAAACATTTGTTTGGGTGTTGCTACTACTGGGAATCGAACCCAGACTTTCTGCGCGACTGTTCATCGTATAGGGGCAGCCCTAGCTGCATAAAAGCAGATATTACTGCCATCCAGGAAATACGATGGGATTGGCCGGGCAAAAAGAGGAGGCAAACCGACATCTACAACGGACAGTGTTTTGGTGAGTGACTATTTGGATACGGATTTGCTATTAGTTCCAGACTTAGGCAAAAAGTCTTATTCTTGCAAGAAAAATACAAGCGCAGGCATTGTAAACAGTCCGCATCAAGACCAAATTAACAACAAACGCCTTATATGGACTCGCGCTCCAACGGAGGAAAAAGATGTTATAGCGAAAGACCGCTTCTACAAGCTTCTTGGCAGAACTTATGAGCGACTATAAAAGTACGAAGTTAAAATTGTCCTGTGAGGTCTTAACGCAAAGGTAGCAGAATTGCCTACACTACGGAACATGGAACGAAATCCGACCATAACCAGCACACGGTTTCCTCACCTCCATATTTATAAGAGTACACGGTGGTCTCCAGACCATCGAGCTATCAATCGAAATAATCAGACTGCTATGGACAAGAAACACGCATCCGTTACTTTGGATGTCCGAACATTCCGAGAGGGTAAAATCGAATCGGTCCACAACTTTGTTGCGAGCAAGGTAAGAATGCGGATATCTACAAGAACTAAGAAATCTTGTGAAAAGTTTTAATGTCGAAAGACTGCAATCGCCAGAGACTGCCGAGACCTTCGCAAAACGAGTACCCAGCGATGCCAACTAAGCCTTTTTCATGCCTTTTAGTCATTATTTCATGAGCTAGGGCTTTAAGGCTTGTTTTTTGTTTTTAAAAAGTCATCTTTTTTTATTTAAATTTTTTTTTTGATTCAACTTTGACTTTTTATTATTTTAAAAATTATCTACAAAAAATCTTGACCAAAAATAAATTTTTGTGTAAGACCGAGGTTACACAAAAATTTGTGTGTGCAATGTGTTTTCACATTCAAACTCTGCGGATTTTCCAAACACTTCCACTTCCAGTAACTGGAATTAAATTGCAATTTTAGGGGAAACAAAATTTTTTTTAATCGTGGATGAATCTACGGACAGAGCTTGCATGAAGGAACTAGCTCTCGTTGTTAGAATTGTGAAAAACGGTAAGGTGGAAGACGCTTTTCTCGAACTTGTCGAAGTGGAGGACTCCACAATAACAATAAAATTCCTTACAAAACAAACATGGTTGGGCTTGCATCAGACGGTGCGAATGTAATGATGGTAAAACACAATTCCGTTTGGTACTAAATTAAAACAAAATTGCCCGATTTTTTTTTTTAAATGCGTTTGCCACTTATTTCATCTGGCTGCGAGTTATGCGTGCTCCAAAATTCTAAATACGGCTGAGAAACTTTTGCGGATTTTTATTCATTTTTTAGTTCGATTTCAAAACGCGTGTTTGAATTTAAGGCTTTCCAAGAATTGTGGCAATTAAAGCCGAACAAAATGCTTCACCTATCGTGTTATTTTGAAACATTTTATAGCCATTTCAAGGTTTTTTTTGTAAAGTGCAGGATCAATTTTATTCTGTGATGGGAGGCAAACTCATCAGACAAGAACTCAACAATCCTTTCACCAAACTTTACTTGGAACTTTTGTCGTATATTTTACCGTCGTTTATATTAATCAATACAGAGATGCAATGTGAGGATACAAAAATTCATGTTATCTACAAAAGAGTGGCTTGTTTTTATAAAACCATTTTGAAAAACTATATGAATTTGCAGTATGTACGGAATATTGATGTAGCTATTTTGAAACCCGATAGCGAAGAAAACTTTTTGCCACTAGAAGAAATATATTTGGATGGGAAAGTAGCTTCATACTTGGCTGTTAATTCTTGCACTTTAAATGCAGACGATTTAAAATTATTTCGTAAAAACTAACTTTGTTACGATTTTCCTTTGAATCCCTTTTATCATTGAAAGATGTGGCAATTCTAGAACCTTCCGAACTGGTAAAGAACCAGTCAATAATAATATCGGGTCTTTCAACAGGGACTCTACAAAAGTTGAGCGACAAGGACAGCAAACGACGCCATATTTCTTGCCGCTCTTTTGACATTTCTCTTCAGTAAGGTTTGCCATTTGATGGTGGAAAGATATACGATCCAACAACAAGTCGAAATTATTAAAATTTACAACCGAAATTCAGTCAGTCAGTGGCCTCAACGTTAAGAGCGCTACGTCCAATTCATGGTCTTCATAATCGTCCTAGCAGATCAACAATTGAGCGTCTAGTGAAAAAATTTGAATCCACAGGCACAGTACAAAATGTTCCCGTGCCAGTGAGACAAAGAAATGCCCGTAGTGTCGAGAATATTGCTGCCGCTGAGGCTTCAGTTGAAGAAAACCCAAATGTGTCTCTCACACGTCGTTCTCAAGCGTTGGGCATCTCTGTGACGTTGATGTGGCGAATTTTGCGAAAAGATCTTGGCCTTCATCCTTACAAGATTAAATTGACGCAAGAACTGAAGCCGCTTGACCACCAGAAGCGTCGTATGTTCGAAAATGATTCGGATTTTCATCATCTTCAGCGATGAGGCTAATTTCTGGCTGACTGGCTTCGTCAATAAACAAAATATGCGGTATTGGTCAGGCAGCAATCCACACGTACTCCATGAGTCATCATTGCATCCCGAAAAAATCACGGTTTGGTGTTGGTTATGGGCCGGCGGCGTCATTGGGCCGTATTTCTTCCGTGATGATCAAGACCGGCACGTTACTGTGAATGGGGATTCGCTACCGTTCAATGATAACCGAATCTTTTTGGCCCCAATCGGATGATATGGACTTGGAGGACATGTGGTTCCAACAGGACGGCGCCACAAGCCACACAGCGAATGCCACAATCAATTTATTGGAAACCAAGTTTGGAGAACGTGTTATCTCACGAAATGGCCCAGTCGCTTGGCCGCCTCAGTCGTGCGATTTGACGCCGTTAGACTATTTCCTGTGGGGCTACGTCAAGTCTATGGTCTATGCCAACAAGCCAGCGACGATTGATGAACTTCGTACGACTATCGAACGTCAAATTGCAGCAGCATCGGCCGATTTATGCTTGAAAACCGTCGAAAATTTGGTTCAGCGTCTGGACTTCTGCAAGCGTGCCCGTGGTGGCCATGCAAAAGAAATCGAGTTCCGTACATAATGGCATCGAACCTTCTTTCACAGGAATAAAGAATTTCATTGACATCCGAAACCGTTTTTGGTTTTATTTAAAAGAAACTTTTGTAGCGCTCTTATTGAAAAACGCTTTACAACAGTTTGAAACCGTAGACAAAGTTTTGTTTTTAGTTTTTTCCGTGGGATGGTGGAATTCTCGATAGACACGATGAATAATTGCCCAAAATAGTGTGATACTTTAACCCTCTAAAACCACCACCCTTTTTGTATTTGTATTGCAACTAAGTATGCAACTTGTCTAGCAATTTTTTTATATCGAGTAACAAAGGTAACTCTCCTTTGAGAGTACCAGCTTTTTTCGCAATTTATAGCGCGGTTTGTTATTATCGGGCCAAACCTAAAGGCTTAGTTCTTTGAAGACGCCGCAAAAAATTTGTTTCGTTGAGAATTCGGAGGACCACAGTGTTAACGTTTTCCAATAAATGTTTTCCGCGGGAATACCCAGATCTTTGCGTAGATCTCCATTCCTTATAAAGGGTGAACCATTTCGAGGTTCCCTACTCTTTTAAAGAAAAAAACACAGAAAATTCAAATTTAATGGAGAATGTTTATTATCGTTTGAAAGAACATTCTTTGGCATTAATTTTTTGAAGGTTATGTCTATCAAATGTTGGCCGTTGCTACGTCGCAGATGGTCCATCCGTTGAGTCCAATTTTCGTTCACTCGTTCGAGCATTTCGACTGGTAACTGGCGAATGACACGCGTGATGTTTTCCTCCAAGGCCTGTATCGAAGCGGGTTTGTCGGCATAAGCTTTTGACTTTACATATCCCCACAGGAAAAAGTCTAACGGTGTGATATCACACGATCTTGGTGGCCAATCGACCGGCCCAAAACGTGAAATTATGTGCTCACCGAAATGTTCTCTCAATAAGTCCATTGATTGATGCGATGTGTGGGAAGTGGCGCCGTCTTGCTGAAACAAAATGTCGCCGAGATCACGAGCTTCAATTTCAGGCATCAAATAGTCGGTTATCATGGCACGATAACGGTCGCCATTGACGGTTACGTTCGCACCGGCATAATTTTTCAAGAAATATGGACCGATGATTCCACCGGCCCACAAACCACATCAAACCGTTGTTTTTTCTGGATGAAGTGGCAGTTCTTCAATCTCTTCAGGTTGCTCTTCGTCCCAAATGCGGCAATTCTGTTTGTTTACATACTCATTGAGCCAGAAATGGGCCTCATCGCTAAACAAAATTTGCCTCGAAAACGTCGGATATTCTTGGAACTTTTCAAGAGCCCATAGAGCGAAGCGATGTCGCTTGGGAAGGTCGAGCGGCTTCAGTTGTTGCACAAGCTGTATTTTGTACGCTTTCAATTTAAGATCTTGACGTAAAATGCGCCAAGTCGTTCCATACGTCAGTCCGAGTTGCTGCGAACGGCGCCGAATCGACTTTCTACGGTCTTCGTGAACACTCTCAGCTACGGCCGCTATATTTTCTTCACAGCGTGCTGGACGTGGTCTATTCGGTCGAATATTATCCAATAATGAGTGCTGGGTCTCAGAATGGGTGATGGTGTTGCGAATAATACGCTCAGTAGGCCGATTATGTTGACCATAAGTTGAGCGAAGTGCACGAAACACATTCCTCACAGAACGTGAATTTTCATAATAAAGTTGAACAATTCGTAAACGTCGTTCACGCGTAAGGTTTCTATTATGAAATGCCAAACAATTCTCAACAAAAATAACATGACAGCATGACACGACTCACACGTGATCTATCAAAAAAGGCTATTGAAAAAAGCATCTCTACTTGGATCACCCGTTATACCACGGAGCACTGACGAATGATCTTAACATATTTTTTTTTAAAGTTTGTAAAATATTTAGATTCGTTTCCCTGGTACGAACGCATAGTTGTACACCATATGTACAGACTGGCTATAGCAGCATGTTATCAAGATTAAGCTTCGAATATTTTGCGAGTAACCAGTACAGTTCTCTGTACTTATTTTTGAGTTCCTCGCATTTCGTTTTTACATGCGACTTCCATTTTAATTTTGCATCGAGTGTCATTCCGAGATATTTCACTTCATTTGCAAAAGGGACTCGAACCGAATTGAGAAATACAAGCAAATTGTTTGTCCGTTTATACGAAAAATCTACATGAATCGATTTGCTCTCGTTAAGTGCAATCCACCTGGATTTTGTCCTTTTAATTTAATATTTGTTTCCTCTATATACTGCTAGTACAGCTGTATCGTCAGCAAACGTGGCAACTATTGTATCGTTTGTTTGCGGGATATCACTTGTAAATAGAAGGAACAATAGTGGTTCAAGGACGCTTACTTGGGGTACTCCTGCCAATATTTCATTTAACTCCGAAAATTCGTTTCCAAGTTTCACACGGAAGTGTCTATTCTCGAGATACGACACGAGGATTTTATATAATTTTTCAGGCAGAACTTGTCTTAGTTTGTATTGAAGTCCACTATGCCAAACCTTGTCAAATGCTTGCGATACGTCAAGAAATACGGCTGAGTAAAATTTCTTTTCTTCGAAAGCTTTCTCCATCCAAATGTTTCCTCGACAAAAACCGGTTAGGAAAAAGCAGACGTTTTTGCCGCACATAACGTCTGCTTTTTCCTTACCGGTTTTTGCCGAATCGTCTTGAGTTACCCTGCTAGAAATGACGACTTTCCTGCCAAACTTTATAAAGCCCGTAGAGATTTGATAACATTCACCAATTCATAAGCAACCTTTTATCCAGATGACTAATTTTTCTTTACTATCGATGATCTGGAATTCCAACTTCGAGATAACAGGGACAGTCCAACGTGTTATTCCATACATAACCCAATCCGCTGTAATTAATGTTTCAATAGTAAAATTGCTGTGAAAAAAAAGTCTACTTAAAGCCATGCTTACATTTTGGAACATCCCTTCTAAGCTTTCAACTCGGTCTAACCGTTTGTTCAGAGAAAGTGACAACTAACAGACAGACATCCAGATTGAAGGGCGGTAGTATTTGTCCGTCCTATTGATATTATTAATTTTTTTAATATCGTTTTTCAAATATTTCCTCTCATTTTATGAAATTATTAACATTGCATTGCACTCGTTTTTATTTAATTATCAGCACATCCTCCCTAAGTCTCCTGTCATACTTTCTTCAGCAATATCGAATCTAATTCCGCTTGTTCACGTTATTACGAAAGTTCCACGTATTTTTGTTTGAAAAAAAAAACCAAAGGACTAAACAAAAACGAAAACTTGTCGATTTAAACAAACCGTTTGAATAATGAAAGGATGTATAACCGAAAACAAAAAACAATCATACAAACTTAAAAAAAAAATTAAAATGAGAAACAAAAGGGAAAAAAACTTTTCCGTCAACATTTCCCCCCTTAAAAATAACACAAAAAAAAATGGTACAGCTAAAACCGAAAAACTAGAACAATAATAAAGCGAAAGAAGTTCGTAGGAGTGTACACTACCGACATAGTAGTAGTGGTCGTCAAGTCACACAACTTACAACACAACACAGCTCAACTCAAAGCCAATGACAAGGAGCACAGGAAACGCAAATACAAACATCGGGCAAAAATAAATTGTTTTTGTTTTAACAAAATAAATTTGCTTGCAATTAACTGGATCAAGTGTATATACAACACGGGGACCCTATGGGTTGTCACGAAGGTCGACTTAACTGTATTTGATGTTGCTATTTAGTTCGGAAAGACTAAATGGGGTTGGGATGGGAGTACCGATATACTTCTGAGTAGTGTGTCCCATTTTCAGGAAGGACGAGTGGGACTTTCTAACGATGTCCTCATCCATGGATAGAGAACAGCTTTGTATAGTGCCATGGAAAAAATATTTAAGGAGTTTCATGATCCTCTCAAAATCACACTTTGTTGATGCTTTTTGGTCCCTTTTTCTTGCTCCATTTATGCAACAAGTGACAAGTATTGGTTTCGTAAGAATTGTTATCTAGATTGAGGTTTTATTCAAACATTGATCTTCGGTGCGAAAATCACTGCAGTGATAGAAATTGTTGAAGCAGTTTAGGACCGCAGTATACTGTTCACGAGCTAGGTTCTGAACTTTTTCAGATTGGTCACACAAAAATGTGAAGTAGGTTATAACAACATTTTGTGTTATGAGGACCGTGCTGTAAAGGATCTTCCAAATGGAAACACCGAACTTTGCAAGTTGTTAGCGGCCATATTCTTTTGGGCCTTCCAATCGGGACTTCGGAGCTCTGGCAGTTGGGAGCGCTAATATGTCAATGCTTTCTAACTTACTTAAGTGGCGCTACAATCCGAAATGAACCTGGGCGTCAACCAACATACCGCTCCAATTAGCCTGGTCCTTAGCTAACTGCACCCAGTTGCGCATTCCAAGTTGGTTGAGGTCGGTTTCTACTTTTGCGCGACACTTAAGGCGTGATCTTCCTCTACTGCGTACGAACTCTGACCGGAATCGAAGACTCTGATAGCCGGAGTATTAATCCAATGCTAAGTTCTTCGACCAGGGACATGTCGCTGTACAGCTCGTTTAGTTCTTGGTTGAATCTTCATCCATATAGCTCGTCAACGCAAATGGGACCGAAGAATTTTCCTCTCAAATCGACCAAGGATTCCATCATCCGCTTTTGATACGTTCCATGCTTCAGCGCCGTAGGGCAGGACTTGGATGTTCAGGGTTTTATATTGGATCACCTTAGTAGTTCGAGTAAGAACTTTACTACTAAATTGCCTTCTTAGTCCGAAGAAACAGCGGTTGGCAAGGGTAATTCTTCGTTTAATTTCTGACGAGATGTTCCTGTCAGAGTTAATAGCGAAGTCGAGGTAGACAAGGTCCCGTCCTACCTCAACATTATATCTGCCAACGGTGACATTCTGTTCAATTCGCGTTGACAGCATATACTTCGTTTTGCCCTCATTTACTGCTAAACCCATTTTTGCCGCTATCTTCTCTGTACTAGCAAACGTGGCTATGACATCACGTTCAGTCCTACTAAAGATGTCAATAGTAGTTCTACCGATCTTTGGAAAATTGTGCCTCTGGTGTTGGCTCGTGAGTTTTTTCACAATCCTATCTAGAATCTGATTGAAGAAGTCACATGATATCGCATCGGCTTGCCTAAGTCCTTTTTTGGTATCGAATGTATCGGTGAAGTCGTTTCCGACCCTGATGGAGCTGCGAGAATTCTCCATCGTCATCCTACACAAACGGACGATTTCGGGCGGTATACCAAAACTAGACACGGCTCTGTATAGTTGGTCTCTATAAATGCTGTCATATGCGGCGTTGAAATCGATGAATAGGTGTTGGGTATCGATTTGAACTGCTTGGATTTTTTCCAGGATCTGCCGAAGTTTGAAGATTTGATCAGTTGTGGACTTTCCAGGCTTAAAACCACACTCATTAGGCCCGATCAGAATGTAAGTAAACGGTTTCAGGCGTTCACATATTACGGCAGATAGTGTCTTGTAGGCGATGTTGAGGAGACTTATGCCTCTGTAGTTGGCGCAGTTCAGAGGGTCTACTTTTTGGTGGCTCGATGCTAAGGTTCCATTCTTCAGGCATACTTTAATCCGACCAGATTTGGTTTATGAGTTGGTGCATGTTACTTACCAAGTCATCTCCGCCGGCCTTATATAGCTCAGCGTCTCGACAGGATTCTGTTCGATCCTTCTATCCTTAGGTTTGAAGTTTTACACTTTGGGAAAACTTACTAACATCGTTCCTAGAGTGGCACCTCTTTATATCCTCGATCACTCGGTTTTCTTGCTCTTTTTTCTTCTCTCTAAAAAGCTGGTGTTCTTCCCTTCTTCTCTGCTTATAGAGCTCAATGGCAGCTCTCGTTTCACCTGTAGCTTAGAATTTTTGGCTGCGGGCATATGCCGGCATTCCTAGTCAAACCAGAGGTTTTTTGCTGGTGTGCGCGAGAAACCTAGCACATCGTTGCCATTGTTCTTCGATATTCGATGCTGGTGGTATGGTGTTAATAGAGAGGTAAAAAATATGCGTTGCGCGAAGGACTTGGGTCTCTTACGATTGCAGTCTTCCGACATTAAATTTTCTCACAGCATTTCTGGATTGTTGTGGAGAGGTGAATATCCGCATTCTTACCTTGGCTACAACAACGTAGTTGTCGCAGTCGATGTTAGCTTCTCGGAATGTTTGGGCATCCAAAATCGTGGATGCGTGTGTCTTGTATATCGCAATGTGATCAATTTGGTTGACCGTTCGTTGATCTGGAGACCGCCGTGTCCCCTTCTGGATATTGAGTAGAGGAAACCGTGTGCCGGCTATAGTGTCATGTCGTTCCTTAGCGAAGTAGCTCCTAGAAGCAATTCTTAGCTTTGTCAGCGTTTTCCTCGGCCGGGGCGTAAACGCATATGAGGCTTATGTTGTCGAATCCGCCCTTGATGCGGATTGTTACAATGATTTCGCCAATGTCTTGGAAACATAAAACTTCTTGCCTAAATCTGGCACTTATAAAAAATCCGCATCCGAATAGTCGATGTTTCTGCTCACTATAACACGGCCCGTAGTAGATGTCACAGTTTTTCCTCTATTTGCCCGTCTCATCCCATCGTATTTCCTGGATTGCAGAAATGTCGGCTTTTTAGCAGTTAAATGCTTTCGCTAGTTGTTCGCTTGCTTCTCTCCTGTTTGATGTTCTCGTTGTCCTTTTTTTCGTTTAGCAGGGTCGTCCACAATTAAATCCGTCCTTTCCGAGGCTATTGGTTGGTTCGTAACATAAAGTTTATTATATGGGTGGGTAGTTAACCCAAAGCACAACCCCCTTCCTGGAGGGCCAGTTCCATATTATTAGATACCCCTAGGACACGGGGCCATTAGTATCCACTACGCGATTGAGCTCTGCTCTAATTTGTAAAAATCTCAACAACGAATTTTCGCTCCATCACAATACTACGTTAACTAGGAAAGTAAAAAAAAAATTGAGCACACACGAGCAATTACTTACGACCCAGTTGTAAGCCCACATCCATCTTCAGATTGGATATGGAAAACTAATTTAAAACACAGACGACAGTCATTGGAAGAAAAACCTCTGCCATCAATGTCATGCACATCATGTTCCTTATTTGCCTTACTTGAGGTCTGCAACCGCTTGTCGAATGTTGCTTGTGAGATATGATAATATCTTGGAATTCAAGTTTTAAAACAATTTCTCCGAAAGTTTTTTTTTTTTTTTGTTGTGGTTATGGAGAAAAACTTTCCTGTGCATGACTTGAAAGATGTCGCTTACAGGTGTACAAACTTGAAAATTACTTATTCCCTTATTTTAGAATGTTAAGCACATCGCTGATTTTTAATCATCTAGTTTTTGCCAAAATTAATTACTTGAATGCGTAGATGTAGATAGTGGTTCAACCGTATTAAGGGAAGGTTTTCACTTGTTTTGTGCTTGTCTAGTCTAAATATTTACATATTCATCGCAGAACTATCTTGAACTTTCTCTTACAAGACAATATTATTGTTTTCAAGAAAGTTGTCGACATTTTATGTTTCAAGTGGATTTTTCATAGCATTTTTATTCATGTGTTTTATCGTAATCCATTTTTGAGCTGGAGGAGTTGTGCTTAACCTGTACGTCGATAAAGATAGTTTTTCTGTCGGATGTTGTATGCATGTGTAAAAAGAAGAAATAAGATGAAAATATCTGGCGTTTTCGTCCAGGACCTAAAGTCTAGCCTCTTCCTTCATTTGTTTTTGTTTTTGTGATGATAACATTATTGGCACAAGCAAGAGGACTGTTTAGGCGGATAAAAAATTGAGAAGCTTCTAATGTTATTTTTGCCCATAGATGTTTGTCAAACTTTTGCAAGACGTGAAGCAGCGTCAAAGAAATTCGTTATTTGAAACAGGTCCCCGCGCTTAGCATTCCAACACTGCACTCACCCATATTCCTTAACAAAATGATATTGGATACGATAAGACGCGTGATTCCATTATGTGCGCCACAAAATTTTTGAAGTGATACTTCTTTTGGGACGGTGTTAAATAGATTTTATGAAACATAAATACATCACGATGTTGGTGTTCTGATCCGGTCCTTCATCCAAGTACTAACCACAACCGAAGCTGCTTGATGTCGGTGATGCTGTTTGAAAAAACTTATATTAGTATATTGAACCGATGGACTTAAAACTAAAAGGGTCCATACACGACACAGACACTTCGCTGCAGACATTCAGTCTGTTCAACATGCCTTCGCAACACACAATTCGTTTATTCAAGGTCGTCAGGTCTGAAGAATGGCGGATACTGCTCGGAGCAAGGAATGGTAATTTTAAAAAGCGATTACAATAATCAGCACTTTCAACTTCCCCCAAAACATGCAAACTTCTATAAAGTTCTAAAATCTTTACACAGAATTATCTTTCATGATATTAATTCATGTTTACATAGTGAAATTACTCGCTCGTCTGTGCAAAATTCACCATACACCACAGCCATGTCGTTTCAGACTTAGAAAAATTCAAAAATTTTGAATTCACGCAGACGGTCGCTGCAAACAGTCGACATGGATTCACACGACACAGTCGTTCTGCGCAGACATGTGCTTACTTACTTACTTAAGTGGCGCTACAGTCCGGAATGAACCTGGGCCTCAACCAACATGCCTTTTCAATTAGCCCGGTCCTTAGCTAACTGCCTCCAGTTGCGCACTCCAAGTTGGTTGAGGTCGGTTTCTACTTGTGCGCTCCACTTAAGGCGAGGTCTTCCTCTACTGCGTCCGACGTCTGACTGGGACTCGAAGACTCTGCGAGCCGGAGTATTGGTGTCCATTCGTTCTACATGTCCTAGCCATCTTAAACGTCCAATGCGGAGTTTTTTGACCAGGGATATGTCGCTGTACAGCTCGTATAATTCTTGGTTGAATCTTCGTCTCCATAGCCCGTCAACGCAAACGGGACCGAAGATTTTTCGAAGAATTTTCCTCTCAAATCGACCAAGGATTTCTTCATCCGCTTTTGAGACGGTCCATGCTTCAGCGCCGTAGAGCAGGACTGGGATGATCAGGGTCTTATATAGAATCTCCTTAGTAGTTCGAGTGAGGGCTTCACTACTGACTTGCCTTCTTAGCCCGAAGAAACAGCGGTTGGCAAGAGTAATTCTTCGTTTAATTTCTGACGAGATGTTGTTGTCAGAGTTAATAGCGGAACCGAGATAGACAAAGTCCCGTACTACCTCAAGGTTATATCTGTCAAGGGTGAAGTTCTGTCCAATTCGTCGATGTTGTGTGTCCTTTCGTCTTGACAGCATATACTTCGTCTTGCCCTCATTTACTGTTAAGCCCATTTTTGCCGCTTCCTTCTCTATACTGGCAAACGTGGCTATGACATCACGTTGGGTTCTACCAATGATGTCAATATCGTCGGCGTATTCTAGTAGTTATACAGATTTTTGGAAAATGGCGCCTCTGGTGTCGGCTCGTGAGTTTTTCACAATCCTCTCAAGAATCAGATTGAAGAAGTCTCATGACAGCGCATCGCCTTACCTAAATCCTTTTTTTGTTTTGAATGTGTCAGTGAGGTCGTTTCCGACCCTGATGGAGCAGCGAGAATTCTCCATCGTCATCCTACACAAACGGACGAGTTTGGGCGGTATACCAAAACTAGACATGGCTCTGTTCGTCTCTATAAATGTTGTCGTATGCGGCTTTGAAATCGATGAATAGGTGGTGGCTATCGATTTGGACTTCTTGGGTTTTTTCCAGGATCTGCCGAAGTGTGAAGATTTGATCGGTTGTGGACTTTCCTGGCCTAAAACCACACTGATAAGGGCCGATCAGGTTGTTGGTAAACGGTTTCAAGCGTTCACATATTACGGCAGATAGAATTTTGTATGCGATGTTGAGGAGACTTAAGCCTCTGTAGTTGTCGCAGTTCAGAGGGCCTCCTTTTTTGTGGATCGAGCAAACGATGCTGAGGTTCCGTTCTTCAGGCATACTTTCTTCCGACCAGATTTGGCTTTTGAGTTGGTGGATGTTACATACCAAGTCATCTCCGCCGGCTTTAATATGGCATGCGGGAAAGCCGTCATTCCGGCAGCCTGGTTAAGCTTGAGTTTAGATATTGCTATCCTCACTTCACTCAGGTCGGGTGGTTGGCAGTTTTCGGTGTCGTTGCCAATGTTGAATGGTTTGTTCTGCCTGACAGCGGAATGTTGTTCGTCATCGCCATTCAACAGTCTGCAGAAGTGGTTCTTCCATATCCTCATCATAGACTGTTCCTCAACTAGGATATTTCCTTGTTCATCTCGACAGGATTCTGTTCGAACCTTGTATCCTTGGCTTTGACGTTTTACACTTTGGTAAAACTTGCGAACATCTTTCCTGGAGTGGCACCTCTCTATATCCTCGATCGCGCACTTTTCTTCCACTTTTTTCTTCTTTCTAAAAAGCCGGTGTTCTTCCCTTCTTCTCTGCCTACAGACATGTGCACAACAACAAAATATATTGGTCTGCAGCGAAGTTTCTGTGCCGCGTATTGACCCTATAAGGATAGCACATGCTTTGGTGTGCAAAAACAGGGATGGTTTCGTGTTGTCATGTTGGTTGGTGAAAACTTACAACCAAAAGCCTCGGAAAGGAGAAAGGACCCTGCTAAACAAAAAAAAGTAGAGGTGCAAGCGAAAAACTAGCGGAAGCCCTAAACTGCACCAAAGCAGACGTTACTGCTATCCAGGCAATACGATGTGATGGGCCGGGCAAAAAGAGGATGAAAAACTGTGACATCTACTATGGATCGTGTTTTAGTGAGTAGAATCAGCGACTATTCGGATGCGGATTTGTTATAAGTGCCAGACTTTGGCAAGAAGTCTTCTGTTTCCATGACATTAGCGAGCACATGTTGGTTGAGGCCCAGGTCCATTCCGGACTGTAGCGCCACTTAAGTAAGTAAGTAATGTTGGTTGGAGAAAGGACGTTGGAAAAAGAAAGTAATGGTGCCTGTCAATAAGAAAATTTGGTTACGTGGGATTTTGTGTTAGGAAGAACAAATTATGAAACCCATCGGTGAGTCCAGGAAAGCTTATCCATTGTTGTAAGGAATCACACAAAAGTTGCTGGATGTATGAATGTGACATTTCGTAACATGTATTTAGGTGGCTACAATGGTCATTTGCCTCTGAATGTTGAAATGATAGGTGATCGATGGTACTGCCTTTATTTTGGGGTGATGACTGCGTTTTAGCGAAGGTACACACCTTTGTCTGACGTCTGGAGTCTATAATAGAAGATTGAATCCAAACAGGTTGATATGATTGGGTTTTCGATTTGTATGTGATTAGTGATAATGAAGATGTATTTTCGAAATTGCAGTGTTGCCTTCAGGAAGGGCAGTGTTTTTCAAATGACGACATTTTCAAAACGAGATGCTAGATATCGGGAACGCCTCTAAGGTTTGTGGGCGTACATACAAATTGCGATTCTTTGAAAAGGACAGATTGGGCGAGAAAGAGAGTTGAATATGAAAATTGATATCTAATCTGATTTGTAGGATGACGTGTATATGTAGGTATTCTGTTGCGTGACGGTACTTTTGACCAAAACGGTTTGACGGTTTTATCGATATTTGGGCGTCCTTACAAAAGGTGGAGCGTGTAGCTTTGGTTAGATTTTGTGAGGTGCTCACAATGAAGAGAAATATCTTCAAACAAGATATCTTACAGAACGGATTAATTGCGATATTTGTATAATTGTCTTTGGGAAGTAAAACTATTTTTTGACGTTGTGAATTCGATTGAATGAATCGAAAAAGTCAAACGAAATAAACATCAAACAAAATATCAGTTGTCGAGTGATCACCGACAGCAAGGAACTTCGTTCGCGGTTCGTAACGGGTGATTTTTAAAGCGCATTGTTTTTTTTAAATCGAATAACACACTCAAATTTGTATCAAATATTAAATTTTTTTTATTGTAATCGATAAATAGGCCTTTGCCATTTACGTTTCAAAGACAAGTTCATGTAAATGTTGTCCGCGGTTCCGTTTCAAATGGTCGATTCGGAAGGTCCAATTTCGCGTAACTTATTTGAGCAATTCGGCCTGTATTCCTCGATTTACGCATGTGATGTTATCCTGTAAGGCTTCAATCGTGTACGGCTTGTCCAATTGAACTAAGGACTTTACACAACCTCACAAAAAATAGTCATGAGGCGTTAAATCGTATGATCTTGGCGGCTAACTCACAGCGCCATTTCGAGCTGCTCACCAAATTCATCCTTCAACATTTCCATTGTTTCACTAACTGTGTGGCATGTGGCATCGTCTTGATGAAACCACATGTCAATCAAGTTCAACTCAGCTAACTGGGACAAGAAAAAGTCGAGTATCATGGCTCGATATCGTTCGAAGTTGACGGTAACGTTTCTTCCACGGTCGTCTTAAAAGAAAAATCGACCGATGTTGCCACCAGCCCATAAACCACACCAAACTGTTTCTTGTATGGCATGTGGCTGTTCATCACTCCAGATGCGTTGAGCCAGAAATGAGCCTCATCGCTGAACACAATTTTTCGATAAAACAGTGCGATTTTCATGGAGCTGTTCTCAGGACCATTCACCAAAAATTTGGCGTTGTGGTAGGTCTTTCGGCTTCAATTCTTTCACAAGTTGGATCTTATAAGCCTTCAATAATCGACACGTAAAATTTTTCATGTGGTTGAGTAATACATGCCCAATTGCTAAGAACGGCGACGATTTGACATTTCACGATCTTCAATAACATTGGACGCTACGACTGCAATATTCTCTTCGGTACGCGTTGTACGCATGCGAGTCGATGGTTTAATGTCCAACAAAGTAAATTAGCTGCGAAATTTGTTCACCAGGTCGATTATGACGACCATAATACGGTCGTAACAAACGGTGCAGATTTTTCACAGAGCACGAATTTTGATAATAAATTTCAAAAATTTGCAATCGTTGCTCGTTTGTTAGTCTTTCTATGATTAAATGGCATTCTACTGAAAACGTATTACTTTGACAGATGACGTTTGGACGCCACTACTCCCCAGTGCTGGTAACCTGAAAAACTTAACTCTTAAATAATCACTTCTGACGTAGATATGAAAACGCTTGGGAACTCCGCGTGTTAAGAGAATGAGATGGAGTTCAACTGGCATAAGACCGGAAATAGTTGAAATTCTTTAACCTAGTTTGTGCAGTAGAACAAGGCTTAAAACTAATCAAGACAGATTTTCACCAAAATTGCATGTTATTCGGCTTTCATACGCGTTTTGTGATTCGAACAGTCAACATCAATTTAGTTGCATATAACTCACACATAAGCTCAAGAGCTAATGTGATTGAGCGAAAATTCGCAGTTGAGATTCTTACAATTCGTATGTTTTGAGGTATCCCGAGTACAGTTTTATGTCTGCCGTACACAGTTTGTTATACTTTTCCGCGGGGGGGGGGGGGGGGGGGGACGAGTCTAATGCGTGGACAAATGAAAAGGGTCGGAAGCGAATTCTGCAGTCGCCACTGCACCGAAGGTTGAAAGTCGAATGAAGAAATTTCCCCCGTGAGAGTATAACACGCAGCTGGTTAGATGCTGCCGGCTCGACCGCTCAGCTGAGGGTGGGTTCGCGGGTATTCAACTAGATTGAATTAAAAAGGGCGCCACACAATCTTTTTTTTTGAGGAATTGTGAAACCTGGATAATTATCTGACGGTGCTTCTGAAAAAAAAAGCAAGGAGGTTCCGAACGAAATTATACACGGGGTTAGGTGACGTTATAAGAAACTAATTTATTGCTGCACAAAAGCAAACAGATAAACATAAAATAACATTTTTCGAGAGATATTTGGAAGATGGAAAATCTGGAATATAAAATGGCCCACTATCGCGTCTATTCCCGGAATTTACCAAAATGGCGTCGAACAAGGGGGGTCGCGTGTCCCGTATATTTTATTTCCGGGATTTTTGTAACGGAATGCCAACGGATCTATTTCAACAGTTCTCAATTCGGGTTCACTAACTTTAATAACTTTATAACAAGCACGATACTTATCTTCTCTTCCTTTCCGCTATAGCTCCTACGCCCTTCCTGGCGTTCTCCGATTTCTTCTAGTCACTCAGGGAGCCTAGCCTGCCGCTAACTCCTTATGACTCTGCCTGTCTGTTCGTCCTTTTTCCCCCTTTTTTTTTTGTTTTCCCGACAACTACGGGAATCCACACTTCTAATCAAAACTACAAAAAAACTCCTCGATCCAACTGTTTTTTTTTTTGATTAAACCTTTCGTACACTCCGCTCCGTTCGTTTCGCTGGTCAACCAAGTCTGGAGTCTGGAGTCTGGAGTCTGGAGTCTGGAGTCTGGAGTCTGGAGTCTGGAGTCAATGATTTGTGATTTTTGATCTGTGATCTGGAGTCTGTAAATGAAACCTTTGTCTGAACCTGGTTGGTTCTTCTACATCTACAGAGGTATTTTTGGAAGTGGGGTTTTTTTTAAGCTCAAAAACTTATGCCACCTGACATATAAAGGTTTTTTTTAAACACAATATTCTCCATAACGGCTCTAACTATGTTGATAAATATGAATAACTAAGCTCCTACAAGTCTAGAACAGAATGGCATAAGCAGTTTCCGCCACTCTGTATTTATTTAAGCTAAAAGCGATAACGGTTCTTTTTATGTATGGTATACCTGATGATGGGAAGAAATAACTTGGACTCATTTGATAATATTTATTAGAACAACCTTTACATTAACGTCAATACCGTCTTTTTGATGCAGATTCTGTTTTTTATAAGACTTTTTCAAAGATTTCTATTACATTCTATAGCTACTCTAGTGTGAATTAATTAACTAAATCTACTTGAGGGCTGTTAAAAATTAATATGAACTCTCCACATACACACACACACACACACCACAGATACAGATAGACACATACACCTTTCAACCCCTTTGTAGAAATACATATTTCAACATACACCTCTTAACCCTTTTGCATACACAGTTGAATAAGCAGATGCACCTCAGTTTGTTCTTATTAAGAATCAGAAGCGGACGGACGCACAATAAAATATCTTTTATCCTTTTAACGAACGGTTTTTATTTAAAGTGATTATAGATTTCGGGTGAGCTTTTTAACAAGGGCTCAGTAGTGCGATGGTTAGTGCGATGAACCGCCGCGCAGAAGTTCTGGGTTCGATTCCCAGCCGTAGCAACACCTAAATGATTTTTCACTTAGCCGTTCGGATTCAGCATAAAACAGAAGGTCCCGCCATCGTGCAAGAAGTATTCACGCACACATGATTGGTTGTGAGAAAGCTCGGCCCTGGGTACTAACAAGCCTGTTGCGCCATAAATTTAATTATTTTTTTTTTACTTGCTAAATTTCGTCTATAAAATGAACTTAGTGGCCGGAGAACTTTTATAAAATTATTTTTCTAGTTTTTCTGTAAATATAACTATAAAAATCTTCAAACAGCAAATAGGTCTTTCGGCGAAGGCAAATCGTCATACCAAACAGAATTCTCTTCTAAATTCTTTGGGAAGATTATCCAATTCCTGCTGGACCCTTTGTTTTCAATTGTATTTATAATATTTTTTTATATGATTTTTTTTAATGCAATAAGGCTTATCTCAAATATTAGGAATTAAAAAAATATTTTTTATTTTTTTTTTCAGATAACCATTCGAATACCAGCTTCAGTAAATAATGAAAGGTAACGATTCTTAAATTGAAAATCAGTTTTATTCTCCGTGAAAAAAAAAAATAATTTCACGTATATTTTTAAGAAATGTGTCAACTTTTTTCTAACAACCGAAACGGTCTATGTAAATAATATAACACACAATCAATATTAATCTACATGTAAGGGGTGTTATTTTAGAGGGATAGAACTTCAAATTGAACTAAAACACAAGGAAATCGTTTTAATGTCCGTCGGTTTGGCTTAATTCGAAGGAAAATTTGATGCGCCATTGATGTTTAAATATGACTCCGGGTATGCGGTCGCTGCGGCTGGTCCGAATAAAGCCAAGTCTAGAGGTCCAATTTTCAACCACTTTTTCGAGCATTTGTCGGCAATAACGCCACGAATGTTGGTTACCAAGTAACCTAGCGTTTCTGGTTTGTTGGCGTAGACGAGCGACTTCACATATCCCCAAAGGATCATTTCCAACCAGACGTCGGACGCAGTAGAGGAAGACCTCGCCTTAAGTGTCGCGCTCTAAATAGCCCGTCAACGCAAATCGGATCTCCGTAGTAGTTCGAGTGAGGGCTTTACTACTGAATTGCCTTCGTAACCCGAAGAAAGAAGTTGGCAAGAGTAATTCTTCGTTTAATTTCTGACGAGATGTTCTTGTCATAGTCAATAGAGGAGTCGAGGAAGACAAAGTCCCGTACTACCTCAAGGTAATATCTGTTATATCTGCTCACGTTCTGTCCCATTCGAGTTTGGGCTGCTAACTGGCTCCAGTTGCGCACCGCAAGTTGGCTCAGGTCGTTTCCACTTGTGCGCGCCACTTAAGACGAGGTCTTCCTCTACTGCGTCCGACGTCTGGCTGGGAATCGAAGACTCTGCTAGCCGGAGAATTGGTGTCCATTCGTTCTACATATCCAATCCATCTGAAACGTCCAATGCAGAGTTTTTTGACCAGGGGCATGTGGCAATACAGATCGTACAGTTTTTGGTTTAATCTTCGCCTACATCGCCGTCAACGCAAACGGAACCGAAGATTTTACGCAGCGTTTTCCTCTCGAATCGACCAAGGATTTCTTCATCAGCTTTTGATAAGGTCCATGCTTCAGCGCCATAGAGCAGGACTGGGAGGCTCTTATATAGGATCTCCTTACTACTTCGAGTGAGGGCTTTACTACTGAATTGCCTTCGTAGCCCGAAGAAAGAAGTTGGCAAGAGTAATTCTTCGTTTAATTTCTGACGAGATGTTGTCGTCAGAGTTAATAGCGGAGCCGAGGTAGATAAAGTCCCGTACTACCTCAAAGTTATATCTGTTATATCTGCACACGTTCTGTCCCATTCGAGTTTGGGCTGCTAACTGGCTCCAGTTGCGCACCCCAAGTTGGCTCAGGTCGTTTCCACTTGTGCGCGCCACTTAAGACGAGGTCTTCCTCTACTACGTCCGACGTCTGGCTGGGAATCGAAGACTCTGCTAGCCGGAGAATTGGTGTCCATTCGTTCTACATATCCAAGCCATCTGAAACGTCCAATGCGGAGTTTTTTGACCGGGGGCATTTGGCAATACAGATCGTACAGTTCCCGGTTTAATCTTCGCCTACATCGCCGTCAACGCAAACGGAACTGAAGATTTTACGCAGCGTTTTCCTCTCGAATCGACCAAGGATTTCTTCATCAGCTTTTGATAAGGTCCATGCTTCAGCGCCATAGAGCAGGACTGGGAGGCTCTTATATAGGATCTCCTTACTACTTCGAGTGAGGGCTTTACTACTGAATTGCCTTCGTAGCCCGAAGAAAGAAGTTGGCAAGAGTAATTCTTCGTTTAATTTCTGACGAGATGTTGTCGTCAGAGTTAATAGCGGAGCCGAGGTAGGTAAAGCCCCGTACAACCTCATAGTTATATATGTCAATGCTGACGTTCTGTCCAATTCGTCGATGTTGTGCATCCTTTCGTGTTGAAAGCATATTCTCAGTCTTGCCCTCATTTACTGCTAAAACCATTTTCGTCGCTTCCCTTATATACTAGCAAACGTGGCTACGACATCATGTAGAGTCCTACCAATGAAGTCAATATCGTCGACGTATGCTAGTAGTGGCGCTGATTTTTGGAAAATTGTGCCTCTGGTGTTGGCTCGGGAGTTTTGCACAATCCTCTCAAGAATCAAGTTGAAGAAGTCACGTGAAAAAGCATCGAAATGCCTAAATCCATGTTTGGTATCGAATGTCTCGGTTAGTTCCTTGCCGACCCTGATGGAGCAGCGAGAATTCTCCATCATCATGTTACAAAAACGAACGAGTTTGGGCAGTATACCAAAACTAGACACGGCTCGGTATAGTTCGTCTCTATAAATGCTGTCGTATGCGGCTTTGAAATCGGTGGCTGGTGAGTATTGATTTGGGCTTCTTGGAATTTTTCCACGACCTACCAGTGTGAAAATTGGATCGGTGGTGGACTTTCACTGATAAGGGCCTATCAGGTTGTTGGTAAACGGTTTCAGTTATTCACATATAACGCCAGATAGGATCTTGTAGGTGATGATGAGAAGACTAATGCCTCTGTAGTTGGCGCAGTTCAGAGGGCCTCCTTTTTTGTTGATCGGGCAAACGACGCTGAGGTTCCATTCTTCAGGCATACTTTCTTCCGACCAGATTTGGCTTATGAGTTGTTGGATGTTACATACCAAGTCATCTCCGCCGGCTTTAATAAGGCATGCGGGAAAGCCGTCATTTCCGGCCTCCTGGTTGAGCTTGAGCTTAGGTATTGCTATCCTCGCTTCATTCAGGTCTGGTGTTTGGCAGTTTTCGCATTCGTTGTCAATGTTGAATGGTTTGTTCTGCCTGACAGCGGAATGTTGTTCGTCATCGCCGTTTAACAGTCTGCAGAAGTGATTCTTCCATATCCTCAGCATCGACTGTGTCTCAACTACGATATTTCCTTGTTCATCTCAACAATCTTCTGTTCGAGCCTTGTATCCTTGGTTTTGACGTTTTGCACTTTGGTGAAACTTGCAAACATTGTTCCTGGAGTGAAACCTCTCTATATCCACGAATGCTTGCTTTTCATGCTCTTTTTTCTTCTCTCTGAAAAGCTGGTGTTCTTCCCTTCTTCTCTGCCTCTAGAGGTCAATGGCAGCTGTCGTCAGAACATCAGTAGCGGCTAATTTATGACTTGTGGACATCGTGGCCATTGTTTTTCGACATTCGATGATGGTGGTATGGTGTTAATCGAGAGGTTAAGGGTTACGCGTTTCGCGAAGGTCTTGGCGGTCTCTTGCGATTACAGTCTTTCGACTTTAAATTTTTTCACAGTATTTCTGGATTTTTGTGGCGTGGTTCACATCCGCATTCCTAACTTGGCTGCAACAAGGTAGTGGTCCGAGTCGATGTTTGCTCCTCGGAATGTTTGGACCTCCAAAATACTGGATGCGTGTCTATCGCAATGTGATCGATTTAGTTGACCGTTCGTTGATCTGGAGACCGCCATGTCCCCTTATGTATATCGAGGTGACGAAACCATGTGCTGGCTATAGTGGGATTTCTTTCCGTAGCGATGTCAATTAGCCTAAGTTTGTTACCAGACGTATTGTCGTGTAGGCTATGTTTTCCGACAATACTGCTAAAGATATCTTCTCTTCCTACCTTTGCGTTAAAATCTCCGAGCACGGTTTGAACATCGCACTTCGGTAGTCGCTCATAAGTTTTGTACATAAGCTCGTAGAAGCAATCCTTGGCTATATCATATTTTTCCTCCGTCGAGGCGTGAGATCATGGAAAGTTTATGTTTGGCGAATTTCGCCTTGAAATGGATTCTTACAATGCGTTTGCTATTGTTTTGGAAACATAAACTTCTTGCCTAAGTCTGGCTTTTGTAGCAAATCCGCATCCGAATAGTCGCTGTTTCTGATCAGTATAACACGGTCCGCAGTAGATGTCGCAGTTTTTCATCCTCTTTTTGCCCAGCCAATCCCTTCGTATTTCTTTGATAGCAGTAATGTCTTCTTTGTAGCAGTTCAGGGCTTTCGATAGTTGTTCGCTTGCACCTCTCCTGTCGTCGTTGTCCTTTTTTCGTTTCGCAGGGTCGTCAACAATAATATCAGTCCCTTCCAAGGCATGAGGCTATTAGTCGCATGAGTGGAGTTTACAATAAAAAGAACGATGTAGTTGAACTGCATGTTAGTAAAAGTTGTTAGAAAAATATTTTACGAAATCGTATGCTGGAGCCGTACTAAGTTTTGTAAAATTGTCTTTTGTTTATCGATATAAATAGCTTAATTGTAATTTCATCGTTTATTGATTTGTTAGTATTATTTAGCTGAATGCATTTTTTTCCTGTCATATCCCACTAACAAATACACTAAATGATGAGTCTGTGGATGCATATTAGCTGTGGCAAATCTCTGCTGGTAGATGCAGTGTGTATTAAGCTCACTTCAACACAAATCTGATAGTTATTTAGCCACCAAAATAGTAACTAGAAATAATTTATATGGCAAAACAACGTCTGCAGCTAGTCAGTATATAAAATGCATTGCCAAGAGATTTGTTTTAATTAAGTTTATTCATCAAAGCACAGAATATAAGTGAAATCCATGTGGAACCATAAAGTTTAAATATTGTTGACCAATCGTATTTCGAAGCCAAAGTCCTAAGCAAAATAGCCAAAAGCAACTAAAGTTATCATTCCAATAACTCTGTAATTTTGCCCTTAAAAACTTTTACCATTTCGGGTCACAAAATTATAAATCTAAAAAAAAAAACCCAAACCCAACCACACAACATCATGCACAAATAAATTACAAACTGATGGAATCCCATATCAATCACACTCAAAGTATCTCCATAGAATTACTTCCTGGAATAACTTCATATAGTCCATTTGAAAAATGTATCTAAAACCAAAAATGCAAACGATTTCTCATCTCATAAACTTTTAATACTCCACCAACCCCGCCTTCCCACCCTAAGGACAAAAGTTGAATAAAAATATGTTTTCTTGATCCTTTTAATCGAAATTCCAGTTACATGCACATTTTCAAATTTACTACCGTCCCAGTGGACAACTCAACTCCACCCAAAAAAAAAAAAGGATAAGTGGATGGTCTTACAGACAGCCCCTACCGTCTTCATCTTCATTTGTTTTTACGACACATCCACAGAAAGCACACAAATCATAAATTAAAATTAAATTATTCATCCTGCCATTCGAATGGCACACAAAAGTGAATATTTCCTCGCACAAACATGGCTGCCCCTCACGTATTCATAACTATGCCGGGATACTTTATGCACTTAGTCCGGCCCGGAATGAAAGAGCTGGTAAAAACTTTTCCAATAAAATTGTTTAGGAGTAGGTTAACTGAGTATGGTATCAAAAAAAAAAAAAAACGGATGACGGCCATTCTACAAACAAATCCTTCAATGGTATCTTTTCGATTTTTAGTATCACCAGATTCCACTAGATTTCGACTATCGGGAGAACCCCTTGGCTAAACCATCACCACAAATATGTTGTCCACTTGAGAAGAATGGCCGAGGAAGTTGAAAGTCTTGGTTGTTTATGCATGTCCCTGTGGGAGCATGAATTGGGACGGCCGGTCGGTGGCTCCTTGTCTTGCTAATTCAGTTTGGGAATATCTGAAAATCGTAAAATTTTATTGCAATGGCTCCGGAGATGGGCCAAAGTTGGGGTATTCGGGTTTTGGGGCAATTCCTAGTGGTTTATGTTATGTGCACGCAATTATCCTTCCAGGGATGGCAGCTCTTATTGTGTTCAGCTCTACAAATTAATACCTCAACAGGGCCTGGCATTAGTCCTCTTCATGGTACAAGGGGTAACGGTCTGCGATATGGATTTTCAATTTAATTCGGAATATATTTGCCTTCAGGATTCCTGTTTGACTGGTGGTGGGTGGGGTCTGGGCCTGGCTATAATGGAACTTTTACAACTTGTGGAATGTCCATTTCTGAGAGATCTTGATGTGGGTGATTTTAGTGAAAACATCGGTTCCTTAAATATCCATAATCATACGCTTCCATTCTGAACTGAATTTTCATGGCCTGATAACCCTTTTTCTCCCGTGTCCAACGGCATATTTCATCGGTTCTATGCCATTTGCTGTGCCAATGGAGGGTGTAGATATAGATACTTCTTGCGATGGACAGAAATGCTTCTATGTTGCGTCTTCACTTTGAGAAATAATTCCACACATAAATGTGTCTAGGTAGTAACTAGCAATTGGGTGTTTTCGTCTAGTATGGTTGAGTGTAATGGAAGAATCCTGGATATCCTGAAAATTTTTATTACTTGTTTATGCGTCGAACAATGCATACATTTACATCGCAAAGTAGCGCTTCGCTTTATGGTAATTATATGGAAATATTTTGGTCCTTCTTTTATTTTCATTGAGGGTTTGGTCGTCTGGTTTGGTTTAAGGATACTCGAACTTTCCATCCCCATGTAGATACGTATTGTATGTTTTGATTTCATTTTTATTGGATTAATGATAATCATCGTTCGAGAGGGAGGTTAATAAAATATTTGATCGGGCGTGCGATGTGGTCATCCATGTGGCGGGCTAGGATTGGATATTTGCTTGTGTTTGAACGTTGAGATATTGGTCAGCAGCAGTAAACAAGAACGGTTTATGATTTGTTAATTTCCGGTGCGGATGGTTGTGGGACGTAGTGAAAAATCGATTCGGTATGTGTATCTAGCACTTGTGAGGTCATCTGGTAGTCCTGACTTATGAGAGAGCATAAAATGTGGGGGTTTTGCTAAGGGAACTACATACCATGAGTAGATAACGTTGTAAAGGGTTTGCTTTGTTAAAAAAACGTAGTCACTGGAAACTACTCGTACCCTTTCAAAGATTTTTAACGTGACCCAATCAAGGAGTAAGATGTATTAGTTTAATTTTTTTTTTCAATTGAAGTCCTTTCTGGGCTTGGTTAACCATCTTGGTCAACGCATTACTATCCAAGTAGGCCCATTCATTTTACCTGTCAATGACAGTATATATCCTTTTTTTTCATTCTGGTAGTAGAGCCTTTCATTCTCAATTTCCTTTCCGAAAATGTTACTATCTGCTGCAGGACCTTTATAATGCTAGGTATCAGCATTCGGTTGAGGATTGATTGGGTTGCCAAGTTCGCATAGTTAATATCGATACTATTTGGTGTAAAAATGACTTCTTACCGATCTATTAAAAATTTTCCGTTATGTAGGACAGCGATATTTATGTTGAGTTGGATTGTATGGTTTCAATTTAAAATTTTCATTCACTACCCAAAATTCGTATTTACAAATGAAAAAATTTAGCTTTGAGCTCCTGCATGGGCCATCTCGCCATCTCGCAATCCCCAGCTATATTGTTTTGAGCCATTGAGCAAGAATTCATCGGCATTCTTCGTCTTCTTCTTGCACATCAGTTTTGGCCATTCTTATGGCGGTATGGTATTACTCAGTGGCATGATGGCTAGTACGATGAACTGCCACGCAGAAGGTCTGGGTTTGATTCCCAGCCGTAGCAACACCTCAAATAATTTTTCACTGGCCGTCCTATCTTGATGATTTGACAAATAATTTGACAAATCAATTGCTGATCTCAACTTCATTCTTCCATACTTACTTACTTACTGCACTTATCGTTAAGCAAGTCAAATCCGGTTGGATGAGATCAGTACCCGATGGTTACCACTTGGAGGTTAAAAATAAGCTCTTGATGTATAGTCAGAGTGACAACCACTGGGCATTGCCAAGTTAACGCCAACCAGAGTCTACCCTCGTTCTACAACACCCAACAATCGACTTCACCGTTCGGAGTCGACATAAAACCGGAGACGCCACCATTGTACAAGAAGTACACATGCAAACATGAATGATTGTGAGAAAGATTGACTCCGGGTACTAACGAGTCTGTTGCGCCAATAACTTGTTCTTGGTATGGTATTACTTAAAAGACTAACTTCACGTTTAAGGTTGTATAAGCAGTTGATCTGAAGCAGAACTCCTCACCTTAAGTGAACACCTTCTCCAAGAACCCATCAGGCCTAATATTCTTTGGCAGTTACTTACTTTATTACTTAAGTGGCGCTACAGTCCAGAATGAATTTGGGCCTCAACCAACATGACTATACAACTAGCCCGGTCCTAAGCTAACTGCCTCCAGTTGCGCACTCCAAGTTGGTTGTGGTCGGTTTCTACATGTGCGGCGAGGTCTCCTCTACTGCGTCCAAAGTCTGGCTCGTAATCGAAGACTCTACGAGAAGGAGTATTGGTGTCCATTCGTTCTACATGTCCTAGCCATCTTAAACGTCCAATAAGGAGTTTTTTCACCAGGACCATGTCGCTGTACAGCCCGTCAACGCAAACGGGACCGAAGATTTTTCGAAGAATTTTCCTATCAAACCGATCAAGGATTTCTTCATCCGCTTTCGAGCAGGTCCATGCTTTAGCACCGTAGAGCAGGTCTGGGATGATCAGGGTCTTATAAAAGATCTCCTTTGTAGTTCGAGTGAGGGCTTAAATACTGAATTGCCTTCTTAGCACGAAGAAACAGCGGTTGGCAGGAGTAATTCTTCATTTAATATCTGACGAGATGTTGTTCTACCTCAAAGTTATATCTGTCAATGGTGACATTTCGTCAAATTCGTCGATGTTGATAGCCCACATTTACTGCTAAACCCATTTTTGCCGCTTTCTTCCCTGTACTACCAAACGTGGCTATGACATCACGTTGAGTCCTACCAATGATGTCAATACCGTCGGCGTATGCTAGTAGTTGTACAGATTTTTGGAAAATTGCGCCTCTGGTGTTGGCTCGGGAGTTTTGCACAATCCTCTCAAGAATCATGACGGCGCATCGCCTTGCCTAGGTCCATTTAGAGGTCGTTTCCGACCCAGATGGCGCAGCGAGAATTCTCCATCGTTATCCTCCACAAACGGACGAGTTTGGGCGGTATACCAAAACTAGACACGGCTCTGTATAGTTGTTCTCTATAAATGCTGTCGTATGCGGCTTTGAAATCGATGAATAGGTAGTGGGTATCGATTTGGACTTCTTGGTTTATTTTTCCAGGAACTGCCGGAGTGTGAAAATTTGATCGGTTGTGGACTTTCCTGGCCTAAAACCACACTGATAAGGGCAGATCAGGTTGTTAGTAAACGGTTTCAGGCGTTCTCATCTTACGGCCGATAGGATCTTGCAGGCGATATTAAGAAGACTTATGCCTCTGTAGTTGGCGCACTTGAATGTACCTATTCGGGTCTTCCCCAACTATTTCTGGCCCCGTGTCCTAGGGTTATCTAATAAGTTGGAACTAGTCCTCCAGGTTGGTGGTTGTGCTTTGGGTTAACTACCCAACCATGGATAAATTTAACTGTTATGCAGCAACCACTAGCCTCGGAAAGGACTGATTTTATTGTTGACGACCCAGCTTAACGAAAAATGGACAACGAGAGTTCGTATCTGCCCACGTAGTGTGCGAATATCAAACAGGAGAGGTGCAAGCGAACAACTAGTGGAAGCCCTAAACTGCTACAATGCAGGAATTTCTGCCATCCAGGAAATGGAATGGGCAGGGCAAATAGAGGATGAAAAACTGTGACATCTACTACGGACCGTGTTATAGTGAGCAGAAAAAGCGCCTATTCGGTTGCGGCAGACTTAGGCAAGAAGTCTTATATGATTCCAAGACATTAGAGAACGCATTGTAACTATCCGCATTAAGGCCAAATTCGCCAACATAAGCCTTATATGCGCTCACGCCCCACGGTAGGAAAAAGATGACATAGTTAAGGACTGCTTCTATGAGCTCCTTGACAAAACCTATGAGCGACTACCGAAGTACGATGTTAAAATCGTGCTGGGAGATTTTAACGCAAAGGTAGGAAGAGAAGATATCTTTAGCAGTATTGTCGGAAAACATAGCCTACACGACAAAACGTCTGGTAACGGACTTAGGCTAATTGACCTCGCTGCGCAACGAAATGCCACTATAGCCAGCACACGGTTTCCTCACCTCGATATCCATAAGGGGACATGGCGGTCTCCAGATCAACGAATGGTCAAAAAAATGTATCACATAGCGATAGACAAGAGGCACGAATCCAGTATTTTGGATGTCCGACCATTCCGAGGAGCGGATATCCACCACGCCGCAACAATCCAGAAATACTGTGAAAAAATTTAAAATCGAAAGACTGCAATCGCCAGATACCGCCAAGACCTTCGCCAACTTCGACCAACGCGTATCCCTTAACCTCTGGATTAGGACCATACCACCAGCATCAAATATGGAAGAACAATGGCACAATGGACCTACAAGCAAGAAACCCCTGGTTTGATGAGAAACGCCGACAGATGCTCGCAGCCAAGAACGAGGCCTACAAGGCTATGCTGCAGGTGACGACGAGGGCTGCCGTTGAGCTTGAGGGTCGGAAACGACATCACTGACAAAAATGGATTTAGGCAAGGCGATGCGCTGTCATGTGATTTCTTCAATTTGATTCTTGAGAGGATTGTGAAAACTCCCGAGCCAGCACATGAGGAACAATCTTTTAAAAATCGGTGCAACTACTAGCTTATGCCGACGATATTGACATCATTAGTAGGGCCCAACGTGATATCATAGATACGTTTGCTAGTATAGAGAAGGAAGCGGCAAAAATGGGTTTAGCAATAAATTAGGGCGATACGAAAAATATGCTGTCAACACGAAAGGACACATAAAATCGACGAATTTTACAGAACATCACCATTGACAGATATACCTTTGAGGTAGTACGGGACTTTGTCTAACTCGGCTCCGCTATTAACTCTAAGAGCAACATCTCGACAGAAATTCAACGAAGAATTACTCTTGCCAACCACTGTTTCTTCGTGCTAAGAAGGCAATTGAGTAGTAAAGCCCTTACTCGAACTACTAAGGAGATCCTATATCATCCCAGTCCTGCTCTACGGACCGTCCTAAAAGCGGATGAAGAAATCCTTGGTCGATTTGAGAGGAAAATTCTTCGAAAAATCTTCGGTCCCGTTTGCGTTGACGGGCTATGGAGGCGAAGATTCAACTAAGAACTATACGTGCTGTACAACGACATGCCCCTGGTCAAAAAACTTCGCATTGGACGTTTATTATGGCTAGGACATGTAGAACGAATGGACACCAATACCCGAGTTCGCAGACTCTTCGATTCCCAGCCAGACGTCGGACGCAGCAAAGGAAGACCTACGCTTAAGTGGCACGCACAAGTTAAAACCGACCTCAACCAACATGGAGGGTGCAAGGAACGGAATAATTTGAGAGGCATGTTGGTTGAGGCCAAAGTTCATTCCGGACTGTAGCGCCTCTTAAGTAAGTAAGTAAGTAAGCCTTAAGAATTGTGCAACAGCTTGACAGCAATGGCTTGGATATTATCTGATGCCAAGTTTTGTGTGTCTGAGGATTCATTAAAATCACTTGATTACGTGTCCAATTACTAAAATTAGGTCCAACCAACCTACCAAAAGTTTAACATCTTGTACTATGAACGCAGGCACATTGAACACAAAGGTTGAATACTAAACTTACAAATGAAAGGTTTAAGAAAAAAAAAGTTAAATTCCTTCAAAAGCTTCCAGCTCTATTAATCGCTAATACCCTACTTACAACAACCTTCCTAGCTTGTAAAAAGGAATGAAAATATCGCAGATAACTCATAGACAAGGTTCTTAAGTATTCAAATGTTCAAAGTTTTATGAATCTTATGAATACAAAAAAACAACAGAAAAGATGGCAAAAACATAATCGTGAAGAGTAAAGGAATTTATTATAAGAAAATTATCGTCCTTCAGACATAAAACTTGAGCGGTATATAGCTCAAGTACTTATTGCAATAATTCGTGTTTATTCTTTTCGAGGTATTAAAAAACGAAAAAAGTTATCAAAGTTTTCCCCTGTAGATGTATCTGCTTCTCCTTATTAGGAGGAAGACATTTAATTTCCCTTCTACTTAAAAGTTATGATGATTTTAAATATTGAACGCATCTCCCTTTTTTTTTTATTACCAGTGTTATGTGAGGTCCTTTTTTTTGATGGTAATTAAATTTTTTTTCATTAAGAAAACAAATATATATATCCCACTCTGGTGTTGACCTTATATTTATTCAATCCACTCACATACAGTGGATTTTTTAAAATGAGATCATCCGACACATTATATCCTTGTGCAGCTCACCCCCCCATCCCTTTTTGAATTATTAATACAGTCAACGCCTTTCAATTGGTTATTTATTGTCGTTCCCTCAATACATACAATCCAATTCGAGCATCTTTATCTAAATCTAAGGACATTTCTGTTCGGGGAGGATATAAAACCTTTCACCACTTTGGCAGCATTAATTGACAGACGACATATTTACGACAACATTGCGCCTGTTAAACATTATTACCTAATGGAAGGCATCTGATAACATTCCCACAGATACACATAAATAACATTTCCTCTCTATATGTCGTCGGTCTTGCGCCAGGGTCACAAATCAAACAAATTGGTCCTGCAAGACTGCCGCGCCGCCGACCACGACCAGAGAGAACAAGCCAGCAATATTATTTTCATTGAAATTACGGAATTTTATGCCCACATTCCATCCATTTACTGCGACACAAATGTATTTCAATAAATTGTATGAGTTATGACGGAATTGAAGTATCTATAGATATTTATCTGCAGATAGGTAGCCGAATAATATATCCATTGTATGGGCCTCGTTGTCAATATGCTATCGGTTGCAGGGTAATAAAAGCAAATAAATGACCGAACCTCTTTCTCGGGCACCGTGTATAGGTGAGGCCATTCAGGGTATCGTGAGTGAAGGTGTAAGGAGGGTGGGAGAGCTCAAATAACTTTAGTGCTACTCTAGTTGGTGGAGATAATTCCGTTTCAGGATATTTTTTTTTCTTGTTTTGTTAACCTTTGGATGCCTTTAATATTTTTTTTTTGACGGCCATAAATAGTCCTTTTTGGCCGGCCGGCGTCGGCGGCATCGGCTGGTAGTTGTACAGTACACCTATCCACTTTGAGTGGGGGGAATGCGACCCAAGGGACATATAACAGTTGGACAACTGGAATTGTTTGTCTTTTTCTACCTTCACAATAAATTGCAATAATTTGGAAATTCAGGACAAACTTACTCCATTATGGGGGGTGGAGGTTTTCATGTCTTTTTTTTTTTTGTTTTCTTGCCCGGAGAAACGGAAAAGGACTAAAGAGTTTTTGTGCTTGCATTTGTTTGGAGAGTTGAAAGTTTTGCAGAGGGTTTTTTGTGCTACTCCTTAGCAAGGCATGTGGGGGATATAATTCCCTTGTTGAGATTTAGTTGTGTGCCGAAATGATACAGGGAATGGTGAAATATTTAATTTTTTTTTTTTATCGAAGACATATAGGCTTTTGTTTTGGCATTCATTGCAAGTACTTAAGGGGAATAGGCAGTTTGTGTAATCTGCTTGTGGGCAATGCTCGGTGGAATAAGTTTTATTGGATTTTTTTTTTGTATGTTGAAGTAAATTTTGATTGCTGTATAAGTGGCGCATGAATTAGTAGGCGATTTCAGGGGCTTCGGGGAGTATTTTGATAGTTGAATTTGTTACAAATAATGATAACCAATCTTTCTGGTTTTATTTGAATACAATAAGAAAAAACCTTTTCTACCTGGTGGTACCACAGCTACTTCCTAAAATGGTAATTCCAACAACAAATGCTTGGTACTGGTTATTAAAGAGAATGACAGTCTTAAATATTTTACTGATACGCCTTGGAAATAACAGAGTGGTCGCCGTCATTGTAAATTAAATCAACCTGCGCCTCACCCAACATACAGCCTGGTAACTAACTAACTGCCTCCTGTTGAGTGTTGTAATTTAGTTGAGGTCGGGTTCCACTTGTGCTCACCACTTACGACGAGGTATTACTCTACTGCGTCCGACGTCTTGCTGGGAGTCCAAGACTCTGCGTACCGGAGTATTAGTGTCTATTTGTTCAACATGTCCTAGCCAGCTGAAACTTCCAAAGCTGAGTTTTTCTTACCACGTCAATGTCGCTGTACATATCGTATAGTTCTTGGTTGAATCTTCGTCTACATAGCCCATCAACCACATGGGACTGAACCACGTCCATGCCTTAGCGCCGTAGACCAGGAATAAGATGATCAGGGTCTTATATAGAGTCTTGTGAAGGCTTTAGTACTTAAGCACGAGTAAATCTTCGTTTAATTTCTGACGAGATGTTGTTGTCAGAGTCAATGGTGGCGCTTTGTCCAACTCGTTAATGTTGTTTGTCATTTCGTGTTGACAGCGTATACCTTTTCTTACCCTCAGCTAAGCCCATTTTGACGCTTTATTCACTATCCTAGCAAACGTGGCTATGGAATCACGTTATGTTCCACCAATGAGATCAATATCGTCAGCATATGCTAGTAGTTCCACCGATTTGTGAAAGATCGTGCCTTTGGTATTGCCTTGGAAGTTTTCCACAATCTGATTGAGTATCTGATTAAAAAAGTCGCCTGAAATTACCTCGCCTTCCCTTAATCGTGTTTGGTTAATGAATGTGTCGGTAAGGTCGTATCTGCTCCTCGACTTTGAGAACATTAAACAGGAGTGGTACAGGCGAACAATAAGCAGAGGCCCTAGGCAGACATCACTGCCATCCAAAAAACTACGATGGGATGAGCCGCGCAAAAAGAGGATGAAAACCAGAGACATCTACTACGAGACATGTGGAGTTGTTATAAGTGCCAAACTTAGGCAAGAAGTTTTATATTTCCAAGTCATTATAGCGCACGCATTCAGTGGCGCGATGGTTAGTGTGTTGAACTGCCGCGCAGAAGGTCTGGGATAGATTCCCAGCCGTAGAAAGACCTAAAATGATTTTTCACTTACCCTCCTCCCGTGATGATCTGACATGTCATCCGAGTAGTATCAATTCTCAAGAAAATCTTATCTCAAATTCGCCTTTCGGGGTCGGCATAAAAGAGGAAGTCCCACCATAGTGCAAGAAGTACACTCGCACACATGAATGGTTGTGAGAAAGCTCAGCCCTGGGTACCTAACAGGCTTGTTGCGCCAAAAATTTGTATTTGTATTTAGTTCAAACATTAACGGCTGTTCGATATAACGGAATTTTAAAAATGTTATCATCTTAATCAGGGCTTTAACGATGTTGATAAAAATGAATAACTATTCTGTTAGGTTATTGTATCTGCAGGCGATGCGCGTGCACACTTAGACCATACACAACGTTTCCACAACGTCCTCACTGGAGCTATTCTTGAATTTATGGTCGACCTTAGTATAGAGGAAACTATTAGCCAATGGTAGTCCTTATGCTCGGAACAAGAATTATCCAGGCAACACTCGGATAAAGATACTTAACCAAATTTTCCCATGGAGGAACGCCACAGGGTGGCGTCATCTCTACTCTACTTTGGCTTATGGTTATGAACAAAATTTTAATCAAATTAGACGAGGAGCGGGTCAAAGTTTTCGCGTATGCGGATGACGTGGTTATAGTAGTGTCAGGGAAATTCCCCTCCGTGATAAGGGAAATCATGGGGGCTAATGTAGACAGGGTTAGCACCTAGTTTGCAAGTTGTGGCCGCCTCGGCGTAAACCTGAGAAAATCGGAATTGGTTTTATTCACCCCCAAAACCAAAATACCCGTCTTAATGGCCAACCACTCATACTATCTTCCAGAGCTAAGTTTTTAGGTATCATGGTTGACCCAAAACTTAACCTAACACGGAACATAGAGTAAGGAAGGTATGTGTTGCCTTCTATGCTTGTAGCAAAACATTTGGAAATAAGTGGGGACTTCAACCAAAGGCTATCTTGTGGATGTACACAGCAGTGGTACCATTGAGTTTATACACAGTGGTACGTCTAATTATCACATACGGCTCACTAGTATGGTGGCCCGCATTGAGTAAATGCTACAACCTCACAAAACAAAAAAGGCTGCAAGGAGCAGCCAATCGGCACCAACGGATGCCCTTACTGTGCTATTGCATCTCTTGCCTCTCGACCTACATATGAGAGATACCGCTTTATGCAGCTCCGTAAGACTCAAGGAATCAGAATGCTGGAATGTAAGGTCGTATGGCCACAGTTATATCCTGGACTCGTTACTGTACGGCGTGGTCACGTTTCCAACAGACTAAAGGCTTCCATGTGGATTTCATACAGAGCTCAGTGGAATAGAAACGAAGTAGTAAGAGATTTCGATACGGTCGTCTACACCGACGGATCTAAGATGAACTAAGGTGTAGGGTCCGGAGTCTACTCGGTATCACCGAAAATATCAGTTTCATATCGCCTATTGGATTTTGCCAGCGTGTTCCAGGCGTAACTACTGGCTATCCCAGAGGCTTCCACTCTACTGACACTACGTGACACTTTGGAAATGCAAAATATTGCTATTCTCATAGATAGCCAAGCGGCCATAAAGGCCATAAACTCGGCTAAGATATCCTCGAAAATGGCACAGGAATGCGGGAACGAACTTGCCCGCCTTGGCGAACGCTTCAGGGTCACACTTCTCTGGGTTCCAGGGCGCAGTGAAATTGAAGGAAACGAACGTGCAATCGAGCTAGCAAGGCAAGGCTCAGCTCTTCACGACTCACTTGCGGCAAGGGTCCGTATCCGGCTAGGTGCGGTTAAGGGGCAAATACACTCATACTTCCTGAGAAAGGCCGACTCCAAATAGACTCATACTTGCGTCATATCGAGGACGATATGGCTCTCCTACGACAAAACCAGAACAAACCAAAACAGAACTACAAACTGGACCCCGCCCAGATATTCCAAGAATTACTGCTACAGTCACGGGGCACTGGCCAATTGGACACCATGCGGCCAAACCAGGGATCTCATACAACCCTCAATGCCGCAGTTGCGGGAACACAGAGAAACCCCTCTCCCATTTCATCTGCAAATGTTCGGCACTAGCAAGAGCCAAATTGCATGCGCTAGACCAACAATTTTTCGACAACCTTACCGACATATCGGGACACAAGATCTCATCAGCTTTCTAAACCTCACCGGCTGGATCTAGAGACTGGCTGCATCACATCCACAATAACAAGCATAATATCGATCACACGAGTCGTGGTAACAAAAAGCCACATAAGTGCTACTTGGGTTCATGGCGGCCCGCCACTTCTACCTACCTATCTAGACCATACAGGTCCGTTGTGGTACCACCTGGATCTGTCGATTTCCTATATTCTTTCGCCTAATTGAACCATTCAGAGCTAACTATGTAACGAAGGAGGTTTCTGAAATTGATGTTAGCCAGCTCACCTAGATTGTCGAAAGAGTACTCTGCCAGATGAATTTTCCTTTATACTGAGAGAGCAGGACAAGAGCATAGAAGGTGAGTAAATACTTTCCTCCTCTTCTTCGTCTAAGCAGCTTCTGCAGAAGTCATTGCTGAAGAGGTGTAGTCTTCTTGCGTATAGGCCTATCGGACAGACCAGACTTGACATAAGTAAACCCCACTACTATAAAAAATCAACTTTCAAAAATTGGAAACTATCCTGTTTAGGACAACGCTGTCTAGGGCCTCTAGGGATACGAGAAAGAAATGGCGAAATCTGGCGATCGTTGGACAAAACGGACAGCCATTGGCGAGTAAAAGTGAAGTAAGGTACCTTGGCATCTGGCTGGATCAGTATCTCTATTACGGAAGACATGTAGATGCTGCTCAGGCGACAGCTAGGGGACCATTTGCTATGACAAGACTATTGTTTTATAGCAGTCATCTTGACAGCAGGGTGAAGGTGGTTTGCTACATGGCCCTCATCACGCCGATGATTGCCTATGGGTGTCCGGTATTGTTCAACGTTGCCATATCTTTGAGAGGCAGTGTTTGAGAAACTGCCTCGGACTTCACAGAATCCCAGTTTCTGACTACACAAAATATTATTCCAACCAGATCGTATACAACGGGGCCAACATAAACAGAATGGACAATTTTCTGGTGATACTCATTCGATTTCACGTTGCAAGAGGGATTGCCTCGAGCAATAGTCTCATCTTTGGGGCCAATGATGAATATTTTGAAAGGGTTCGTTTAAGCGACTTTATTCCGCTTGAACCTTTTCTTTGGAAGAACTGCAAACAGGCGGTTCATATACGACCGAGACGTCGTCACTCAAGGTGGAGGAGAGCGCCTGCGTTTCAGCAGGAGTGTGTCCGATTGGGAACGTCGGATTAGGTGGCAACAGGAGAACCTGTTGAAGCGGCTAAATTTGTTAAGGTAGTTGACTTACAATTGTCATTGTATGTCCGACTTACATAGTTTCAGGTTTAAGGTCAACGTGGTTACCACAGTCACAAGGCACAAAAAAAAGGGTTGCTGTGTTTATGTCTATTAGTTACAACAAAATCACACGTTCCGTAATAGATTTCACAGTTGTTTGTCTCCTTTTTAACTATAGCAATATCTAACCTCCGTTTTTGAAGACTTCTACTGTTAATCCACCAGAACCGGCTGCATTGTTGCTCTTCATTTTTCTAATGGCTTCCTTAATATTGTGATGGAGTTTTAGCTGTCCATTGACTATGGCAATTAATCAGCTGCTAGAAATGCCTCTGAAATACATCTAGGATTCCCTACAACTAGGTTGCCGTCGTTGTTCAGAAAGCCTTCATACATTGCAATAGTGATTATAAAGTCATACAGATGACGCACTGCATACAAGACAAATTGTCATATGGCGGGTCGTACTGGCACGGCCCGCCATATGTTTGGATCTTGTTTCTCATTTGTGCACGTGCACACCGCACGCCCGTACCATGAAGCTGGTGAGCCAAAGTTGCTGTTTTTTTCTCAATGCGTCATCTGTATGACTTTATGATCATTGAGTGAACACACATAAGTAACGAGATCCAAACACATTATGGGCTGTATGCATCGGCTGTGACAGCACGACCCGCCATATTAAAAGTTTTCTTCTATGCAGTGCGTCATCTGTATGACTTAATAATCTTTGATTGCAGCCACCTGACAATTGTTCGCCTTTTTTTTAGTATCGGCCCCTCTTAGGAGTTACCGGCAGTTTGACCAATGGCAACCATTTATACTCTAACACCTATGGACTGTTCACCTAGGGAAAGTTTCCGGATGCAGCGCTAGGAAGTTGTGGATGCCAAGCATAAAATACTTCGGGCTCTCAAAACCTTTACAGATACCGGGTTTTTCAACAGAGACGCTACAAAAGTTGAGCGACAGGGACAGCAAACGAAGCCATATTTCTTGCTGCTCTTTTGACATTTCTCTTCAGTTAGGTTTGCCATTTCATGATGGAAAGATATACGATCCAACAACGAGTCGAAATTATTGAAATTTACAACCGAAATTCGGAGTCAGTGGCCTCAACGTTAAGAGCGCTACGTCCAATTTATGGCCGTCATAATCGTTCTAGCAGATCACGATTGAGCGTCTAGTGGAAAAATTTGAATCCACAGGCACAGTACAAAATGTTCCCGTGCCTGTGAGACAAAGAAGTGCCCGTAGTGTCGAGAATATTGCTGCCGCTGAGGCTTCAGTTGACGAAAGAACTGAAGGCGCTTGACCACCAGAGGAGTCGTATGTTCGTGAATTGGGCTGAGCAACAACTTGAAACACGTTACTCTGAATGGGAATCGCTACCGTTCAATGATAACCGAATATGGACTTGGAGGACATGTGGTTCCAACAGGACGGCGCCACAAGCTACACAGCGAATGCCACAATCAATTGATTGGAATCCAAGTTTGACGAGCGATTTGACGCCGTTAGACTATTTCCTGTGGGGCTACGTCAAGTCTATGGTCTATGCCAACAAGCCAGTGACGAATGATGAACTTCTTACGAATATCGAACGTGAAACTGCAGCAGTATAGGCCGATTTATGCTTGAAAACCGTCGAAAATTGGGTTCAGCGTCTTGACTTCTGCAAGCGTGCCCGTGGTGGCCATGCAAAAGAAATCGAGTTCCATACATAATGGCATCGAACGTACTTTCACAGGAATATAGAATTTCATTGATATCCAAAACCGTTTTTGTTTTATTTAAAAAAAAAAACGTTTGTAGCGCTCTTATTGAAAAACCCTTTACTTGCATCAATTCTGGCATGGAATCGTAACATCGTTCGCAGGCACAACGTGTCAAGTACTCTCCCTATCCGAAGAGCTAGTACGTGCGGGAGCTAGCATGCCTGGATACTTTCGCCTCGGACAGCCTTTTAATGTTGTGGCCCGGACTGGCTTACGGAGTATTGTGGCCGTGAGTCACTTTTTCGGTTGCTGATTTCCAGACTTTTTTTTTTGGATTTCTATTCCAGGTATTTGGGGGTCCTTTTTGAAGTGTTGGCTTCCTCATTGTCCTCATTATTCTGTTACAGGTGGTGGTGCAAGGCACTTTTTTCCTTCATTTGGAGGCTTCTCTTTTTTTCTACGCAGGACATTCTTCTATTCCATTCTTGTGGGTAGATACTCATCATACCCCTGTCGGGTTTTGAGCTGTAGCTCCAGGATATGTGCAATTTTAGGGTCTCAACAAAAAAGAATCGGTTCCACAAACTACCAACATTGCAGGGGGAAAGTCAAAGAAAAATAAAAAGCTAAGGCATACCATGGTACAAGGTGGGACAAATGAAGTCATCCGAGTTGTCGCCGCCTTCATAATATCGGTTGTGGCTCGCGCAGTATATGCCATTGCTCCGTCCTGTTGGAACCACATGTTGTCCAGTCATAATTCGTCCAATTGCGGCAGAAAAAACTCGGTGAACATGGCCTACAGCGCGCACCGTCCACTGTTGTCGTTTGGCCAGCTGCGTTCTCGAAAAAATGACCCGATTACTCCTCCAGCGTGAACAGCGCACCATGCACTAGCCTTGAGCGTGTGTAAATGGCTCCTCGTGCATTACTAGTGGATTTTCGGTGCCCCAGAAGCGATAGTTTTTCTTGTTCACGTACCCGCTGAGGTGGAAATGAGCCTCATCGCTCATTATGATTCTGGTCGAAAAATCGTCCACGCGTTTGGCGGTCGACAGGCAGCAGCTGATGCTGCTGGACTGTACTTTGTACGGGAACATGCACAAGTCTTTGACCAAAATTCGCGTTAGGGACGACCGGCTGATGGCTTATTGCGAGGCACGGCGTCTGGTCGAAGTTTCCGACGACAGCGACAGCTCGACATCCTCGGCAACAGCGGCGATATTCTCGGCAGAACAGGGGCTCCGGGGCCGGCCCCTCTTTGCAACGTCTCGTATTGTCTCATACTCTTCAAGGTTGGTGGCCAAATGGTGCAGTGTTTGCGCAGTCAGTGTCGGACGGCCGAGTTATCGGCGACGGGATTCACGCAGCGCCAACACTACAGACAGACGAATTGTTATGCAAAAAAATAGACACGATTATTCCGCGTTTTTTGGGAGTGTATCGCTCCATGGCTGGTTCACTTCTATTCTACATCTGTCTTGTCCACAAATGTCAAAACAGATTTGACATTGGCGGCCATTTGCATCTTCCAATAGAGTGATCTCTTTTGGCCCACCTGTTAGAAAGGTCGAAGTGGAGTAGATGAATGTAACCAGCAATATAGTCATCTATACCTAGACAGATGAAAGTAGTAAACGTTGTCACCTAAAGTTTTAATTGCTGGAAAATACTTTGTGGGTCCCTTATTGGGACAATACAGTGGTTTTCGCATCATAGATTATTAAGGACCGGATTACTCGGCATTTTTCGTTCATTTGGTCAAATAATTGGTCTGGCCCTTTAGATTGGGAGAGAATGGCTTAAATCCCGAAAGTAACAACGCCCACGTTTTGCCACGTTTCCTGCAAAGTTCTATCAAACATCCAGGAGCATAAAACCGTCACGAGAAGCTCATCAAATTTGTCGAGTTCAAGGTGTATTCTGGAGGTCCCACTCATCGTGCCAATATAATATCGCACGGAAAAACAAAAAAGATGGGTTTTGAGACTGCATGGAACGATATTTTCAGATATTTTATGTAACGTTTCAATCTAGTACTGTCCCATGAATTATTTGCCCACATAAGTAAGGAATCAAGGACGAATTGAACTTGAAGCATATTGAAGCAAATTTTTGAAGCATATTGGCTTCCAGCGTACAGACGCCCTAAGTAATCCTATACAAAGCAAAATCTGAAATGAGATGCTTTAGCATGTCAGCTTTAGAAAAGGATATGCTAATGTGGTCCAAACGAAATAAAAACCGTTTGTAATTATACGCCAAATATTCTCCTTTAAAAAATAAAAATAAAACGATTAACTAGAAAGCAAGTTGTTAATTTATTTGCCCATCAACATCTGCGGTAAACATCAGAAAAGGACTCTTTCTATTTTTGACTCACTAAAACCACATAGCGCGTTAAATAACACGTTGCGGTACTCAAAACAAACAACAACACTCCACAAAGGACAAACAATTAATAAAAAAACAGAAAGCCCTCTAATTTGTGAAATCAAGCGATGCATTCCAATTACCAAGGCTCATTCTGCATTTGTAATTTTTACATGTCGGTTCACATTACCATGGATCCACCTGTGATGTGGTAACGATTCAATTACATCACGCAACTGAGAAGCCCAAAAGCATCCTTTTACTCACATCGGTGACATCCAAAAAAAAAAAAAAAACCGAGCTGCTATGCAAATATTTACCAATGTCGTCGATCCTAATTGAAATTCACCTAAAACTGGAATTGTAGTATCATTAGGTTGGCTTCGACTGTGCGCTTACGACACATACGTCGACAACCCGTATGAATAATAATGCGATACAAACCCCACACCACAAAACACAACACAACCGTCAATTCATCGCGAGCATCATCTCCAACTCGCTCTGTGTTTTGCGGCAGGATGCCACCAACCGCTGGCAGAACCGACATTTGCTCATCACATGATGCCCCAACCCCACCCCCACCCAAAGGTATAAGGAAAAAAAAAAACCTAACACCACGCAAAAGCCAAAGACCGACTGAGTGAGCTGGCAAGTATCACCCCATCCAACATCACCGCCCCCATCAGCACTTTACCACGATCCATGGGCCCGTGACAAAGAGGCGCACCCTTCCATACAAATATCTGTGTGGTGTGTCCTTGAAGAGACACACATTTTTATAGTGTCGAAGGAATAGCTAGATAATATGGAAACGACGAGGACAACGCACATGCACATGAGTAGATACATGAGTACATGAGTGCGGCAGTTAATTCATATGGTCGACCTACATAATCAAGATGTCATTACCAAGAGTAGGCGATCAGGAGAGATTTCTCCTCGGCACGACACACAAGGCCTTTAATAATATTTCGTAGGGTAGCAAAGCGGGCGGATGTTGGTATTGGGAGGGTGACGCTGTCGCTGACGACGACATAGTAATTTGCTGTCCAGTAGTTCGCATATGCTCGGTGAAGTATCCGCCGTCGAATGTCCTTAATATGCCATCGTGTGTATCCACGAGGGGATGTTTGTATGTGCATTTGTGTGTGTGTGTGTGTTGTGCGACAGTTATCAAAGCAAGGATATTAATGCGGCAGTGTATGGTGAAGTGCGTGGGATATGGCAAATGAGGTTAATCAGATATTAAGGGTTGCTCTCATCCCTGTTTACATTGGCAAGTAATGGCATTGAAGGGAAAAGGCCAAAAGACAAGTGCGTTCTATAGTTTTCTGAGCAATATCGCAAAAGCTGACTCCATAAAATAGGGTGTATGCGTGACATTTTTTTTTGTCTCTTAGGTTCCTTTTCCTTAATTTTCATTCAATTGTAAGCAATTTCATCAATTGTGCCTTCAAGGATTGCCACGATTTAAGAGGTTTTTTGTTTCAACTTTTTCAGCGTTTGAACTTTTCGTATTCGCTATTATTTTCTCCTGGGTGCTATGGACAGGACTTATGAACTTAAGGAAGGTGGGTTATAAATGTACTTGGGAAATCAATTTAGATAATATAAGGGACGTAAAGCAAATGTCAATGCGGGCATTTAAGATCAAAAGGATTTTTTTTTTACCTCGGAAAAGAGCCGATGGTTATATCTGGGATTAACTAAACTCAGGTCCTCACGTGGCGGAAAATGAAACTGCAGTGTAGGTTGGAAATTATGTATCCAAATTAGCTGGGATTATGTTTCCAAACAAGCAAAAATAATTTCCCCAGGCAACAGAGGAAGAATTCTTAAAATGGATTCAATGGTGGCGTGTGGGTTTAGGCTGGAAGAAGTGAAAAATCTACTTGAGCTGTTATGACATGCTAAGACAACAGGGCAAATTGTAATCTTAGAGTCCACGAATAGTGATGAAGGCCCTTGAGAATGGATGAGCTAGTTATGGGAGAGACAACAGCCGCGGATAATAGATCCCCATAAATACCAACCAGACCCGAAAAGTCTTACGAATAAGCAACAACACGTTGGCATTCTCTGCAGTCAGTACTTAAAAACTAGAATCTGTCCCTGATAGGTACAGGGTAGACATTATTGTGGTTTTAAGAAGTACTCTGCATAAGATCAGCAATGGAAAAATAAGGGACATTTATAAAGGACCATAATTTCAAAGGACCATAATTTCAAAGGTTGTCAAAAAAAACAATTAACACCGAGGTTGTCCGCGACAGCGTGCGGACTTCCTCAATTAGTGATGGATGGGGTTTTCTCAGATAGATTCTCTATAAAATTCTCCCACATACTCTTTTTCTGCTGCACAGTAATTACCTTTTGAGGTTAAACAACAAGCAGCTGCGACTTAGTCAAACGCCACGCTTACTACCAGCTATAACTTTTTTTTTTCTCCGTGGGCTGGTGGAAATCTCTAAAGACACGATGAGCACGTGCCCAAAGTAGTGTGGGACCTTAACCCACTAAAACCACCACCCTTCTTGTATTTGTATTGCAACTAAGTATGCGACTTGTCTTGCAATTTTTTCATCAGAAGTAATGAATGTTTGGCAGGTAACTTTCCTGTGAGAGTTCCTGATTTTTCCGCAATTTATAGCGCGGTTTGTTATTATCGGGCTTAATCTGAGGGCTTAGTTGTTTGAAGACGCCGCAGAAATTTGTTTTGTCAAGAATTCGGAGGACCGTTGTGTTAACGTGTCCCAATAAACTTTTTTTATGTTTACATGCGACTTCCATTTTAATTTTGCATCGAGTGTCATTCCGAGATATTTCGCTTCATTTGCAAAAGGGACTCGAACCGTATTGAGAAATACAGGCAAATTGTTTGTCCGTTTATACGAAAAATCTACATGAATCGATTTGCTGTCGTTAAGTGCTATCCACCAGGATTTTGTCCTTTCATTAACCTCCTTAAGAGCGTTTTTTTAATTTAATATTTGTTTCCTCTATATACTGCTAGTATAGCTGTATCGTCAGCAAACGTGGCAACTATTGTATCGTTTGTTTGCGGGATATCACTTGTAAATAGGAGGTAAAAGAGTGGTCAAAGGACGCTTACTTGGGGTACTCCTGCCAATATTTCTTTGAACTCCAAATATTCGTTTCCAAGTTTCACACGGAAGAGTCTATTCTCGAGATACGACACGACGATTTTATATAATTTTCCAGGCAGAACTTGTCTTAGTTTGTATTGAAGTCCCCTATGCCAACCTTGTCAAAAGCTTGCGACACGTCAAGAAATACGGCTGAGCAATTTTTGCATAAGTTTCGGATATTAAACAGACGTCGATATCTTTTTCCTGCATAAACAATTCAAGTTCTCCAAGTTTCTGCCAAAGGCCAGTGGCATTCCACCTAAGAATTTTAAGAAATCTTTTCGTGTTGAAGGTAGATTACGTCTGTTGCGAATACTATTTTCAAGCTTTACTAGCCTGTCGAAAATAAGTTTATTCGTTTCGCTTTGTTCCACAAGTTTTGGTCTGGTGAAATATTTTTATCGGATACTGTAGCTTGGCCATATGTTTGTACATTTGGTTTTGGATGTACAAGATCCGTTCGTATTTCCGTTGGTCGAGGTATTTGTTTAATTTTTTTGTTTTTCGATTGTTGCCTACTTCGGCTTTTAGATAAGTTTAGGCGAAATTTAAGGCTTTGTCTTAGTTAAATTTAATTTCTGTGAAATTTTATCAATAAATTTCATCAGTCTTTTTTGCAACGCTTTAGCTGCTTCGCGGCCGCCGTAACTTGCGGCTATAACTGCACACCAACACACATATGAACATATCAGCTCTATAAACAAAGAACCAAAAATATTATACAGTGGAGAAACGAAAAAAAAAAAAAACGTGTTGGTGTTGCCACAACTGGGAATCGAACCCAAACCTTTTGTGTGGTAGTTCATTGCAAGCCTTAAGTCACAAACTCTATACATATTATGTTTCTATATTGCTTCGGCGGAAGCTCTACCAAAACATTTTTTGAACTTTTTTATACACACATCACCGGAAACCTTTTAGAAGCCAAATGATACCAATTAGTCTTCTGTAACGCCTGTGCATTTACCTAAAAGAGTTATTATACATGCTGAACTTCTCTGAAGTACAAAAAGGCTTAATAGAAGAAATTGCCTAATGGAATTGGGAATTTTCGCATTTTAAAAGAAAAACTGTTAGTTGGGAGTCATCAGATCAGGAGAATCCATGTATCAAATTTAGAACGGTAACACAAATAACCTCAATTGCCAAATCAGCAGAGGACAAACTAAGTTATCGCGCCCACTGAGGATATGAAGAACCACTTCTGCAGACTGTTAAACGGCGATGAGGAACAACATTTTGCTGTCAGCGGAAATTGCCAACCACTCAGGTCGGTCAGGTGAGGATAGCAGATGACTTGGTAAGTTACATCCACCAACTCATAAGCCAAAACTGGTCAGATGAGAGTGTACCGGAAGAATGAAACCTCATCATCGTTTACCAGATCCACAAAAAGGAGACCCTCTGAACTGCGCCAACTACAGAGCGATAAATATCCTCAACATCGCCTACAAGATCCTATCTGCCAGAATATTTGAACGCCTGAAGCCGTTAATCAACATCCTGATCGGCCTTTAATAGTTTGGTTTAAGACGAGGAAAGTCACACTTCTGCAGATCCTGGAACAAACCCAAGAAGTCCAAATTGATACCCACCACCTATTCATCGATTTCAAAGCCGCATACGACAGCCTTTATAGAGACGAACTATACAGAGCCGTGTTTAGTTTTGGTATACTGCCAAAAATCGTCCGTTTATGTAGGATGACGATCGAAAATGCTCGCTGCTCCATCAGGATCGGAAACCACCTCACCGGCATGTTCGATACCAAAAAAGGATTAAGACAAGGCAATGCGCTTTCATGTGACTTCTTCAGTTTGATTCTTGAAAGGATTGTGCAAAACTCCGAGCTAACACCAGAGGCACAATTTTACAAAATATCGGTGCAACAACTAGCATACGCCGACGATATTGACATCGTTGGTAGGACCCAACGTGATGTCATAGCCACGTTTGCTGGTATAGATAAGGACGCGGCAAAAATTTGTTTAGCAGTAAATAAGGGTACGACTAAGTATATGCTGTCAACACGAAAGGACACACAACATCGACGAATTGGACAGAACGTCACCATTGACAGATATAACTTTGAGGTAGTATGGGACTTTGTCTACCACGGCTCCGCTAATAACTCTAAGAGCAACATCTCGACAGAAATTCAACAAAGAATTACTTTTGCCAACCGCTGTTTCTTCGTACTAAGAAGGCAATTGAGTAGTAAAGCCCTTACTCGAACTACTAAGGAGATCCTCTATATAAGACCCTAATCATCCCGGGCATGCTCTACGGCGCTGAAGCATGGATTGTCTCAAAACCATATGAAGAATTCCTTGATCGATTCGAGAGAAAAAAATTTTTCGAAAAATCGGCGGTCCTGTTTTCGTTGACGGCTACGGAGACAAAGATTTAACAAAGAACTTTGTGAGCTGCACAGCGTCATATCCCTGGCCAAAAAACTCCGTATTGGAAGTTTAAGATGGCTGCATGTAGAACGAAGGGACACCAATACTCCGTCTCGCAAAGTCTTCGATTCCCAGCCATAAGTCGGACGCAGCAGAGGAAGGAAGACCTCGCCTTAAGTGGCGAGCACAAGTAGAAACCGACTTCAATCTGAGGACGGTTAGCTAAGGTCCGTGCTATTTAAAGAGGTATGAGTCCCAGACAAATTCCGGACGGTAGCGCCACTGAAGTAAGTAAGCAGGAAGAAGTATTTCATCGATACCACGCGATTTCGTCAAAAGGACATTGTCGAACAATGCCTTGGAAACAACAACTACTACAACAACATTGCTTTGTGAGCCGTAATAAGATCTGGATTTAGTTCGAGAGGTGAAAACACTTCGACTATATTGGTTAGACAAGATCGAGGGAATGAGCATGGTGGATTGATGGGTTACAGTTTTATTGAGAAAAGTCATCAATTCACCAGTGTACCCCTTGCGGCGAAAACCATTCATTTCAATTATTCTCTTCTCTCTTTCGGAACACCTCCATGGTTTCCCTCAAGTTAGCTGATAAACTCATAACATCTATCAAAAATCCTGATTAATGGGTGAACAACCAAGTCCTCTGATATTTTTCCAGCACTACTTTCACTATCCATATTTAATATTTTTGTGTGGATGGATATCCATTATTTTTCCTTCGAGGATTCGTTCTTGCCCCATTCGTCTATACCCGGAATTTAACTGGAGTGTACACGATCCTGGCGGAAAGACATGTATAATGTATTTGCGCTGCTCACTGGATTCTGAAAGGGTTGAGTAAGTCTGCTTTGCACCGGACGGTACTGTCATTTTATGAGTATTGGTTGGTCGTATGCCGCTGCCGCCTCCTTCCCACTCTTAAGGAGGCCCCTAATTCTTCACATCTAGTCATATACAAACTATCTGTAGTGTTTTTGTTCTAAATCTGCCAATTTAAATGTTCAATTTGACTTAAAATATCCTTTATGTAGTAATTATACCACATCCTGTGTCCTCCTAACATTAAAAAAAAAAAAAAATTGTAATCGATAGAGCTTATCTGCCCGTCCATGAGAGGATAACAAATGAGACTTTTCTCCCTTAATTAATGAAGAGGACATGTTAGCAATCAAATATCTTGCTGAATCCTGTTGTATTCCACTGTGTGACACACAATTAGATGACCCTAAATGATAACACCAGAGATTGATGATGCACAAGTAAAATATCATAGAAAAGACCGATTTGCTAAGGATGTTCTTTTTAAATATCTAAAGAATAATCTAAATGGCCGAATGACCAACGACGACACACATGAATGTACAAGGTGGCGCAAAAATAACCTTCCGATGTTTTTTGGCTGCAATTTAAAAAAAAAAAAGAAAAACTTTGATTCTTCTTGTGGATTATTTTTATTTGGTCTTTTCATTTTTTTACATCAATTCGAGGATATGATGTCATGTAAATGGCCGCCACTACAGTTGATTGTCATTTGAGCCCTTTTTATGGCATTTTCCATCACTTTGGCCAAAACTTCCGGCGATAGGTCCTCACATTCTTGACGGATATTGTCTTTAAGAGCTGCAAGAGTCTGAGGTTTGTTGACATAAACCCGCGACTTCAAAAAGCCCCACAAAAAGAAGCCTGGAGCGGTCAAATCAGGCGATCTTGCTGGCCAGTGCAAATCGCCAAAACGGGATATTAGGCGCCCGGGAAATGCATCCTTCAGCATATCGGTTGTGGCACGTGCAGTGTGTGCCGTTGCACCGTCCTGTTGGAACCACATGTTTTCCAATCCCAATTCATCAAGTTACGGCAAAAAGAACTCGTTGATCATTGTTCTGTAGCGCTCACCATTCACAGTAACCGTTTGGCCCGCGACGTCTTCGAAGAAAAAAGGTCCGATGACTCCTCCAGCGAAAACAGCACACCATACAGTGACTTTGAGCGGGTGTAATGGCTTTTCGTGGGTTACACGCGGATTTTCAGTGCCCCAGAAGCGTACATTTTGCTTATTTACGTACCCGCTAAGATGGAAATGGGCCCCATCACTCATGATTATTTTTGATGAAAAATCATCTTCCTCTTGGTGGTGATTAAGGATGACTTGAGCGTATGTTAGACGCAATTGGCGGTCAGCAGCTAACAGCAGATGCACCGTCTGGACTTTGTACGGAAACATCTTCAAATCTTGTACCAAAATTCGCTGTTAAGACCGTCGACTGATACCCATTTGCGTGGCACGTCGTCTGGTCGATGTCGACGGCGCTTCCATGAAATCTTCGGCTACAGCAGCAATATTCTCTGCAGAACGGCTACTCCGGGGTCTGCCACGCCTGGCAGCATCTCGTGTTGTGCCAGTCTCTTCGAGGCGAGCGGCTAAACGTCGCAGTGTTTCACCAGTAGGCGTTGGACGGCTATGAAATCTGCGACGAAATTCACGTTGTGCCAAAGTCACAGACTCGACCTCAACTTGCAGACAACTACTCAACTCGATATAACGGATATCGACAATTTAATAAAAATTTCCTACACGCCAAAAATACATGCTCATCAAAAAAGAAACATTTTTAAAGAAAAATGGTTTGACACCGAGTGTGAAACAGCGAGAAGAATATCTTTTGGATGGCTAAAAGTTTTTCGAAAGGTTGGAGATCATTTTTTCAAAAGAATGTACTGCCAAACAAATACAGCTTTTAAGCAAATATGTATGAAGAAAAAGAAAAGATTTTTTGAAAACGAAGCTTTAAAATTGGTGAACTGTAAAGATACAAAGGAGTTCTGGTGTGCAATTAAAAAAATCAACTACAGAGCACCCCAAATTGACACTCAGCTAGACGCAAGGACACTGATGAACCACTTCCAAACGCTATTGAACCCACAAAGTAGCATACTGCCGTTTCACTACGCAATCCCATTAATTGAAAATGAAATTCTAGATGCACCTATTACACAGGGAGAAATATGTAACGTTCTAAAAAAACTTCAAGATGGAAAGGCACCTGGCGCTGATCGGATACCCGTTGAATTTTTTAAGTATGCGACAAACAATTTTATCGACAAAATAGCGGTGATTTTCAATAGGATGCTGGAAACAGGCAACCTACCCCAACAATTCAAACAAGCCATAATATATCCGATTCACAAAAAAGGTAATATCGCTGATCCCGCAAATTATCGTGGAATATCATTCCTAAACTCATCTTATAAGATTTTCACAAAACTTTTAAATGAGCGTTATGTCAATTTGGATCGAAAAGAACCATTTGATCAAAGAATTCCAAGCAGGTTTTCGGAATGGTTATTCAACCGTAGACAACATTTTTGTACTGCAAAATATAGCTGTGGGTCATTCATCGAACAAAAAAAGAAACTATTCACCTTTTTCGTCGATTTCAAGGCAGCCTTCGATAATATCGATCGAAAAGCTTTAATATTCAAACTTTATAACGCTGGGATGAGCCAAAAGTTCGGGAAGGTTATCGAAAATATATACGAGGACAACCAATCGAGTGTCTGGAGCGGGACCGAAACATCAGAATGGTTTGAAACAACTATGGGAGTAAGACAGGGATGTACACTAAGCCCATATCTTTTTGCTTTGTACATCGATGACCTCAACGACTTTTTACCTGGAGGAATAGAGATTGCGGGACATTTACTAAAGGCACTTCTATTTGCAGACGATGTGGTTCTATTTGCATATTCGCCAGAATCCTTACAATTAATGATTAACCGTCTTGATTTGTACTGCCAATTATGGAATCTTACGGTTAACCTTACAAAATCAAAAATTATGATTTTTAAGAAGAGAGCTGGTAGAGAGTGCAGAAATGAAAAATGGCATCTCAACGGACAGTCCATTGAAATTGTGAAAACCTATAAATATCTCGGGGTGACAATAGCTAGTAATCTTAATATGGAACCACATCTAAAGGAAAGACTAATAAAAGCTAAAAGTACCATATCGGCTACATGGAAAAAATGTTTTTCAAATCAACTAATTGACCACAGCGTAAAATACAAGGTCTTTCAGGCTGTATCAGAATCTGTTATGATGTACGCAGCGCAGTCTTGGGGATATTGTCAATATGAAACAGTAGAGAAACTCCTTAGATACTACATAAAACGATGCTTTAACTTACCAAGCACAGCACCAAACTATATGATTAATATCGAAACAGGACTATCACCGCTTTTCATTAAATCATTGAAATTGCATGTAGATTATGTAATTAAAGTTTTAGAACTATCGGAAGATAGACTTCCAAAAATAATTGCCAAGAACGTAGTAGAAAGAAATACGCTCTGGTATAAAAAAAACTCGAGGAGCTAGCAACATACTGCAGATTCGAATGCTATTTAGCTTATGGAAATGAAAGATACCATAAGGATGTGATTGGCAATCTTATTGCCAAAGTAGATGAACAATACAGAGCTGATTGCGTAAATATGGCTTCATCATCCGTACACCGAGCTACATAACGCGTTTTAAAACACAATCTGTCTGAAAAAAATTATTTCCACAATGACAACAGCAATGAACTGATTTCGACTCTCTTTAAGATGAGAGGCGAACTAATAAGGACTCAATTATATCCCACATCGTCCAGATCTACCAATGTATTGTAGTCTTTGCAACTTATCCGCGAGAGAAGACGTACTTTTAAATTCATTTTTTTTATTTCCTTAAAATATTAACTTAATACTAGACAAAAATGCTTAAGTCTAACTTATCAATAACATATTTACTTAAACTAAATTATGGCCCTTAGCGGGCGCTGTAAGCTTACATCTAACAGTTTTTATTTTGCCTTTCGGTTTCAAGTTTTTTTTTTTTTTTTATTTAAAATAAATTTATATATCAAAGAAAAATTTAAAAAACTTTGATTACCGACAATTTTATATAAAAAAAACTTAATCTACTTAAGACTACTTAATACTACTTAAATACTTAATACTACTTAACTACTTAAGACTACTTAACTACTTAAGATTACTTTACTACTTAAACTTAATTATAATCTGGTTGGCGAGCCCTCGCTGCATATGCCGCGAGGGGTCGCCATCCTGATCGAGTCTTTTAGTCCACAGGCAGCATGCAACCACCCATATTGTACGCCAATATGGAGCACAATCCCCGCCACAGACCTAGTACTAGAATAATTTTTTGAACTATTTATTGGACTAAAAGTCCGCAAAGTCTAGAGGAAGTGCTGAATCACTTCCCTCGTGTAGCCACCAGAATTCGGTGCGCTGCCTTTCGGCCTCGGTCCTATCGCGATCCGATACCGCCGTGCTAAAGCGGAGGAGCTCCGGAGCATTGTCAACGTAATCATCGCGGATTAGCCGTTTGTCACGCGCGTCACGGTAGCGGTGGTATAAAACCGGGATACCGTTCCTGTCTTGTACCAACCCTAACGAATCGATATAAACAAATGCCTCTGGTGGAATAAAGCCAGACATGAGCGCACTCTCTATATATGTTTCATTGGGGTAATAAGCCCCGAAGATCAGGCTGTTGTCGCTAGCCATCGCCCTTGCAGCGTGCCTTCGATTCACCTTAATTAGGAAATTGTCAATTCTGTTCAACTGGGCCCCATTGTATAGAACCTCGTTCCGATAGTATTTTATGTAGCGAGAGAAGACGTCTTACATTTTATAGGAAGATGCCCCATCCTTAAAGAAATAAGAAGATATTTTCTAGGGAACGACGTAAAATCTCAGGAAGAAATTATAGCCTACCTAAACTGCGAAAGCGATGTAAAACAACTCTTTTATTTCTATAAAGCTGCAACTAATTACCGTTGTAAAATTATATCTGAGAACTTTTAACTTTTTAGTATGTTTTGCTTTTTATATATTTTTTCAATCTTTTTAAATTCAAGAATATAATATACATTAAAACAAACTTGTTATTAAATGTTTAATCTCATGTCAATCAGGCAGACGGCAAAGCCATGCTTAATGATTTTTGTAACATAAATTATTTGTATTATAAACAAGAAAACAATAAATCTAAAATCTAATCTAAAATCTAATCTAAATCAGACCGATTATTGCTCAAACACATAGTCACCAATATTCCGCGTTGTGGAGCATGTAATGAGCCTGTGGACGAACTATGCGAGAGCATAGCTGGTGTTAAGTCCTGGACGACGCAGCAGGGTGGCACGCTGGCTTAAGCACGGCTTAGCTCGCCGAAATGATCGGGGATCTTGCTGCGGATTTTCTCACACAAAATTAAAGAAATCGTGCCAGAAGGAGTAGTCAGATGACTTAAATTAAAATTTTATAAAAGCTACAAAGAAGTATTGCACTGCTATGATCTTCTGAAGAATCAATGTGTGATAGCTAACATGGCACAAAATAAATTTAAACTTTTGATTCTTCTTGCACACACTATATCCTATTTTGATTCGATGGCACAGATGTTATTGCCATCATTTGGGATTTCCCACCTCATATGTCAATCTAATTATGAGACTGCCACACCATGTCACCTACTTCCCAATTCTATGTAGATAACCCCTTTCACTTATTACACACTTCACCCCTTTTTTACCTCACTTTGATCTCACCTTTAATTTTAAGATTTCACTCAAATCATTTTTCAGTCACAAAAAAATTAAATCACAATTAAAATAATTAAATGCTGACTTCATGTCATTTTAATTTAATTTCTCTATGCAGATATGTATATACATATACACAGCTGGTCAAAAAAATAGGTGTGCGATCATATTTTTAAAAAAAATCATTTTTTTGTCATATTTTCAATTGATTTATTGTTTTTACAATTTATTTATAAAATGTACATTAAATTAGAAATATTGACAGTAGTTGTCTATTTTTTTTCGATGTATTTAATAAAACAAAAAACAAAAACTTTTGGGGTTGTGTTTTCCGGTTGGACAAAATAATAGGTGTGTTCCTAAAAAGATCATTAATTAAAGGTTTTAATATTTTTTATTGTTTTTTTTTTAACTTACTCTAATAACCTGAGTATCCTCCATTATTCTGCAAAACTTTTTGAAGTCGATGTGGCATTGATCCGACCAGTTTCTGGCATGTTTCGGGAGGGATGGAATACCATTCATTTTGGACTGCTTCCCACAGTTGATTAGCATTTGTGAAGAACTGACCTTTTAATTTTCTCTTCAGTTCATCCCACAAGTTCTCAATGGGATTGAGATCTGGAGATTGACTTGGCCATGGAATTACCGATATGTTTTGATCCCGAAACCAATCTTTCACAATACCGGCCGTGTGTTTGGGATCGTTATCCTGTTGGAAATGCCATCGGAGGGGCATGTTTTCCTCGGAAAATGGAAGCATGACATTTTCCAAGATGTCCCTATATCCATACTTTGTCATGATGTTACTGATACGAAATATAGGACCGACACCATACCAGGAAAAACAGCCCCATACCATTATATTTCCTGCACCATGTTTAACTGTCTTCAATGTATAGCGAGGATGGTATTCTTTTCCTTTTGGTCGCCTTACGTTACGACCACAATCCGAGGAGAACAAATTTATTTTTGTTTCGTCACTCCACAGAATATTCCTCCATTTCTTTACTCCTTCAGGGTCGTTCCAACTTCTATATCTTAAGGCAAATTCTTTTCGGGACCTTAGATTCTTAGCTCTTAGGAGTGGAACTTTTCTGGCGATTCTTCCTGGGAGATTGAAGTTCTGTAGTCTCCTCCGGATTGTTCGAGCACTTATTTCATCCCCAATTTGTGCGCCTATAGTCCGTGACGAACCAAACGGATTTGACTTCGCTAAAAATACAATTCGGTGGTCGGTAGTACCTGTGGTTTTTTTCGGCCTTCCTCTTTTCTCTAACCCCAAAATTGGCTTAAGGGCATTGGTAACAAAGTTCTGTGACCTTCCTAGGGCATCTGCTATAAACTTATAGGTTTTACCCCCACTTCTTAACCGCTGAACAAGCTCCCTTTCTTCCGCAGAGCAGTGACATTTTCGACCCATCTTAAAAAATAATTTAACAAAAAAATTCAAGAAGAATTGTGAAAAAATGATCAAAAAAGAAACTCACCTTTAAAGTTAATCACTTTTATTAATATTTTTGCACCAAATCTCAAAATTTAAACAATTAAATGAATCACACCTATTTTAATGACCAACTTCTAACGCGTACAAAATGGCAATGCAACGCAAATTAATAAACTACTTAACGGTAAACTTAGTAAATGCAATAAGCTTGGCGTCATTCTAACGGAACTAAGCAATTCGTAATAAAAATGTGTTTTGTTAAAAGTCTTGTTGGCAAAACAACTGTTATTTAGCAGAAGGAACAAATCAACTAGCAACAAAACTTTTCACACCTATTTTTTTGACCAGCTGTGTATATAAACTTCTTATACATACTAAAGAGCGATCTCTTTCCAATATTATTTGGAACATTATCCTAGCCAAAAGTCGTCTACTTATTAAAGAACAAAAACTCTAATTCCCCATTAATTAAATGCGCATCTAACTAACTTGGATCACACTATTCAAAATATATCTTAATTCAAAAAAAAAAATATATATATATATTCACAAATTTCGTATTATCTCTAATGTATATATGTATGCATATAAAATATGTGTATTCTCAATTTTTTTCGATTGATATTAGTTATCTTAGAAATCAATATCTAATTTAAGTCTTTCGTTTGTGATTTAAATGGAATCTATGATTGATATTTGTAGATTTATATGTTGTTTAATATTCAGTTTTTATCTATTTTTAATTTAGATTTTAGGTATTTTATTTAGGTTTTTAAGTTTTACTTCTTTTATCATAATTTTCATATAGGTAGCAAATTATTTAGTCAATTTTTTTATAAGCAAATAACTAGAACAATTTTACATTGATTGGGCTCCCGTGATCGATACTTTCCACTGATCATGGGCAAGCAAAAAAAAAAGGTAAACAAGAAAATGTACCTGTTGTATTTTGTTGGTATTTTTTTGGTTGCTGATGTATTGTTGTGTCTGGTGGTGCACTTGTTTTGGTGATTTTTGTTGTTGTGTCTTGCTCTGCATGTGTTTTGCTATTTTGCTTATCGTGATTATGTGTTCTGCATCACTGGAGGTGGTGGGGGGGAAAGTGTGGGCAACTGCTCGTGGGTATATGTATAATTATGTATAATGATCGATCGGTCCTCAATCTTGGACTTTATAGTCAGATTAAAAGCTTGATCGCTGGGTTTATTTAATTCACCAGAGCAGCGATCAAAGCTTAATTAAGTGCCTGTAGATTGGGGAAAACGAAGATGCATGTAGCACAAATAATAATCAACAGATATATAAATAAAACAAATTTACCTCGTTTTCTTTTAAAATGCATATAAGTACACATGAGTGTATTCATGTAATATTCTCTATATGTACGGAGAAAAGTGTTGATGCTCCGTCAATTGAAATATTTTATGTTTTTCTGTTTTTCTGGTACTCTGACACTAGTTTTTAAATGCTTAATCTATTAGAAAAAATTTGTAAATTACAGTAAAAAAATAAATTCACTTTAGCACGATCGTACCTTTTTGCGTTTGTCACCACACTTCCACGCTGTTCGTAGGTCAGAAAGAAAAAGACCGGAAAAAGTAACATCGGTCTCTTATAGCATGTGCAATGCATTACACCGATTGCGATCGTGAGTCTAAATTCACGTTAAACTTTTAACGAATAGTATCGGCTAAACAGGGTGTATCGTTTTTAAAAGTATTTTAAAAATGTCATGATGTAGCAGACCATAATCATGGTTCATATAGCAAGCTGCATGCTACAAGCAGTGTAGCGTAACATTGTTTATCAACGTGTATTTCGCATGTGTTTAGTACACAAATGTCAAAACAGAACTGACATTAGGGGCCAATCGCAAAATTTATAGCATTTTCTGATAGCAGGATTACTTTTGCGCCACCTTGTACTTGTGATTGAATTTATTTCACAGGATCTTCATGTAGTACACATATTGATACTAGGTAGGGTTAAAAAAAAAACCCTCAGAGTGGTGTATAAACATCCTTTTTTCAGCAGTAAACACGCAATTTCGCTTATGAATTTTTATCCTTTACACCTTTTTTTTATTTATTACCACACAAACAACGTTTCACCTCTTATAACCCCATTCTCACCCGCGATGCTGTCACAAAGTGTGCACACTTTAACAGCCATCCCACCCACAGGACACTCTCAAATAAACAAAAGTAAAACTGCATAACTCCCGTCCTCCACCATTATCATACAACTTACCCATGTTGCTCAGCATCTTGCAGCTTCCATAAAAAAAAAAATGAAAACAAATCCAAGAAGTAACTCTTTAACGACCGTTTTACAGCCATTGGCAAGCAAAAGCTAAAATCCTTTCAACATCCAATAAAGTGCTTTTATTAAAAAGGAAGAAAAAAAAAAACTGCCCACTCCTTCATCGTAAATGCCCGCCATCATAACAAAAAAAAAAAACACCGTGTCCCGCTTTGTATAAAAAAAAAATAAAATAAAATGAAAATGACTGGGAAGACCCGCTCATCATTTATATCCTTCGTAAAAAAAATCAAGAAGAATGCTTTGGCTAAATTGAAAAGGGATCCTTCGAAGCACAGAAAAGAAACAAACAAAAAAAAACTTCACAGAGCTCTGGAAAAACAAAATCCGAAAAGGAATAGAAAGGCCTTAAGTGAATCAACGAACTAAAGCGATATCCCTTTTGGTTTCACCAACGCAATAAAAATACGGCATCCTTGGTCGTTAATTTTTCTTGCCCTCTACAAGTATCAGACCACCCCCCCCCCCCCCCCACCTTCTTTCACGTTTTACATTGCATAATTCAATTTCTTTATAAGCCAACTGCAGGCGACGAAGGGCAAAATATTGCCCACCAAAACAAAAGGAACAGGAAACACACACATACACAAATAAAAATAAAAATCGAGACAAAAAAATATGAATCCTTCCAAGTTCGAACGGGCAAGAATCCAACACCCAAGAGAAGGTTTTGTTTGCATCGTCGTTCATTGTTTGTGTGTGTGTGTGCTAGGAGGAATCCTTAAATTCATCTCTCTATGGAAATGAAATTTATGACCGACGCGAATAATTTTCTTTCGTCTCCTTTTATTTTCGTTAGTTGCTTGTTCCTTCACTGAATGTATAAATTTCCGTATCCTCGTATTCATACAAATGCTGGACATGACTCAGGGAGTTTTTTTTTTTTTTTGTGACTCGGCCTTTGTGGTGGCGATTTACGTTACCTTTCGGGAAAAGGTATACAAAACCTATTGTGAGAATTTATCCGCATAGGGTTTCCTTTCGGACATGATCCTGATTAGTGCTTGCCTGGTGGTCATACAATAGTATCTTTGCTGTCGTAGCGCAGTATCCTAATAACGATTGTATTTTTTTTTTCGTTCGAAAATAATTCGAGATAAATGCGTAAGTGGTACAGGCGTTCGCTATGCTGCCGCAGGACTCCCACTTTCGACCAACAGCACAGGTGGGTTTGGTGTATGTAACATAAAAATCCCAACTTTGGCTTTCGGATGTTGTTGTTGGCATAATGAAATAATTATTCCTGTGGGTTTTTTTCCTTAACAAAAAAATGCGGCCTTTCATCTTTTTTTTTCACAGGAGTCGAATGAGTGTAAGGAAAATACGAGAAAATGATTGATGTACCTACATACCGTAGTCCTGTTTGGGGTTTTATTTAATTTTTCACATTTTTTACATTGTTGGCAATTACTTTGTTGAATGTTTTCAATTACATAAGGCGGACACGTTTAGCTGGCGGGTGTTTCTCTGGAAATGCCAGGATAAAACAAAAATCTGTTCATAGGGTGGCAATAAATTTATTTATGCGGAAATGTTTCCTTTTAATTGTGGAAGTCATAGGTGAGGATTAGGAGCACAGGTAACATCGGAATATTTTTCAGCTCCTAGATGATGTGAAGAAGATTTGAAATAACCTGGAGCATGTATCTTTACATAAATAATCGAATAAGCTAGATTTCTCGGGCTCAGTGGCGCAATGAACAGAAGCTCTGGGTTGGATTCCCAGCCATAGCAACACCTAAAATGATTTTTCAGTGGCCCTTCGTCTCGTGATGATCTGACAAATCATCCGAGTAGTATCAACTGTCAAGAACAGCTTATCTCAACTTCGCCGTTTGGAGTCGGTATATAAAATGAAGTCCCGCCAAGTACAAAAAGTACACACGTGCACATAAATGGTTGTGGCAAAACTAGGTTCTGATTTCCTCATCCGCTTCAGCACCGTAGAGCACGACTGGGATAATAAGAGTCTTGTGTGGGATCTCATTATTAGCTCGATTGAGGGCTGAACTACTGAATTGCCTTCTTAGCCCTAAGAAACAGCGGTTGGCAAGACTAATTCTTCGTTTAATTTCTGACGGGATGTTGTTGTCAGAGTTAATAGCGGAACCGAGATAGATAAAGTCCCGTACTACCTCAAAGTTATATCTGTCAATGGTGACGTTCTGTCCAATTCGTCGATGTTGTGTGTCCTTTCGTGTATGCTGTCAACACGAAAGGACACACAACTTCGTCTTGCCCTCATTTACTGCTGAGCCCATTTTTGCCGCTTCCTTCTCTATACTAGCAAACGTGGCTATGACATCACGTTGGGTCCTACCATTGATGTCAATATCGTCGGCGTATGCTAGTAGTTGCGCAGATTTTTGGAAAATTGTGCCTCTGGTGTTGGCTCGTGAGTTTTGCACAATCCTCTCAAGAATCAGATTGAAGAAGTCACATGACAGCGCATCGCCTTGCCTAAATCCTTTTTTGGCATCGAACGTGTCAGTGAGTTCGTTTTCGAGGATGAAGCAGCGAGAATTCTCCATCCTACACAAACAAACGAGTTTGGGCGGTATACCAAAAGTAGACATGGCTCAGTATAGTTCGTCTCTATAAATGCTGTGGTGCGGCTCTGAAATTCAAGAATGGGTGGTGAGTACCCATTTGGACTTCTTCGATTTTTCCATAATCTACCGAAGTGTATGAATTTGATCGGTTGTGGACTTTCCTCGCCTAAAACCGCACTGATAAGCGCCGATCAGGTTGTCGGTAAACGGTTTCAGCCGTTCAATTATTACGGCAGATAGAACCTTGAAGGCGATGTTGAAGTGACTTATGCCTCTGTAGTTGGCGCAGTTCAGAGGATCTCATTTCTGTGGATCGGGTAAACGATGCTGCGACTCCATTCTTCAGGCATCATTTTATTGGACCAACTTTTTCTGTGTTGCTCAATGTTATTTAATGGCCTCCTCGCGCTTTATACAGCTCGCCGGGAAGCCCGCCATTTCCAGTTTAGATATCGCTATCCCAAATCCTCTTATGTTGGATGGTTGGAATTTTCCGCTGGCTCCGCCAATATTAAATGCTTCGTTCTGCCTGACTACTGGAGATTGTGCGTCATTGCCGTTGAATTGTCTGCAGAAGTGGTTCTTCTTTATCCTCAGCTCGGCTGTGTCTCAACTTCGGTTTTTCCTCGTTCATCTCGACATAACTCTGTTCAAGCCTTGAATCGGTGGTTTTGACGTTTTACACTTTTGTTAAACTTCCAAACATCATTCCTGTAGTGGCACCTCTCTATATCCTCTATGGCGCAATTTCGTTGCTCTTTTCTTCTTTTTGAAAATCCGGTGTTCTTCTCCTCTTCTTTGCCTAAAAAGCCCAGTGGAAGCTGTCATCTTCATTTGCAGCGTTGCTATGTATGCCTCGTTTTTGACTGCAATCATCTGGCATTCTTTATCCAACCAAGAGTTTGGTCTACGCGAGAAACCTAGCACACCATTTGCGGCTGATCTGATGACTTGCCTCTACGAAATTCGATGCTGGTGGTATGGTGTTAACCGAGAGGTTAAGGGATACGCGTTCCTCGAAGGCCTTGGCGGTCTCTTGCGATTGCTGTCTTTCGACAATAAATGTTCGCACAGTATTTCTGGATTGTTGTGGCTTGGTGGATATCCGCATTCTTACCTGGACTGCAACAAGGTAGTTGTCCGAGTGAATGTTAGCCCCTCGGTATGTTCGGACATCCAAAATACTGGATGCGTGCCACTTGTCCATCGCAATGTGATCAATTTTTAGTGCTGCTGGCTAAAGTGACATTTTGTTCCGTTGGAAGGTGTGGTAAGCTGTGTTTTCCAAAAATTGCTTCTAAAGACGTCAAAGTCAACGTTTTTTTATGGATTGTTAGAATGCGTTCACTCTGAAGTCTTTTAAGCATAAGGCTCTGGTCTTAAATTTATAGCGTATGACAAACCCACATCGCAATAATCGCGGTTTCTGCAAGGACCGTAGCAGCTGTAAGGGTTTTTACCATTCTTGTATCCAGCACATCCCATCCCATTAAAGATTATAGATCGCAAATGACCTCCACGCTCTCCCACTCATAGCGGCACCTGATCAAAAAATTATTCATTGCGGCCTGAAGAGTTGAAGTTGAGATCGCCTCAATTATTGTCGTTATGGACTGCTTTAATTCAGTTAAATTCCTGGGCTTCGTTTTATACACCTCTTGCTTGACATAACCCCATAAAAAGAAGTCTGGTGCAGTCAGGTCAGGTGACCTTGGGGGCCAGCGAAGAGTGGAGTTCCTAGAAATTAATTTGTTTGCGAATTTTTTGTTTAGCTCCGCCATAACTGGTCTGGCTATATGTGCAGTTGCTCCATCTTGCTGAAACCAAACGCTGTTGAATGGTATACGTCTTCGGCGCAGTTCTGGGTAAAAAAACTAATTCAACATCTTTAAATAACGGTCCCCATTGACAGTAACGGTTACACCGTTTTCTCCAAAGAAGTACGGCCCGACAATACACCTTGATGAAACTGCGCACCACACAGTGACTCGTTCTGGGTGCAGTTCCGTCTCATGGAGCATTTCTCTTTCCATATACGGCAATTTTGCTTGTTTGCATTGCCGTTAAGATCAAAATGGGCCTCATCAGACATGAACAAACAATTGATCAATGTGTTGTCTTCTTCGGCCATTGATATCATTTTTTGGCAAAATTCCAGGCGAACAGGCAAATCCTGAGGGTTTAACTTGCTAGTAATTTGGACTTTGTACGGAAACAAGTTTAAATCGTCATGAAGTATCCGTTGTAATGACCGTCTACTAACTCCAATTTGCCCCGATAAGTTTCGGGTCGAAACGCTCGGATTGGCCTGTATTGCAGATGCTACTGCTGCGATTGTATCCTGAACCCGAACATTGGCATCTCGATGGTACGGCCTTCGTGCGATGCTTCCAGATTCGGCAAACATGTTTACAAACCTCATAATGGTCCATCTACTCGGGGGATTACCGCCAAACTCCCGCCTAAATTCCCTTTGGACGGAAATGACGGACTGCAAAGCATGGTACCGTTGCCCTATCCAAATTCTTTTCTCCGTATCCCAAGCATCCATTTTTATAAATCTAAATAGTAACCTACAAAATAAAAAAAAAATAAGCCGATTACTCAAACAGAAAAAAAGTTATTATCTACGTTTTATTTTTGTAGCACGATTCGTGCGCCACCCTGTATGAGTGTCGTGGTCGTTTTTTCGATTAGCAGAGGCAAAATCTCAGCCTATATTTCCGTCTTCCTAATCATTGCAGCGTGTTCCTGGTGGAAAGGAAATGCAATATCTGCAAACGATATTAGCATCTTCTCGGACAGCTAAGCGACCATCAAATAACTGCAATCAGTCTCAACAAATTCAAAGACAACCCTAGATTGCCGCTCGTCGCTGCAAGAGATGTCGAAGCAGTTAAACATTCACATGTGCTGGGTGTCTGTGCATAGTGATGTTCTGAAGTCATTCTATGAAAGGATAGATCGTATACTAGCGCCACCATAGGTGTCATCGCAGAAAACTGTTTAATAGGCAATCAGAAAGGCTAAGCCTCCACTCAAACGAATTCTGTAGGAGCTGAATGGATACATACATCTCCTTTGTATCTATCCGGCCCTGTCAAACAAATGAAAGCTCCATCTTGGAGCCAGCTGTTTTGAAAATCTCAACGATTTGATAAAAATGGAGGCGAAATGGCTCATTCGTTTTATTAAAAGCTCAGAATGATATTTTCACAGATAACCAGGAGAATGGGCAGTATCCACGTGGTACACACATGAACACAAAATGGTATAAGTGTGCTGGCGAGCTCGCTGGGAGTCACTCTATAACTTTCAAAAATTTTGTCTTACTTTTAAAATTTGGTTTTCGACTTAAAGCACTATTTCTACCTGTAATACTAGCTCCAATTAATCAGACACCGCTAAGGCAATTCACGTGACTGTCAGTAACTGGTTCCGTGACATAAGGCCAAGCGCTAGGCCAAAACTCTCTATCGAAGTGTCATAATGCCAAATTTATAAATTTGGCCTTTTGACGCTTGTCATCATGTCACGGCACCTGAACTACGTGCTTTAGCCCGGTGCAGTGTGATTCAATGCAAGCACACAAATTACGGAAATCCATTACGAAACATTGTGCCCGGATACCAAAGAATGTCAAATGGCATTCCATCGACATCGCCAGTGATTCATGCAACGTAAGGGTTCATTCGAGTTAAAGTGTTTTTGCCTCATTTGCCACCATCTCTTCTCAAGGTCCCTGATTGGCTCATGCGATTCCTTTGTGACCCGTTATCCGAACATTCCAGAGTAACTCATATGACTTATTCAATTCGTTCATCCAAACTAAAGGGTTTTACAATAAGAGCGCTACAAAAGTTTTTTTTAAATAAAACAAAAACGGTTTTGGATAGCAATGAAGTTCGTTATTCCTGTGTAGTACGTTCGATGCCATTATGTATGGAACTTGATTTCTTTTGCACGGCCACCACGGGCACGCTTGCAGAAGTCCAGACGCTGAACCCTATTTTCGACGGTTTTCAAGCATAAATCGGCCGATTCTGCTGCAATTTCACGTTCGATATTCGTACGAAGTTCATCAATCGTCGCTGGCTTGTTGGCATAGACCATAGACTTGACGTAGCCCTACAGGAAATAGTCTAACGGCGTCAAATCGCACGACTGAGGCGGCCAAGCGACTATGCCATTTCGTGAGATAACACGTTCTCCAAACTTGGTTTCCAATAAATTGATTGTGGCATTCGCTGTGTGGCTTGTGGCGCCGGCCTGTTGGAACCACATGTCCTCCAAGTCCATATCATCCAATTGGGGCCAAAAATATTCGGTTATCATCGAAAGGTAGCGATTCCCATTCACAGTAACGTGCCGTTCTTGATCATCACGGAAGAAGTACGGCCCAATGACGCCGCCGGCCCATAAACCACACCAAACCGTAATTTTTTCGGGATGCAATGATGACTCATGGAGAACGTGTGGATTGCCGCACATTTTGTTTATTGACGAAGCCATTCAGCCGGAAATGAGCCTCATCGCTGAAGATGATAAAATCCGAATCATTTTCAAGTTGTTGCTCAGCCCAATTCACGAACATACGACGCCTCTGGTGGTCAAGCGGCTTCAGTTCTTGCGTTAATTTAATCTTGTAAGGATGTAGGCCAAGATCTTTTCGCAAAATTCGCCACAACGACGTCACAGAGAAGACCAACGCTTGAGAACGACGTGTTAGAGACACATTTGGGCTTTCTTCAACTGAAGCCTCAGCGGCAGCAATATTCTCGACACTATGGGCACTTCTTTGTCTCACTGGCACGGGAATATCTTGTACTGTGCCTGTGTATTCAAATTTTACCACTAGACGACGCTCAATTGTTGATCTGCTAGGACGATTATGACGACCATAAATTGGACGTAGCCCTCTTAACGTTGAGTCCACTGACTCCGAATTTAGGTTGTAAATTTTAATAATTTCGACTCGTTGTTGGATCGAATATCTTTCCATCGTGAAATGGCAAACCTTGCTGAAGAGGAATGTCAAAAGAGCGGCAGGATATATGGCGTCGTTAGCTGTCCCTGTCGCTCAACTTTTGTAGCTTCCCTGTTGAAAAACCCGATAGAACTGTTGATGTCACAGTTGACCACAACTTGGGAATTCTTCGCTACTGCAGTGCTTGTCATCTGCTCCTGCTGCTAAGTCCTTATACAGGTGTTTGAAGTAAAACTTCGGTCACACTATGTTAACAAAGTTCCTAGCATTAATTGCCGAAAAAGGTTCTGAAACCTAGCCTTGCATTACTTTCTATGTGCGAAGTTGTTTTGCTACCAAAGGCGCACCATACCTTAACCATAAAAAAACTAGAATGACAAAAACAGATCTATTCTCAGCTACGGGCACCAAGACTTTGCAAAACTGTTGATTACCGTATCGATGAAGTCAAGATAAAGTGTCTTCCAGCAGGTTCTTTCGAACTTTGACAGCTGATACCAGCCTTATTGTTGAACCTATATCAGTCAAATTGGCTGTCGTTTATTGAGTCTGTTTTGCAAAATCAGCATAGCGTTCCACAATACGCGCGACTGATCTTTTTTTTAACCAAATTGGTGGATCTGTTCTGGAAAAATTCCGATTGATTCGCCTATTTTACGACCGTCATAATCGTCTTATCGAAAGGACAATGCTCAGTGGGGTGGATAAATTTGAGTCCACTGGTTCAGTAAACAGTAAACCAAAGTACAAAATCATCGCCGCTGTCAGTAAACTCGTGCAGGAGAATCCGAGGCAGTTGATTTCAAGTCGGTCACAAAGTCGGTCACAACTGGTCTGGGAAAGACCAGTAATTGACGAATTTTGCATCGTGACTTGAGCCTGCTCCCATACAAAACTCAACCGACCCAGGAGCTGAAGTTAGACGACCAAAGATAACGTCGTCTGTTGGCTGAATGGGCTCTGGAGCAGTTGGAAACTGACCCATTCTGGATGAATGTATACGACCACAAACGAAATTGTCAAATCTGGGACTATAAAAATCCACATGAGATTCAGCGTCCATTGAATCCCGAAAAAGTCATAGTTTGGTGTGGATTTTGGGTTGACGGCGTCATCGGTCCATATCTATTTGGAACGATGTTGTTCACGCCATCACTGTCAATATGGGTCGATGATTACCAACTTCTCTTGGCCTGAATTGGAGTATACGGATACCACGGATATGTGGTTTCAACAGCACATATTTCTTTGGAAGGACGTTGGCCACGCCATCACCGTCAAAGGCAAGCGCTATAGGTCGATGACTACGAACTTCTCTTAGCCTGAATTAGATCATATGGTTACCAAGGACATGTGGTTTCAACAGCATATATTTCTTTGAAAGGACGTTGGCCACGCCATCATCGTCAAAGGCAAGCGCTATAGGTCGATGACCACCAACTTCTCTTAGCCTGAATTGGATCATATGGATACCAAGGACATGTGGTTTCAACAAAACAGAGCTATGAGCAACAAATCTCACGCCACATTGGAAGGAATGCCCAAGCGATTTGATGGCGTGGTCATCTCGTATAGGTTATGTGGAATGGCCACTAAAATCGTGCGATTTGTCTTAGCTAAACTTTTTCTTGTGTGATTTTCCAAAGTTGCAGGTCTACGCGAATAAGCAAAAAACTGACAGTAACGACATGTGGTTTTAACAAGATGGCGCTACGTGCCACACAGCGCGTGCCATATTGGAAATTTCGCACTAATTATCCGAGGGCATGGTTATCTCACGTAGAGGTTATGTGAACTGGCCACCAAGATCGTGCTATTTTATCACATTAGACGTTTCCTTATGTTGTCTAGTTTTCTGAAGCTGCAGGTCCATGTAAATAAGCAACAAACCACAGCGGCGGTAAAAGCCAACATAATTCATGCCAGCGGTCAAATTCTGCCTGATTTATGCACCAAAATTATGAAAAATTGAACGATTTGATAGAGCTCCACCAAAAAAAAAAAACGGTGTCGGACGGTTGAACGGTTGAACGATTTCATATTCCATAAATAATGTCACCGATATAAAATAAGAAACGAAGATCATATGTCGATGACATCTCAGAAATACTTTGCTCCACTTACTCTTAAAGATTGGAAGCTCTTCTTTAAAGAACCCTTAAAAGCAGTCTGCAGTCATTGAGAGTCCTAGTTAGCCCCTGTCTACTTAATAAAAAAAAATGAATATATATCACCAAACATTAACCATCCTTCAGACAGACATTTTTACAACCAAGTATGACAAAAGGAATAAAGCCCTCACAACGCCGAGTACCTCAGCACATAACTAGACTCCAGCTGCAATTGAAATCCTGCGTAGCAATCAATTTGTGCGGGCTCCTTAACAAAACGTACATTATTTCAATTCCTTGTTGTGCCCCGATAATAGTCCTTGAACCTAATTATTCTTTTAAATGAATGCGCATCAGCCTCCACGATGACTACAAAATGCCAACCCCTCTTAAAAGACGGCCGCCTTTTGTGCTGCTCCCCATTCTCCTGAAAGTACACTTTTATCTAATTATTGGTACTTGTCGCCGACTGCTAAAGGTCATGCCATGATAAAGGAACTCCTCCATGTTATTCTTTCATTAAGTCTCTGGCATTGTTTGTGTGTACCCTCCATCTGACTCGTCGCACTGTCACACACACACACAATGGAACGCTAACAACGCCACTCTCAAAGTTACTCAGCAAAAGGTAAGTAATGGCATGTTACAGTCCTAGGTTTCTTACAACGGAAAAAAAAAGTCTAATTCCACTTGATGACAATTTCACAAAGACGACGACTTTGACTACCGATAGTAACTTCATCGGCATCCATTTCCTTACAACTTTGGGTAACAGGACATGCTCTGCGACAACATTTAATAAAGCGAACATAGAAATGTAGAACAAGGGCTGTGGCATGAAGCTGTGGTAGACGACATTACTACCACCATTGTGCGAAAATGAACGAGATCCCCTTCTCAGTTAAGATGAAGAAGAAGTTTTCCTGCTCTTCGAACGGCGACCAGAAATAAAAATATAAAACCACAGGACCTTCTTCTTGTATGCCAACCGTCGTCTTTCCATTAATCCCCTCCGCGGCGCCTTTGTGGAATCATTCATTAAATGAATTGAGTTCATCATGACATGGGTGTGGGAAGCTGGCATACGAGGCGTATACGTGTTTTTTTTTTCAGTTTGTCCTTACTAGTGTCATGTAGATATTTGTAACCTGATTTCAACGCAATGAGAAAGGATGTTAGTAATGTCGCTTCACATGTACTCGTAGCATGTAGCTAAAGAGGAAGCCGACGATGACAAAGTCGATTACACAAGCATCAGATTCATGTTCCACATTCCACATGTAGCTGGGTTATCAGGGTTTGGTATGTGTGTTATCCAGCTGAAGGATTGCGATAAGCGATGTTTGTTGCTCTGCTTTGAGCAATGTTGCACATCAAATGCTTGCTACCATAATGACAGTTGGTTTTTCGTGCTGCTGCTGGGTAGAGTGTCCTTGTAAGCATGTTCCAATTTTTGGAAAACACATACTTTCGCCCTTATTTTCCCCAACTGTTCTCATGTTGTGTTCGGTATGTCCTTAAGGGTATGTCATTTGTACAGAATTTTATGTTACAAATGGTGGCTTGGGATTTCTCCTCTACCTCTCATGACTTGGTTTGGCTTTGCTTTGGCTGTTTGTAATCAGTCAATATATTGAGGATAAAAGGACTTTTGAGTCAGTATGGTGGAAGCAGTTTTGGTTTTTTTTTTTGAAGTTAATATATGAGAAGAATAAGAACAAATGGCTTTTGCCTTGTGGGGATGAATGGCTCGAATGTCAAAAGTATCTTCATTTGGGATTTTCGTTTTAGGTTGATAAGTAAATAGGCTATCAGATGAGGGTGGATTAACAATGTTGTTGCTTCGGGGCGTGAGAGCAAGGACTCGTTTTGAGAATCTTCTCAATTTTGTAGGTAGTTTGTTAAATGAAAAGGAAATCATGGTTATTTTTCACAGGATATTGTATGTTTTGAGGGGTGAAGATATTTTATTTCCTTCCACATTTCGAAAGTGTGATTCCAATTTCAAAGTATGGAAACTTAATTAGTACCTACGTTTAGTGGAAACACATTGTAGCTCGATGTAAGTTGATATATTTCATGAATTTAAATGAAGAGATATTGCAGTCGACGGAATGAGCAGTGGGAAGAACAGGATGAAAAACTGTGACATCTACTATGGAGATTGCTATTGCGAGCAGAAATAGCGATTATTCGGATGTTGATTTTTTATAGGTGTCAGTCTTAGGCAAGAAGTCGTATGCTTTCAAGACATTAGTGAACGCATTTAACAATACGCATCAAGGCGATACTATTCTTGAGAAGACTGATATCAATGAGTATAGAACTACATAGGGTGCGCATCTCATACAACGAAAATTTTATATGTGGGATACTGATATTGATACCCCAGTGTTCACATTGCTATCCCAGCATCAAACAACTGCAAAGCAGGCGCATACGATTTTTTTCCCGTGGGCTGGTGGAAATCTCAATAGATACGATGAGCACGTGCCTAAAGTAGTGTGAGACCTTAACCCACCAAAACCACCACCATTTTTGTATTTGTATTGCAACTAAGTATGTGAATTATCTAGCAAGTTTTTATCACGAGTAATGAACGTTTGGCAAGTAACTTTCGTATGAGAGTTCGTACTTTTTCCGCAATTTATAGCGCGGTTTGTTACTATCGGATTAAATCTAAGGCCTTAGTTCTTTGAAGACGCCGCAATAAATTTGTTTCGTCAAGAATTTGGAAGACCGTTGTGTTAACGTGTCTCAATTAACTTTTTTATGTTTGCGTGTAAAATTTTTCGTTCCATATTTAACCGCGGTAATACCCAGATATCTGCGCAGATCTTCATTTCTTATCTACCAAAGCGTATTGACGAATCATCTTAATATTTTGTTTTCAAAATTTTGTAAAACATTTAGATTCGTTTTACTGGTACAACCCCATAGTTGTACACCATATGTCCAGACCGGCTTTAGCACTTGCTTGTATAAAAGCAGCTTGTTATCAAGGTTAAGCTTTGAAATTTTTTCGAGCAACGAGTACAGTCAAGTTCTTCGCATTTCTTTTTTACGTGCTTTCATTTTAATTTTGCATCGAGTGTCATTCCGAGATATTTCACTTCATTTGCAAAAGGGACTCGAACCGTATTGAGAAATACTGGCAAATTGTTTGCCCGTTTATACGAAAAATCTAAATGAATCGATTAGCTCTCGTTAAGTACAATCCGCCAGGACTTTGTCCATTCATTAACCTCGTTAAGAGCGTTTTATAATTTCATATTTGTGTCCTCTATTGTTGTGCCAACTGCTAGTATAGCTTCCTTGGGGTTCTCCTGCCAATATTTCCTTGGACTCCGAATATTCGTTTCCAAGTTTCACTATACCGTGTGAAACTTGGAAAGGAATATTCGGAGTTCAAGGAAATATTGGCAAGAAATATACTCAAGATACGACACGAGGATTTTATATAATTTTTCAGGCAGAACTTGTATTAGTTTGTGTTCAAGGCCTCTATGCCAAACCTTGTCAAGAGCATAAGATTGACGAAATATCCCCTTTGCATTACGGCAGAAACGGCTATGATGCGTACTCTACGCAATTTTATACTCTTTGCTTATATTCACTCACCATTCGAGCTCCTTGGCAAAATTTATGCGCTACTACCGAATTTAGATGTTAAGACCTAGCTGGAAGATATTAACGCAAAGGAAGCAAGAGAAACATCTTGAGCAGTAACGTCGAAAAACGCAGCCTATACGACAACATGTCTAGGAGCGGAGTTAGGATACATGAATCCACTGCGGAACGAAACGCTACTATACCAAGAACATTGTTTAATCATCGTGGTATCCATAAGGGGATATGACTTGCTAAACGATAAGCGCGAGTGTTGATAACACGACGAAAAACATCAACACTTTAAGCAGCCTGGTCAGAACGGCACGAAATGAATACCCGGCCTGCTGTCCCAGACGAACCTAGACAAGTTGCTTCGACATATTCGGACAACAGGTTGTCTAGAAATTTCAAGGGTTAGTCAGGCCCCTTGAACAGAGATGGTGGCGGATGAACCGAAAGGTAAACGTCGGCGCTCAATCCCGTAGTGGATATACGGATGCCCCCTTGTCGTAGGGGTTTCTAATAAAGTGAAACTGGCCCTCCAGGTATATGGTTGTGCTTTGGGTTATCTACCCACCCATTGAACAAACCATATGTTACGAAGCAACAAATAGCCTCGGAAAGGACTGTATTTGTTGTTCACGACCCTGTAGAAGAGGACAACGACGTTCGTATCTGCACCTGGAATGTGAGAACATTAAACAGAAGAGGTACAGGCGAACAACTAGCGGAAGCCCTAAACTGCTACAGAGCAGACATTACTGCCATCCAGGAAATACTGTGGGATGGGCCGGGCAAAAAGAGGATGAAAAACTATGACATCTACTACGGACCGTGTTACAATGAGCAGAAATAGAGACTATTACGATGCGGGATTGTTATAAGAGCCAGACTTAGGCAAGAAGTCTTATGTTTCCAAGGCATTAGCGAACACATTGTAACGATCCACATCAAGGCCAAATTCGCCAACATTAGCCTTATATCCGCTCACGCCCCAATGGAGGAAAATGATGATATAGCTAAGGACTGCTTCTATGAGCTCCTTGACAAAACCTATAAGCGACTACCGAAGTACGATGTTAAAATCGTGCTGGGTGACTTTAATAAAAGGTAGGAAGAGAAGACATCTTTAGCAGTATTGTCGGAAACCACAGCCTACACGACAACACGTCTGGTAACGGACTTAGGCTAATTGACATCGCTACGGAAGAAAATCCCACTATAGCCAGCATACGGTTTGCTTACCTCGATATCCATAATGGAGACCGCAGATCAACGAACGGTCAATCAAATTGATCGCATAGCGATAGACAAGCGCCACGCATCCAGTATTTTGGATGTCCGAACATTCCGAGGAGCTAACATCGACTCGGACCACTACCTTGTTGCAGCCAAGGTTAGAATGCGGATATCCACTACGCCACAACAATCCAGAAATACTGAAAAAAAAAATTAATGTCGCAGGACTGCAATCGCAAGAGACCGCAAGACCTTCGCGCAACGCGTATCCCTAAACTTCTCGATTAACACTATACCACCAGCATCGAATGTCGTTGAGGCAAGTCAGCAGATCAGCCGCAAATGATGTGCTAGGTTTTTCGCGCCCACCAGCAGGAATCCCCTGGTTTGATGAGGAATGCCGACAGATGCTCGCAGCCAAGAACGAGTCCTACAAGGCTAAGCTGCAGGTGAAGACGAGAGCTGCCATTGAGCTCTATCGGCAGAAAACAGGGGAAGAACACCGGCTTTTTAGAAAGAAGAAAAAAGATCAAGAAAAGCGCACGATCGAGGATATAGAGAGGTGCCACTCCAGGAAAGATGTTCGCAAGTTTTACGAAAGTGTAAAACGTCAAAGCCAAGGATACAAGGCTCGAACAGAATCCTGTCGAGATGAACAAGGAAATATCGTAGATGAGACACAGTCGATGCTGAGGATATGGAAGAACTTCTTCTGCAGACTGTTAAACGGCGATGACGAGCAACATTCCGCTGTCAGGCAGAACAAACCATTCAACATGACAACGACAGCGAAAACTGCCAACCACCAGACCTGAATGAAGTGAGGATAGCAATATATAAACTCAAGCTTAACCAGGCTGCCGGAATAACGGCTTTCCCGCATGCCATATTAAAGCCGGCGGAGATGACTTGGTATGTAACATCCACCAACTCAAAAGCCAAATCTGGTCGGAAGAAAGAATGTCTGAAGAATGGAACCTCAGCATCGTTTGCCCGATCAACAAAAAAGGAGACCCTCTGAACTGCGCCATCTACAGAGGCATAAGTCTCCTCAACATCACATACGAAATTCTATCTGCCGTAATATGTAAACCCCTGAAACCGTTTACCAACAACCTGATCAGCCCTTATCAGTGTGGTTTTAGGCCAGGAAAGTCCACAACCGATCAAATCTTCACACTTCGGCAGATCCTGGAAAAAACCCAAGAAGTCCAAATCGATACCCACCACCTATTCATCGATTTCAAAGCCGCATACGACAGCATTTATATAGACGAGCTATACAGAGCCATGCCTAGTTTTGGTATACCGTCCAAACTAGTCCGTTTGTGTAGGATGACGATGGAGAATTCTCGCTGCTCCATCAGGGTCGGAAACGACCTCACTGACACATTCGATACCAAAAAAGGATTTAGGCAAGGCGATGCGCTGTCATGTGACTTCTTCAATCTGATTCTTGAGAGGATTGTGCAAAACTCACGAGCCAAAACCAGAGGCACCATTTTCCAAAAATTTGCGCAACTACTAGCATACGCCGACGATATTGACATCATTGGTAGGACCCAACGTGATGTCATAGCCACGTTTGCTAGTATAGAGAAGGAAGCGGCAAAAATGGGTTCAGCAGTAAATGAGGGCAAGACGAAGTATATGCTGTCAACACGAATGGACACACAACATCGGCGAATTGGACAGAACGTCACCCTTGACAGATATAACCTTGAGGTAGTACGGGACTTTGTCTATCTCGATTCCGCTATTAACTCTGACAACAACATCTCGTCAGAAATTAAACGAAGAATTACTCCTGCCAACCGCTGCTTCTTCGGGCTAAGAAGGCAATCCAGTAGTAAAGCCCTTTCTCGAACTATTAAGGAGATCTTATATAAAACCCTGATCATCCCAGTCCTGCTCTACGGCGCTGAAGCATGGACCGTCTCAAAAGCGGATGAAGAAATCCTTGGTCGATTTGAGAGGAAAATTCTTCGAAAAATCTTCGGTCCCGTTTGCGTTGACGGGCTATGGAGACGAAGATTCAACCAATAATTCTACGAGCTGTACAGCGACATGCCCCTGGTCAAAAAACTCCGCATTGGATGCTTAATATGGCTTGGACATGTAGAACGAATGGACACCAATACTCCGGCTCGCAGAGTCTTCGATTCCCAGCCAGATGTCGGACGCAGAAAAGGAAGTCCTCGCCTTATCAACCTCAACCAATAACTTTAGGTACCAGCTGTACTGCGCCATGCCCCTGGTAAATAAAAAACTCCGCATTGGACGTTTAAGATGGCTAAGACATGAAGCACGAATGGACACCAATAATCCGGCTCGCATAGTCTTCGATTCCCAGCCAGACGTCGGACGCAGTAGAGGAAGACCTCGCCGGAAGTGCCGCGCTCTAGTAGAAACCGACCTCAGCCAACTTGGAGTGCGCAACTGGAGGCAGTCAGCTAAGGACCGGGCTAATTGGAGAGGCATGATGGTTGAGGCCCAGGTTCATTCCGGACTGTAGGGCCACTTATGTAAGTAAGTAAGTGCTCTATGGCGCTGAAGCATAAACCATACTTAAAGTTAATGAAGAAATCCTCGGTCGTTTTAAGAGGCTAATTCTTGAAAAATCTTCGATCCCTTTTGCGTTGAAGGGCTATGGAGATGAAGATTTAACCAAGAACTATACGAACTGGGCAGTGACGTATACCTAGTCAAAAGTCTCCGCATTGGACCTTTCGGATGACTAGGACATGCAGGTGTAATGGACGCCAATATGGCTCACAGAGTCTTCGATTCCCAGACAGATGTTGAACGCAGTACAGTGAGACCTTGCATTTATTTTCGAGTTCAAGTAGAAAACTCCGTTAACCAACTTGAAATATGCAACTGGAGGCAGTTAGCTAAAGACCGGGCAAATTGTAGAGGCATGCTTGTTGAGGCCCAGATTCTTTCCGGACTATAGCGCTTAAATAAAAAGACAGGAGACGTGCAAATATAGTAAATTTAGATCATTATGTGGAGAAGTAAGACGACCTTTTGGTACCTGAATTTCAAGACTTACCTAGCTATAACCAACGAACATGGTTTTAGATAAACAGAGAAACGTCACAAACTCCCATACGTCTATGCCATGAGTTCGTGAAATTTCCCCTATCAAATTTATCTCCAGGAGAGGTGCCTTAAATTAGCTTCCGCAAAGTCCTGATTTAATCCATATGGACTTTATTTTGTTGGGTTTTATCAAATCTGAAGTTTACATCAATAAACCGACTCGCATTTAAATGAAATAATTCAACACTTGATGGTAGCTTTCATGGACTCTGCCTGGCGAGCCGTCATATGATAGTTTACTGTTCGACTAATTTTGGGTGGACGATATTGTTCTTAAGAAATAATTGCAACAATAACTACAATTTCGTTCAATAGATGGCTCAGTTCGACGGGCTCAGTGGCGCGATGGTTGGTGCGATGAACTGCCGCGCACAAGGGTCTGGGTTCGGTTCCCAGCTATAGCAATGTCTAAAATGATTTTTCAGTGGCCCTCTCGTGATGATCTGACAAATCATCCGGGTAGTATCAATTGTCAAGAAAAGCTTATCTCAAATTCGCCGCTCGGATTCGGCATAAAACAGCAGGTCCCTCCATCGTCCGTACACTCGCACACATGAATGGTTGTGACAAAGCTTGCCCCTGGGTACTAACGAGCCTGTTGCCTGTTGTTATAGATGGCTAACTTTTTTTTGTAAAATCAACCCACTAAATATAAACATTCATTTGAGGCACCCTGTTTGTACACATTTACTTTGTTGCAAAAATCCTATTTAAAGCGAGTCGATTGGAATAACTTGCACCCTCATAACTATATTCTGCGACACTGTATCTCATCAATCAATACATTGATTAGGTGAACAAACTCTTGAACTTGAGGGTTGAGCTCTACTAATTAGTTAGACCGGCCGGTTAATATGAGAACCTCTGCTCGTACAGTTCTGCTATACCCCTCAAGGTGTACAGTTTGATAACATAAAAATCCTTAAGTGAAACATTAATTTTTTATTGCAACCCTTGCAACCACCATAACGTTGTAATAAAATTAATTAAAGTGACATAGGTACCTTTAAATCCCGGCAGCTTCTGTGGACTTACCAACCTGCCCTGTCTTAGCAACGGCAATAATAGACTGCTCATTGCGGATGGATACAACCCTTAATTAAAGTCATCCACACAATCCGCCCATTGTCTGTCTGCATTCACAAGGCATATCAACCGGCTTCCGGCGGCAGTCACCCATAGGCATTATGAGCACTTTCTGTCATCTCCCTCCACCTTGCTTGACAACAACAACAACAACAACTCCAGCCTTAATTAAGTAATTGTCGACCCGAATAATCCTGCTTTGCACACCGCAACACCAGTAACATCACCTTTGTCATTCTAATGTGTTTGCATTAAAACTTTCGGAGAAATGCAAAACCTTTGTCAGTCCTTTTGTACGTCTCTGATTGGCTTAGCACGAGACATTTTGCCGGGTCATATTGTTTTCGAGGATTATTTGTTGGCTTGGATAAATCTCCTTTCAGTGCGCGTTCCTATTGAATCTTGAACTCGCATTTTTTTTTTTTTTTTTTTTCAAGGCGACAAGTCTATAAGACCAAATCGTGTGATTCGTGTGTCTTCTTTTCTCCCAATTTAGGGGCGCCAAAATCAAAGACTATGAGAAAATTCTATTATCCTTATAGAGGACACGAATTCCTCATCGTGTCGTCGCCATGTCGTGATAGAAAAGCACTGAATAAGAAGAATGAGCTCAATGAAGAGACCAACAACTGAGAAAGGAATCCATAAATTAGACGTATCCTGTAGCGGGAGTAGCGCATTATTCTCCCTTTAGAATACTGGGAAGAGAAGGAGGCAGCCACCTCTACTCGGAGAATGAAGATGACGACAGGGACAAGGACAGCGAAGACAACGGGTATCCTTGTGATAAGATAAGGGAATACTTAATGAAATTCCTCCATGTCAGAGATTACGCCTACGGAAAATTAATTTCAACATTATAAATGGGTGCGTGTGACTTGAAAGCATTACCGTTAATGATAAAAAAAAAAAACGGTTTGCCACCGTGAAGATATTCTGCAATTCATGGCCATGCTGTGTTAATAATGACCTCTTTCCTCATCAGGATCGCACTACTTTTGGGTTTAAAAAAAATGAAATTGGGGTTTAGCGAGAGAACGAAAAAGTGCCATCTCCTGGAGGTGGTAATGGATCCAGTGGTTTTTTTTTTTTTTTGTTAAGTTCATACAACCAGGATAAACGCATGATGGTGCCTCCATGGTAATATTCAACTGAAAAGTAAATCGAGTATGAATAACGTCGAACAGCTGCAGCTGGTGAAACGAAGACAAATTGTTAGTCTGGAGCGGTCCAATTTTTTTAAGGCTCAACGTGTATAGGTAGGGTGGTGGCGAATTTACAATTCACTGCGATGTTTATGGTGCGGAGAGTAATCGGTGTCGGTGCCATAAAGCGGTACATTAAGTGCACTGACCTAGATTCATTTTTATGTGGCAGAATATCTTATTTGATTTTTTTTTTATTTATGAAACATTTAATTTAATTGTGAGAAACTTTTTATTCCATTACGGTATTAAAAAAATAAAAATGATACCCATTGTACTCCTATTATGTGTCTCAAGGTAGTACCTTTATCTTTAGCATGCCATTTGTGATGTTATGAAACAATAAGACCTTGCCTACCATTTGTCTTCATTTTCTTAAGAATCCTTTGTCAGGTTTCGTTGGTTTTTTTTTTCTTAATTTGGGTTCTTGGTCGCCAGGGGTAACGTTCTCTTGCTATCTCGGTTGGTATCCGAAACAATTTTTTACACATCCAGCACATGGAAGTGTGAGTTTTATATAATTGCGTAGGTTTGCGTGACCTTAAATGACTCAGAGGGACATGGATATATCGATAGTATCAGTGCATCAGCCAACTGCCAGCACCATGACTGAAGTAATCAGGGCGTTGGACCTCCTTAGTAGTTCGAGTTAGGGCTTTACTATTGCTACGAAATTCCCTGTGAGCGAACTGTCAAACACAAATCACTTACACGACGATTCGCAACTTCTGTGTGTGGACTATCAGCAGGCGAGGTGGGTTCGTGTTTCGTGTTCACACGTAGTATTAACGAAAGTCTTGGATCCCACGTTATTTTTAAGGAAAATTACGAAACCTGAAAATAAAACTTCTACGAAAATTTAAGGAAGACGAAATGGAAATCAAAACCAATGAAGTGAAATAAAACCAAAAGGCTTTACCCACGTTGCAAATGGGGGAGGTGCGAATAATTAAATTTTACTCTGGCGGTTCTTAAGTTTGGTACCAAGTGTATCAAAATGGCGGACCACGAAGATGGCCCCAGAACGAAGTTTATACCGAATTTTCAAAAAAAAAAATGTTAACAAGGGTCACGTGTGCCATCTTATCTCGGGGTTTTATCGGCCGCGCAACAACCAACGAATTTTACTATTTCGCACTACTCGATTTCAGTATCAAGATTTAACTCTACCCAACTTTTTTCCCCGTTTTTCCTCCGCTCTTCTATTCTTCAGGCTCTTTTTTCCTTGTCCTTGCTCCCTTCCTGATATCTCCACTCCTCCTATCTTATCTTTTTTTTTCTTCTTTTCCTTCTCTCCTCCGCTCTTCTATTCTTCGAGCTATTTTTTCCTTGTCCTTGCTCTTTTCCTGATATCTCCTCTCCTCTTGTCTTATCTTTTTATATCCTATCCCATAGGGGTATATTACTTTTGATACATAGCTTGTAAGATAGTGAAGTAGTATAGCTATGTATACCTCAAAGTATATGGATCGACACAGAATCGATAGTTGAGTCGATTAAGCCATGTTTGTCCTTCCATCCGTCCTTCCGTCCACCCTTTCGTACATCACCAGTTTTTGGGCCTTAAATTTTGAGCTAGAATGATGAAATTTGGTGCACCTGTTTGTTGAATTTTTGAAATCCGCCCGCTGCCACGCCGTCTTTACAGAAAAACATAGTTTAAGGCCAAACCGTTAGAGATACTGAAAAAGTGTCTGAACAACATATCTAGACAATCATAATGTCTATATTTTGTTCATACAAAGTTTTTTGTCACGCCTACTTTTTGGGGCGTTTTTAGTAAAAAAAGTTTTTCGGATAAATTTTAAACATTTCGAAAATTATTTCGGAAAAAATGTTGATGCAAAATGATTGGTTCTGTTAATACAAACTTTTTTTTTTTATATAATTGTGAGCCACGCCCACTTTTTGTAGGCGTTTTCATACAAAAACCATTTCTATACACTACCTTATAGCATAACCATGCGAAAAACGGTGTTTTTTTTTCGAACCATAAATGATTTTGATAAACTGTCTGAACAAAATGTTCTGACAATGATCGCCAAAAAGCCGACATTTTGAGGATATTTTTCTTAAGGATGGGATGGGGTAGGGTATAAAACGATCAACACAGTGGATTTTAGCCGTTTGCTCATATTTTTCCTTCTTTTCCTTCTTTCCTCCGCTCTTCTATTCTTCAGGCTCTTCTTTCCTTGTCCTTGCTCCCTTCCTGATATCTCCTCTCCTCCTATCTTATCTATTCTTTTTCTTCTTTTCCTTCTTTCCTCCGCTCTTCTATTCATCGAGCTATTTTTTCCTGGTCCTTGCTCTTTTCCTGATGTCTCCTCTCCTCTTGTCTTATTTTTCTTTTCCTTTCTTTCCACCGCTCTTCTATTCTTTGTGCTATTTTTTCCTTGTCCTTGCTCCCTTCCTGATATCTCCTTTCCTCTTGTCTTATCTATTTTTTTCTTCTTTTCCTTCTTTCATCCGCTCTTCTATTCTTCAGGCTCATTTTTTTTGTCCTTGCTCCCTTCCTAATATCTCCTCTCTTCATCTCTTATCCTTTTTTTCCGCAAAAAAAAAAATTTTTATTCACAATTTTTTATTGCCAAAATTAAATCGAAACTTTTCCCACGAAATTTGTTACAACGATCCCCTTGTCCAGAATCGATCCCTTTTATGCATTCACACACATACATTCACACTTAGTACTCTCCTCTCGTAAGCCCACTGCGAGTTCTCCGACTTTCTGCCCTTTGACTGGAAAGTTCGTTCGCGCTTACTAGTTTTGAAATACCCGCGTTCACATGTCACTGGACTTACTGCGTATTTTATTGCATCGGCGTGAGGTATTTCATCGAAGCGTGCTATCGCTGACAGACACCTCACACTTACTCATTCCTCACACCTCACACTTACTCATTCCAATTTCCGGTGTCAAACCTGGACAACTATTTTTTGTCAAACATTTGGCCGACCGTGGTGGACCGGAACTATGGCGGAGGAGATTAAATATCAGAAGGAAGGAGGGAGGCATCACACTTTCTCAGAAGCCGTGAGCTTTGAGGAAAGAGGAAAAGATGAACTGTCAAGAAAAACAACATTTCCGAGAACTATGTTGGTGGTTTCGTGCTCAGATTTCATGGTCAGGGTTTTCCCTTCGGGTGCCATATTGACATTATTTTAGGCAGGGCTATATGCCTTTCATTTCGGAGTCGCTGGTGTTTGGACATGTTTCGCTGTCCATTTAGACAGCCGTTTGCCATTTTCACAGCTGTCGAACAATGTGACAGCTGCCCTTGGACACTTTGATAGTTTTTTTTGGACGTGGTGAACCATGTCTTTGGTGTCCTTGTGCCGTCATCGTCATGTTGGGGTCGACGAAGAATCGTCCTCCCTCACCCATCGAACTTTTTGGACCACTCGTCTCCGATGCTGACCGTCGTGAGTCTCCCATGTCATTTGGGCTTCGAAGACGGCGTTTTCTCGTTGACTCCTTTCTCCCGTTTTGTATGGCGTAGCTCTACCGCGAGTCTACCTAATCACCCCAGGGCTACACCGAACAGAGTTGGTCAGTCTCCTATTTTTGAATGGAGTCCACTCGTTGTACCTGTTATTTGGTTGTATTACAGGATCTGAAGGTCGTAGACCAGTGGCTGATGGAACCTTAGCTGCCCGCCATTTCTTTTAAATTTTGGGTTTGTGACCACAAAGAAAAGAGGGAACGAAAGGATTTAAGGGGAAAATCCGTAAAATTTACAGTAACACCATTAACTTATCTTCTTAGCCCGAAGAAAGAGTGGTTGCCAAGAGTAATTCTTCATCTAATTTCTGACGAGATGTTGTTGTCAAAGTTAGTAGAGAAGCCGAGGCAGACAAAGTAAGTGTTGATGTTCTGTCCAATTCGTCGATGTTGTTTTTCATTTCCCCATTTTCTGCTAAACCCATTTTGCCGCTTTCTTCTCTATACTAGCAAACGTGGCTATGACATCAAGTTGAGTCTGACCAATGATGTCAATATCGTAGGCGTATGCTTGTAGTTGCACCGATTTATGGAAGATGTTAACTCTGGTGATGACTCTCAAGAATGAGACTAAAAAAGTCACATGACAGTGCGTTGCCTTGGCTCAACCCTTTTTGTTATCGAATGGGATGGGGCGAGTTGGGTGGTTTACCAAAACTAGACACATGGCTTTGTATAGTACGTGGAGGGTATCGATTTGGACTGTTTCCAAGGTTCGGTTCTACCGTAGTGTAAAGATTTGATTTAGTTGTGAACTTTGCTGACCTAAAACCACACAGAAAAGTACCGATCAGTTTGTCGGTTGACGGTTCTAGGTATAAAAATATTACGGCAGATATGATCATAAAGGTGATGTTGAAGTGACTTATGCCTCTGTAGTTGGCGTAGTTCAGAGGGTCTTAATTTTGTGGATCGGGCAAATATTCTTCAGACATAGGAAGTATGTCTGAAGAATATTTGCCCAAATATGGCTAATAAGTAGGTGGATGTTATGTACCAAATCGTCTCTGCCGGCTTTATAAAACTCAGCGGGAAGGTAGTAATTTCCAGCAGATATTGGTATCCTCACTTCACTCAGGTCGGGTGGTTGGTAGTTTTCATCATCGTCGCCATTATTAAATGGTTCGTTCTGGCTGACAGCGGGCAATTGTTGTTCTTCTTCTTAACTGGCCGCATAAGTGGTTCTTCTGTATCCTCGACTGTGTCTCAGCTAAGATATTTTCTTGTTCATCATGTCGGGATTCTGTTCGCACCTGGCATTAAAGTTGTACATGTTTAAAAAACTTGCGAACATCATTCCTGTAGTGGCACCATTTTATATCCCCAGTAGCGTGCTTTTATTGGATTACTGCAAACAATAAGGTAGTCCGTGGTCGATGTCACCCAATCGGAATGTTCGGACATTCAAAATACTGGATGCATGCCTTGTTTATCTGGAGACTGGCAAGACCCTTAAGAATATCAAGGTGAGGACAATGTGTGCTGGCCATAGTTGCATTTCGTTCTTCACCAAGTCGATTAGCCTGAGTCCGTTGCCAGACTTACTGTCGTGTAGGCTATGTTCCTACCTTCGCGTTTAGATAGCTCAGCGATATAAAATGTCTCGTGCATAATTTTTGTCAAGAAGCTCGTATGGACAGTCTTTGGCTTATTTTGGCGAATTCCGCCTGGTAGGAGTATCTTGGTATTTGTGTTTACACCAAATCGTGGGACCTCATGAAATCCTAAGGAATGCTGGGCCTTAGAGTAATCAGGTGAACCTCGGTCTTTAAGTAGAATATGGTGGTATTGACCTATCATGATCGCTGATTGCTGAACCAACATTTTGCAAGGGTTCTGACACCGTGAAATGAGAGCTGTAATGTCCAGTTGTTGGCAGTAATTTATTTTAGGTTAGGTTTTATGGGTTGCTGGACTTCGAGTAAGGTGTCATTGTCACATGGACCAATTTGAGCCATCAGCGATACAAATTTCTGAAAATAATTGAAAGATGATGCAAGTGTGAAATTATAGTTAGGTAAGATCGGGGTATCTAAATGAGAGCCGGAGAGCTAGAGCCTGATCAATTCCAAAGTTGGTAATCTGGATAATAGGACAGCGAAGACAGCGAAGATAGCGAAGATTTCTTCTATGGACGTTGCATAATGCACGGCAGAGACTTCTGTGTAGCTAGATTGACCAGGCACATGTCGATGTACAGCTCGTATAGTTCTTGGTTGAATCCATAGCCCGTCAACGCAATCGGGATCGAAGATTTTTCGGTGCATGATTCAGTGCCGTTAGAGGTACAGCACCGAAAAAACGTAGGAGTTGTCACCAGGTAACCGTAGTCCACCGCCCTAATCACTAGGTCACTGCACTCACTTTTTGCAGAGTTCTCCCAGCAATCCATAAGAACCGACTTCTTGTTCTTCGGCTTTAAAATAGCTGCGATGACTTCTTCAATATTAGGACGGAGCGACACCTCTGTGTCACACCTCTCTCTCTCAATAGTGTCAACAATATGCAGATGCAGGAAGTTCCGCCTAAATAAGTAAACCATTCACTGTAAGTCTGTGAATAGGTTGCCATTATTATTCCGTAGAGCTTGCGTTCCTACATTCAAGCCAGCTGCCTGTTATCAGAACTGACGGATCTTCTTCTTTTCGTGGGACTCTAAGCTGGGAGGGTGAATGTTAAATTTTGTTCCTATCTAGGAATGTTTTTACTTCCCTTTTGCTGACTCGATATTCTACCAGCGTGGGGTGGGTTTTGCGTTGTAGCCCCTTGATGTGTGACTTTCCTCTCACCACATTTTGTTAGCTGCAAAGATCATAATACCACCAGAGGCTAATCGCCAGTGATAATTTCGGACGGCTACCTCTTTAATAATACGGCGATACTGTATCCACTGGTATAGGGTGATCACTCTTTTCTTCCTGCTAGGCTCTGCCTATTTTCGATTATCTAAGGCGACTGACGTGAATTGTCTTTTCTTGACCTTCGAGCTCGGAATTAAGATGCGCCGATAAAATGGTTACAATCGACGTTTGTTCCTCTTAATATGTGTACATACAGGATATTGGATGTAGGGGGATTTGGTCAACTTGGTTGGCCGTTCGTTCCTCTGAAAATCACTCTGTGGATTCGAAGTCGTGGTTATTTTAAGCTGCTGATTAAAATACTAAATTCTATAGAGTATGTTAGTTGGAAGTCATTATCTGTTGTCGTTTCAAGGATGCTGTGCTTTCCAGCTATCCCGTCGAAGATCTTTTGCTATCCGTTTATCGCATTGAAGTCCCAAAGTACTATCCTATTCCGACCCACTTGATGACATCTTCAGCCTCATCGAAAGGTCCATTTACTCATGTAAGGTTGATGTTGCAAACCATTGCAATAATGAGGATCACATCCAGGCGATCCGTAACCAGCATAAAGTCAATGATTTTAGACCTGATTCGGCTCCACACAACTAACCCACATCCTAATGTATACAGGAAGTTTCGCAGATGGCGGCACCCCGAATTTTAATGCAATTCCCAACTTTATAAGATACCTCAAGGAAACGTGGCCATTAGTATCCAAATTGATTTCAAGCGCTTCCTTTGGTTTTTCAGGCTCATCCGCCAACATCTCTTTGAAGGGGCCTAACTCACCATTGGGATTTCTAGATGACCTGCTGTAAGATGTTTACCTTCACTTTCTCCATCCAAACTGGAACTTTAGACGCATACGTTAGCCCTACATAGAGAATTCCTCCGATGCCACTTTGGAAAATGAAGGGGTGTCCTAGTGAAGAAACATGTTTCCACCCGTTCTTAAATGCTGTTATGAAGACTTTTCATAGGGCTTCGGATCCTAGACACCGAACGGTCTTTACTTGAAGACTGACATTGGACGGTATGTAATGCTGCATAGCATGAATGAAACTCCTGCCATAAATGCCTTTGAAAACTGCTTTAGCCTATAACCTCTTGTCATAAACAGATTAAACAAAAAAAAACCAAGAGGTCTCAAAAAAACACACCCTTATAAATCACTTTCAATGTCTCCAGCTATATAACACCCGCCCTAGATACCCCCCAAACCGTCATTAGCTATTCATTTCACTTTCACACTTCGGTAAGGCAAAAAAAAACAGCTTTAAAGCAAAACCACCCCATAATAAAATAAAATTGATTCTTCGTCACCCGAAGCAGGCAAATATTGACCTATTCTCCATTTTTTTTTTCCAGCTCCAACATAAACAGCCAACAACCCCCCTGAGTTATTGAGCTTATCCGGCACAGGAATATTGATCACCGCTAATCCACACCAAGGCATATGGTAAGTGTTTGGCTCGTTGGCAAAGTGCTACATCACTCTTAAACCACCCTTATCTGCCACCAAAAAATAAATGCACCATCATTTATCATGCAACACATTTATACTTTCCCCTTGTTTATTTCAATCAACAGATATACAACCACCATAACCACCCTCACACTCGTAAACCAAGGAAGACCGATTGGAAATTATTGTCGAAGCCTCCGATTCTTTTTTTTAACGCGCTGAATACACATCACAATCACCTGGCTCACACAACTTTATAATCAATCAAAACCCTTAACAACAGACCTGCAAGTGACGTACCCTGGTGATGAGCTTAAATGTACTAAACTGCCTTTACAGCTGCCGCACTAACACCTATCCGATGCCTGGAAATCCGGCTGTGATGAACTGTTGGTGAGAGTGCACATCGAAAGCTATAACATCGTCCTGAATATAAAAATTGTCATCCGCAGATATGGATGGGAGCAGCACGATGACACATGTAATTGGCCTAAAATAATCCTTACACATATCCTTGCACGCGCTGGTGTCACGAGTCAAAGCTGGTAGAATATAAGCCGCATAAGTGTCAAAGGGAATCAATGAATAGCGCCACAAGTGTGATCCGTTAAGCTGTATCCTTTGAGTAGACATTGCTCAGTTTTCCTTTTGCCGATGCAATTGAAAGGAGCGTTGTAGAGTGGTGTGTGTGTGCGCGAAAAGTACATCCTTAGCCGCCATTCCCCATACAAATGGAATCAAATGCAAAGTAAGCGGAATTTTTTCGATTGTTATCCGTCAATTGAAATTTTTACACGCAGAATTCAAAGGAAGCCTAGTTGGTGCTGTATGTGAGGTAGGATAGCAGTAACCTTCATCGTCATGAATAATTCATGAGACCTGCGAAGCCTGAGGGTTTCTTTCACTTTCGCTTACAAACGACTGACGATACAAGCCATCGTAGCGGGATAGCACTTTCTACCTCGAAAAACACTGTCAGCAGCTGCCGTTGAAACGATGACGGAAATCACCCGAACTGCTGAGGCTCGCATCCATTCGATAGGTCGCGATGCGTACCGGTCTAGCTGTAATTCCACGCCAGAGGTATACGCTCCTACGGCTAATGCCAACGGCAACTATCGACATCCGCCACTACAATCACTAAATGGCCATTCGAACAGTGCGAGCACGGGCAGCAGTAGCCTGACCGGACGGGAAGTCTTCGAAGAGCGCGAGATGTACTATGTATCCCCATCGAAACGGAAAAGCACCCGCAGTGAGAATCGAGCAGCGGCAGAAAACCTTCATCACCCACCAGGACGGCGGTCCTCGATGAACTGGAATCCGCTAAGCATAGTTACAGCGGCGGCTCAGAAGAAACGAATTGAAGACGCGCGTTCACCCACCATCGACAGTGGGATGACGTATCACCCACCCACATACGGAACAATTCGTTCCGAGACGACGGCACCGATGGACAATTTCGAAAACTCAAGCCACTACTCGGACTCGGCGATGCAGTTGTTGCGTTCCGGCAGCTGTAGCGGTGTTGGCGGTGTAATCGGGAGTAACAATCTCATTACGGCAGCCAGCAGTAGCAGCAGCAGCATCCATACCCTCCTCCCAGCGGCTACAACGGCACGTACCACCAACAACGTGACCTTTTCCAATTGCACCGACGAACGACCGTTTCACTCGAATCGCGGATCATTGCGTCGCAGCAAAGGACGCAGCAACCAATCGTTATGCAGTTGTGATGCGGGTGCGGACACGGAAATCAATCCGGATCCCATAAGACCGTTGTACCAGTACAGCATGGATCGTCGGAACAAGGGACATACATACACGTGCGAACAGAACGCACAGATACTCATGAGGCTGGAACGTGAGCGTAATAGGAAATTATCGCAAAAAGATTTGCCAAAGGATGCATTGGCAGCGGCGGCGATGTCTATCGCGTCAGCTAGTAGCAAGAGTGGTATGAAACCACCTCTAGATACTCAGGTGAGTTTTTTTTTTTACAACCAATTGGAATGATTTTCTCTTTTTTTTTTTCATCACACCACAGTAAGAGGGCGCCCTTGGCGTTTGTTAGGTTGCCCCCAAGCGAATTACCACGGATTAGTCGCAATTTGTCTTCATTTAGGAGGGGTTTTTGCGTGTCCTTGACTTTTGTAATGGCACAGCCCGACAGGACCTTAGCACCTCTTTCTCTGTCTCCAAGTGGCACATGTTAATGGTCTACATTTCGGTGGAAATGTTTACAATCAATTTAAATTTAGTCGGTTTCTGGGACATTGGCATCCTAAATAAAGCTCTAATGGCGTCAGGAAGTCCATTTGGGAAGAGAACAAAAAGCGTCCAGACATTCGGTGAATTTTATAGCAAGTCGTAAAAAAAAGTTTTTTTTTTTCATTTTAATGGGTTCTGGGAGATTTGCACCCATTGGATGCATAAGTAGGGAGGGTTTATCTGTTTTTTTTTTTTTTTTTGTTGGGCCGAGAAGTGCTTACTTGTACGTCTTGTCAAATTATCAGAGGAACATCAGTGTCCTTTGATGATTCAGGCATTTGTTTATGTCACCTCATTATCTTTACGATGCTGATGCTTTTATCTAGGTGGGTAATGAGACCGAGAGATACTGGCGTGGTATTGTGCTAGATGCGGACTTGAAAATGTGTTATTCTGAATCGTAAATTGAGGACATTAAAGCTTTTAAGAGGACTTTACGTATGAATGGAGGTGATACTAAAAACTCGAAGGTTTGGCGAACATTTTGTGGGTGGTGAAAATAATAATGAAGGAGTGGCAATGTAAAAAAAATTCAAGGAATTGTGAGAGGGAAAGTTCGTCTTTGACTAAAAGGAACGGCGGAACAAGGAAGCTATCCTCGCAGTCAACATAAACTAAAGTAAGCTTTACTTAGGATATTTACCTAATTACTTAAGTAGCGCTAAAGTATGGAGTGAATTTGGGCCTCAATCTGCCTACAATTGCCTACTTCAAGTTGGTTGAGGCGACCTCAATTGCATCTGGCTTCTGGTTGAGAATCAAAGACTCAGCGGGCTGGGGTCCATTTGATCTATCCTAGCCAAGCGGAGCATGCAATTGACCCGTGTTATGTCACTGTACAGGCCGCAGAGTTCTTGGTTGAATCTTTGCCTCCATAGCTCGTCAACGCAAACGGGACTGAAAATTTGTTCTACTTTTGCGAGCAACTTAAGGCGAGGTCTGTCTCTAACGCGTCCGAGGTCGATGACTCTGCGAGTAGGAGTATTGGTGTCCATTCGCTGTACATGTCATAGCCATCCTGAATGTCAAATGCGGAGTTTCTTGGTCAGTTGAATGTTGCTGTACAGCTCGTATAGTTCTTGGTAGCATCATCGTCTCCAAAGCCCGTCACCGCAAACGGATTCGAAGATTTTTCGAAGAATTTTCCTCTGCAACCGACGAAGGATTTCTTCATTCACTTTTGATATGGTCCGTGCTTCAGCGCCATAGAGCTTGACCGGGATGATCAGGGTCTTACATTGGAACTCCTTAGTAGTTCGAGTATGTGCTTTTCTACTAAATTTCCTGCTTATGCCGAAGAAACAGCGGTTGGCAAGAGAAATTCTTCGTTTAATTTCTGACGAGATGTTGTTGCAGAGCGCACGAGCCGAGCCGCGATAGACAAAGTCCCGCACTACCTCAAAGTTATATCTGTAAATGATGACGTTCTGTCCAATTCATCGATGTTGTGTGTACTTGACAGCATTTTTGCCGCTTCCTTTTCTATACTAGCAAACGTGGCTATGACATCACCTTGAATCCTCACATTGATGTCAATATCGTCGGCGTTTGCTAGTATCGGGTTATTCAACAGAGACGCTACAAAAGTTGAGCGATAGGGACAGCTAACGACGCCATATTTCTTGCCGCTCTTTTGACATTTCTCTTCAGTAAGGTTTGCCATTTCATGATGGAAAGATATACGATCCAACAAAGAGTCGAAATTATTAAAATTTACAACCGAATTTCGGAGTCAGTGGCCTCAACGTTAAGAGCGCTACGTCCAATTTATGGTCGTCATAATCGTCCTAGCAGATTAACAATTGAGCGTCTAGTGGACAAATTTGAATCCACAGGCACAGTACAAAATGTTCCCGTGCCAGTGAGACAAAGAATTGCCCGTAGTGTCGAGAATATTGCTGCCCCTGAGGCTTCAGTTGAAGAAAGCCCAAATGTGTCTCTCACACGTCGTTCTCAAGCGTTGGGCATCTCTGTGACGTCGTTCTCTTGGCCTACGTCGAGATCTTGGCCTACATCCTTACAAGATTAAATTGACGCAAGAACTGAAGCCGCTTGACCACCAGAAGCGTCGTATGTTCGTGAATTGGGCTGAGCAACATCTTGAAAATGATTCGGATTTCCATCGAAAAATCATCTTCAGCGATGAGGCTCATTTCTGGCTGAATGGCTTCGTCAAAAAACAAAATATGCGGTACTGGACAGGCAGCAATCGACACGTACTCCATGAGTCATCATTGCATCCCAAAAAAATTACGGTTTGGTGTGGTTTATGGGCCGGCGGCGTCATTGGGCCGTACTTCTTCTGTGATGATCAAGACCGGCACGTTACTGTGAATGGGAATCGCTACCGTTCGATGATAACCGAATATTTTTAGCCCCAATTGGATGATATGGACTTGGAGGACATGTGGTTCCAACAGGGTGGCGCTACAAGCCACACAGCGAATGCCACAATCAATTTATTGGAAACCAAGTTTGGTGAACATGTTATCTCACGAAATGGTCCAGTCGCTTGGCCGCCTCGGTCGTGCGATTTGACGCCGTTAGACTATTTCCAGTGGGGCTACGTCAAGTCTATGGTCTATGCCAACAAGCCAGCGACGATTGATGAACTTCGTACGACTATCGAACGTGAAATTGCAGCGGAATCGGCCGATTTATGCTTGAAAACCGTTGAAAATTGGGTTCGGCGTCTGGACTTGTGCAAGCGTGCCCGTGGTGGCCATGCAAAACAAATCGAGTTCCATACATAATGGCATCGAACGTACTTTCACAGGAATATAGAATTTCATTGATAGCCACAACCGTTTTTGTTTTATTTAAAAAATCCTTTGTAGCGCTCTTATTGAAAAACCCTTTAGTTGAACCGATTTTTGGAAAATTGTGCCTCTGGTGTAGGCTCGGTAGTGTTGCACAATCCTCTCAAGAATCAAATTGAAGAAGTCACACGACAACGCATCGCTTTGCCTAAATCCTGATTTGGTATCGAATGTGTCGCTGAGGTCGTTTCCGTTTCCATCGTCATCCCATACCAACGGAAGAGTTTGTGCTGTATACCAAAACTTGGCATGGCTCTGTATAGTTCGTCTCTATAAATACTGTCGTATGCGGCTCTGAAATCGATGAATAGGTGGTGGGTATCGATTAGCACTTCTTGGGGTTTTTCCAGGATCTGCCGAAAAGTGAAAATTCGATCGGTTGTGGACTTTCCTGGCCTAAAAGCACACTGATAAGGGCCGATCAGGTCGTTGGAAAACGGTTTCAGACGCTCTCATATCACGGCAGTCAGCGATATTGATGAGAAGTTTCCCTCTGTAGCGGGCGCAGCTCGGAGTGTCTCTAATTTTTTCTGGTTCGGAAAAACGATGCTGAGTTAGCATTCTTCATGCATGGTGTCGTGTCTAGGTAGGTATAGTGGGTGATCAGAATGAGCCCAAGGAGCACTTACGTGCCTTTTTGTTACTAAGACTCGTGTGACCTTAAGTATGATGATTATTGGAGACGCTATAAAGGTGGTGTCTAGATCCAACTCGTGGGGCTTCAAAAACGGATAAGTTCTTGTATGATGTCGCTAAAGTTGTCGGGGAAGGGTTAGTTAAATGCAAGCAATCTGGCTCTTTCTGGTGCCGGAAATTAGCAGATAAAATGGGAGAGGGTTCCTCTCTCATTGATGTTCCCGCAACTGCGGTATTGGGCGTTGTATTGGATCCCTAGTTTGGCATCATCGTCTCCGATTGGCCAGTGTCTCGTGACTAGCGCCGGAATTCTTGCGATGTCTGTGCGGGTTCTATTCAGTGGATCTTTTGTTCTGTTTTTGTCGTAGGAAGCCATATCTTCCTCGATATGATGCAATTTGTTAGCCTTTTTCATTTGGAGTTGGCCTTCTTCAGGAAGTATGCACGTATTTGTCCCTTAACTACGCCTAGCGGGATACGGACCATTGCCTCATGTGAGCCGTGAAGAGCTGAGCCTTGTCTGGTCTTAATACTTCGTTTCTCTTCCACTGAGCTCTGGTAGGAAATCCTTCGTGGAAGCCTTTCTTGATGCTTAGTATAAGGTGTTATGTAGTCTGTTGGAAACGTGACCACGCAGTTTGGTAACGAGTCCAGGGTAATACTGTGGCCATACGGACCTGCATTCCACCATCCTGACAGCTTGAGTTTTACTGAGCTGCATCAATGTGTTGGTTGAGAGGCAAGAGATGCAATAGCACAGTAAGGGCACCCTTGGTGCCCATACTGGCTGTTCTTTGCAGCATTTTTTTTTGTTTTTTTTTGGGTTGTAGCCTTTACCCAATGCGAGCATACTAGTAAGCTGTAGGTGGGAATTGTGAACATCCACAAGGTCATCTTTGGTTGAAGTCCCCACTTTTTTATAAATATTTTGCTGCAATCATAGAAGGCAACACACGCCTTCCTTACTCTATGTTCGATGTTGTGTTTCCAGCTAAGTTTTGGGTCAAGCATGAGACCCTAATACCTAGCTCTGGAAGATAGTGTGAGTGGTTGGTCATTAAGACAGGGGAGGGTGATGTCGGGTATTTTGGTTTTTGTAGTGAAAAATACTAAATCCGTTTTGCTCGTGTCTACGCAGAGGCCACAACTTGCAGCCAAGCTGCTAACCTTTTCGAGCTCTGAAAGATAGTGTGAGTGGTTGCTCATTAAGACAGGGGAGGGTGATGTCGGGTATTTTGGTTTTTGTAGTGAAAAACACTAAATCCGTTTTGCTCGGGTCTACGCAGAGGCCACAACTTGCAGCCAAGCTGCTTACCTTGTCTAGGGCAGCTTCCATGATTTCACTTATCAGGAAGCAAATTTTTCCTGACACCAGTATCACCACGCGACAACTTTGACCTGTTTTTCGTCTAATTTAACTCGAATTTTATTCATGACCGTTAGTTTTTAGTACAAAGGAGGTCAAACTGATTGGTCTGAAGTCCTTCGAGGTCTCGTGGCCTCGTTTGCCTACTTTCGGTATAAACACCACTCGAGCGCGTCTCCACGATAGGATTTGTGGTTTAGTACTAAGCAGCTTCCAAAAATTGATGCCAGCCATGGCACTGTTATGTCATGCGTTGTCTGTGGCATAACTGATAGTATGCCGCCAGGTCCCGGAGACTTAAACGGAGAGAAGGTTTTCATAGTTCAGGAAATCTCTTCCTCCGAAATTATTGAAGCAATATCGATACATGATGCGGTTTATGCTTGCTAAGATCTCCTGGGTGGTTCCGTAACAGTATCACTGCACCCGGGAACGTGTGTGCTTAAAAGGACTTTCAGGGTCACCGCGTAGGATTATGCCCAACCTCCATCTGACCTTCTCAGAAGAGAAGGCATATCTTCATCCGATCAAATTTACATTCCGAAGCCTTCATAAAGCTCGGCGGGATGGTCTTTATTTTCAACATCCTTGCTAAGCTTGAGTTTGGATAATTGCTATCCTTACTTCAATTGGGGCGGGTAATTGGCAGTTTTTGCTGTCGTTGCCAATTTTTAAGGGGTCGTTCTGCCTGCAGCGTGAGATTGTTCTTTATCGATGTTAAGCAGACTCCAGAAACAGTTCTGCCATATGCCCAGCATCAACCGTGTGTCGACTTCATTGTTTTCTTGTTTGCAGGATCCTTTTCGAGCCTTAGCTTTGGCGTTTTGCACTTTGATATGACTTGCAAACATCATTACTGCAGTGGCACCTCTCTATATCCTCGATCAAGCGCTTTTCTTGACTGTAGAACTCAATGGCAGCTCTCGTCTTCACCTACAGCTTAGTCTTGTAGTCCTCGTTCTTGACTACGAGCATCTGTGGGCATTCCTCATCAAACCATGGGGTTACTCGATGGTGGTCGCGAGATACCTCGCACACCAGTTTCCTCGACATTCGATTCTGGTGGTATGGTGTTAATGGAGAGGTTAAGGAAGCCGCGTTCTACGAAGTCCTTCGCGGTCTCTTACGATTGAAGTCTATCGACATTAAATTTTTTCACAGTATGGATATCCGCATTCTTACGTTGCATTGGCTGCAACAAGAAAGTTGTCTGAGTCGATTCTAGCCCCTCGGTGAGGTGAGGAAACCGTGCGCTGGCTATAGTGGGATTTCTTTCCGTAGCGAAGTCAATTATCCTACGACCGTCGACAGACGTGTTGTCGCGTAGGCTGTGCTTTCCGACAATACTGCTAAATCTTAAACTCGTTTTTTTCCTCCGTCGATGCGTGAGCGCATATCAGATTTATGTTCGCGAATTTGGCATTGATGCGGATTGTTACAATGCGCTGGCTAATCTCTTGGAAACATAAGACTGCCTGCCTAGGTCTGGCACTTATAACAAACTCGCATCCGAATAGCCGCTGTTTCTGCTCACTATAACACGGTCCGTAGTAGATGTCAAGTATTTCATCCTCCTTTGGCCTGGCCCACCCCAAAGTATTTCCTGAATGGCAGTAATATCTGCTTTGTAGGAACTTAGGCCTTCTGCTTATTGTTCAACTGCACCTCTCCTGTTTAATGATATCACCAGGTGCTAAATGAACGTCGTTGTCCTTTTTTTACTAAGCAAGTTCGTCAACAATAAAATCAGTCCTTTCCGAGGCCCTTGTTACATGTTACGAAAGCGCACCCCCATCCTGGAGGATCATTTCCAATTTATTGGATACGCCTAGAACAGTAGGCCATCAATATCCACCACGGGGTTGAACGCTGCCGTTGGGCTTTCGCATCATCCGCCACTATCTCTGTTCTAACATTGAGATACCTAGGTGACCTGTTGTCCGAATATATCGAAGCAGCTCGTGTAGGTTATTTACTTTGTCCATCCTGACTGGTATTGTAGATGTCACCGTTGACTTCATCTTGGGATGGAATATGTGCGCGTACACGTCGTTCCCCGCTCTCGTCTGCTGCTTTCAAGACTTTACACAGGGATTTATCTATATCTATCTACGTTCATGGTACTAGCCAATCAGCGGTCGCCACGTAAAGACTGAGAGTCGGAGTTGGTAGGCATCAGTTGGGTGTTAGCTCGAAGTTCTGAAGCCACCGATTTTTATCGACTGTTCTTACTTACTTACATCAGTGGCGCTAGAGTCCGGAATGCACCTGGGCCTCAATCAACATGTCTCATCAATTAGCCCGGTCCTTAGGTAACTGCCTTCAGGTGCGCACTCCAAGTTGTTTGAGGTCGTTTTCTACTTGTGCGCGCCACTTAAGGCGAGGTCTTCCTCTACTGCGTCCGACGTCTGGCTGGGAATCGAAGACTCTGCGAGCCGGAGTATTGGTGTCCATTCGTTCTACATGTCCTAGCCATCTTAAACGTCCAATGCTGAGTTTTTTGACCAGGAGCATGTCGGTGTACAGCTCGTATAGTTCTTGGTTGAATATTCGTCTCCATAGCCCGTCCACGCAAACGGGACCGAATACTTTTCAAAGAATTTTCCTCTCAAATCGACCAAGGATTTCTTCATCTACTTTTGAGATGCTCCAAGCTGCAGCGCCGTAGAGCAGGACTGGGATGATCAGGGTCTTACTACTTTACTACTGATCGACTCTTCTACTTTACGGTAAAAGTCCTTTCCATCTTGATGTTCCAAAAAAAAAGCGTTAAGGTAATTATATTCCATTTCCAAGAAATGCTTAAAGCAAGGCTCATAAGCTTTTCGAGTCTTAAGATTTTTTCAACTCCTTTTTGCTTGCAGCCTTTTTTTTTGCCAAGCCAAATGCTTAAAATCCATCGAATATATGTTTACGTACTACCATCACCATTTCGCAAGACAAGGTCCTCAACATAATTATGTATCTCAGAATCGTTCGAGGATGACATGTCGCGCCAGTCCCTACACATTGTCAGAGGCCCACTTATTCGGTCATAGACTCACCATTAGCCAACGGCGCGGCACAGGGCAGTGGCTTGGCTTTCTTACCGCATCCTGGCCTAGAAAAGGGAACTTACTACCTGGCACGTTAGTGCTACAAAGGTGGAAATTGCATTTCCACTAATTGTTCATAGAGCGTCCTGCGATCCCAGATGTGCTAGTGAATGGGTTAAGCAGCTTACCACCACCTACTTGTAGTCACTAGCCATATATAATCGTACCTGGCACTCTAAGGATGCTGCAAAAAGAAGGCTTGGGAAAATTAAAATCTTGACAAGCCGTGTCATGCTCGGTACACACACTCACTGACACACAATTATAGTTCGCTGGAGCAGCGAGTTGTATATTGTGCGTGCAATTGTTTTGGTTGTCCTAGTTTTCTTTGTTTTGTTGTTGTCGTTGCCCACTTTAATCAAGAGCGTACGTAAATAGGATGCGGTTCCGCGACCACGACCCAGTCCGATATAGTAGTACACGAGACGAAATATCATCAGGATGTGATACTGCGGTAATTGCTTTTTGTGTAGTTGCACACTTTCATTTTGTTTTAACATTTTTTTTTGTCCGTTTTCCTTTGTTCGTTGCTGTTATGTTTGCGCGGACTTAATTCAAAGGCCACGGACAGAGATGTTACTCTTGTGTGAGTGATGGGGTATCCAAGGCAGGAGTTCTGCAAAAAAAATGTTTTAATATATTTTTTTGGGGCTCTTTTCCCTTTAGGGCAATATTTGCTGATTGGGTCAGCCAAATGTCTGTTTCGCAACTGAACATTTTTTTTTAAATTTTTTTTTGTTTTCGGTTGGGGGGCTTGGGCTAATTAAAACCAACGGCAAATTAATTTCATTTCAATTTAGATGAAATTGAATTTTAGGAAGGCTGAGGCAGAGGAGCCATTGTATGGACTTACATCTTGAGATTAGACCAAGTGGATTTGAGATTTAATTTAAACAAATTCCTACCTAACAGGTATCCCTTGGGATGATTTCACTAGGGTGGTACTTCTGACATAAAGCATCATCTGTGGGTAGTGCTCTTTTGTAGAAGGACACCCTTACTCAGGATAAAACTAATTGATTTCTAATTGGAGAAATATCTCACTGAAGTGCTTTTGTTGAGAGAGAGAGAGAGAGGGATGGAATTGATTATAATTGGATATTTACAGTTTTTATGTACGTAGATACTTCAGTCTTGTATGTGCATATTCGATACACAAGAATTGTTTAATAGAGTGTTGAGTGAATGTATCTCAACCCGAATATCACAACAGATAACTTGGCAACCATCTACCGAATCGTAGAGTCTTATTTTTGTGATCTTTTGGTCTTACGGTATCACTATCTGATCCCCTCTAATATCGGGTTTTTCGACAGGGACGCTAAAAAAGTTGAGCGACAGGGACAGCAATGACGCCATATTTCTTGCCGCTCTTTCGATATTTCTCTTCAGTAAGGTTTGCCATTTCATGGTGGACAGATAAACGATCCAACAACGAGTCAAAATTATTAAAATTTACAACCGAAATTTGGAGTCAGTGGCCTCAACGTTAAGAGGGCTACGTCCAATTTATGGTCGTCATAATCGTCCTAGCAGATCAACAATTGAACGTCGAGTGGAGGGATTTGAATCCACAGGCACAGTACAAAATGTTCCCGTGCCAGTGAGACAAAGAAGTGCAAGTAGTGTCGAGAATATTCCTGCCGCTGAGGCTTCAGATGAAGAAAGCCCAAATGTGTCTCTCGCACGTCGTTCTCAAGCGTTGGGCATCTTACGTCGTTGTGGTGAATTTTGCGAAAAGATCTTGGCCTACATCCTTACAAGATTAAATTGACGCAAGAACTGAAGCCGCTTGACCACCAGAAGTGTCTTATGTTCGTGAATTGGGCTGAGCAACAACTTGAAAATGATTCGGATTTTCATCATCTTCAGCGCTGAGGCTCATTTCTGGCTGAATGGCTTCGTCAATAAACAAAATATGCGGTATTGGTCTGGCAGCAATCCACACGTACTCCATGAGTCATCATTGATCCCGAAAAAATTACGGTTTGGTGTGGTTTATGGGCCGGCGGCGTCATTGGGCCGTACTTCTTCCGTGATGATCAAGACCGGCACGTTACTGTGAATGGGAATCGCTACCGTTCAAAGATTACCGAATATTTTCTTGAATATGGTCTTGGAGGACATGTGGTTCTAACAGGACGGCGCCACAAGCCACACAGCGAATGCAACAATCAATTTATTGGAAACCAAGTTTGGAGAACATGTTATCTCACGAAATGGTCCACTCGCTTGGTCGAATCGGTAGTGCGATTTGACGCCGTTAGACTATTTCCTGTGGGGCTACGTCAAGTTTATGGTCTATGCCAACAAGCCAGCGACGGTTGATGAACTTCGTACGAATATCGAACGTGAAATTGCAGCAGAATCGGCCGATTTATGCTTGAAAACCGTCGGAAATTGGGTTCAGCGTCTGGACTTCTGCAAGCGTGCCCGTGGTGGTCATGCAAAACAAATCGAGTTCCGTACATAATGGCATCGAACGTTCTTTCACAGGAATAAAGAATTTCATTGATATCCGAAACCGTTTTTGTTTTATTTAAAAAAAACTTTTGTAGCGCTCTTATTGAAGAACCCTTTACGTTCCTTCCCTCAATTTCGTTGTGGTGAAAAACGCAAAATTTGGAAAGTGATGGTCCACGTTCTTCAGATCCGGATAGCTAATAAAGAAGGAAAAACAAGTGCAGCAAGCGAGGGAGGGTAATCTCTTTCTTTACAGTGCAGCCACAGGGAGGGTTTGCGAGCCTAACCTTTTATCTTGGTAAATCTCGCAAGCTCAAACTGCGACAGGCGGCCCACGATTATTAACCTTCGTCGAAGCCCACGGACGGTGAGAGACTCACGACGGTCAGCATCAGACCAACATCAGAGATATCAGACATGACGGTCTAAATGGTTCAAAAGGCGAGAGAAGAAATCCCTCGTCAAACTGAAGATAACGAGATTCCGTAAAATAACGACGAGGGAAATAAAGCGGAATTCCAAAATGCCTTCAACAAAGCCGCAACTGCAAAAGTTAGGTTCGATGGCCAAGAGAAGACTGTCTCTCTCTTTCCCCAAACGTTGGTGTAATGGAGGAGAAACCAATGTTATTCGCTCATAGGTTTCGTCAAGGAGCTCGTAGAAGCAATCCTTAGGCATATCATATTTTTCCTCCGTCGGTGCTTGAGCGCATATAAGGCTTATGTTGGCGAATTTTGCCTTCATGCGAATTGTTAAAATGCGTTTGCTAATGTCTTGGAAACATAAGACTTCTTGCCTAAGTCTGGCAGTGATAAGTAACCCGCATCGGAATAGTCTATAACACGGTCCGTAGTAGATGTCACAGTTTTTCATCTTCGTTTTGCCCGGCCCATCCCATTGTATTTCCTGTATGGCATTATTGTCTGATCTGTAGCAGCTTAGGGTTTCTGCCAGTTGTTCGCTTGCACCTTGGGCTTGGTGGTTGGATTTGACTTGCTAAATGATAAGCACCAACACAAGACGAAACACAGTAGGACCATAAACAGCCAGGTCAGAACGGCACGGAATACCCAACTTGCTGTTTCATTCGAACTTTGACAAGCTGCTTTGAAATAACAGGTTGTCTAGGAATTTCAAGGGTAAGTCAGGCCCCTTGGCGGATGAACCGAAAGGCCAACTGAAGTGCTTAAGATGTATCTAATAAGTTGGGTTTCGCCCTCCAGGTTGGGTTCTGCTTTCCTTAAATACCGTCTCATGGAATTTTTTTTAGCTACGAAGCAACCAAGAGACCAAAGCAGCGAAAGGACTGAATTTATGGCTGACGACCGTGCTAAAAACGGTCAACAAGGTTCGTATCTGCACCTAAAATGTGAGAACTTTATTCGCTGGACGGCCACATAGAAACACACTCGCCACAATAACCATAAACACGGAAACCACACACTCGGGACATCACCAACTTATTTTTTGTGCAGTGAAAGACTCAAGGCGGTGTCCCTGATGCAATTGTTACAGTCCAGAGATAACTGTCAAACTGTCTAAAGGCAGCAGTATGACATGCAACTGTTCAGTACGGATAGTTCAGGTTTCTTTTTGGATTAGTCGCGGTTAATCACACATGTTGGATGTTGTAAAACGAGGGGGAACTCTGATTGGGTTTAGCTTTGCAATGACCAGTGGTTGTCCCTCTGACCTACACCAATTGTGTTGGGCTTAACCTCCAAGTGGTCACCATCGATTTCTTTAAGAATTTTAACTGTTAAAAATGACCATCTTCCCCGATAGTGACGTGAATGCTACTGGTGATGCGATAATGGACACCATTCTCCTGGGTATGAAATCCTTTATCCCTCACCGGGTAAAGAGTATCAAACCTAAGGTAAATGGGCGGTATGAATCGAGCTGTAAAGTGGCTGATAGGTTGAAATATTTATATTTTCGCTCATACAAGACCAATCCTACTGTGGAAAACCGATTAAAGTTCAAACGAGCCAGAAACGACTGCAATGCACACATCAAGCGTGACAAATTCTTTCACGACCAAAAGTTGAGGCAAAAAATCCTACTATGTCCCGAGGGTAGTAAACATTAAGAATTCGACCTCATCTTCAATGCCAACGCTCATTTTCAATGACATTCCAGTTGTTACCTCTATAGACAAAGACAATCTGCTCGCTGCTCATTTTGCAGCCAGTTCCCAGCCAGTGTCAGTTGTGTCCACTCCTACTCCTGTACTTGAGAACGTAGAACATTCTATGGGACCAATCCACTTTCGTACGTTTACAGTCGCAAAAGCATTAATTGATCTTCACAGATCGTCTGGTCCAGATGGTATCTCCCTAATAATTCTGAAGGGGTGTTCTTCCTAGCTGGCAAAACTACTGCGAAAGCTTTTCTATCTGTTCTACTCATCAGGGCTCTTCCCGAGTAGATGAAAAACAGCATTTGTCCATCCCATCCCTTAAAAAGGCAAATCTTCCTCCCTCCAATTACCGACCTATTGCACTTACCTCCCTCTTTTTTGAGGTCATGAAAACGCTGATAAGCCGCCAGCTTATGGAATATCCTGACGGGCTCAGTGGCGGACGAAATGCCGCGCAGAAGGTCTGGGTTCGATTTCCAGCCGTAGCAACGCGTAAATTATTTTTCTCTAGCCCTCCTCTCGTGATGATCTGACAAATCATCCGAGTATATATAGTCCGAGTCAATATCGTCAGGAAAAGTTTATCACAAATTCGCTGTTCGGAGTCGGCATAAAGCAGGAGGTCCCGCCATCGTTCTTGATTTGATTAGATTAGGTTAAGGAGTTGGAGGCAAGTAACTATATCACTGCGGCCACAGTTGGGCCATCGTTCTTGCACATATGAATGGTTGGAAGAAAACTTGGCCCTGGGTTCAAACAAGGCTGTTGCACCAAAACTCCTTAATGACCGACAATAAGATTTTCGTAGCACTAGGTCTACTGGTGATTTGATGACATATCTGACCTAAAAGTGGAATCCATCTATCCACCTTGGTGGCGAAAACAAGATCGGTGCACTTGATATTTCAAGACGTTTGACAGCGTTTGGCATCAAGCCGTTTTGTCGAAAATGTGTGCTTTTGGAATCGATGAAACCCTTATTCTGTGGATTAGAAATTATACCTCGAAACAATCTATCCCAGTTATTTTGGACGGTTTCATGTCTGATACTCACCTAATAAATGCTGGTGTTCCCCAGGGCTCCGTTTTGTCTCCGTTTTTTTTTTCATTTTTCTAAATGACCTCTTGTCTGCAGCTTCTAATCCAATCCATTCCTTTGCTGATGACAGTACCCTCAGCTTTCCATATTCCTTCTCGAATCCACGACCTTCACCTGCATATGTGGATGATGTTAAGCTCATTCCATTCCGACCTCGATACTTGCTTACTTAAGTGGCGCTACAGTCTAGAATGAACCTGGGCCTCAACCAACATGCCTCTCCAATTAGCCCGGTCCTTAGCTAACTGCCTCCAGTTGCGCACTCCAAGTTGGTTGAGGTCGGTTTCTACTTGTGCGCGCCACTTCAGGCGACTTATTCCTCTACGTGCGAATCGAAGACTCTGCGAGCCGGAGTATTGGTGTCCATTCGTTCTACATGTCCTAGCCATCTTAAACGCCCAATGCGGAGTTTTTTGACCAGGGGCATGCGGCTATACACCTCGTATAGTTCTTGGTTGAATCTTCGTCTCCATAGCCCGTCAAGGCAAACGGGACCGAAGATTTTTCGAAGAAATTTCCTCTCGCATCGACGATGGATTTTTTCATCCGCTTTTGAAACGGTCCATGCTTCAGCGCCGTAGAGCAGGACTGGGATGATCACGGTCTTATGTGGGATCTCCTTAGTAGTTCGAGTGAGGGCTTTACTACGAAACTGCCTTCTTAGCCCGAAGAAACAGCAATTGGCAAGAGTGATTCGTCGCTTAACTTCTGACGAGATGTTGTTGTCAGAGTTAATAGCGGAGCCGAGATAGACAAAGTCCCGTACTACCTCAAAGTTATATCTGTCAATGGTGACGTTCTGTCCAATTCGTTTGTCATTCCCAATCAAACCTTGCTAGCCCATCAGTTGCGACTGACCTAATGGATTCTTGGCATAGTTGCCATTGTTATTCGACATTCGATGCTGGTGGTATGTTGTTCATCCATAGGTTAAGGGATACACTTTGCGCGAAGGTCTTGGCGTTCACTTGTGATTGCAGTCTTTCAACATTCAATTTTGTCACAGTAATTCTGGATTGCTGTGGCATGATGGATATCCGCATTCTTACCTCGGCTGCAACAAGGGAGTGGTCCGAGTCGATGTTAGCTCGTCGGAATGTTCGAACATCCAAAGTACTGGATGCGTGACTCATGTCTAGCACAATGGGATCAATTTGGTTGACCGTTCGATGATCTGGATACCCCCATGTCCCCTTATGCATATCGAGGTGAGCAAACTGTGTGCTGGCTATAGTGGCATTTCGTTCCGTTGCGAAGTCAATTAGCCTAAGTCCGTTACCAGACGTGTTTTCCGACAAAACCGCTTAAGATGTCCTCTCTCCTAACTTTGTATTAAGTTCCTCCAGTTCGATTTTAGCATCGTAGTACGGAACTCACTCATAGGTTTCGTCAAGGAGCTCGTAGAAGCAATCCTTAGGCATATCATCTTTTTCCTCCGTCGGTGCTTGAGCGCATATAAGGCTTATGTTGGCGAATTTTGCCTTCATGCGAATTGTTAAAATGCGTTTGCTAATGTCTTGAAAACATAAGACTTCTTGCCTAAGTCTGGCACTGATAACTAACCCGCATCGGAATAGTCGCTGTTTTATCTCAACACGGTCCGTAGTAGATGTCACAGTTTTTCATCTTCGTTTTGCCCGACCCATCCCATCGTATTTCCTGTATGGCATTAATGTCTGATCTTTAGCAGTTTAGGGCTTCTGCCAGTTGTTCGCTTGCACCTTGGGCTTGGTGGTTGGATTTGACTTGCTAAATGATAAGCACCAACACAAGACGAAACACGGTAGGACCATAAACAGCCAGGTCAGAATGGCACGGAATACCCAACTTGCTGTTCCTTTCGAACTTTGACAAGCTGCTTTGACATAACAGGTTGTCTAGGAATTTCAAGGGTAAGTCAGGCCCCTTGAACAGAGATGGTGGCGGATGAACCGAAAGGCCAACTGAAGTGCTTAATCTCGTATCTGATACTGATGGCCCCGTATCCTAGAGGTATTTAATAAGTTGTGTTTCGCCCTCCAGGTTGGGTTCTGCTTGTCTCATGGAATTTTTTTTAGCTACGAAGCAACCAAGAGACCAAAGCAGCGAAAGGACTGAATTTATGGCTGACGACCGTGCTAAAAACGGTCAACAAGGTTCGTATCTGCACCTAAAATGTGAGAACTTTAAACAGTAGTGGAGCAGCCGAAAAACTATCGAAAGCCCAAAGCAGTGATTACTGCCATACAAGAAATAAGATGAGATGGGTCGGGTAAAAAGGGGATTGAAAACGGTGCCATCTACTACGGACCGTTTATAGTGAGCAGAAACAGCGAACATTCCGATGTAGATTTGGTAGACATGAAGTCTTATGTTTTCAAGATATTAGTTTTCAAGATTATTTAAAAAAAAATCAGCAGCAAGACCAAACTCATCAACGTAAGCCATATGTACCCACCCGCTCCTACTACTTGTTCGAGCTCCTTGACAAAACTTATGAGAGACAACCGAAGCATGATTTAGCTGGGGGAAACTTTAACAAAAATGTAAGAAGAGAAAACATCTTTAGCAGTATTGACGAAAAACACAGCCTACACGCCAACACGCTTCGGTATATCACGAGTATATAACAGGTAAAGAAGCGGTCCAAGAACACTTCCTTGCGGTACCGCAAACGTGATTTAAGCTACGAGAATTCGTTTTTATATCTAACGCGGAAGAGTCTGTTACCGAGATATGATACTAGGATATCATGTTGGCATCCTGCGAAAAATTGTAGTACTTTCAATCTTAAGCCATAGTCCCACACCTTATCAAAGGCTTGCGAGACTTACAGGAATATGCTTGCACATATCATTTTTTTTCTGCGAATGCTTTCTCAAAAACGTCAGTAATTCTGTCAATGCCTACTCTTGAACCCGAAGTTGTGGTCATGGATAAGATTACTATTCAGGCCTATCGTAAATAAATGATTCCCTTGTCCGCAATGTGTAATCAGATTGCTGAACGGGAAAATTTTCTCGGGCTATAAACGCCTAAGTAATATTCTCTATAAGATTTCAGGTAAGATAGGAAGAAGAAAAATCGATAAAAACCTTTGGCAATACCACGGAAAACGACAAGGAAAGCTTCTTCCAATGGTTCTCAGCAGTATAGATTCGCGTCGATTCCAAATTATGACCGCTGTTATTGGTGAAGGCTGGCCTTTCCACTCTTCTTGTCATGGGAAACTTTCTAAAGCTATCCCTCAGGTCACGTCTACAAGAGATAGTCCATTAATCACCCCCCAGTAACAATTTCCTGTAAATTCGAAAATGTAAGTCAAGTTCAAGCCCAGCCATCGTTTGTGCTACGTCATGTTAAGTCATAATCAATTCATCAATGAAAAGATATCAACCGAAGATCAAAGATACAAATTTAGTAAAACATTTCATCGATTCAAGGAAGCATTGTTCAACGATTCGGACTAATTAAAGGTTAACTTTCAAATGTGGACCTTATTTCAAATAACCACTACTTCCGTAAGATCCTCCTTGATACTTCATTACGGCACCCAAATTAACTTTCTTTATCGTGAATACAATTTCTGTCAGTTAAGAACCTTAAAATATGTTGGACTACCTTTTCCAATAGCTACACGTGGCATAAATCACCAAGAGAACAAACATAACAAAACCTTTGTTAACCAGCAAAAAAAAAAGGGTTTTCCTTTATAGATATCTTCATTCCTTAATATCCTTTAGCATCCAACCAACCATTCAACTTTCAAGACAAAGGTGTGTTTCACTCCTTTTTGACAACAGATAAAATCATACGATGATGATACACAACACAGTCACAGGATCTATTTCAAAAAAAAATCGTATTTCCATAATAAAGGACGATACTCAGATCCAACTTAACCTAATTGAAAATGAGTCCGAGAAAAAAAAAACCAAAACCAACAACAAAAAGGGTTCAGCCGAATTGTACTTGATGAAGAAGCAGTTTGAGCAGAAATACAAAAAAAAAATCACTACCACTACACCGAAGCAATAATGAATTCGTTCGAGTCAAATTCAATTTGAGTCGGCATGCCAGAATATACACCTTGCAAGGCACAACAATTCCTCTGCGGGGAAACAGGATTTTTTTTATTTTTTTTTTGCATATTTTCCGTTCGAAGGTCAAATGTTGGTTATCCTTCGATTCCTTGCTGATTTCTTGTAAGTCATTCTCATGGAAAATGAGAAAGGAGTCGTCGAAATTGTGAGTGGGATCTGTGTGCGCCGCAATTCGAAAAGGATTTCTTTCATCCTGAAACGTAAAATGAAAAAGGGTTCACCCTTGACATGTACGAGTACTACTTTTATCTATTGCTTTTCATTTCCATCTCGGTAGTCGGTATATGCGTAGATGCTGTATCTACGAGAGTTGAAGAAAGTACTCTGAAGCAGGCTTTTCACTGTTAGATCGATAAAGCAATTTGCTGAATAATAAAGGATTCTCTGACGACTGAGATTTGAATTGAAGTGAAAATAAAATTTATTGAAATGTTTTCCTAGAGTTGCCAGATTGGTAGACTTATAAGGACCAGGGAACTATAACATTTAAGGCTGCGTTCAAATTCTTAGAGGCAATGGTATCTATTGAAACCGCTATTAGACCATTAAAGACCGTGTGGCGATGGTAGTCTGAAGTGGTCCCGGTTGGCAAATAGCTGATTCGTCTACGGATATACAGGTTAGGTGGGAAATCGAACACCACTCGTGGACAGAAACAAGCTAGCTAGGTGTATCCAAAAAAAAAGCTCCACGGACGGCAGCAAAAGAATTCCCAAGGTGGAGTCAAAGGTGGCTTCAACACTCTATTCGAGTTAGGATTTGTTTTAAGTAGACTTAGGCAACAAGACTTATGTTTCAAAGATATTAGCGAATGTTTTGTAACAATCCATATCAAGACCAAATTCTACAACATAAGCCTTAAATGGACTTACGCTCGGGCTGAGTAAAAAGACAGTGGAAGACTACTTCTACGAGGTCCTTGGCAAAACTTATGAGCGAATACCGAAGGTCGATATTAAGACCGTGATAGGAAATTTAAACGCAAAGTTGAGAAGAGAAGACATCTTTAGCAGTATTGTCGGAAAACACAGCCTACACCACAAGACGTCTAGCAAAGGCTTTAAGCTAACTGTCTTCACTGCGGAATGAAATTCCATTATAGTCAGCACAGGGCTTCCTCACCTCGATAGGAAAAAGGAGAAAGAAAAGCGCGCTATCGAGGATAGAGAGAAGTGTCACTCCAGGAATTATACTCGCAAGTCATACCAAAGTGTAAAATTTCAAAGACAGATATAACTACAAGGCTCGAACCGAATACTGTCGATAAGAACAAGAGAAGATCTTAGTAAGGACACAGTCGATGCTGAGGATATGGCGGAAGCACTTCTGCAGACCGTTAGACGGCGATGACGAACACAAGCCCACTCTCAGGCAGAACAAACCATTCACCATTGGCGACTACAGCGAAAACTATCAACCAGCCGACCTAAGTAAGAGACGATAGCAATATCTTAACTTTAGCTGAACAAGGCGAAATGGTAGCCCTTCGGTCAAGCTCTATAAAGCCCGTGGAAATGACTTGGAAATTAAAATTCACCAACTCATGAGCAAAATTTGTTCGGATGAAAGTATGCCTGAAAAATGGAACCTCAGCACTGTTTGTCCGATCTAAAAGAAAAGGATATCCTCTTAGCTGAGCCTTCCAAAAAAGAACTTGTACCCAGGGCCGAGCTTTCTCACTACCATTCATGTGTGCTCGCGTACTTTTAGCACGATGGTGCGTCCTCCTGTTTTATACCGACCCCGAATTGCGAATTTCTTGACAACTCATGCTTCTCGGATGCTTTGCCAGATCATCACGGCAGGAAGGCCAGTGAAAAATCATTTAGGTGCTGCTACAGCTGGGAAACGAACACAGACCTTCTGAGCGGCAGCTTATCGCACTAACCACAGCGCCCCTGCGCCAATTATCCGATGCTGTTTTTTTCTGTTTTTTACGTGGTAAGGAAGTTTCACTGACGGCACAAACGCCAACCTGGAATGCCAGTTCCAATTTATTAGATACCCCTAGGAGAAGGGGCCGTCACAGTATCAACTACGGGATCTCATGTTGCTGTTGGCCTTTTGGATCATCGACAACCACCAATGTTCACTCTTAATGGGGCATGGGGTTGACCTTGCATTATATGAGATTATTGTCAGTAGTCTAATCCTCTGTCAAGCTAGATCAGGATATCATGGTATCAACATCTTTGGAGGCCTCTTCAGCTTCAATAGAGTCTCAGGTTACTTCACATTTAGACCAAACAGCAAGAAAATTACGGCATAGTCAGCCATGTAAAAGATTTTTCAATAAGAGCGCTACAAAAGTTTTTTTTAAATAAAACAAAAACGGTTTTGGATAACAATGAAATTCTTTATTCCTGTGAAAGAACGTTTGATGCCTTTATGTATGGAACTCGATTTGTTTTGCATGGCCACCACGGGCACGCTTGCAGAAGTCCAGACGCTGAACCCAATTTTCGACGGTTTTCAAGCATAAATCGGCCGATACTGCTGCAATTTCACTTTCGATATTCGTACGAAGTTCATCAATCGTCGCTGGCTTGTTTGCGTAGACCATGGACTTGACGTAGCCCCACAGGAAATAGTCTAACGGCGTCAAATCGCACGACCGAGGCGGCCAAGCGACTAGACCATTTCGTGAGATAACACGTTCTCCAAACTTGGTTTCCAATAAATTGATTGTGGCATTCGCTGTGTGGCTTGTGGCGCCGTCCTGATGGAACCACATGTCCTACAAGTCCATATCATCTAATTGGGGCCAAAAATATTCGGTTATCATTGAACGGTAGCGATTCCCATTCACAGTAACGTGCCGGTCTTGATCATCACGGAAGAAGTACGGCCCAATGACGCCGCCGGCCCATAACCCACACAAAACCGTAATTTTTTCGGGATGCAATGATGACTCATGGAGTACGTGTGGATTGCTGCCTGACCAATACCGCAAATTTTGTTTATTGGCGAAGCCATTCAGCCAGAAATGAGCCTCATCGCTGAAGATGATGAAAATCCGAATCATTTTCAAGTTGTTGCTCAGTCCAATTCACGAACATACGATGCTTCTGGTGGTCAAGCGGCTTCAGTTCTTGCGTCAATTTAATCTTGTAAGAATGTAGGCCAAGATCTTTTCGCAAAATTCGACACAACGACGTCACAGAGATGCCCAAGGCTTGATAACGACGTGTGAGAGACACATTTGGGCTTTCTTCAACTGAAGCCTCAGCGGCAGCAATATTCTCGACACTACTTGCACTTCTTTGTCTCACTGTGCCTGTGGATTCAATTTTTTCCACTAGACGCTCAATTGTTGATCTGCTAGGACGATTATGACGACCATAAATTGGACGTAGCGCTCTTAACGTTGAGGCCACTGACTCCGAAATTCGGTTGTAAATTTTAATAATTTCGACTCGTTGTTGGATCGTATATCTTTCCATCATGAAATGGCAAACCTTACTGAAGAGAAATTTCAAAAGAGCGGCAAGAAATATGGCGTCGGTTGCTGTCCTTGTTGCTCAACTTGTGTAGCGTCCCTGTTGAAAAACACGATATCATCAAAAACCATTACCTCTCTGCAACCACTCCTTAAATCGTGCGACCAACCAAACCTATCATAGGTAACCTTAGAATGGTCAATTATCCTGTCAATTTAGTAATCAATTCGTTTCTGAAAACTTGCCCATTCGGTATATGTTTTGAACTCCAATACCCCTACCTTCGAATAATGTGAACCTAAATTTATGGTTTCAAGACTTAGGAACGATTCGAGAAACCAAATAGATGACTACTATCGATGATAGAATTTTCCAATCGTGTGGAACATTATAAGTGAACACAATTCCACGTGACTGTCATCTTAAGTAATCTTCATGACAAGATATCGACTCAGAGTTAAGGGGGGGTTAAGATAATACCTTTACCCACACACCTCCTGCATCATTCCTATCATTCATTCACATGACTTCGTTTGTTCCAAAAAATAAAAAGAAAAAAAAATTATAAAATAAAATAAATCATCTCAAACATATACTTTCACACACACACACACACGTGCATACCCAGTCATGCGAATATGAAGATATGCTAGGGTAGACAAAACGCATGATTGTGTGACACACTTCGTTAACTTGTGTACCCACGTGACGAAATTGAAGATGACTTCGAAAGGAGTTTTCAGGACTTCCATTGTTTCCTCAATCGTTTGATATCACTTTTCCCATAGAAGGACTTTTTTTTATGGTTCTCCCCTCAATAGCCAGGTTTTAAGTAACGGATTTGGAAATTTTTCCAATATCCAGGTTCTATTTAAAAAAAATCGTCTATTTCTTCTCACAATCCTATTGATTCCTTTGACATGTCCCGTGGCGAAACACAACACTTCCATACAATTTTCTTAAGGATGTTCTGAGGCACTTTTGTTGATTTTTTTTTCCATTTTGTTCTCTACTTGCAGAGCGATTCACAATCGGATGTGGATGTGTTACCACCACCCCCACCACCGGTGATGGCAAATCGAAAACCACCCACCAGCCTGTTTCACACAGATTTGCTGCCCGATTGTGGTGGTGGCGGAGGCGGCAGCAGTGGCGGAGGTAGTTCAGGTGCGAATGGCAACTACGATGTATCTTCTGTGCTGGACGATTGTGCGTCGACAATCATGAAGTGCGCCAATGTGGGCTCGAACCTGGCATTCACTATTGGGCAGTCGGTGAAACCAGATGTTTGTCATGTCAACAGCATTGAGGATCGTGAACATAACGCTCGAATTGGCACCTCAGCTGGTGGCAGCAATACGAACATTTGCCCATGCATAAGAGATGACTTCTCCCTTGGCAGCAGTACCATAATCGATACCACCAGCAACAACAACAAGATGAAGATGAAGGCCGACGAGGAGGAGCTGTGTGCGTTTCATGCCTACAGCCAGCTACAACAGGAGAAGTTCAATAACCGCAGCAGCCTCAGTTTAGGTAAATACAATACAATTGGACCAAGCAGTGACTATGCAAAGCAATTAGCTACCTATGCCACATTCGCCCACCATCAACAGCAGCAGAGACATCAGCAGCAACAACACCACTCCTCGACCACAGGAAGCCTCAAACGCAATCAACAGCAACGTAATCTGGAACGATTGCGCTGCTTGTCACAATCCCTATCGAATTTTTCCACCTCCTGCGGCACCACAGATTCTTTGCAACATACGCAGCCACAGCAATCACACCATCACCTGCATTCGCATCCATATCAGCAGCAGAAGCAACAGCAGCAGCATCATCATGTTGGTGATGTTTATCATCACGACGGATACACAATGCACTGGCATCCGAGTTGTGTTAATAAGGACCGGTCGGGCGTCAGTTTGGGCGGCGGCGGGGGTCTGGTAGATTTAACGACAATGGGCCGACATCCGTACACTCAATTTCAGACACCAGTTAATGCGTTTAGCAGCTGCAGCTTCGGTGGCTCGAACATCATAAATAGTTCGTTCACGACGCTGGCCAGCGGTTCGAGTAGTGGCCTTAAAGAGAAACTTCAGCACGATCCGCTGGAGCAGCACCTTCAGCATAAGCAGCTGCAAAAGCAATTGCACTCGTCCAGCTCTACAACGAGTATAATGCCGTGGAAGCATCGACAGTGTCCCAGTCGAGGGTCGTCAAGCTCAGGAACAAATTCATTTCGTAAGTATAACAGAGAGGGAGAGAGGTTTTGAAATGGTTTATGTCGAACTAATAGGTAAGCACGGTCCATGTGTGCAGCTGTCCATTTAGTCATCTAATCTATAAACATCGATGTGTAGGCTTGGTGTTAGATATAAGCTTGTATGGGCTGGGATTAGGCAATGAACTTCGATATGGCATCCGCATTTGATAAAAGGGTTGATAGGAACTCGCCGTTTCAACATGGGAACAAAGTTCTGGAAGTGATTTAGTTTTTTTTTTCAAAAAAGCATTTAACGAAAAGTATGAGCGAGTAATATTTTATCGTCAGAAGGATCGAAGGGGCTACTTTTAAAGACCTTGACAGTTTCAAATGCATTAACACAAACCTTTGTCTTACAACTAAAACCGGATCTAAGATTTCTCGTAGAGAAATTGCGCTTTAAAAACGCTTAATACCCAGCTTTGAGGACTTCAACATCGACTGCTGAAACTGGTACCTAATCCAGCGATATTTAGCTCTATGTATCACACTTCTCACCCTTTAACACCAAAAACACAAACAAGATTCAATATGACGGTCGACCTTTATCGCCATCGTAGAGGTTACAAGCTTCTACTGTTCCAGGGAAGAGAGCTGAAAATAATAAAAAAAAAATGTTTTGGCTCAACAGGCTCGTTAGTACCCAGGGCCGAGCTTTTACACAACCACTCATGTGTGCGCGCACTATGGCGGGAACTCCTGTTTTTTGCCGACTCGGAACGTCGAATTTGAGATAAGATTTGCTTGACAATTGATACTACTCGGATGATTTGTCAGATCATCACGAAAGGAGGGCCAGTGAAAAGTCATTTAGGTGCTGCTACGACATGGAATTGGATCCAGACATTCTGCGCGGCTGTTCATCGCAACAACCATCACGCCGCTGCACCCGGAAGGAAGCAAAGCGAAGAAAGCTCACAAATCATTCAAATTTTAGCAAATGCCTTAATTGTGACTGCTTACAAGGTTCAATTTTAGGACCTAGGGCTTTGCTTTTTTTCTCAAAACCATTCGTGTATAAGGTGCGCCATATTTTATGTCGGCATGTGAATATTTAATAACTTTAAAGCCAAACAACCGATCTTTATACATAAGAGACGCTTGTTTAGTTTGTTTTCTAACAATTTGTTTGCTTTTGTTCTTTGAAAAGAACATCCATCAACAGGCCGTCTCTATTGCCCAAGGCTAAGAGTACCCTATTCGCTGCATTTGACATCACTGTTTGCAAAAAGATTAACAGAATATATGCAGGCTATCTTGAATGAAGCGCAATCGTAAAGTCCAATTTTCAGAAATTTTTTCGAATAAATGGCCCTTCATCAGCAATAACACGGCGAATGTTGACTTCCAAATCGCTTAACGTCTATGGTTAATCGGCATAGCCTACTGACTTCAAACACCCCAAAGTCATGAATCGAAATGTGTGAGATCACAGGATTGTGGAGGCCAGTTCACAGGTCCATTACACGAAATTATGCGCTCATCAAATATTTCCCGCAATAAATTGATTGCGTCGCTCGCCGTGTGGCAGGTTGCGCCATCTTGTTAAAACCAAAGCTCTGCCACGTCAATGTCATTTAGGTGAGGAACGAAAAAGTCAGAACGCATTTTTATCTCTACACAAGGTAACGGAAACATTCTCCCTGGTATCGTACTTCATGAAAAATGTGCCGACGATTCCACCATCCCATAAAGCAGACCAAACAGTGAGTTTCAATGGTTGTTAGGGCATCTCGACAAAGATTAATGGGATTTCTCCACTCAAAATTTGCCCATTTTGCTGTTCCAATATCCTAGTTACATACTTAAGTGGACCTACAATCCGTAATGAACCTGGGCCTCAACCAACATGCCTCTCCCATTTGCCAGGTCATTAGCTAACTGACTCCAGGGCTCACTCCAAGTTGGTTGAGGTCGGTGACTTCTTGTGCGAGCCACTTAAGGCGAGGTTTTCCTCCACTGCGTCCGACGTCCGGCTGGGAATCGAAGACCCTGCGAGCCATTCGTTGTACATGTACTAGCCTTCTTAAACTTCCAATGCAGATTTTTTTGACCAGGGGCATGTCGCTGTACAGCTCGTATAGTCCTTGATTGAATCTTCGTCTCCATAGCCTGTCAACGCAAACGGGACCAAAGATTGTTCGATGAATTTTCCTCTCCAATCGACCAAGGATTTCTTCATCCACTTTTGATACGGTCCACGCTTCAGTGCAGTAGAGCACGACTGGAATAATCAGGGTCGTATATTTAACCTCCTTCGTAGTTCGACTGAGGGCTTTACCACTGAATTGCCTTCTTAGCCGGAAAAAACTGCGGTTGGCAAGGGTTATTCTTCGTTTAATTTCTGACGAGATGTTGTTGTCAAAGTTAATAGCGGAGTCGAAGTAGACAAAGTCCCATGCTACCTCATGTTTATATCTGTCAGTGGTGAAGCTCTGTTCAATTCGTCGATTTTGTGTGTCCTTTCGTGTTGACAGCATATACTTCGTCTTGCCCTCATTTACTGCTGAACCCATTTTTGCCGCTTCCTTCTCTATAATAGCAAACGTGGCTATGACAACCCCTTGAGTCCTAAAAATGATGTCAATATCGTCGGCGTATGTTAGTTGTTGCACTGATTTTTGGAAAATTGTGCCTCTGGTGTTGGCACGTGAGTATTGCACAATCCTCTCAAGAATCAGATTAAAGAACTCACATGACAGCGCATCGCCTTGCCTAAATCCTTTTTTGGTGTCGAACGTGTCAGTGAGGTCGTTTCCGACCCTGATGGAGCAGCGAGAATCCTCCATCGTCATCCTACACAAACGGACAGGCTTGGGCGGTCTACCCAAACTAGACATGGCACTGTATAGTTCGCCTCTATAAATGCTGTCGTATGCGGCTTTAAATTCGATGAAAGTGATGGGTATCGATTTGGACATCTTCGGTTTTCTCCAGGATCTGCTGAAGTGTGAAAATTTGGTCGGTTGTGGACTTTCCTGGACTAAAACCACACTGGTAAGGGCCGATCAGGTTGTTGGTAAACGGTTTCAGGCGTTCACATATTACGACAGATAGGATCTTGTAGGCGATGTTGAGGAGACCGTTAGATGGACTGACTAACGGGCTTTCTAACTGCATTCAAAAAAAAATAACTTTGCCATCCTTGAGGGCTGCACATCAGTTGCGGCTGATTTAATGTCTTCTTGGCATCGTTGCCATAGTTCGTCGACATTCGATGCTGGTGGTATGGTGTTAATCGATAAGGTTAGGGATACGCTTGGCCGAAGGTCTTGGCGGTCTCTAGCGATTGCAGTCTTTCGACATCAATTTTTTTCACAGTATTTTTGAATTGTTGTGGCGTGTTGGATATTCGCATTCTTACCTTGACTGCAACAATGTAGTGGTCCGAGTCGATGTTAGCTCCTCGGAATGTTCGGACATCCAAAATACTGGATGCATGCCTCTTACCTCTATCGCCATGTGAATAATTTGGTTGACCATTCGTGTGATCTGAAGACCACCTGGTCCCCTTGTGGATATCGAGGTGAGGAAACCGTGTGCTGGCTATAGTGGCATTTCGTTTCGTAGCGAAGTCAATTAGCTTAAGTCTGTTACCAGACGTATTTTCGTGTAGGATATGGTTTCCGACAACACTGCTAAGGATGTCTTCTCTTCCTACCTTTGCGTTGAATTCTCCCAGCACGATTTTAACATCGTACTTCGGTAGTCGCTCATAGGTTTTGTTAAGGAGCTCATAGAAGCAGTCCTTAGCTATATCATCATTTTCCTCCATTGGGGCGTGAGCGCATATAAAGCTAATGTTGGCGAATTTGGCCCTTGATGCGGATCGTTACAATGCGTTCGCTAATGTCTTGGAAACATAAGACTCCTTGCCTAAGTCTGGCACTTATAACAATCCCGCATCGTAATAGTCGCTGTTTCTGCTCACTATAATACGGTCCGTAGTAGATGTCACAGTTTTTCATCCACTTTTTGCCAGGCCCATTCCCATCGTATTTCCTGGATGGCAGTAATGTCTGCTCTGTAGCAGTTTAGGGCTTCCGCTAGTTGCTGGCCTGTACCTCTTCTGTTTAATGTTCTCACATTCCAGGTGCAGATACGAACGTCGTTGTCCTCTTTTACAGGGTCGTCAACAACCAATTCAGTCCTTTCCGAGGCTATTTGTTGCTTCGTAACATATGGTTTGTTCAATTGGTGGGTAGATAGCCCAAAGCACGACCATATACCTGGAGGGCCACTTTCACTTTATTAGAAACCCCTACGCCAAGGGGGCATCAGTATCCACTACGGGATTGAGCGCTGACGTTGGCCTTTTGGTTCATCCGCCACCATCTCTGTTCAAGGGGCCTGACTAACCCTTGAAATTCCTAGACAACCTGTTGTCCGAATATGTCGAAGCAGCTTGTCTAGGCCGGGTATTCTTCACTCCGTGCCATTCTGACTCTGGCTGTTTATAGTGTTCCTGTTTTTCGTCGTGTTATCAACAACCGCGCTTATCGTTTAGCAAGTCAAATTCGGTTGGATGACACCAGTACCCGATGGTAACCACTCGGAGGTTAAAAATAAACACTTGATGTTCAGTAAGAAATACAACCACTGGACATTGGCAAGTTAAAGCCAATCAGAGTCTACCCTCGTTCTACAACACTTCGACGAATATCGTCGAGGCTTTTTCATCTGTATGTTTCTTGGTTTTCAGGGGTTAGCTGTCAATCGCAGCTGCTTTCCATATCTTCATAGCCCTGGTTGGAGTTTTGGTCACATCCTGCATCACTTTTGCTATGTGAAAACTTTCCGCGCTCTTTGACTCATTTGTGCCGCGTACGACGGTTCAGCAACGGAAACACCCTTTCGAAGTCCCGCTGTTTTTCGACGCTTTGTTCGGTCACTTGATTCTTCGGATTCTTTGCTTAGGCGACCTTTAAACCTTCCGGGATGTATGTCAAATGGTAGTGTTTTTTCTTCGCTAATCCACTCTTTACTCTGATCCAAGAAACACCTTTCTGTATTATTGGAGAGTTGCCATCGTTGTTTATAAATAGGTTTGAACGCCCTGAAAAAGGGGCAAAGTTCATCTTCTTCCTCTGGGGGACACTTTGTTATATTCACAAGGTTTTCTTCACCAAATCTTCAAGTTTTCCGTCAAGAAGTCTTTGTGAACTTTCTCTTCCAATCGCATGGAGCTTTTTTCTGGTCAGAGACATTGTGGAATCAGATTTATCTGGAATAATATAAAATTGTATTAGTTGGGGTCGCTTTAGAGGAGGTTTTTTCAAAGCCTTTGTATTTTTGTTTTTTAGGTAAAAACTTGTGAATAGTTTTTAAAGCGAAGATTAGTCTACCCATCCAGGAGTTATAGATCAACTTAACTAAAAGGTAGCCCGGTTATCCACCTGCTATGGGACACAGTCTTTATCCTGTGAAGCAAAGTTGACAAAATTGATTTTTCGCCACGTTTTATATCAAAATATCACACTGTGCGGTGTAAGGATTTATATCACGTTGGTGCAACATCTAAAGACTACACCTAGACGAAGCCTGAGTAAACAGTGTCCGCTTTGCTCTTCTGTACGATAGTCTTGACTGATTCGTGGATGATGGTTGTTCCTTCCTCTCCAAACAATATTTATAGGTTTCATAGGATATTTTCCAACAAACCACCACATTCCATAGTCCATAAAAAAAATCCTTTGATGCTTATCGTCAGAACCATTCACCCAAAGGTAATCTAAAACCTCTGCCACAGAAAAAAAATGATCAACCAATCCGCCGGCTAAATGGTTTACATAGACGGTTGTGGTTCAATTAAAACCCCACCCTCGAGTAATTAGATTCTCCACCTCATAGCACAAGGTGCGGCATAAAAACTATAATTTCTCAGACATACTTCTGCTAGACCATTTCATCCCCTACACCCTCTTATATTGAACCAATAAAGAATTTTAGTTCCATACAAGACTCGACCCAACATCCTCCAGATCCAATATAACAAATTTTTTTCTATATATCCTTGTTTTTTGCAGGATTCGATGCGGCGAAACATTGGCTAGCTGTTAGTTCGATACTTTTAATAATCGGTGCTGCAAGTGTTGCCGTACCGTTGGCCTTACGTGTAGCTGCAAGTGAGTAGTGGGCCATTACATTTTATGACAGCACACTCGGTCATATAACTTTTAATTGTTCTTATTTTCTGTATGTGTGTGTGTGTGTTTTTTTTTGTGTATTGACAGGTGCTCCATTTGAAGAGCGTTTACGAGTGGCTATCCAACTTCTGGATCAAGTGCCTTTAATCGATGGGCATAACGACTTGCCGTGGAATATTCGCAAGTTCCTGCACAACAAGCTTAACGATTTCAAGTGAGTATTCTGGCAGCAGGATTCGAGTTTTTTTTTTGTTTCTGTTTGTGTTATTGTTCGTCCTCCTTGTGTGTGTCCTTTTTTCCACCACGACTCTTGTGTTTTACGTTTTTATAAAACAGAAATCCACGCCACCACTTTATTCCATTCCGCCAGCTCTCCATTCCACTTAGGCACTTTCAATTAGTTTTGTTTAAATTTCCGTTTTTCCATTCTGTCGACAAGGACACAAGGACGAAGACTACCTGTGACGGGTTGCTTTCATTTGCTTTTTGTGTCATTTGATTTCTCATTCCGTTGCCTTGCTTAAAAATTGTTTTTTTTTTAAATAATTTTTCCAGCTTCGACGAGGATCTTAGAAATGTCATGCCCTGGGCTAGAAGTCATTGGAGTCATACGGACTTACAGCGGCTGAAGAAAGGACGTATTTCCGCACAGGTAAGAGAGAGTCCTTTATTTTGTTAGGTATTCAAAGTTTTCGTTTTTTTTTGTTGTTGTTTTCGTTTTTTTTTTTCTTTTAAATTAATTTCAACGTCAATGGAAGTAAATTGACACAAAAGAAGAGGAAGTAGTGAAACGGATGTCGAAAGGTACCCATTTGACAGGCATCAAGTTGTGGAGGCCGCCTTGTGCTACTTTAGTTTGCCAGAATCAATAAGTTGAAATGATGGGTGGGGGTTGAGAGAAAGGAGACGAATAGAAATGGAAATGTTGACGAACAATTATTTTCAAATCTGGTGGTTTTACTTTTGCATTTGACTTGGAAATGAATTTAAATTTTGACAAAGGAAATGGTATTTGCATTCGTTGAAAAAGGGTAGTCCAGATGTTATTGTCATGGGGAAAAGTCATGGGGAGATTTTGTAGCAGATGGCGAGAGCTATTAAATTTTTTCAAAGCCTATAGAGTTACTAGTTAGTAGCAATGGCGGTTTGTTGTTGTTTGGGAGTTCTCGAGTTTTTTTTATTTCATTTTTATTCGACTTAAAGTCAAAACTTATTTCAATGCTAGACAAAGGTTATTGAATAACTAACCTACTTATCAACTACGATGACGTCTCGGTCGTAAAGGAGCCGCCTATCCAGAGTTCATCTGAAAACGTGATAGATTAGTGGAACTGCCGAATTAGCCCTCGACTATGCAAATATTGGGAAGCTTCAAGCGGAATGTAGTCGCTTAAGCGCGCACTTTCAAAATGTTCAACATTGGAATAGAAGGCACCAAAGGTAAGACTATTGGCATCGCCCTTGTCGCGTGAAACCGAATAAGTCTTACCAAAAAATTGTGTTGTTAGTATAGGACCTGGTTGGAATAATATTTTGGAACCGGTGTTTTATTTATGTACTCCAAGGCAGCTTCTTTGATATTGCCTGTCAAACACTCGCATCCTTTCCATCTAAGATGGGGCAATGTTGAACCACGCAGGGCACCAATAGGCAATCATCGTTCTGATAGGGGCCATATAGCAAATCACATTCACCCTGCCGTCCAGACGACTGCTATACAACAATAGTCTTGTAAGGGCAAACGCTCCTCTAGCTCTTGTCAAGGCAGCATTTACATGCCTGCCGACATAAAGATACTGGATCCAGCCAGATATCCTTTACTATACAATTTTATTCGACAGTGACTGTCCATTTGGTAGCACGATCACCAGCTTACGCAAGTTCTTTTTCGTAACCCTAGAGGCCCTAGATAGCGATGTCCTCGTTCGTTCGTTAAGTGGCGCTACAGTCCGGAATGAACCTGGGCCTCAACCAAGTTGCTTCTCCAATTAGCCCGGTCCTTAGCTAACTGCCTCCAGTTGCGCACTGCAAGTTGGTTGAGGTCGGTTTCTACTTGTGCGCGCCACTTAAGGCGAGGTCTTCCTCTACTGCGTCCGACGTCTGGCTGGGAATCGAATACTCTGCCAGCCGGAGTAATGGTGTCCATTCGTTCTACATGTCCTAGCCATCTTAAACGTCCAATGCGGAGTTTTTTTGACCAGCGGCATGTCGCTGTACAGCTCGTATAGTTCTTGGTTGAATCTTCGTCTCCATAGCCCATCAACGCAAACGGGACCGAAGATTTTTCGAAGAATTTTCCTCTCAAATCGACTAAGGATTTCTTCATCCGCTTTTGAGACGGTCCATGCTTCAGCGACGTAGAGCAGTACTGGGATGATCAGGGTCTCTCATATAAGTTCTCCTTAGTAGTTCGAGTGAGGGCTTCACTACTGACAGATAACGGTGTCCTCAACACTATAATTTCCGATTTCTGAAAGTTGGTTTTCAACATCCAGCTTTCGAGATATCTTTGGATTTTGTCGAAGTCTCGCTGCAAAAGAATTCGAAGGGCCCCGACAGTGGTTCTGTTCTGTTCGCGATGAGATCGTCCGCATACGCAGTTGCTTTTAGTAAGACCATATCACTGTGATATGCTGAAGGGAAACGGCGAGCTTACCGCTAATTTTTAATACAAAATGGTGGTAAAAGTTGTATTGGCCATTTTGACAACAAACGTTTTACCCAATCAGTGCGCCATCAAATACAAAGGGTGGTTACATTTTAGGGGTCGATGTTGATATTTTGAATAACACGTCCGACGGTGTCAAATCACATGATCTTGTCGGCCAATTGATATCGCCACCACGTCAGATAACACCGCCATTGAATTTGTCGAGCAAAAGAGCCATTGTTTCGTTAGCTGTGCGGAAAGTGGCACCGTCCTGTTGAAACCATATATCGCTCACATCCATATCTTCCATACCGGGCCATTAAAACTTCGTTATCATCTCACGATAGCAAACACCATTCACAGTAACTGCCTCACCGGCCTCATCTTGGAAAAAATACGGCCCGATGCTGCCGCCAGCCCATAAACCGCACCAAACAGTCACTCTTTGTGGGTGCATTGGTTTTTCGACAATCACTCTTGGATTATAATTCACCAAAATGCGGCAATTCTGCTGAATTCTGACGAATCCACTGAGGTGAAAATGTGCCTCATCGCCGAAGATGATTGTCTTCGAAAATTGATCATCGGCTGTTGCCATTTCTTGCCACAATTCTGACCATTCACGACGCTTGAAATGGTCAAGAGGCTTTAGTTCTTGAGTCAATTGTGTCTTTTAGGCTTGTAAATGCAAGTGTGTACGCGTAATGTTCATCAACGACGAGCGTGAGACGTGCAATTGTTGGGCACAACGACGAGTTGAGTTGGACGGCTCTTCAGCCACATTATCGCGAACAGCATCAATATTTTCTGCAGTACGAGTTATACGAGCATGCACTGGTGTTTTCACATCTCCTACAGACTCGGTTTGCTCAAATTTTCGCACGATTTTTCCGACTGTACGCACATTTGGACGATTGAATTGACCGAAAATATCACTAAGTGCATGATAAGCATTTTGATTTGAACGCCCATTTTCATAATAAGCCTGAACAGTTTTAAGGCGTTGCTCGATTGTGTATCTTTCCATGGTTCAAATTGAGTTCGTCTGAGATTGAGAAAATTAAATTAAATGCAGAAGAAAACTCAACGTTTAGGTGTGGTTCACATTCAACATCGGCCCTTTAAATCTAACCGCCCGTTACATAGCAGTGGTTTACTTATGCCAAGTCTGGCTAGCTTTAGATATTTATGAGTCATTCGACCCCGATTGGGGAATAGAGCCGCGACAATCGTCCTCCATTCTTCCCTATCTGCGGCCAGATACTTCAGCTGTGGCCACGTTTTACGTCGCCAGTACTGTCGATATCCATGTAGTTCTAGGTCTCTCTACTCGCCGTGTCCCGCGAAGGATTCCATTCGAAGGACTGCTTTGCGATGTTGTCGTTTGGTCACCTCAACGTGTGCCAAATCCAGCGCCACTTCTGTTGCCTAATTTCGACATTGAAAAACTTTTGACCCGTTATGCGACACAATTCTTGGTTCCATATAGTTTGTGGCCATCGGATCTTAGGAAGGTATCGAAAGCAGCGGTTTACTTTGCAGGTTTCACAGGCATACAGCAGTTCGGATTTGATATTGGATTCGAAGAGTCTTAGCTCGGTGCATAGGGATATTTGACTGTAGTTCCATACTGCAGAAAACATAGTTAAATTGTTTGACTTTTTCAACAGGGATCTGCCTTAAAATAATCGGCTGATGTTCTGAGCGCCCAGTGTGCATGATTTGTTGCAGTTGATGTTAAGACCAGCCATCTCTCCATTCACTTGCAGTGATTGGCACAATTCGTTCATCCCGCTGTTGGTACTTGCCATGAAATAGATATCGTCGGCATAATCTAGGTGGCTTAGCCTATCAACCGGTCTCCATTGGATACCATGTCTCTCAGTTGTACCTACGGTGGCAGTCAGTACATCATCTATCGCAGTAAAAACAGGATTTGCGACAGACTATCCTCTTGTCTTACTCCCTGTCGCACTTCGAAAGAGTCGGAACGATGTGATTATGTAGAACGAAGCATCTTGCGGCGTGATTAAGATAGAAGCCTTCACACGTTGTCGGAAGCCTTCTTAAAATCAACCAGATATCCCTAAAACTGCATTTTTTGTAAGTCAGAGACCAGTTTACAGGCGGCATAAGTAGTCATGTCCAGCCTTGAAACCAAACCGGGTTTGTGGTATTATCTAATAGTCCTCAGACCACTTGAATGGAGCCCGGCTTAAACGAGGAATGACGAGCCTACTAGTATTTTGTTATTGATTTCCAGATTGTGCGTTTTTGGCACTCAAAACTCCAGAACAGAGATTAAAGTTCTTCACTGAGCTCAGTCTTAGAGATTCAAATAGTTTTCATAGCTCTGTTGTAAAAAGAGTAGGCTGAGGTGCTTCCGTTGTTGGAGAGGAATTCATATAACGCAGGTATCCGGCAGCCGGAATCTGCGCACTTAACCACTATATACGATCTTATCTGTTTTAGAACCTGTTTTTAGAACTGTCTAACGAGCACCGAGAAAGCTTTTAGGAGTATGATTTTCGCTGAGAACCTGGAGTTAAAGCGTAGATTCATAAAGCGTTATCGAAGGGATTCGTAAGAAGGAGGTAATCTTATGAGCCGGTATTGTCATACTTATTTTACCAACCAACACTTCAACTCCAGGATAATCCGAATTCAATAACACCGAGATTATAGATTGTTTGCATTGACGAAGTCGAGATCGACATTATCGGCGATGTTTTCGGCAGATCGAAACGCAAGATCTGCCGAAAACAACGCCGATAAAGTCGATCTCGTTGGCATACCAGTACTAGCTTATCGTGTGTTGATCCAGCGGACTCAAACTTACCCATACTCCGATTATGGCAATCGTAGAATGTCCGGCCATGATGATTTGGCAAAATAGCCTGAATATAAAATTCCCGATTTGACAGATGTAAGCTTCAACAATATGACTGCTAACAAATGTCAATGTTCGAGAGTACTTATTGAAAGAAAACAAAGATAATGAACCTGGGAGTCAACCAACATGTCTCTCCCACTATTACGGACCTTAGCTAACTTTCTCCAGTTGAACACTTCAAGTTGTTTGAGGTCGGCCCGCAACTTTACGATAGGTCTGGCTGTTCCATCTTAAACGTCCAATCGCGAGTTTTTTTGGCCAGGGGTATGTCGCTGTACAGTGTAGAGACCTTGATTGAATCTTTGTCTTGCAGCATGTAAACTCAAATAGACCGAAGATTATTCTCTCAAAACGACAGTCACAAGAGAGTGCGTCGCCTTGACTAAATCCTTTTTCGGTATCGAATGTGTCGGTAAGGTCGTTTCCGACTAAAATTTTCCATCGCCATCCTGCACAGACGGATGATTTTGGGCGGTATACCAAAACTTGATATGGCTCTGTAAAGTTTGTCTCTTTAAATGCTGTCGTATGCGGCTTAAAAATCGAGAAATAGGTGGTGGCTATCGATTGGGTCTTAAGGTTTTTCCAAGATCTGCCGAAGTATGAAGATTTGATTCCCGGAAAATTCTTAAATTGTATTGTATCGGGTTTTTCCACAGGGACGCTATAAAAGTTGAGCGACAGGGACAGCAAACGACACCATATTTCTTGCCGCTCTTTTGACATTTCTCTTCAGTAAGGTTTGCCATTTCGTGATAGAAAGATATACGATCCAACGACCAGTCGAAATGATTAAAATTTACAACCAAAATTCGGAGTCAGTGGCCTCAACGTTAAGAGCGCTACGTCCAATTTATGGTAATCATAATCGTCCTAGTAGATCAACCATTGAGCGTCTAGTGGAAAAATTTGAATCCACAGGCACAGTACAAAATGTTCCCGTGCCAGTGAGACAAAGAAGTGCCAGTAGTGTCGAGAATATTGCTGCCGCTGAGGCTTCAGTTGAAGAAAGCCCAAATGTGTCTCTCACACGTCGTTCTCAAGCGTTGGGCATCTCTGTGACGTCGTTGTGGCGAATTTCGCGAAAAGATCTTGGCATACATCCTTACAAGATTAAATTGACGCAAGAACTGAAGCCGCTTGACCACCAGAAGCGTCGAATTTTCGTGAATTGGGCTGAGCAACAACTTGAAAATGATTCGGATTTTCATCATCTTCAGCGATGAGGCTCATTTCTGGCTGAATGGCTTCGTAAATAAACAAAAAAAACGGTTTCGGTCAGGCAGCAATCCACACGTAATCCATGAGTCATCATTGCATACCGAAAAAATTATGGTTTGGTGTGGTTTATGGGCCGGCGGCGTCATTGGGCCGTACTTCTTCCGTGATGATCAAGACCGGCACGTTACTGTGAATGGGAATAGCTACCGTTCAATGATAACCGAATATTTTTGGCCCCAATTGGATGATATGGACTTGGAGGACATGTGGTTCCATCAGGACGGCGCCACAAGCCACACAGCGAATGCCACAATCAATTTATTGGAAACCAAGTTTGGAGAACGTGTTATCTCACGAAATGGTCTAGTCGCTTGGCCGCCTCGGTCGTGCGATTTGACGCCGTTAGACTATTTCCTGTGGGGCTACGTCAAGTCCATGGTCTACGCAAACAAGCCAGCGACGATTGATGAACTTCGTACGAATATCGAACGTGAAATTGCAGCAGTATCGGCCGATTTATGCTTGAAAACCGTCGAAAATTGGGTTCAGCGTCTGGACTTGTGCAAGCGTGCCTGAGGTGGCCATGCAAAAGAAATCGAGTTCCATACATATTGGCATCAAACGTCCTTTCACAGGAATAACAATTTCATTGATATCCAAAACCGCTTTTGTTTTATTTAAAAAAAATTGTAGCGCTCTTATTGAAAAACCCTTTAGAAGTTCACTTCTCCGTGATTAGTGCTTTTCCACTCTTCAATGTTCAGAACAGTTTGTGTGGCCATCGTCCGTTTGGTGTTCGTTTTTATTGCCTTTTCCATGCTATCTCTGGAATTTCTTTAAGAACACTTCATTCTGAAGTTATTTTCATCATAAAATCTAAAATGCTTTCGTCCAGATCGATAGGAATTCCACCCGCTTTTACTCTAATGGCATCTGGTCGGTCTACACAACACTCTCGTAGTGATGCTCTACTGTGCACAGATTTTATCCTTTTCATGTACCACTGTCAAGGCATGGCTTGGCACCATATATTTACAAAAAAAACTACATATACATATTTTTGGCTCAATAGGGTCGTTATAACCTAGGTCTAAGCTTTTTCTCACACCCATTTATGTTGGCTTGTGTACACTTGCCGGATGGCTGGGCCTCCTGGAAAAATCCGCACTCGAATTACTTTTTTCACGATTGAAAATCCACACGTGAAGGCGAAATCTATAGGCGCTATTATTGAGACCGAATAACTTGTTGATCCATATCGCGATATTGAGGAAAAGCCGTTTTGGAACATTTTTCTGCGCACTGATCTTGGCGATCTATAAATCACCCTTCTGGGCCACTTTTAGTTGTACACCTAACTCCAAGTTTTACGATCTTAAAATCACACTTAGTAACGTATTCCATCGCGAGTATCACTCCAACGACGTAGGGTTGATGATGTTCCTTCAACAAGAATAACTCCTATGCACCTTTGTGCTGCTGAAATATAAAAAAAGGCGGTTGAGGATGGTATCCCAAACGTGTTATTTGGACTCCTCAGAAGAAGGCGATATTTTCATACCCTGAGCGTTGGAAAAAAGCGGGTGTATACCCAATCTCTAAAACGGACAAGGACAAAACACATCTTGCTTATCTTCGGTCAATAAGCCTTTTAACGAATGTAAGCAAGGACTAGTAGATAAATAGATAGAAAATGTTTATCTTGGGGTGTTTGGGAAAGTGTTTGGTAGGCCATCATAAGTCACCGCCGATAGTCACTGATTCTGTTCAGCATGATACACTACCATGAGAGCGTGATGTGTTACCATGATGTTAATTCCAGCAGTCCATAAAGCATGCCAAAACGTGAGTTTGAATGGCTGTAAGGGCGTCTTGACAAAGGCTTCTAGGTTTACATATCCATTTAACCAAAAAATGATTCTCATTGGAGAACAGCATTTAGTATTGAAAATGTGGATCAACCTGAATCATGTTTTCGGCCTATTCATCGAACTTTACTACGCGAATAATGGTCGCCCTTAACTCTTGCACAAGCTGTGTCTTATAAGCTTTTAAGGCAAGATAATTCCATAGGTGGATGAGTGAAGATTCAATTGCAGTAGACGATGGCGAATCGACTCATTCGGATTCTCTTCAATACTGCCCTCCACAACGGTAATAACTTTATCTGCTCTGTTTTCATCTGTATATGTTTTTTGGGAATGCGTTTGACCGACTAGAGTGCATGTGGTGAGAAAACAATTTAGGGTCGTTTTATTCACTATTGTTCAACTTACCGAAAACTCCGAGGTTGGTAAACTTCGCAGTTGATTTCAACTCGAGAGTTGAACGGGAAGTTGAAAATTGTTTTTATTCACTACTTTTATTTTCAACTTCGCAGTTGAAATTCAAAAGTTCGCCTACTTGCAGTTTGTAAAATATCCCTGGGATATTTGTGACACATGACACATAATATGACAGTTTCAACTTACGGTTTGTATTTCGAGCGTTATTTTCGTTGTGTAGTGTGATTCGTTTTAAAATGGAAAAAATATATAATAAAAAATTGCCAAAAATCGTATATACCCATGAGGAGGAAGATTGGCTAGTTACCAATGTTTTAGAACACCGTGGTATAATAGAAAATAAAAAAACCGATGGTGCCACAAATCGCGACAAACAGCAGGCGTGGGAGAAAATAACAAAATCATTCAATGTTGCTTCCCCCGGGCGGGTAAGTTTCTGCATCCATATTTGTATTTTTAGCTTTCTCGGATGAAAACAAATTTGCAATAAACGAGAAAGTCAAAGTGCGGACCAGTTCTTCAATTTATGTTGCTTTATTCCTTTATCTCTATCATTTGTACAGAAAAGAGCTGTCAAGTCATTGCGTGAGAAATACCAGAAAATCAAACAGACGCTAAAAGATCGGGCGTATTATTTTTCAAAGGACGCAAAAAAGACCGGTGGCGGTCCACCCAAAAAGGAACTTCCCCCGTTAAGCGAACCAATGAAAAAGTTAGCTGAGCTTATAATGCCCTCTACTATTGGTCTTGCTGCAACTGCCGGAGATAGCGATGTGACAATTGCCAACCAACTGCCAACTGCAATCCGCCAGCCGCAAATTAGCATCTCCTGGTATGAGTATGATAGAAGTAGATGTTTTTGATGAGATTTCCGTCGATGATGGCTCATACTACTTAGGAGATGCTAATCATAATAATTTGTTTTCCGACGACATGAATGCGATGGCGAATCCGACTCATCAGCAGTGTTCAAGTGCTGATGCTCTGGCAACTGCTGAAACTGCAACAAATCTGCAAAAACCTGTTGGTGAAATGTTGTCGGAAGATGGTGCAGCTGTTGACCGTACTTGGGAGAGAATGAATCCAAGCAAACTGCGCAAACCGGTGAATTTGTTATTGAACAACCGCCGGTGCAAATCAAAATCGGAACCAGCAAAAATATCAGAGCAAAAGCATCAGCATTTAACAAAAAAACAGAAAATTGAAATAGAAATGTTTTAATGTGAGAGAGAGCGGTATAAGTTCGAGTGTGAACGGGCTGAACTTGATCGGGATCGAGCTGCACTGGATCGAGAACGTTCGGCCATCGAATTACAGCGGTCAAAGGCTCAACTACTTCACGACACAGAGTTTCATCGTCTTCGTTTGGCCGCTTTAAATAGAGGAAAGGACGTTGAAATCGTGTCGCTCAGTCACACACCATCAAATCCGATGGGAACGTTATCATCACTCCCAACAGCAGCAGCAAAAAAAGAATATTTTTGTGATTAATTTCATTAGAAGATTCCATTTTTTCTAAATAAATTATGTAAAAAAGTATACATTTTTCACGTTTGTTTACATTTCTCATTCATTCTTCTTCATTTGTTGGACTGTTTTCAGCTTGATCTAAAATCGGCTGAAAATATGTGCGAACCAATCGAGAGCGGACATTGTTAGTGGGTGCTGCTGTTGTTTGCAAAGGCGTAGCCGAAGGAACATATGTGGCGGCTAACATATCGGACAATCCGTTCACTTCCGGTGGTGGTTCTGATTCATTCTCGTAAATAGCTACGTTGTGGAGAACAGCACAAGCAATTGTAATCAACTGTACAGTGTCCACTCTGCACTTTAAGCCAGTGACCAACACTGGAAAACGCCTTTTCCAAATGCCGTACGAACGTTCTACGCAATTGCGAGTGCGAATCTGCGATTCATTATATAAATTTTCTACGGAGTTCGTGACATTCAGAAAAGGTGTCGCAAGATAGTTTGTATTAGTGTAACCCGAATCACCAACAAGAATAAATTGCTTGAACTCGCCTCTTTCGAATCGTTGTTTCAAACTCGACAGGTTGAAAATGCGTTGATCATGAGTGGAGCCCTATTAAGGAAAATACATACAAAATTAAAACCGATTTGAAATGTTTATTTTTCATGTAAGCTATACCTGCCAACGAGCGACGATATCGTTTATCTTTAAATTTGCATCACAAACCGTTTGAACGTTTAGGGAAAACCATCCCTTACGATTCCTAAAATTTTCTGGGTCAGTTCCACCTGGTGATTGAATTCGGATATGCGTACAATCAATCGCGCCAATAGTTCGAGGGAATTTTGCTTTGGCGAAAAAGTTAGATGCTGCTTGCGTTTCGGGCATCCGAATAAATTATGGCGCAAGATTGGCAACTGCTCTCGACACTCGTTTCAACGTATGATGCACGGTGGAAATGCTTACGCCAATGAAATCGGCCACCGCCAATTGAATTGATCCGAGTGCATAGTACCGTAATACGATTAATAATTGGGTTATTGGTCGTAATTCACGCGATCTATCGAAGAATAAAACCACGTATCTTAATGAAATATAGGTACAATATTCGACGTAAAATACCTTCTCTCGTCGTACGGCAACGAATTCATTATAAGTTGGAGCACCATCATTGTCGTCCGCTTTGAGAGACGAAAACGATATATGAAGTCGCGGTCGTCCCATTTTTCGAGTCCAACACGTGGTAGCATCTTATATTGACGTCTTTCACAGACCAAATTGCGCTCGTTTTCTTCGCTGCCCGAATCAGACGATGGCCAATCCTCCCAAAAATAATTTGAACGATACATTGTTTAAGTTTTAAAAATTAATATTTGATTATTTTCGCCACTTGATTTGACGTTCGCACAGTCAAAAACAGAAATTTGAAAAAAAAAAATCTGACATTTGACGTTAAAATTCCCAAGTTTGCTCTACAACTTCTACTATTTCGGGGAGTTGAGCAAATCCAGAGTTGATCAACTTTCAGTTTTCTCAACTTCGGAATATCCAAAGTTGAGCGTGCCAACTTTGAGTGAATAAAAACAATTTCTCAAGTTGAGAATAAAAATCCCCGAGTTGTGTTCAACTTCGAGTGAATAAAATCACCCTTATTGTGTTCCGAACAACTTGCTCAGATGGGCGATTGTGTCGACCGTAAAATGGACTTAGTGCACGATAAGTTTGGCGTACCTTAATATTATTTTCAACTTTAGTTTGCACTATTTGCACTCCTTGCTCTGGCGTTAATCTATTCATCGTAAAATCTCAAAAATTGCTAAACATAAATCAACTTTCAACTGTCAAATTGACAATCTGAAAAACAGTGTTGCCAGCTCGACCACAAAACCTCTTAAAAAAAACACTCCAACATCAAGAATTTTTTAAACAAAAAATTAATGAGACCAACTTGTGAAATGTTGACATCAGCTGCGCCATCTCTTATGTCGGTAATATAGTATTGCATAACTTTAGCAAAAAAAAACAAAAGTTTTCATATGTGAGCTATTTTTTGTTTAACTTGGTCCTTTACAGTTTATTTGACCTTGACGTTGAATAAAACCCCAATCACGTGGCCGGCCCTATTGATGGGGTTTTCATCATTTTTTTTAGCTTCTTTGGCGGGATAGCGATGATTTCTGCACAAATGTTTGCCCGTCTATGTAGGAAATGCATATTTGGGGAATGATTTACCCACAAGCAGACGAGCAGATTTCATAGTGGCTTCGTTGGTCCTCTAATGTATGGCATTAGTCTTAAAAATCCGGCGAGTTTTTTTCACACTAAAGCCTGCGTGGAAGAAAACTAATCAGGGGCTCCAAGAATATCCTTTGGCTGACTCTTTGCTTTGCTTTACTTATGTGTTTTTTTTAGTTCGAGGTCGAATGCTGCCTCTAGGTTGACTTTCTAACCCCCACGCTTGAGCTGTTCTCTAAAATTAAGAACGTGGTCCAAGAATATCTCTTCAGGTATTTTATGTAGGAGCTTGCGATCGATTGAGTGATCTCCCTGGATTATTCTCAAGTGCTCAACTTTTGTGCATCTGCTAATAAAGACAGGTTCTGATTTACGGTACACCTAAATGTTGCTCTGAATTCTCCACTAAAATTCATTAAGCTGTTTGAAGTCCATCAGAAAATGAATGGATAACTGAATAATTTAATTATTTTAAGTCCCTAAGATCACTTTGGACATTCAAAGCTCATCCATACGCCAGACTTATTGTTCCCACTGTTTTACTACAAGCTGGTCAAGTCGCTAAGTAAGTCACATCGCTCCGATTTAAGCCTTTTTGTGACAAACTGATTTCATCCAATAACATCCAATAAGCCTTGCAAAGCACCGTGAAATGTCCGTAGATAGCTGATTTGTCTGATGACGATTGATCCTTTTCATTGTTTTATAAAATTGCAGAAGCAATTTATTTTCCCAGCCCAACCAGCTTAACCTGCCAAACAAAACAAAATTCGCAACCAAAGATCCCAAACTCGACAGTCCGAACTCAATTACATTCAACCGAAATCCCAATTTTTCCACCAGATCTCCATCCAATTGCACCACTTATTCACAAAAAAGTACGCTTAAGGTTTCCTTTCTTCGTCCTTGATTTTGAAATTCCAAGCATTTCTTTCTGACTACCAATTCGGGTGCCGTCGCGTCGTCGGGCGCGTCGCCACATTCGTCAGATGTTCATTTTTATTGAATTACCATTCCCAGGCCCGCCTCCTCATCGTCCTCGTGCGGCCTTTCTTCGTCTTGTATTTGTGATGACAGGACAACAAATGAGCTCAGATATTTTACGAATCACGTACAATGTTCCGTTATTGTTCACGGAATTCTGCATGAATGCTGTGCACCTTTTAGAGGGCCAAACCGGAACACAAGAAGCATCGAAAAAGCAACAACAAAAAAAGGACACAAAAAAGAATCAAGACCAGGGCAGTGCTTCCGACCCTTTTACATATATTTTCCATTCGTCGAGTTTCTTCTTCGGTGGATACATTGTGTTGCGTTATTTATTTGGAAATCCTAAGATATCCTCGTAAATGCTACGATACGAGATGACAATTGAACGGACGCGCGGCGGCAGTGGTTGACTAAAGGGAAAACGAGAAAGTAAGCGAAAGCAACAAAAGGAACATGAATATGGTACAAGGACGTGTTACTGAAGGAATAACATTAGCAACCATTTGCAAGGATGTTGAGGCAGGATTTGCTGTTTTTTTTTTGTTGCCTTTTCCTTTGGAGAAAATTGTTAATGCATTCGAATGTGGTAGAGGAACGCGGCCAGTGAAGTGAAGAGGCGCAGAAAGTTTACAAAACTTGTATATGTATGTCCTTTTTTTTTTGGAGGATATTCAGCTGAGATTCCTTTGCAATGTGCTGCGAATTGCATTTAAAGAAGTCGAGATTTTTATGGGAAACCATTGGAATGGTAAGTTTTTCTCAAGTTGTCCTGTAAAAGTTTCTTGTATTCCTTGCAAATGGTGTTTATTGATTTTTGTGATGGTGCCAGCTAGGACATGGGTGAGAGGGGAACTTTTTGGCATAACTATGATATTTGTGGCGTTTTCGCTAAGTGAGCAGTTGTTTTTAGTTTAGGTCGCTTTTATATCAAGCGCGGGTTTTCCATTAAATGGGAATGGATTAATGGACTTTTTTTTTTTTGTTGGGATGTGCATCAGAAAATTAAGGTTAAGAGACGGGAAGACGTTCTTTGTGGAGTTTATCCGAGGGACAGGGAATGTCAATTTGAAGGGAGATCTTGAGGGGATTTATTTTAATTTGAGAATACATTTTGGAAAGACTCTGATATCAGTTTGCCAATTTTTAAGCTGACTTGACGTGTGAAAGTCGTACATTTGCTGTCTTAAAATGTTTGGCAAAAAGGTGAAATCGGGTCAAATCGGGCCAATGTATACCCACACTAAGGGCTCATAATATGTTTGTTACACATATTCGCAAAATTATTAACAGTAAAAGACTTGAGCTTGGAGATTATTCGAACAGCTATCTCGGGCATGTTAATCTTGGATTGGTCATGAAGCCTCAGAGAGGATAATTGTTAATACAGACATCAGTCTTCAGCCAAAAATTGAAAACATTTGGACCAGCTCGTTGAACTTGACTTAAGATTTAGTGAGGCTAGCAAAATATTGCCCATAAAGCTGAATATGACGGTTAAGACTCCTGACATCACATAAGATCGATTCTACCAGCTTGATGATGCATTATATGAGAAACTGCCAGATGAAGTTGCGAGTGGACATCAAAGCCCTCACGTGCATCATTTCTGTCGTGAGAAATTAAAGTCAAGATGGGCCAAAAGAGATCACCCTATTGGAAGATGATCTTATTTTTGCAAATGGACGCCAATGTCAAATCTGTTTTGACATTTGTGGACTAGACATGTGTGGAATACAAGTGAACAAGCCATGGAGTGATACGTTCTCCAAGAACGCGGAATAATCGTATCTTTTTTTTTTGTAACAAGTCGTCTGTGGTGTTGGCGCAGCGCGAATTCCGTCGCCTACTCCCCGGCCTTCCGACACCGACTGCGGAAACACTGCGCCGTTTGGCCACCAACCTTGAAGAGTATGGGGCCACACGAGACGTTTCCAAGAGTGGCCTGCCCCCGAGCTGAGTGTCGAGAATATCACCGCTGGTGCCGAGGATGTCGAGCTGTCGCCGGAAACATCTAGCAGATGCCGTACCTTGCAATTAGCCATCAGCGGGTCGTCCCTAAGTCGAATTTTGGTCAAAGCCTTGCGCATGTTCCCGTACAATGTCCAGTCCGTGTATCAGCTGCTGCCTGTCGACCGCCAAACTCGTGTAACCTACGCCCAAGCCATCCTCAATCTCGAGGACGAAGTGGACGATTTTTCGACCAAAATCATAATCAGCGATGAGGCTCATTTCCACCTCAGCGGGCACGTGAACAAGCAAAACTATCGCTTCTGGGGCACAGAAAATTCACGATTAATGCACGAGGAGCCATTACACCCGCTCAAAGTTACTGCATGGTGCACTGTTCACGCTGGAGGAGTCATCGCTCCACGCTCATTCCCGAAAATGTGACACCTGCCCACAAAATTATTCATTGCGGCCTGAAGGGTAAAAGTCGGGTTCACCTCAAATATCGTTCTAATCGGCTGCCTCAATTCAGTAAAATTTCTTTGATTAGCTTCGTACAGCTCTTGCTTGATATACGCCCATAAACAAAGGTGGTACAGTCTGGTCAGGTGACCTTGGGCGGAAATTTAAATTTCTGGACAATAATTTGTTTCGGAATTTTCATGCGCAACTCCGTCATAATCGGTCTGGCAATGTTTGCAGTTCCATCTTGCTGGGAGAAAATCCTGCTCAAAGGCATACGTCTTAACGCAGTCTTAGGTAAAAAAAAACTTCTTCAACATCTTTTACTTACGGTCTCCAGTGAAAGGTACCTTTACGCAGTTCTCTTCAATGAAATATCGCCTGACAATGAAAGTTGATAAAACAGTACACCCGACGAAACCACGCTATGGGTACAGTTCTGTCTCATGGATCATTTCTGGATTAGAGTCGTTCCATAAAAGGAAATTTTGCTCTCATTCACGTTTAGATCGAAAAAAATCTCATCAGTCATAAACAAGCGACTTATCAAGTTTTTGTCTTCTTCTTTGAACATTGAAATCATTTGTTGGTAAAATTCCAATGGATCAAGTAGATCCAGAGGGCTTAACTTGCTCCAGAGGGCTTCACCTAGTAGATTTTGTACTAGATTCTGTACGGAAACAAGTCTAAGTCATCATAATTTATCCGTTGTAATGACCGTCTGCTAACTTCCATTTGTACGGAAAAGAGTCGAAACCCTTGGATTTGCTTGTATTGACAAGGCTACAGCTGCTATTTTGTCCTGAATCGGATCATAGAGATCCCGATGGTTCGGTCTTTGTGCAATGGTTCCAGATACTTGAAACATCTTCGCCAGGCTTATAAAAGTCCATCTTCAGTGGTGTGTGCCGCCAAATTGCCTCTAGACCGAAATGACGGATTTCAAGTCATGCTAGCACTGCTCTATCCACATGTTCACTTCGTTATCACAAACCTTCATTTTGAAAGATCTAAAGATGAACGAACAAAATAAAAAAAAAGCCGATTACTTACCAAAGTGGCGCTATAGTCTGGAATGAACCTGTGCCTCAAACAACATGCCTCTCCAATTAGTCCGGTTTTTTACTTTTTACTTTCAAATTCATTTTTTATTTACTTAAAATATTAACTTACTACTAGACAAAAATGCTTAAATCTAACTTATCAATAACTGGTTTGCTTAATCTAACTTATCGGCCCTTAGTGGGCGATGTAAGCTTATATTTAGCTGTTTATTTTGCCTTTAGGCTTAAATTTGTCGGTTTTTTGGTTTTATATTTAATTTTTAATTACAAAGAATAAATAGAAAACTTTGTATAAAGACTTTTTTTGTTTTATAAAAAAGCTTATTCTAGATTATAACTAACTTAAGAATACATAAACTACTTAGGCCTAACTTAAGACTACTTTAGCTACTTAAACCTAGCTTAAGACTACTTAACTATTTTAACCTAACTTAATTATAATCGGGGTGGCGAGCCCTCGTTGCGCATGCCCCGAGGGGTCGCCATCCTGATTGCGTCTTTCGGTCCCACGGCAGTCTGCGTTCAACCATATTGTACGCCAATATGGTGCACAAGCCGCGCCCCAGACCTTGTTCCTAATTTTAAGATCTTAAACATAAAGTTGGACTAAAAGTCCGCAAAGTCCTGAGGAAGTGCAGAATCACCTTCCTCATATAGCCACCAGAATTCAGTGCGCTGTTTTGCAGCATCGATCCTATCGCGATCCGATACCGCCGTGCTAAAGCGGAGGAGCTCCGGAGCATTGTCGACGTACCCGTCAAGGATTAGCCGTTTGTCTCGCGCGTCACGTTAGCGGTGGTATAAAACCGGGATACCGTTCCTGTATTATACTAACCCTAACGAATCGATGTAAATGAATGCCTCTGGTGGAATAAAGCCTGATATGAGCGTGCTCTCCATATATAAAGCATTGGGGTAATAAGCCCCAAAGATCATAAGCCCCAAAGATGTTGTCGCTAGCCATCACCCTTGCAGCGTGCCTTCGCGTCACCTTAATCAGGAAATTGTCATTTCTATTCAACTGAGCCCCATTGTATAGAACCTCGTTGCGATAATATTTTATGTACTCGGAGTCCGGCGTTCGGTACAATCCTAAGCAGGATCGGAGACAACGCCTCTCAAACAGCCGTATCCTTTCCATGTAGGATGGTGATACATTGAACCACAAGGGACAACCGTAAGCGATGATCGGCCTTATGAGGGCCATGTAGCAAATGACTTTCACCCTTAAATCAAGTTGACTGCTATGAAACAATCTTCTTGTCAGAGCATAAGCCCCCCTAGCCCTGGCCAGACAAGCATCCACATTTTTATTAAAATACAGAAACTTGTCAAGCCAGATGCCAAGGTATTTGACTTCACTTCTCACCGCCAACGGCCGTCCATGCTGTCCCATGATACAAATTTTTTCCAGTTTTTTCTGATATCGTAAGAAGCCCTTGCACTGGGGTCCTGAACAGTATTGTTTCGGTTTTTTGGAAATTGATCCTCAATTTCCAATCATCGCAATATCCCTTAATGTGATCGAAGTCACGCTGCAAAAGTATGTTGATGACCTCGATTTTCGGACCTGATCTGTACGCCACTAAATCATCTGCGTACGCTATAGCGTGTCTGAGAGAACCTACAAGATCACTTGTATAAATGTTAAACAATATCGGGGAGTTCACCGCCCCCTGTTGTAAACCGTTTTTAATTTCAAAGACTTTACTCGAAGTTACGTTGCCACATTTGACAACGAACTTCTTTTCCATAAGCATTTCATAAATCATATATAGCATGGGTTTACGCATGCCCAGTCTGGTCAGCTTGTAGAAAAGCCCCTTTAACCATACGGTGTCGAAGGCCTTTTCAAAGTCAACCAGACAGGCCACTATGCATTGTCCTTTGGATTTATTCCATTGAATGTCGGACACTAGTTTCGATGCGGCATGAATGGTGTCATGCCTCGCTCGAAAACCAAACTGATTTTCCGGAATAATTTTGTTTTCCTCGACCCACTTAAGCAGAGCTCTATTGACTATCTTCTCGAATACCTTGCTTACATTCGGCAGAAGGCTTATTGACCGAAGATTAGCTGGGTTTGTTTTGTCCTTGTCCTTTTTGGGGATAGGATGTACCACCGCCGTTTTCCAGTGCACCGGATAATGTGCATTATTCAGTGCATTGTTAAACAGGGTGGTGAAGATATCGACTGCTTCTATATGCAGGTGTCCAATTAGTCCGGTCCTTAGTTAACTGGCTCCAGTTGGGCACTCCATGTTGGTTGTCGTATGGGGCTTTCAAATCGATGTATACGTGAGGGATATCGATTTGGACGTTTTGGTTTTTTTCTCCAGTACCTCTCGAAGTGTGCAAATATGATAGATTGTGGATTTTCCTGCCCTAAAATCGCACTGATTAGGACCGATCAGATTGATGGTAAAAGGTTTCATTCGTTCACATATTACGGCAGATACGATCTTGTAGGCGATGTTGAGGAGACTTATACCTCCGTAGTTGGCGCAGTTCAGAGGGTCTTCTTTTTTGTGTATCGGACAAACGATGCTGAGGTTCCAGTCTTCAGGCATACTTTCTTCCAACCAGATTTGGCTTATGATTTGGTGGATGTTACTTACCAACTCATCTCCTCCGACAAGATTCTGTTCGAGCCTTGGCTTTGAGGTTTTACCCTCTGGTAAAACTTAAGAGCATCGTTCCTGGAGTGGCACCTCTCTATATCCTCGATCGCGCGCTTTTCTTGCTCTTTTTTCTTCTTTCTAAAACGCTGGTGTTCTTCCCCTCTTTTCTGCCAATAGAGCTCAATGGCAGCTCTCGTCGTCACCTGCAGCTTAGCCTTGTAGGACTCATTCTTGGCTGCGAGTATATGTACGCATTCCTCATCAAACCAGTTGTTTCTTACTGGTGGGCGCGACAAACCTAGCACATCCCTTGCGGCTGATTTTATGGCCTGTTGCAATCCTTGCCATTGTTCTTCGATATTCGATGCTGCTGGTATGGCGTTAATCGAGAGTTTAAGGAATACGCGTTACGCGGAGGTCTTGGCGGTCTATTTCGATTGCAGTCTTTCGACATTAAATTTTTTCACAGTATTGTAGCGTGGTGGACAGTCGCATTCTAACCTTGGCTGCCTCAAGGTAGTAGTCCGAGTAAATGTAAGCTCCTCGGAATGTTCGGACATCCAAAATACTGGTTGCGTGCGTCATGTCAATCGCAATGCTATTAATTTGGTTGACCGTTTGTTGATCTGGAAACCGCCATGTCTCCTTATGGATATCGAGGTGAGGAAACCGTGTGCTGGCTATAGTGGCATTTCGTTCCGTAGCGAAGTTTATTACCCTAAGTCCGTTACCAGACGTGTTGTCGCGTAGGCAATGTTTTCCGAAAATACTGCTTAAGATGTCTTCTCTTCCTACCTTTGCGTTAAAATCCCCCAGCCACGATTTAAACATCGTACTTCGGTAGTCGCTCATAGGTTTTGTAAAGGAGTTCGTAGAATACTGAATGTGTCGGTAAAGTCGTTTCCAATACTGATTGACCAGCGACAATTCTCCATCGTCATCCTACACAAACGGACGAGTTTGGGCGGTAAACCAAAACTAGTCACGGCTCTGTATAGTTCGTCTCTATAAATGCTGTCGTATGCGGCTTTGAAATCGATGAATAGGTGGTGGGTATCTATTTGGACTTCTTGGGTTTTTTCCAAGATCTGCCGAAGTGTGAAAGTTTGATCGGTTGTGGACTTTCCTGGCCTTAAACCACACTGATAAGGGCTGATCAGGTTGTTGGTAAACGGTTTCATGCATTCACATATTACGACAGAGAGGATCTTGTAGGCGATCTTGAGGAGACCAATGCCTCTTTATTTGGTGCAGTTCAGATGGTCCCTTTTTTTGGCTCGGGCAAAAGACGCTGAGGTTCCATCCTTCAGGCAGTCTTTCCTTCGACCAGATTTGGCTTATGAGTTGGTGGATGTTACTTACCAAGTCATCTCCGTCGGCGTTATGAAGCTCAGCGGGAAGGCCATCATTTCCGACAACCTCATTAGGCTTGAGTTTAGATATTGTTTTCCTCACTTCACTCACGTGGGTGGTAGGCAGTTTTTGCTTTCGTTGCCAATATTCGTTCGTTCTTCCTGACAGCGGAATGTTGTTCATCATCGCCGTTTAGCTGTCTGCAGAAGTGGTTCTTCCTCAGCATCAACTGTGTCTCAACTACGATATTTCCTCTTTCATCTCGAATGGATTTTGTTCGAGCCTTGTTTGCTTGGCTTTGACGTTTGACATATAATGCGTTCGCTAATGCCTGTCCAAAATACTGGATGCGTGTCTCTTGTATATCGCAATGTGATCAATTTGATTGACCGTTCGTTGATCTGGAGACCGCCATGTCCCCTTATGGATATCGAGGTGAGGAAACCGTGTGCTGGCTATAGTGGCATTTCGTTCCGTAGCGAAGTCAATTAGCCTAAGTCCGTTATCAGACGTGTTGTCGTGTAGGCTATGGTTTCCGACAATACTGCTAAAGATGTCTTCTCTTCCTACCTTTGCGTTAAAATCCACCAGCCACGATTTTAACATCGTACTTCGGTAGTCGCTCATAGGTTTTGTCAAGGAGCTCATAGAAGCAGTCCTTAGCTAAATCATCTTTCACCTCCGTTGGGGCGTGAGCGCATATAAGGCTAATGTTGGCGAATTTGGCCTTGATGCGGATCGTTACAATGCGTTCGCTAATGTCTTGGAAACATAAGACTTCTTGCCTAAGTCTGGCACTTACAAGGAATCCGCAGCCGAATAGTCTCTGTTCTGCTCGCTACAACACGGTCCGTAGTAGATGTCACAGTTTCTCATCCTCTTTTTGCCCGGTCCATCCCATCGTATTTCCTGGATGGCAGTAATGTCTGCTTTGTAGGAGCTTAGGGCTTCCGCTAGTTGTTTGCTTGTACCTCTCGTGCCTAATGTTCCCACATTTCAGGTGCAGATACGAACTTAGTTGTCCTGTTATTCGGTTAGCATGGTAGTCAAAAATAATTTCAGTCCTTTACGATTACGCACATAGAAAAAAAGTTATTTTACGTGTTTTTGTAAGGACTCTACCTGGGCTATAACTGAAATGAATGTCAGAATGATACATCAAATTTTCTGTATTTAATTTTTGTCCAAATTTGCATGTCCTTATTAAATATCCTGCAGAATAAAACTGATATGATAGGCTTCCTAACACCGCGTCTCCACGAGCAATATTTGACAGCTTACTATCTGTCACTTTTCATAGTATGAAATAATGATAGAATGCTATGAAATGTAGGGTGGACATTTCCATTGCTTACTATCTCAAACAATCTTACAACCTCAAGCAGAAATGACAGCCCATAGCATACTATCCATAGAAAGCAATTGAGTGAGCAATACATAGCAAGAAATTTTTCATAGAATACTATTTGAGGTCTCCACAAGCAATTTTCATAGAATGACACATTGCATGCTATGAAATATTGCTCGTGGAGACCCCGGGTAAAATGCTTATAAATTATAACTTAAAACTTTGCAGGTAAAATGATTAGTCTTTAGGAACTGAAGAAGTTGTTAACGCCTGTTCTATCATATATGTATAGTTAATAAGCCCCATGACCTATAAACAACCCTTAGGGCTTTATATAAGCAGACCAGCTTATTACAAATCGAAACCATATGCATGGCATACCTCAATTAAATGTACGCTTCAGATGAATGTCACATGCTCAACTCAAGACTACAAAATATGTCCAAACAGCTTCTCAGAACCCACTTTGAAATCCCTAACCTCATAACATTTCCTTAAGCACACAAAAAAAAAATAATGTCACAATCTTCTGTGATTACACAAGAGACTATTACTCTTCATTTGAGTTGTTCATTGATGACACTCTTTTCTACTGAATGTCCTTTGTCTACCAACCACCCAGCTAACATAAAGGTGAAAGCAGTCACATAAATCTGATTAAATCTGGAACTCCCAAAGGCATCGTATCCATACAACCAGTAATGGCGCAACAATCGTCATACATCGACATACTTACATGCAAGCCATTGTCATCGATTTAACCTTTTATGCATGACCGAACTAAAGGAAGTTTGTATCATCCTCCATGTTCTGTAATTACACATTGGAGTCAAGCCCCAGCGCCTCCAATTTCCACAAAACAATGATACAGCAATCACAATTAAAAAGTATCATCATTCCGCCCCCGCATCCTCCAACTCCCCATTTGGATTAACCTGAATGTCTTGCGGATAGGACCTACATTCTCACAGAAAGTCGTTTCACAAATGAATGTATGTATTCCAGGTCAAGGTCTCAATACAAAAAGTGAAAGTACACAGCAAAAAAAAAAAAAAAAATTAAAGGAAAAGGAAAAGAAAACCTCCTGACAACCGGCAAAGAAAACGGATCACGATGATTGTTTTCCGTTTCAAATTCTGCTTGGCATTCACAATAAGGATGGGATGGGGGTAGATTAAGTAGATCAGGTTCGAGTCAAGATGGTAAAGCTGCACCCCAGGCCATCTTTCTGCGACGTTGTGAAATTGTAGAAAATCATAAACGAAGTAGCATGCGAGGATGTGATTTCCTCTGAACGAGGAAAAAGGACTTCCACACAGAGGCAGTTTAATATGAGCATGCAAGGAAGGAAGTCAATTCGCCCTAGATACAACCCAATGGTAGTTATGTGGCTTTTCATAAGTTATTGTCGCAAACAGGACACAACATCCAATTAACAAAAGGACACCGCTAAATACCCCCGCACTACAAAAAAAAAAAAAACAAAACCAACAACATCCCAGACTCACTTATCCGTAAAACAATCGACTAATTTATTTATACGCACTTGCAGATATCGTCCTTTTCAATTCCAACCAGACCCACACCTACATATCCCATCTATGTTACCATCGCACACGATGACAACGACGACAGGGTTTATACGGAAGCTAGCGAACCAACGACATAGATGAATTTAAATTGCTCTCCGATGTTTCTAATTAAAAATTATTCAAGGCAGGCTATACAGCCCAGTCTTGATGAACACACTCTCTCTCGGACGACCGACGACGCAATGGCTTAGAAGACTCCTCAATCGTCGGGAATGGAATATAAAATTCATCCGAAAGGATACAAAGTTAAGTCCCAATTGGCACTCATTGAATGGGTAATAAATTCTTAATGTCAGTCTCCGGGGTAGGTGGGTCTAGTCCAGAGTCATCGGTGTGCTGTTCTATTGACCATACCAGGGAGGGGGTTGGGCTCTGCCAGCCTCAAATTGCCAACTTCGGCGGCAACCTATTTGGGGTCGCCCACATTGAAATGAGCTTGCTCTCGCACTCTCCCTTTTCCGTTTGAAATTTCTTCAATTGTAAGAATTGTAAGAGTGGCTATTTGCGTTTAAGGGAGGGCGGGACTTTGGGGATGTGAATTAATTGTAGGTAATAGTGCGGTATAAGGGAGCAAATATAGGTTCGTTGTTCCTTCTAGCATGAGATAACTGGTTGTTGTAGAGGAGACACACACATTTGTCCATTTTAAGGGTAACTTGTGCGGAAAAAAGGGACTAAGCGGTTTGGGTAGTCGTTAGATTTTAGGCATGTTCTGCTGGAAGATTACGTGCAATGAATGAGGGTTATTTATGAAATCCATGCTCGGCCATTTACACCTAAACAATTTTTAAGGAGACTTTCGCAGTAAGAACACAGAGGTCTTGAAAGATTCAAAAGCACTGTTATTCAGATTGTGACATTTTCGAAGCTGACAGCTCTAGGATCGTCCGTACGGTTTGAAATGGAGATGTGGCTTCCACCACTTGTCACTTTGACATTTGGACATAATTTCAATAAATTGCAAAGTGGGCCCTAGCTAGTGCGTTCGACTACTAAGACCCCGCCCTTAGTAGTTCAAATCCCGAAAGTAACAATAACAAATGAACCTGGGCTTCAACCAACATGCCTCTCCAATTAGCCCAATCATTAGCTAACTGTAACAACAACCAATGAACCTGGGCTTCAACCAACATGCCTCTCCAATTAGCCCGATCCTTAGCTAACAGCCTCCAGTTGCGTACTCCAAGTTGGTTGAGGTCGGTTTCTACTTGTGCGCGCCACTTAACGCGAGGTCTTCCTCTACTGCATCCTACGTCTGGCTGACAATCGAAGAATCTGATATAGTATTGGTGTCTGTTCGTTCCACATGTCCTAGCCATCTTTAACATCTAATGCGGAGTTTTTTTTTCGACCAGGGGCATGTCACTGTACAGCTGTTACCCAAAGTTATTGGTTGAGGTTGATAAGGCGAGGTCTTCCTATATTGCGTCTTACATCTGGCTGGAAATCGAAGACTGCGAGCCGGAGCATTGGTAACCATTGCTTCTACATGTCCTAGCCATCTTAAACGACCAATGTGTAGTTTTTTGACTAGGGGCATGTCTTTGCACATCTCGTAATAATTTTTGATCGAATCCTCGTCTCCATAACCCGTCAACGCAAACTCCGCCGAAGATTTTACGAAGAAATTTCCTCTTGAATCGACAAAGGATTTCTTCATCCGCTTTTGTGACGGTCCTTGCTTCAGCGCCGGACTGGGATGATCAGGGTCTTATATGGGATCTCCTTAGTAGTTCGAGTGAGGGCTCTACTACTGAATTGCCTTCTTAGACCGAATAAACAGCGGTTGGCAGGAGTAATTCTTCGTTTAATTTCTGACGAGATGTTGTTGTCAGAGTTAATAGCGGAATCGAGATAGACAAAGTCCCGTACTACCTCAAGGTTATATCTGTCAAGGGTGACGTTCTGTCCAATTCGCCGATGTTGTGTGTCCATTCGTGTTGACAGCATATACTTCGTCTTGCCCTCATTTACTGCTGAACCCATTTTTACCGGTTCCTTCTCTATACTAGCAAACGTGGCTATGACATCACGTTGGGTCCTACCAATGATGTCAATATCGTCGGCGTATGCTAGTAGTTGCGCAGATTTTTAAAAAACTGTACCTCTGGTGTTGGCTTGGGAGTTTTGCACAATCTTCTCAAGAATCCAATTGAAGAAATCACATAACAGCGCATCGCCTTGCCTAAATCTCTCTTTTGCCTAAATCTCTCTTTTTGGTATCGAATGTATCAGGTAGGGCTTTTCCGACACTGATGGGGCAGCGAGACTTCTCCGTCGTCATCCTACACAAACGGACGACATTGGGCGGCATACCAAAACTAGGAATTGCTCTCTTTAGTTCGTCTGTATAAATGCTGTCATATGTGGCCTTGAAAATCGATGAAATGTTGGTGTGTATCGATTTTGACTTTTTGGTTTTTTCAAGGATCTTCCAAAGTGTAAAAATTTGAACGGTTGTGGACTTTCCTGGCCTAAAGCAACACTAATAAGGGCCGATCAGGTTGTTGGTAAGCGGTTTCAGGCGTTCACATATTGCGTCAGATAGAATCTCATAGGCGATGTTGTAGTTTGCGCAGTTCAGACGGTCTCCATTTTTGCGGCCCGGGCAATGAAAGCTGAGGTTCCACTCTTCAGGCATAATTTGATCCGACCAGATTTGGCTTATGAGTTGGTGAATATTATTTACCAAGTCATCTCCACCGGTTTTTAAAAGATCGGCGGGATGGCCGTCATTTCCAGCAGCCTTTTTAGGCTTGAATTTAGATATTGCTATCCTCACTTCACTCAGGCCGGGTTGTCGGCAGTTTTCGCTGTCGTTGACAAAATTTAACGGTTCGTTCTGCCTGACAGCGGAATGTTGTTCGAAATCGTCTGTAGAAGTTGTTCTACCATATCCTCAGCATCGGCTCAACATCAGCATCGACTGAACTACGATATTTCCTTGTTCATCTCGACAGGGCTCTGTTCGAGCCTTGTATCCTTGGCTTTGAAGTTTTACATTTTGGAAACACTTGCGAACATCGTTCCTGGGGCGGCACCTCGCTATATCCTCGATCGCGCGCTTTTCATGCTCTGATTATTCCTTCTTTCTGAAAAGCCGGTGTTCTTTCCTTCTTCTCTGCCTATAGAGCTCAATGGCAGCTCTAGTCTTCACCTGCACCTGCCTTGTAGGTCTCGTTCTTGGCTGCGAGCATCTCTCGGCTTTCCTCGTCAAATCAGGGCTCTCTTGCAGGTGGGCGCGAGAAGCCTAGCACATCCGTTGCGGCTGGTCTATTGGCGAGGTGGCATCGTTGCCATCGTTGTTCGACATTTGATGATGGTAGTATGGTACTTATCGAGAGGTTGAGGGATATGCGAAGCTCGAAGGTCTTGGTGGTCTCTTGCGATTGCAGTCTTTCGAAATTAATTACTCACAGTATTTCTGATTTTTTGTTGCTTGGTGGTATCCCAATTCTTACCTATACTGAAACAAGGTAGTGCTCCAAATCGATGTTAGCACCTCGGAATGTTCGGTCATACTGGATGCGTGCCTCTTTTCTATCGCATTGTGATCAATTTGGTTTTCCGTATTCAGAAAGTCTCCTTCACTACCATCAACGATTATAATTTTGAAAGTTACGAACATCTATAGAAATTTCATTCTAGGTACCTAGCAAATCTCCTACTTTACAGTCAACGATAATCATTTCAAAGGTTACTGAATGAGTACCCAGGGTTGCCATTTCTGATGAAATGTAGTTGTATACTTGGGTGCAGCGTTCATTGGATTTTACTGTTAAGCAACACGAGGAATATCTGATTACTTACTGGGAAGCAGGGTTAATGTTTCTAAATTTTATATATCTTAACCGCTCCATATTGCCGCCCCTAGCAAAGTGCCGCCTATACCTTTGATATCCTGATGTAAATGTTTTTATCCGCTTAGAGATTGCTAAATCGAAAACAAAATAATATGCGAACATTTTAAATTTGCGGCTTGAATTTTGCTTGACCACATTCCTAACAGATATGTTACCAAGTTTTTTATCTACATAAAATTGGGTCATTCATTTCGTGGTTACATTTTGGTAGCACTGGCTTTTGACACATGACAAGTTCAGCTATCCTTTGGAGGGTCGTAATATTAGTTGAATGTTTTCTATTTACGATAATCGATTGCTTAGCAATCAAATTAACGCGTTAAAATTTTTAAAACTTACTAACGGGTGAACCAAGTAGAGATACTTTTTTCAATAGCCTTTTTTAACAGATCACGTGTGAGTCGTGTCATGCTGTCATGTTATTTTTGTTTAGTATTGTTTGGCATTTCATAATGGAAAGACTTACGCGTGAACAACGTTTACAAATTGTTCAACTTTATTATGAAAATTCACGTTCTGTGAGGAATGTGTTTCGTGCACATCGCTCAACTTATGGTCAACATAATCGGCCTACTGAGCGTACTATTCGCAACACCATCACCCATTTTGAGACCCAGCATTCATTATTGGATAATATTCGACCGAATAGACCACGTCCAGCACGCTGTGAAGAAAATATAGCGGCCGTAGCTGAGAGTGTACACGAAGACCGTAGAGAGTCGATTCGGCGCCGTTTGCAGCAACTCGGACTGACGTATGGAACGACTTGGCGCATTTTACGTCAAGATCTTAAATTGAAAGCGTACAAAATACAGCTTGTGCAACAACTGAAGCCGCTCGACCTTCCCAAGCGACATTGCTTCGCTCTATGGGCTCTTGAAAAGTTCCAAGAAGATCCGACGTTTTCGAGGCAAATTTTGTTTAGCGATGAGGCCCATTTCTGGCTCAATGGGTATGTAAACAAACAAAATTGCCGCTTTTGGGACGAAGAGCAACCTGAAGAGATTGAAGAACTGCCACTTCATCCAGAAAAAACAACGGTTTGGTGTGGTTTGTGGGCCGGTGGAATCATCGGTCCATATTTCTTTAAAAATTATGCCGGTGCGTACGTAACCGTCAATGGTGACCGTTATCGTGCCATGATAACCGACTATTTGATGCCTGAAATTGAAGCTCGTGATCTCGGCGACATTTGGTTTCAGCAAGACGGCGCCACTTCCCACACATCGCATCAATCAATGGACTTATTGAGAGAACATTTCGGCGAGCACATAATTTCACGTTTTGGGCCGGTCGATTGGCCACCAAGATCGTGTGATATCACACCGTTAGACTTTTTCCTGTAGGGATATGTAAAGTCAAAAGCTTATGCCGACAAACCCGCTTCGATTCAGGCCTTGGAGGAAAACATCACGCGTGTCATTCGCCAGTTACCAGTCGAAATGCTCGAACGAGTGATCGAAAATAGGACTCAACGGATGGACCATCTGCGACGTAGCAACGGCCAACGTTTGATAGACATAATCTTCAAAAAATAAATGCCAAAGAATGTTCTTTCAAATGATAATACCAATCTCCATTAAATTTGAATTTTCTGTGTTTTTTTTCTTTAAAAAAGTAGGGAGCCTCAAAATGGATCACCCTTTACAAAGGTTGTGATTCACGTGGCCACTTCTTTCGCATAACGCGATGATTATGGCCGTCAAAATCGACCGGCAACGCCAGCGATCGGTAAAATTGTGAAGAAATTTGAAAAGAGTGGAAACTTTACTGATGTCGTAAGTCCTGTTATTCATTGAAATGCATTCTCAGTGGAAGATATTGCTGCTGCAAGTGCAAGTATTGCTGATGATTCGAATTGATGAATCTCCCGGCGTTCGCTGCAATTGAACGTGTCATATACAGTGCGGTTCACATGGTTAGCCGCAACATTTTTCTCTCAATAAATTGCAGTTTTTCTGTTTGTTTTTTTTTATAAACTACCAAACAATGCATTTATTGGAAAGGTTATGAAATTCTCTTCGAAAAAAACTAAATTCAAGATTAGTGAGAGACACTTAACGGTTGTTTTGATCTCTTTCTTCCCACTAGTGCAAAAAAAGCTCAAAAAAATCGGTTCACTTAGTTAGACGCACGAATTTATACAGTTATTTCTTAATGCTGGGTAATGAAAATTAAATTTTGTTAATGCGTAAACGTTATTAAAGTTTTTCCGAGTGTTTAAAGTGAATATGGGTAAAAAAAAAATGTTGACGGTGGCGGAAAAGGCAAAAATTGAGGCCTACCACTCAGAAGGTTTTTCTATGCTGAAGCAAAATAGGAAGAAGTGATAAAGCAGTTCGAAATTTTTTTATTAAACCCTGCTACCTATGGAAAAAATAACAAAGGAAGGACAAAAACAGCCTTAACACCGCACGAGAAGCGAAAGATAATAAGAATTGCCTCAAATTCAGCACACTCCGCGATGAAAATCAGACAATTAGCGGGGGTAAGTGCCAGCAAATCAACGATTCGTCGAGCTATTTTAGGTGCTCCACACTTGAAATTCAAAAAGTTACAAAAAAAAAAAACCACCACTAAACGCTGCAAGAAAGGAACTTCGGTTGGAATTCGCGCGTCTTCATATGGCATGGGATACTCAGGTTGGGAGTGTTTCAAATTGGAGAACTGTGGTGTTTTCTGATGAGAAAAAGTTCAACCTAGATGGTCCTGATGGGTATAATTTTTATTTTCATGATATCCCCAAAGACGAATGCTTTTTGAGTCGCAACCATTCCAAGAAAGGAGGGGTAATGGTATGGGGGGCCATTTCATACTATGGTGCCTTTGAGTTGGTTTTTGTGTCTCACAAAATGACAGGAATGTCTTATAAAGCTCTTTTGCAAACAGCTTTTCCAGCCATAAGAGAGCTTTTTGGACCAATCCAGTGGATCTTACAACAAGATAATGCTCCGATCCACAACGCGCACGTTGTAAAAGCATTTCTCGCTAGTGAAAATGTGGCATTGTTGCCGTGGCCACCATACTCACCTGATCTAAACATTATTGAAAACCTATGGGGATGGCTGACCCGTCAAATTTATGAAGGAGGCAAGCAGTATGAAAGCTGTGAGGAGCTTATTGCAGCTGTTAAAGAAGCCTGGTCTAAGATTTCATTAGACTATTTAAAAATATTGTATGAATCGCTTAAAAGTAGAATTTTTGATGTCATTTCAAGTGGCGGAGGTTGTACAAAATATTGAAATTGTGCAAAATAATTAAAATAATAATAAAAAAGCAAAAAAAAAAAGATGGCAATCGATCAACTTCTTCTTTTTCAAACTTTTAACAGGTGCGTCTAACTAAGTGAACCGATTTTTTGAGCTTTTTTTGCACTAGTGGGAAGAAAGAGATCAAAACAACCGTTAAGTGTCTCTCAGTAATCTTGAATTTATTTTTTTTTCTAAGAGAATTTAATACACCTTCCAATAAATGCATTGTTTGCTTGTTCATGAAAAAAACAAACAGAAAAACTGCAATTTATTGAGAGAAAAATGGTGCGGCTAACCATGTGAACCGCACTTACCTCGGTTTGGCGCATTTTGCATTTGGATTTGCATCTACATCCTTGTAAAATTCAAATTTTGCAACAATTGAAGCCCATTGCTGAGCACTCACAACGCCGTAGATACTCTTCTTGGATGTTGGAACAATAGACAATAAACACCGATTTTTGTGTACATTTTCCACTCGGCGATGAGGCACATTTCCCACTCGGTGTGGTTAGACGGACACAGTCAAATCGAAGCAATATGGTCGAATGATAACGATTTTTTTTGCCGCCGATTGAAGATCATGACAATACGTGGTTCCAACAAGACAGAGCAACAGGTCACGACCAATTATGGCTTTATTGAGAAGTGAGAAGTTTCCTGATCATGTAATTTTACGTTTTGGCGACTCTACGTCCATTGGATTGGATTTTTTTCTGTGGGGCTACGCAAATGACTGTGCTTACACGAATAATCCTGAACTCTAGACACAATAAAAACCAACATTACTCAAGTTGTGGTAGAGATACCTAGGAAAAATCGCCTGCTGCTAATCTTCCCGAGGCGGCCAGTTGAAGGACATTGTTTTTGACACTAAGTGGCAAAGTACAAACTTCATAAGGAAACTAATAACTTCACCCGCGCACAATTTTAATAACGAAAATTTTAAATACTGTCCCTTAGACATCGAATGCTATACTGTAAGGGATAGAGCGATTTTGAATATACAGCGAAAAAACAGCGAAAACCACATCGAAATCCGTTCAGCATTTCTGCAAAAACAGGCGCATTCATGCACATTTCGGGACCTCATTCTGTACTTTGAATAGATAGATAGATACAATTTTTAGCAAAAATGTATCGTGTGTTTTATTCAGCTTTACTTCCGAAACTTTAAAAGGAACCCCTTATGTTTAGGTATAACTGGTTGAAACCATTTTTTAGTGTGTAAGAACCTGACTAGGGGCGGCATTAATTGAATCTGGCTTGGTCGGCCCTAACCCACGCTACACCACTGCGTTTTAGACTTAGGATTTACAACACACGTCTTGATTTTACTCTCACTTCTCTCACAAACAATTAGAGCACAAATTTCCCCTTCAAAATACTTGACATAGAATGTAATTCCGTGCTAGTTTTTTCTCAAAATATATCCACCCCACCTTTGTCCCATTCCTTAGGCATAAATATCTTCTCCCAGCTCCATGTAGGTAATCCACGACCCAAGTAACTTACGTCCTTGAAATATATTCTGGAATTGCATTTAAATTCCCACACGCACCATGAATATTCAAATCACATCTACACCATCCTCGAACATGCCGCAGAGTTATGCAGTGAAACTCTGCTTATATTCACTCACCCCCGTGCAACTTTGCGACTTATGGCGAAAATTCGTGGCAGAGTGCCTTTCGCCCACCGCACAATTCCACACCTGTATTCAGGATAAATTCCGCCACAACTATGATCTTAGTTTTCCTCCAAGGTGCATTATATGAAAAATTCATTGCGTACATTTTCACTTTCAAAGGACGAACCGTTTTAGTGCAATTCCCTTCTGGCAATCGAATAAAGGCATCTCCGGTCCCCAGTGGCAAACTTCACCCCAAAGGAGAATGGATCTGTACAACTGTGACTTAAAGCCGCATTTGAGGTGCGGAATGGCTTACATCAGCTAGGAAACTTTTGGCCCCTCCCCAACCAAAGAAAAATGCAGGAATTGCAAAAAGTTAACGAACTACACCTGCATGCATGGTTGGTTGTGTTAACTTGTGTTGTCACTGCAGATGCACATGCTCTCCTTAAAGTTTTTTTTTTTAAGTTCGACCCTCATCCAAATTCAAACTAAAAGCGTAAAAGTGCATTCGTTGAGAAGAAAAAAAAAATATTAGTCCCACCTCTTCACAATGGAGCACTTGAAATCCCTAGATGAATTATTCACTTAGATGGGAGCATACATGTTTCAAGTTATGGCTGCCATCCTACCGGCAAGGACTGATATGGGGAACACAATTTTGGGTTCAGATTTTGTTGAAAATCATCGATATTTGGGGATAGGGGTTATGTGACCCCCACCCCCATTGACCTCAAACAAAAATTTCCGCAGCAACAAAAAAAATAAAACTCGGCTGAGTTTGAGTGGCGACGACCCTTTGGAAGGACAAAGTTTCAGTCTTGCTGCTATGAGTGAAACGCTCCAAGGACTTGTACCAACTTTGTGGATACGACAAAATGTAAAGTCATGAAGGAACAACAAATACAGAGAAATAAATAAATAAAATTTACTAAACTGCACGTTGTGCCACACATGAGTTTACTTTTTGTTGCTGCTAGGATATTCGTGGGGAATATTGCGGTCTGCTCGGAGGGATCCGTGAAATATTTATTTCAAATTTTGGCAATGTTGAGATTTCTTTTGAAATTCTCATGCATCTAAGGGTATGGTGGTAGGTTGAAGTTCAAAAGTCATTCGAGTTACAAGTGAGTTGCAAATGGCGTGCGGGGACTGTTGGAAAAATAAAAGAGGTTATGTCAGGTAATGTAGGTACATATACAGATCCATACGGATAAATCAACTGATGGTGTCTGTTTTCTTAAAGGGGTGATGAATTTTTTTGGATATGAAACACAAACACGTACGGACGGGCGGAATGATGGTCAGGAAGACCATCGACCCAGAAAGCCATAGTGAGTCGATTCATAAACTTTATGGTATCACTAGCTAACTAACTACAAACTTTGCATCAAAACTAATATACCCCCATGGGAAAGGGGATATTGATATCCTTATTAGGTTGGTTAAACAAAACTTAGATAATATTTGTGCATCTTCACAGAAGGATTTAAAACAGACGAAGGGGTTTTGTTTGGGGTTTATTTCAGCGACATAGTGGACAGTCACGTAGAACCTTGCGCTTCTCTCAGTCTACTCCGTAGCAGGGCGAGGAACTTTGAAACTTCTCCTATGATGGCATTCTTAGCATGGAGCTGGCTTGGTATAGTGTACGCAGATCATATCGCGGCGGTAATAACGCCAAAAGGAACTCAAAATGCGAACAGAAAGGTAACTCAGGTTCTTTGACGAGTAATCCAACAGATGGATGAACACAGGTGAACACAAAAAAAATTCAGACGAAGGAATTGATGTACCGACTCTGATCAACTTCGGAATCGGCAAGGAAACAATCAGAAGCAAACATGCCGTGAAGTATTTGGGTGTGACAAACAACACCAAACTTGCTTTCTACAACCAGATAGAGAATACGGCGGAACGAGCGTCGAAAATGACAGCGTCACTGATAGCAAAAAGACAGCCAGACAGCGAAAGTTCCTGATGTCGATGAAGTCATCCTCCTCTCATATACATAGCTAAGCTGAGAGAAGCTTTTCATGACAATCGATTCTTACTTACTTACTTAACTAGCGCTACAGTCCGGAATGTACCTGAGCCTCAACCAACATGCCTCTCCAATTATCCCGGTCCTTAGTAAGCTGCCTCCAGTTGCGCACTCCAAGTTGGTTGAGATCGGTTTCTACTTGTGCGCTCCACTGAAGGCGAGGTCTCGAAACGAAGACTCTGCGAGCCGGAGTATAGGTTTATATTCATTCTACATATCCTAGCCATCTGAAACGTAAAATGCGGAGTTTTTTGACCAGGGGCATGTCGCTGCAGAACTCGTAATAGTTTTTGATCGAATCCTCGTCTCCATAGCCCGTAAACGCAAACTCGGCCGAAGATTTTACGAAGAATCGATCTGGAATCGACCAAGGATATTTTCATCCGCTTTTGTGACGGTCCATCCTTCAGCGCCGTAGAGCAGGACTGGGATGATCAAGATCTTATATGGGATTACCAAAGTAGTTCGAGTGAGGGATTTCCTACTGAATTTCCTTCTTAACCCGAAGAAACAGTGGTTGGCGAGAGTAATTTCTGACGAGATATTGTTGTCAGAGTTAACTGCGGAGCCGAGGTAGACAAAGTCCCGTGTTATCTCAAAGTTATATCTGTCAATGGTGACGTTCTATCCAATTCGTCGATGTTGTTTGTCCTTTCGTGTTGACAGCATATACTTAGTCTTGCCCTTATTTACTGCTAAACACATTTTTGCTGCCTTACCAGCTGCCTTACCAGCTGCCTTACCAGCAAACGTGTCTATGACATCACGTTGGGTCCTACCAATGATGTCAATATCGTCGGCGTATGCTAATTATTGCACCGATTTTTTCAAAATTGTGCCTCTGGTGTTGTCTCGGGGGTTTCGCCAATCCCCTCAAGAATCGAAATGAAGAAGTCACACGACAGCGTATCGCCTTGCCTAAATCCTTTTTCGGTATCGAATATGTCGGTGAGGTCGTTTCCGACCCTGATAAAGCAGCAAGAATTATCCATCGTCATCCCACACAAACGGACGAGTTTGGGCGGTATACCAAAACTAGACAAGGCTTTGTGTAGTTCGTCTCCATAAATGCTGTCGTATGAGACTTTGAAATCGATGAACAGATCGTGGGTATCGATTTGGACTTCTTTGGTCTTTTTTCAAGATCTGCCGAGTTGTGAAAATTTGATCGGTTGTGGACTTTCCTGTTCTAAAACCACATTGACTGGACATTTTCAAGTCAAAAAAACACCTCATGACTATGGGAATAGCTCAAGATAACACTTGCATACTATGCAAGGAGGGCGAAGAATCATCAGAACACATTCTGCGTCACTGTAACTGCCTAATCAGAATACGTCAACACCATCTAAGTAAGCACTACCTTGACACAGAGGACGTATCTGACAGCCCAGTCAAAGATTTTCCAGGATTCATCACATAGTTCGGTATCACAAGTGTGCTCTAACTGGAGTACATGACAATAGGCCCAACTGTGGCCGCAGTGATATGGTAACTTGCTTCCAACTAATCTAATACAGGTGCTGGTAATTCCAGGTTGTGGTGAGATTTTCATAATTTTGGTATTCAATACCGGGTTGATGGGTTCTATCTACGTATTGCTTGTGTTAGAGTGGTATTGACACTAGGGTAAGGCTTCTATGACAGCAAGAGGGTTAACTGACAATTTAAATGTTGATTTCGTATGAAAACAGCTTAGGTAGTTCGAACTGACGTGCTTGCACGTATAAGATGGTTCCGAATCAGTAGAGGAACTCACTTTGCTTCCACTAGATACGGACCTCAACCAACTTAAACTGTGTTACCGGTGCCATCATTCTTCCAAGGATCGTCTTAATTATAGTGGCATTTGGTTGACCATCGAACTTGCCACTTATTTTAGGATGGGAAACCCTTTATGCACCCAAAGGAGGTCTTTTTGTGCCGGACTTCCATTTGTGAAAGGTTACGCTAAGAACTCCTCCTGGGCGCCCTTAAGTTTCTGACTAATCTCCCACTACCGCTATTCAATTGATTCAGAAGGTGGTAATCATACGCTGTTTCGGGCTAACACTGTCTAGTGGGATTGCTCTTCCTTTTTTCTGAGTAGTGACGTATTAGTTAACCTTAGCGAGTTTCCGCTCATTGGAATGACCCACGTTCCTGAACAGCCTCGGCTATACTTTCCGCGTTCAAGCGCTCTTGCCTCTTCTATTCTGTGAGCTCTTTAGCTTCTTTGGTTGCCGTTTCCATTCTTCCACTTCCGTCTTTTTGTCGAAGACGTACTTCCATTTTGGCGTTAGGAGATCTATTGGGCGTCAATTTTGCAATGACAGGGTTGGTTGGTATTGGGTGTTTGCTAAGCGTAGACCACCGCGTATCTGCGTAGCAGTAATCGGCTTTCAGTAATTTTTGTGTTGAAGATCGACTGCTGAAATCTTACTTCCCTAGAGGAGGATGACGTGCTCAGTGATGCGAAGTTTAGTGAGATGAACTGTTTGTGTTCAATTCCCAGCCGTAGCAATGATTTAAATAATTTTCACTGGCTCTACACTCGTGATGATTTGTCAAATCTTCCGAGTAGTATTAATTGTATCAATCCACAAAAAACGAGACCCTCTAAGCTGCGCAAGCTACAGAGGCATAAGTCTTCTCAACATCGCCTACAAGATCCTATCTGCCATAATATGTGAATGCCTGAAACCGTTTACCAACAACCTGATCGGCCCTTATCTGTGCGGTTTTAGGCCAGGAATGTCCACAACCGATCAAATTTGTATACTTCGGCAGATCCTGGAAAAAAACCCAAGAAGTCCAAATCGATATCCACCACCTGTTCATCGATTGCAAAGCCGCATACGACAGCATTTATAGAGACCAACTATACAGAACCGTGACTAGTTTTGGTAGACCGCACAAACTCGTCCATTTGTGTTGGACGACGATGGAGAACTTTCGCTCCATCAGGGTCGGAATCGACCTCACCGGCACATTCGATACCAAAAAAGGATTTAGGCAAGGCGATGCGCTGTCATGTGACTTCTTCAATCTGATTCTTGAGAGGATTGTGCAATACTCACGTGCCAACACCAGAGGCACAATTTTCCAAAAATCAGTGCAACAACTAACATACGCCGACGATATTGACATCATTTTTAGGACTCAAGGTGATGTCATAGCCACGTTTGCTAGTATAAAGAAGGAAGCGGCAAAAATGGGTTCAGCAGTAAATGAGTGCAAGACGAAGTATATGCTGTCAACATGAAAGGACACACAATATCGACGAATTGGACAGAACGTCACAATTGACAGATGTAACTTTGAGGTAGTACGGGACTTTGTCTACCTCAGTTCCGCCATATTAACTCTGACAAGAACATTCGTCAGAAATTAAACGAAGGGGTACTCTTGCCAACCGCTGTTTCTTCGGGCTAAGTAGGCAATTCAGTAGTAAAGACCTCACTCGAACTACTAAGGAGATCCCATATAAGACCCTGATCATCCCAGTCCTGATCTACGGCGCTGAAGCATGGACCGTCTCAAAGCGGATGAAGAAATCCTTTGTCGATTCAAGAGGAAATTTCTTCGTAAAATCTTCGACCGAGTTTGCGTTGACGGGCTATGGAGACGAGGATTCGATCAAAAACTATTACGAGATGTGCAACGACATGCCCCTGGTCAAAAAACTACACATTGGTCGTTTAAGATGGCTAGGACATGTAGAAGGAATGCTTACCAATACTCCAACTCGCAGTCTTCGATTCCCAGCCAGATGTCGGACGCAGAAAACGAAGTCCTCGCCTTATCAACCTCAACCAATAACTTTAGGTACCAGCTGTACTGCGCCATGCCCCTGGTAAATAAAAAACTCCGCATTGGACGTTTAAGATGGCTAAGACATGAAGCACGAATGGACACCAATAATCCGGCTCGCATAGTCTTCGATTCCCAGCCAGACGTCGGACGCAGTAGAGGAAGACCTCGCCGGAAGTGCCGCGCTCTAGTAGAAACCGACCTCAGCCAACTTGGAGTGCGCAACTGGAGGCAGTCAGCTAAGGACCGGGCTAATTGGATAGGTACGGTGGTTGAGGCCCAGGTTCATTCCGGACTGTTTGCCCACTTGAGTAAGTAAGTAGGCATGGGCTTTATCCATTTGCATGTGGTACTGTCTACGCTTGTGTTATGGATGCATCTGTTTATTTGGGAATGAGCGGTGTTGTCAAAAGCTCCTTCGATGTCAAGGAAGCTGCCCACAGTCACTTCATTGCTTCTGAGGGATTTCTCAATTTGGGATGGTGAGTTCCTGAAGGGCATGAGTTGTCAATTTTCCTTGCAGATAGGCATATTGGTTTTTGTGTTGTGGTTTACTGTTTACTGGACCATCCCTTATGTGTCAATCAATGATTTTTTCCATTATTTTGAGAAAAAAGGAGGTGAGGCTGGTTGGACGGCAAGATTTGGGAAGATTACTTGGTCTACGACCAGCATTCGTTATAAACTTGACCCTCACCTTTCTCCAGCTTTTTGGTATGCAACCCCATACAAAGCCAACTCTGAAGATGTTGATGAGAAACAGGGCTAATTATGCGCTGCATTTTTGGAGAAGTGCTGGAAATATTCCATCTTCACCAATGTCCTTAAGATCGGCAAATGATTGACGGCCCATTTTATTTTTCTTTCATGAAAAATTTTCTTTCACCTTTCCCAGTCTATTTGTGTCGGTCTATTGGCTCTGCTCTCAAGTGAGCGCTCACTTGATTTTGTTGTTGTTATGTAGTTTGGGAAGTGGGTTTCGGCTAACAGCTGTAGCATCTGTAGACCATTTTCCGTATAGGTCCCATTAATGTTTTTCATTAATCCGATTTGATTAGTGTGCTGTTTTGATTGAATTCTGTTGATACGAGCACTGTTTCGATTATCAGAGATATCCTGTCAGAACTTTTTGCATAAACTTATGTGCGAAATTATCATCCCAAATTCTTTGAGCCCTTCACCTATCACAACAAATTCTGTCCACAATATCACATGCTCCCATCCATTCAGCACGAGTAAGCTTTAAATAAATCACTTGATAATCCGAATCTTTATCAATTAATTGATCCTTCTTTGCATGACCCATTTATAAGAGTCCAGCGCAAATTGAAATTTGTAAAATTCCCCAACCCTTATTCAGCAATTTATACGAAACTTTATTGGATTTTTCGCACAAAATGCCGGACATTGTTCTGGAATTCCCTTAACTGAATGCAAATTGCATTTACACTCCTCACCAGTACAGCAGTATGCCAATGTCAATTCCACCCATCGGACAACCCAAGATTATGCGATTTCCTTCTCATTACAGAAGGATTGGTAAAAAAAAAAACAAAAAAAACTGGCTATCCTTGCCAACATTCATCGTCAAATTGAATTCGCCGATAAATCACGTGAATTCGCCACACCACTAATTAATGTGTCACATTGTTCACCGCCAAGAGCATACTTATTCGCATAATGCAACGTGTCCTGCCCCATATACACGATCATAATGAGCAGCTTTGTTGCAGTGGAAACACTCAACCGCAGGACCATCGATAAGATACTTTTGGCCATCCGTTGCTTCGAATGGATACATTTTTAATGCTTCGGTTCATATCCACGCGTGATAAATTCAATTTGTTACTCGTTAATATATGTGGCATAACCAACGATGGACATGGTCTGGCTAGCGAGCAAGTAAGTATAGAGTCCTTGTGAGAGGAGGAAAATCGTGGTTTTAAAATGGTCCCCTCCGCCCCTATAATGAGGCGTATCACGTCCAAAGCGGAGAGTGATTGTGCACATTTATTACACCCAGTGCCACCCCCGATCTGGGGCGGAGAATAATGACTCGAATATGGCATCCTTGTTTGTGCTCCCCTTTTGTTCTTATCAACGTCGAAGGATGAGTAATGTCTACATGCAGGGGATAACAGAACTTTAATAATGTTGCGGTAATTTGTCTTAATCTAAAAAAAAAAAAATAAAAAAAATAAACGGGAAGACAAATCTAATTCTGTCGATGGAAAGTTGTGAAAAATGATCCTGCATCGGGAATTTTTTAATCCTAAATTATTTTCATAACTATAACGACGGAGTAGGGAATAATCTCATCAAAGTTCATTGTTCCCAATTTGTCGAGTTGCATGCCACTCGAGCTGAAGAACTGACCATTGATTGGATCTGTGCGTACAATAATTATATTGTTCTCACCAGAGGAGAAAAAAACCTTCAAATTGATTATCGTCCTTCCGAGGGTGTGTTCTTTTGTTGGCACACTGGGACACTCCTATGGAGTTCATGCCGAAAGCAATTACAAACGAAATTATCTTAACATTCTCTCACAGTCGATGTCATGTGAGTTTCGACGCATACAATGGGAAAACACACACACCCACACAGATCCAACCTCTGTCGCACATTTTTCGAGTATTTTGGATTTTAATTGATTTTTAATGAAACAAGGATCTGCTACCACCCACTTAAGCCTCTCTTCACACGTTTTACGGTGACATGGGGAATGCACAACGGCAGTGAGTCCTTATCCACCCTGTGGACTAAGTTAAACACCGGAGAACGATTCTCAAACGATCCTTGGCAAGGGCGGCACTGCAATTATTTTCACTTTACCCAGATCCGGATATTTGATTACTTTCGGGACATCAAATGAGGACCGTGCTGGTTGAAAAGTAAAACCTGCAAAGTGTCAGTGAGGATTACAAAAAAAAAAAAAAAAGTATTGATGGCCGCGGAAAAGGTTTATCCTTTTTATGTATGTATAGGCCCTGGGAAGTGCGAACTCAGGTCTGAAAGTTTACGGGAATGTGTGACACAAAAAAGGATGTGGGAAGGTTGTGCGAATCGTTCATTCCTCCTTTAATTTTTATTATGTCCTTCCAACAGTAGTAAGTTTGGCCTTCGTTTTTGTTAGGACAAAGTTATGAAGGCAATGGTATTTTGAGCTCCGGTAGGGTTCCCAAACAAACAATTATTTCTCTATAAGGCAATAAAATTAAGTTTCCACAAGTAATTATTTCTGTAGGCCGTATATAGTACTTGTGCGCGAAGGTTGAGCATTTTCGCAGACGATTGTTTGGGAAGAAGCTTGTTTAAGCCTTAATGCAGGGTAATGCAGAATCATAACCGAAGTTCTGATGGTATAACCTCTGTAAGGTTGTTTTTAAGCTTCCGGAGATGTGTGTACATGTACCATACGTTAAGATGTTTCGGTATGACTTCGCACAAAGGTAATTAAAATCATAGGATATATAAAGCTGTCGAATGAGGGCTAAAATTCTAAGGTTAAAAGATAGGGAAAAGGTGAAAAGATCGGGAAAAAGGTGAAAAGATTGGCATCCTATCGGAATCAATACGATTCAAGTAAGTTACTTAGTTATACTTACTGGTCTTTCATATTCCAGAATACATCCTAGTGGATAGCGCGTTGGACTTCCGTGCTTTTGCTTCTGTAAGACCTTTTATAAGCAAAAAAAGTTTTTTCTGCAAGGCTTATTAAAAGTATTTAAAGCAATCTTATAAAAGTTAATAGCTTGCTAAAAGTGCGCCAATTGTTTTTCCATAAGACTTCAGGAAGGTAATGCTAATGGGGAAATAGCTTCGATAGTGCTTTATCGAAGCGAAATTGTAAGTTTAGTTTGGTAGAGATTTCTACATCAGATGCGGATAACAATACAATGAATTTGGAATTTAAATTTTAAAAAGGAGCTCTAAAAACACAAACGCATACATTTTCAAGTCTAATCAAGAGTTTTGAGAAAATTAAGTGGATTTGGTTATTTCTTTTGTGACAAGAATTTTACCATAACTACTGAGATCTAAGTTCTTGCTTCTGACTTCTAAAGCCAAATTCGACTCACTTCCTTCGTCTTTAATCTAATTTCTGATCTCTGACATCTCTGTTTTGATTTATGACTTCTGACTTCTACCGCCTTGTCGTCGATCGTAAAATTTTTCACTTCTGACTTCTATGTTATGTTGTTTGACTTGTCACTTCTGATTTATGACTTCTGACTTCTAGTGACAGACTTTCGGTTTCGGTCGTCGACCTAATTACTCATTTTGGGCTTCTATCATCTGACTTCAGACTACTTTTGTCTGACTTCTGAACTATGATATGTGGCTTCTGATTTCTGACTTCCACTGCCTGATTTTGGTCATTTTTATGACTCCTGACGTCTGATTCATACCGCCTGATTTTTGTCTTCAGTCGTCAGACTTGTCACTTCTATATTCTGACTTCCAACTTCTGTTATCTGACTTCTGAATTCTGTTTTCTTTCAGCTGATTTCTGTCGTCGGTTATCTAATTTCTCACTTGGGACTTCTATCATCTGACTTCAAACTACTTTTGTCTGACTTCTTAAGTCTGATATTTGGCTTCTGACTTCTGACTTCCACCGTCTGATTTGCGTCGTCAGTCGCCGGTCATCTGACTTCTAACTTCTAATTTCTGACTTCTGACGTCTGACTAATACCGCCTAATTTTTTTCGTCCGTCGTCTGACTTCTAACATCTGTTGTCTGACTTTTCTATTCTGATTAACGACTTCTAAAATCACCGCCAGATTTTTGTCGTCAGTCGTCAAATTTCTCACTTCTGACTTCTATCTTCTGTTGTCTGACTTCTTAAGTCTGATATTTGGCTTCTGACTTCTGACTTCCAGCGTCTGATTTGCGTCGTCAGTCGCCGGTCATCTGACTTCTAACTTCTGATTTCTGACTTCTGACGTCTGACTCATACCGCCTAATTTTTTTCGTCCGTCGTCCGACATCTAACATCTGTTGTCTGACTTCTCTATTCTGATTAACGACTTCTAAAATCACCGCCAGATTTCTGTCGCCAGTCGTCAAATTTCTCACTTCTGACTTCTATCATCTGATTTCTATCTTCTGTTGTCTGACTTCTTAAGTCGGACATTTGGCTTCTAACTTCTGACTTCTGACTTCCAGCGTCTGATTTGCGTCGTCAGTCGCCGGTCATCTGACTTCTAACTTCTGATTTCTGACTTCTGATTTCTGACTTCTGACGTCTGACTCATAACGCCTAATATTTTTCGTCCATCGTCCATCGTCCGACATCTAACATCTGTTGTCTGACTTCTCTATTCTGATTAACGACTTCTAAAATCACCGCCAGATTTCTGTCGCCAGTCGTCAAATTTCTCACTTCTGACTTCTATCATCTGATTTCTATCTTCTGTTGTCTGACTTCTTAAGTCGGACATTTGGCTTCTAACTTCTGACTTCTGACTTCCAGCGTCTGATTTGCGTCGTCAGTCGCCGGTCATCTGACTTCTAACTTCTGATTTCTGACTTCTGACGTCTGACTAATACCGCCTAATTTTTTTCGTCCGTCGTCTGGCTACTAACTTCTGTTGTCTTCTCAATTTCGAACTTTGACTTCTTCCGTCTGCTGCCTGAATTTCGTCGTCGATCGACTGACTTTAAACGTCTGTCCAATGACCTTTGCCTACACCAAAAATAAATGCTTACCGCTCACCAATTAGTCCGGTTCTTGGTCTTGGTCTTCCTCTACTGCGTCCGACGTCCGAAGAACCTGCAAGCCGGAGTATTGGTGTCCATTTGTTCTACATGTCGTAGCCATCTTAAACGTCCAATGACCAGAGGAATGTCGCTGTAAAGTTCGTATAGTTCTTGGGTGAATCTTCGTCTCCATAGCCCGTCAACGCAAATGGGACCGAAGATTTTTCGAAGAATTTTCCTCTCACATCGACCAAGGATTTCTTCTTCCGCCTTTGAGACGCTCCATGCTTCAGCGCCGTAGAACAGGACTGGGATGATCAGGGTCTTAAATAGGATCTCCTTAGTAGTTCGAGTGAGGGCTTTACTACTGACTTGCCTTCTTAACCCGTAGAAGCGTTGTACAGTAGTTGTACAGATTTTTAGAAAATTGTGCATCTGGTGTTGGCTCGTGAGTTTTGCACAATCCTCTCAAGAATCAGATTGAAGAACTCACATGACAGCGCATCGCCTTGCCTAAATCCTTTTTTGGTATCGAATGTGTCAGTGAGGTCGTTTCCGACCCTGATGGAGCAGTGAGAATTCTCCATCGTCATCCTACACAAACGGACGAGTTTGGGCGGTATACCAAAACTAGACATGGCTCTGTAAGTTCGTCTCTATAAATGCTGTCGTATGCGGCTTTGAATTCGATGAACAGGTGGTGGGTATCTATTTGGACTTCTTGGGTTTTTTCCAAGATCTGCCGAAGTGTGAAAGTTTGATCGGTTGTGGACTATCCTGGCCTAAAACCACACTGATAAGGGCCGATCAGGTTCTTGGTAAACGGTTTTAGGCGTTCACCTATTACGGCAGATGGGATCTTGTAGGCGATGTTGAGGCGACTTATGCCTCTGTAGTTGGCGCAGTTCAGAGCGTCTCCTTTTTTGTGGATCCGGCAAACGATGCTGAGGTTCCATTCTTCAGTCATTCTTTCTTCCGCCCAGATTCGGCTTATGAGTTGGTGGATGTTACTTACCAAGTCATCTCCGTCGGCGTTATAAAGCTCAGCGGGAAGGCTGTCATTTCCAGCAGCCTTATTAGGCTTCAGTTTATATATTGCTTTCCTCACTTCGCTCAGGTCGGGTGGTTGGCAGTTTTCGCTGTCGTTGCTAATATTGAATGATTGAATGGTTTGTTCCGCCTGACAACGGAATGTTGTTCGTCAGCGCCGTTTAACAGTCTACAGAAGTTGTTCTTCCATATCCTCAACATCGACTGTGTCTCAACTACGATACTTCCTGGTTCATCTCGACAGGATTTACACTTTGGTTAAACTTGCGAACATCATTCCTGGAGCGGCACCTCCCTATATCCTCGATCGCGCGCTTTTCTTGCTCTTTTTTCTTCTTTCTGAAAAGCCGGTGTTCTACCCTTCATCTCTGCCTATAGAGATCAACGGCAGCTCTCGTCTTCACCTGCAGCTTAGTCTTGTAGGCCTCGTTCTTGGCGAACATCTGTCGACATTCCTCATCACACCAGTGGTTTCTTGCTGGTGGGCAAGAGAATCCTAGCACATCAGTTGCTGCTGATCTAATGGCTTGTTGGCATCGTTGCCATTGTTCTTCGACATTCGATGCTGGTGGTGTGGTTTTAATCGAGAGGTTTAGGGATACGCGTTGCTCGAAGGTCTTGGCGGTCTCTTGCGTTTGCAGTCTTTCGACATCAATTTTTTTCACAGTATTTTTGGATTGTTGTGGCGTGTTGGATATCCGCATTCTAACCTTAGCTGCAACAAGGTAATGGTCCGAGTTGATGTTAGCTCCTCGGAACGTTCGGACATCCAAAATACTGGATGCGTGCCTCTTGTCTCTCGCTATGTGATCGATTCGGTTGACCGTTCGTTGATCTGGAGACCGCCACGTTCACTTATGGATATCGAGGTGAGGAAACCGTGTTCTGGCTAAAGTGGCATTTCGTTCCGTAGCGAAGTCAATTAGCCTAAGTCCGTTACCAGACGTGTTGCCGTGTAGGCTATGTTTTCCGACAATACTGCTAAATCCTCCGTCGGGGTGTAACCGCATATAAGGCTAATGTTGGTGAATTTGGCCTTTATGCGAATTGTAACAATGCGTTCGCTAATATCTTGGAAGTAAAAAACTTCTTCCCTTAGTTTGACACTTATGACAAATCCGCACCCGAATAGTCGCTGTATCTGCTCACTATAACACGGTCCGTAGTAGATGTCACAGTTTTGAAAAATAAGCACATCGGATGTGCGGGCAGAGTTACAAAAGATGGATTTGCAATTAAAAAAAAATCATCATAAGCGATGCGCTTTCAAATAGCTTCGATACGAAAAAGAGTTTAGCAATCGGTCGATAGTTAGAAAACGTGTTCTTAGGACCGATTTTTTGTAAGCGTATTTTTTAAGAGCTCTTCCAAAGAATGCAAAGTTTTCAAAGAGTTCATACCATTGTCGATATCTAGGCGAATACTCGGGGCCGAAATCATCGCTTTTGCGACCGAGATGAAGGAAAAAGGACACATTCTGCTTCGGTCAATAATGGCGGCCACTTTACTGATATTGTATTCAAAACTCTAAAGGATCCAATCATATAAAAATATCTCATATTATGGAATATGCATTTAAAAAAAAAAGTCATTCAATATTCACATACCGATATTTAAAATGGCGCACACTTTTTACTTCGATCCAAATGTTGCAAATGATACATCAGCGCCTGAAGATACACCTCGGGGTGGGCTACAAAACAAAAATAAATGCAAATGAACAGTAATTCGAACCCTGTTAAGGGTGTTCAATTATTTGGAAAACTCTTGTTCGAAAATGTTTACGAAACGCCCCCCTGGCTACATGTTTTACCATCACATAATAATTTTGTTAAATTGAATTGTGGCGTGAAAATTGACTGCAGGCCATCGTGAAATAGAGCAAATGAGCCTAGAACCGCTCAGGTGTGAGGTATTGGTATTGCATGTCAATAATCCTGCATCGGGAGAATGGAATGATTATTTCGATGAATGCTCATTTGTATCTTTTGCTTTGCAGTATGCATGTGCTGCATATGTCGGAAAACTCAACTGCAGACTGAGTAAATATTAAAACACAACACAATAAGGTTGGTTAGTCAGGATTAGGTAGGTGGATGCATTATGTGCGCACTCTTGAAGCAGGTAGATACGTTGTGAGGCCAAATGGATTTATCGTATCGGGTTTTTCAACAGGGACGCTACAAAAGTTGCAGCAAACGACGCCATATTTCTCTCTTCCGCTCTTTTGACATTTCTCTTCAGTTAGGTTTGCCAATTCATGATGGAAAGATAAACGATCCAACAACGAGTCAAAATTATTAAAATTTACAACCGAATTTCGGAGTCAGTGGACTCAACGTTAAGAGCGCTACGTCCGATTTATGGTCGTCATAATCGTCCTAGCAGATCAACAATTGAGCGTATAGTGGAAAAATTTGTATCCACAGGCACAGTACAAAATGTTCCCTTGCCAGTGAGACAAAGGAGTGCCCATAGTGTCGAGAATATTCCTGCCGCTGAGGCTTCAGTTGAAGAAATCCCAAATGTGTCTCTCGCACGTCGTTCTCAAGCGTTGGGCATCTCTGTGATGTTGTTGTGGCGAATTTCGCAAAAAGATCTTGGCCTACATCCTTACAAGAATAAATTGACGCAAGAACTGAAGCCACTTGACTACCAGAAGCGTCGTATGTTCGTGAATTGGACTGAGCAACAACTTGAAAATGATTCGGATTTTCATCATCTTCAGCGATGAGGCTCATTTCTGGCTGAATGGCTTCGCCAATAAACAAAATTTGCGGTATTTTTCAGGCAGCAATCCACACGTACTCCATGAGTCATCATTGCATCCCGAAAAAATTACGGTTTGGTGTGGTTTATGGGCCGGCGGCGTCATTGGGCCGTACTTCTTCCGTGATGATCAAGACCGGCACGTTACTGTGAATGGGAATCGCTAACGTTCAATGATAACCGAATATTTTTGACCCCAATTGGATGATATGGACTTGGAGGACATGTGGTTCCAACAGGACGGCGCCACAAGCCACACAGCGAATGCCACAATCAATTTATTGGAAACCAAATTTGGAGAACGTGTTATCTCACGAAATGATCCAGTCGCTTGGCCGCCTCGGTCGTGCGATTTGACGCCGTTAGACTATTTCCTGTGGGGCTACGTCAAGTCTATGGTCTATGCCAACAAGCCAGCGACGATTGATGAACTTCGTACGAAGTATCGCCGATACTGTATCGGCCGATTTATGCTTGAAAACCGTCGAAAGTTGGGTTCAGCGTCTGGACTTCTGCAAGCGTGCCCGTGGTGGCCATGCAAAATAAATCGAATTCCATACATAATGGCATCGAACGTACTTTCACAGGAATAAAGAATTTCATTGATATCCAAAAACTTTTGTAGCGCTCTTATTGAAAAACCCTTTATTTCCAGGATTCTTCTGACTATGTGAACCTTCTTGTGCTTCCTATTTAGCTATGTAAGTAACAAAGCCAAAAAAAATATTTTTGTTTGGCGCAACAGGCTTGTTAGTACCCAGGGCCGAACTTTCTCATAGCCATTTGATGGTGGTACCTACTGTTTTATGCCGACTCTGAACGGCGAATTTGAGATAAATTTTCCATGACAACTGATGCTACTCGGATGATTTGTCAGATCATCACGTGATGAGGGCCAGTTAAAAATCATTAAGGTGTTGCAACAGCTAGGAATCGAACCCAGACCTTCTGCGCGGCAGTTCATCGCACTTACCATCGCTCCATCGCTCCATTGAGCCTCAAAGCCTCCAATGCTAAATAAAAAGTCACTGAAACTTTGGGTTCAGTGATTTTGCCACGTTCTCGCCGTTTTTTTCTATGGATGTAGTCTTTGCGTAGTTCACCATTTTGTTCTTCTTTCTAGGGTACCGCTCAACACAGTTCTTATGCTTTAGACAGACGCACTCTGAAATTCCCCCCTTTGTATTTCGTATCTGTGTTGTGTGTTGTGTATTGTGGCGAGTATGCTTATACCTGGCCGTCCATGTAAACATTGTAGTTGCTCCTCCGTTGTTCTTTCGTTGAAGAAAATGCGAAAAAAGCTTTTTAAAGGTACAATGTCTCTAGTTACATGAGTCACAAGGTGGAGGGGATCAATTTGGCTATTAGCTTCGTGATATAAAAAATACGTGTTGCATCCAACAATGTAACTGTTTCCTATTTAGAAGCTTCAAAACCTCCTGAACTTTCGAAGTGTCTTTTGTACCACCCATTCCATGCCTCTGCTGCTCCTTCGTTTCTCTCTCGTTGGGTGGAAAATAGAAAACATCTACCCAATGCGGTGGCGCAAACCCCACCAATCATCTAAGTGTTGAGGTCAACGATGGATTATCCTCCCTCACTATCAATGCATTCTCTAAGGTGTCTTCTAGAATGATCCATTCCCTTGGACTACCTGCTGCATGTTTATTTTTTTCCGTCATGAGTCTCCCCCACTCTCCCTGTTGTTGCACCACAAGAAATTCTAAATCTCATCATCTCACATTCGCCGTTTGGAGTCGGCATAAAACAGGAGTCCCCGCCGGAGTACAAGAAGTACAAATGCACACATGATTGTGAAAAAGCTCGGCCATGGGTAATGACAAGCCTGTTGCGCCAAAAATTGTTTTTTTATTTGTAATTTGAGTTGACCTCTGTCCTGTTTGGTTTGCCTGTTTTATGCTGCATTCTCAGGATCTGACCATGGGTGCCCACTTTCTTCAAGATCTTGGCTTTCGATCACAAAGAAATGGATTCAAGCGATATAAGTGTGAACCTAGGCTTAAAATGATCCATGTATACTAAGTAAGGGATGATAAGGGTCCTACCCATTAGTAGTTACAGTGATGTCTTTGGTACTAAATTGCCTTTACAGCTTGAAGATAAAGTGGTGGAAAAATTAATTCTTCGCTTGATTTCTTACGCGTTGTCGTTGTCAGAATAAATAGCGGTGTGTCGTGGAATATGAACCAATTTACTACCTTTAAGCTAAAGTTGTAAATTTTTGGCATGCTGTCCAGGTCATTGGTAGTTTATGTCCTTCTTGTTGACAATATATACTTGGTACAGCCCTTCCTTCCTAAGATCCAGCCCTTCCTACTAAGGATCCAAGTCAGAATGCCTTTTGAGGTTGTACAAGAAAATACCATCTGGTCCTTGGCCTCGCTTGGTTCAGTTGAAGCGGTTCAAGAAGTGAGTTTATGTCACCATCTGGGCAATCTTCTACTAAAAGCTATTACAGCTGTCAGTAGAAGTGTTTCTGATAGCGATTAGGAGTAACCCAGGCACAGCCCGTGGAATAAGTATCCACACTTCATAAAATAATCAATCCATGTGCCATTTGGGTACGGTAAGACACACCAAGAACCGATAAGAACCTTCAATCCAAAAAAAATGTACGTCAGCTCATCGACGAGTGCTTCAGCCGCCATACACATGCAAGCTTATACAGTCAAATGTAAGGGTTGGTTGATTTGCATTTGGATATCCTTCAAAGCACAACTATATCCCAATCCTTATTACTGCTGAAGTATGCTCAAAACTTGCCTTAACCCAACAATTCGTCGAACCAATTATTGCTTCTAACATCAAACCAAACCAATGTTTGCACAGGATCTCGCTATAACTTTGAAATAAATGCCAACCCATGATACAGCATCACCGCATGATGATTTTAAATAGCTGTGTCGTTAAAAACCACCAGTCTAGCACTTTCCCACACTCTGGGACTCCCGTTTATGATAACACTATGACCCACAAGTCACCCCCCCAACTTCACCATAAGTATCCACTTTATGACCATTATGACAAAGTTGCATAAATCTGACAACATGGGCAACTTTTAAGTGCGCCACTGAAATGGTCATCAATGTCAGGGCACACGTCCTCATCAATTTCACAGCTAAAAGGTAAACTGTGCAATTTGTCCAGGAAATCAATGACACAACGAACCCTTCGAACGTTCATTAAAAGTCTACCAAATCCTTAGCCTATCAGAAATTAATATTTTCAACCTTACCACCGCCACCACCCAAACGGGGTCCTTTTTAATTGAACACCATCACCTCGCCTCATCAGCTGAAAGTCAGAACGGAGGGTCATTAAATTCTCGACCTTCCCATTACATTGATCACTCTTTATTCCGATATGGTCATCAATCTTTTAAAGTTGCTGGTCTTTTGCTTCCAGCTGGTCCGTCACGTACGCGTAGATATCCTTTTTCTTAGGGTCGGATGTAAACTTTTACCTGAGTGGGTGATATTCCGTTCGAACTTTTGCAATTTAAATTATTCTCAAGAAAATGTTGATTAGGTTTCGCTGTTCCGGTCCTTTTTTTTCATTTTCTAAGTGTCAGCCCACCACCCCCTTGTAACTTTGTCCATCTTTTAGCAAAGTTAATTATTAGTTTTCCCAAAGGCGCAAGTCAGGAGGCAGAGAGAGAGAGAGAGAGATGGACACAGACAGAAGGAAAAGTGTCCTCTTAATGAAACAACACAAGTACGACGGATGGTGGTGATTGTACACAGCTTGGGAAAGGCGACAGACCCTTGTTAAACCCTTCGGTTTGGCATGGTAATTTATTTATAGCCTTCAATTTATTTTTAGTTCTTTTAAATATCCTTTGCGTGGGTAATTGTCTTCTTTAGGATGGCGAGGGGGATTGGTCTGCAGAGATTGATTGGTTATGTTGCCTTTGGATATTTATGATTCCGTGCATATCTGTAGCTTTCGATGAGCTGGGGGTAGGGAAGTTGCAATTATCACAGCTCCAGGGGTGAAATATTAGCGTTGATCGATAGAAATGAAAGGTGAAAGTTTGAATGTGTTAACTCTGATCGCCAATTTGGCTGGCAAAACTCCATCATAAGCCTTGGAAATGCAGACCAACAGCTTTCAATTCTCCATGTTGTTTTTTCGCAGATGTCCGTAAATGGATTGCAGAGCTTAGAAGGTCTCCAATTGCGCGTTTTGTTCCGAGCCCATATTGCCGATCGATTTGTCCATTGATTATCAAAGTATGGATTCTAAGTTAAAAGGTGTGTTGTTGCTGTTTTGAGGCACGCATTTTCATCCTATTAGCGAATTGGGAACAGAGATGGTGGCGGATGAACCGAAAGGCCAACGGCAGCGCTCAATCCCGTAGTAGATACTGATGGCCCCGTGTTCTAGAAGTATCTAATAAATTGGAACTGGCCCTCTAGGTTGGGGGTGGGTGCTACCCAAACATGGGAAAAAACTAACTTATGAAGCAACCAATAGCCTCGGAAAGGACTGATTTTATTGTTGACGACCCTGTTAACGAAAAAAGGACAACGAAGTATGTATCTGCACATGGAATGTGAGAACATTAAACCGGAGAGGTGCAAGCAAACAACTAGCCGAAGCCCTAAGCTGCTACAAAGCCGAAAGTACTGTCACCCAGGAAATACGATGGGATGGGCCGGACAAAAAAAGGCTGAAAAACTGTGACATCTACTACGGACCGTGTTATAGTTAGCAGAACAGCGACTATTCGGCTGCGGATTCCTTATAAGTGCCAGACTTAGGCAAGAAGTCTTATGTTTCCATTTGCGAACGCATTGTAACAATCCGCAGCAAGGCCGAATTCCCCAACATAAGCCTTATATGCGCTCACGCCCCAACGGAGGAAAAACAGGATATAGCTAAGGATCTACGAGCTCCTTGAAACAACCTATGAACGACTGCCGAAGTACGATGTTAAAATTGTTGTGGGAGATTTTAATGGAAAGATAGGACGAGAAGACATCTTTAGCAGAAATGTCGGAAGATATAGCCTACACGACAACATGTCTGGCAACGGACTTAGGCCAATTGACTTTGCTACGGAATGAAATGCCACTATAGCCAGCACACGGTTTCCTCACCTCGATATCCATAAGGGGACATGGCGGTTTCCAGAGCAACGAACGGTAAATTGATCACATTGCGATAGACAAGAGGCACGCATCCAGTATTTTGGATGTCCGCACATTCTTAGGAGCTAAAATCGACTCGGAACACTACCTTGTTGCAGTCAAGGTAAGAATTCGCCGCAACAATCAGAAATACTGTGAAAATATTTAATGTAGAAAGACTGCAATCGCAAGAGACCGCCAAGGCCTTGGCGCAACGCGGATTCCTTATCTTCTCGACTTACACCATTCCACCAGCATCGCATGTCGAAGAATAGTGGCAACGATGCCAACAAGACATTAGATTAGCCGCAACTGATGTACTGGCGCCTACCAGCAAGAACCCCTGGTTGGATGAGGAATGCCGACAAATGCTCGTAGCCAAGAATGACCCTAACATGGCTAAGCTGCAGTTGAAGGCGACAGCTGCCATTGAGCTCTATGGGAAAACAAGGAATAACCTGCTTTTCAGAGAGAAGAAAAAAGAGCAAGAAAATTGCACGATCGATGATTTGGAGAGGTGACACTCCAGGAGCAATGTTCGCAAAATTTACCAAAGTGTAAAACGTCAAAGCCAAGGATACAAGGCTCGAACAGAATCCTGTCGAGATGAACAGGGAATATCGTAGTTGAGACACACTCGATGTTGAGGATATGGAAGAACCACTTCTGTAGACTGTTAAACGGCGCTGACGAATAACATTCCGTTGTCAGGCGGAACAAACCATTCAATCATTCAATATTAGCAACGACAGCGAAAACTGCCAACCACCCGACCTGAGCGAAGTGAGGAAAGCAATATATAAAACTGAAGCTTAATAAGGCTGCTGGAAATGACAGCCTTCCCGCTGAGCTTTATAACGCCGACGGAGATGACTTGGTAAGTAACATCCACCAACTCATAAGCCAAATCTGGTCGGAGGAAAGACTGCCTGAAGGATGGAACCTCAGCATATTTTGCCCGATCCACAAAAAAGGGACCATCTGAACTGCACCAAAATAAAGAGGCATTGGTCTCCTCAAGATCGCCTATAAGATCCTATCTGCCGTAATAGGTGAACGCCTAAAACCATTTACCAACAACCTGATCGGCCCTTATCAGTGTGGTTTTGGG